>OY987268.1:11821624-12548484 GCA_963920665.1 Straminergon stramineum
CACGGAGGAATGGGGAACCCCGTGACTTGGGTTGGAACCTAACATTGGGGGTGCGTGGCATGTGCAGTGTTAGGAGAGCGTGAACCTTAGTGGCACTAAGGTGCTAAGTGTTTGGAAAGTGAGCTTAAGGTGGTAAGTATCACTAAGGGGCGCGACAACTCCCCATCGGTGCTAACTACCCTTGCATGGGATCCAACTCCCCACTAAGCCCAATCCAACTTATTTCGGGACTTACTAATCGGGACTCACCAACCGGGACTCACACCATGGCCTAGTGTGGAGTGGGACACTACCCAACCGGTATCAAGAAGTGCACAAGCACTCCATGGTAACACACAAGTGGTGGTGAGGCTCCAACACTAACCTCACCACCCAGGGCCACTTAGGCTCACCATGACACCATCCGAGAGAGAGGAGGCAGACCACCCCTCCTCATAGTACTCTTTGCGGGATTTGGCAACCCCCCCCCCTCCCATACTAGAGGTCACCGGGAACCCCCAAGGTGCACCCCATCTTGGAAGACCACCCATTTCCAAGTGGTATCCCCAAACCGGACCCCTAAAAGACTCCCGATCTTCCTATCAAGATAACTTTTAGCTCCAAGCTCCAAATCCCAAGTGCAAGCCCATTTTCGTGATCTACACTTTCCTTAGATCACCGTGCACTATTCACTTTCCCCAATACAACAAGTATTGAGGAAGTTATGACCCTTCAAAGGTACAAGTCCCCCGGGAGGGGTAGTTCTCCAGGACTCCACCCTCTTTGGATGCCCATAACTTTTAGCTCACAGCTCATCTCTTCATGAAACTTATCATTCTAGAAATCTTGTCTCCTTAGCTTTCCAATGATATGCGGCATGACCTATTTGGCTCCAAGGAACCCTCCCAAACCTTGTTTCCCACGTCCCTATGCCTCGGGACGCGGCCGGGACGCTGCCAACTTTGAGGAGCCATATCTTTTGACTCCCCACTCGGATTCTCGCGTTCTTTGGACCCATGGACGCGTCTTCTCATAAACTTTCCAAGCATGTGCGACACGCCCCCAAATTCGTCCGGATCATAGCGCTACATCGCTCTGATCGCTCGGGACCCCTAGTCCCCTTCACCTCATCTCTTGCAAGGCTTGGGGAGTCACCCCCAACGTCCCCCTTGCTCACCAAGGTGCCGGGCATGCTTCTTGATGAGGGTCGTGACATTTTAATTTGATTTTTTAGTTGTAATTTGTAGTAATTCAAAATTAATTTTGCAAATATCTTTTGGAAAAGCAAAAATTGGATTTGGTCCAGATCTTTTTTCTTGCATAACAAGCCATCTTTGGTCTAAGAAAAGACAATTTAGAAATAACTTTGGATTAATTAACAAAATATCTAGATTAATTTGGTTATTTTCAAAATATCTTTGGAAAAAGATGTTGAATTTGATTTAGCCAAGATTTATTAACTAAATGGAGAGGATTCCAGAGATTTATTCCATTAAACAAAGATTATTTAGAAAATATTTTAAGGTAGTTTAGCAAATATCTAGAGATTGAAAGTAAAATATTTTCCATTGACAACTTACCGAGGAAGGGTTTGGGATGAGTTTAAAAGGCCCCCTCTTGAGGTTTTTGGTATCTTCATTTTTATAACCAAACTTTGTTTTTACTTCCTTTATTTTTATGCTAATGGGATAGTCAAAGCACCAATTGAGGTTGGGATTCAGCCTAATTTCATTCTACGTTTTATTTATGCACTTTGAAAGACAAGATCACAAGAAGATCCCTTCAAAGTGATTTTTATTTGATTTTGTCAAATTTTTGGTACTAAGCCTCCATTTCCTTTATTATGTGTGAATTTTGGAAGGAATAGACCTCCAAACTCTAATTTGATTTAAGATTTCTAAAAAACTAACACATCATGGTATTTAAAATAGCATTTGGTACTAATACACTTAAAGCGGAAAAAATTGACTTTGCCAAAAGTGTGTTAGACTAATTCTAGCTCAAAATTCTTTGTATAACAAAAATTGGGAGTTTAATTGCTAAAATTTAGTTTAAATACTATCATAAATACCTCTTTTAGCGATTAAATTGCAACTTTTCTTGAAATTTTGGAGAATTAGTTCTAATGCTCGGTTAAATGCTATCATGTGTACCTCCTTTAGAATTTAAATTCTCAAAATACCTTTAGTTTATCCATCTGACACCTTGTATGCTTGGGGTTGCCCTTGCATAGCGAAGCTTTGACTTTAAAAGTTTTGAACTTGTCTTTGGAACCCATTACACTTGGGGCCGCTCTTGCACGGTGCCACAGTGAAACTTTGACTTCGAAAACTTGGGGCCCAAAACATACTTAAACTAAAAAATTTTGCCCATTTATTACAATATGATTTTTATTTTGGTATATTTATTTGTCTTTACATTACAATTGGAATTTTATTAAAGAGTCATAGTGATAGAGAGAAAATTCCAATCATTCCTCAAAATACATCTAATTGTTATAGTTATTACAGGATAGAATTTGCTTTGAATTTAGTCAAAAAATTTCAAAATCCCCCAAAATCAAGTAATTATACTATTAGAATTAGTTCCATTTAGAAATTAGTTATTCTAGATTAGTATTTGGTTTCAACCTTTTTGTTATTTCCTTTAACTTATTTCCAATCAGCTAATGAATGGTCACAATTTAGAGGCGATACCCAACCACCTGTCGGAACAATTTGGATACAAGCGAGTCACCAAGAATAAGAAAACGAGTTAGTAGTCTCCACCACTCAAGAGGGAGCCACGTGTTTGTAGGACGATGAGGAAGAGATCAACATAAGGTAGGAGTTTGAAGGCTCCTAAAGTGCAAGGGTCCAACAAGTAAAGCCACGGAGCCTAGATTGTGATGTTTAAAAAACTTCAAACTATGAAGTTTGAAAGCCGATTGTGAGGATTTCATAAGGATTATACATTAGATTAGAAAGTCTACAAAGTGAATTGGTTGGAAAAGTCAAAAATCAAATCATCCTCTCACAAACAAATTCACACACATTTTCTAAACTATATTAAAAGGAAGTGAAACTTGGAGTTGGAGAGTCAAAGAGTCGGAGAGAAGGAAAAGAAGTATAAGATTCTTTAGAGTTAAAGAGTCGAAGAGAATTGAAGAGAAGAGAAAGAGACGAAGGGAAGGATATTTTCAAAAAGAATCCAAGCACAATTAATAAAGTATGAATCTTTTGGATTAGATTTGATATTTTATTCTTTCTACTATTCATTAAATTATTTGTTAGTTATTAATCAGGATTCTTATATGGGTTAGTAGGTTAGACTTTAGTTAAATTTTGTTTTATTAGGCCTAATAAACCAAATACATAAAACAAAACACCAACTAATATCTTTTGGATGATTATAAAAAGTATAAAATAATTGGAATATATTAGATTTGATTTTGTCTAGTGGATTTAAAAGTTTTGAGTGTGAAAATAATTCCTAAATAATTAGGAATTGTCTTAAATACTACAAAATTTGATAAAATCTCATAACAAATTAATAGAAAATTAGACACTGAAAAGAAAATAAATTAACAAAAAAGGCTTAAAATTAGAAATTCGCAATAGATAGATGAACATGGAGTGAATAGAATATTATGAAACTATACACTTCATGATATGCGACAATGATACAATAAGGTGTTCACTAAAACTCACTCCCCGATTAATAAGACTAGTAGTTTTTGTGACACTATGACAAGTCCTAACTCGTCCAGTTTTCTTGTATTCTTTATTGTAGTCAAAGGTTGTCCCCTACTAGCATCTAAATGTTTTTTCTTGTGGACTAATGGTCTGCTTGGGTGATTTTTGCTCTGTTTCAGTTGTAGTATTTCAAGGCATAATGTTGCCATACCCATGTCTGTCATGTATGAACCTAGAAATGACATGCCAATGCATGGGGCATGGAGCATACATGGTCCACAACATATGAATGGGGCCTTAGGGATAGTGCTCCATGTCCAATGTTTCATGACAATTGGAGGGGTTTGCCGGCTAGGGTTTGAGCTATTTATAATTGAGGTGGGTAGGGTTTTCATGAATTAGATGTTTCTTGTAATTTTCTCTTATCTAAAGTGCATCCCATTGCATTTTCTTGGCCATCACGGAATTAAAGTATTGAGAGCGTGTTCAATAGAAATTAGAGAACTTTATGACATGGAATGTTAAAAGAAACATTCTTTGAAATAAAAAGTCTTATACATTGGTTGTCATGATTAACACGCTTGTGTAGTCATCTTTCTATTTAATTTGGATGAAAGGATTCTCTTTAAAATCCTCCTCATTTTTTTTCCTATGGTTTGGAAAAAATTACTTTAGTACTATTGCCCCTAGAAATTAAGGGGGGATAGATCAAACCCACATCCTTCCCATTTTTTTGGACCTCTTTTTTGGGATTAACACACTTGCGTGAATGCGTAGTGTTGCTTATTTAATTAGGGTGAAGGGATTGTCCTTAAAACCCTCCTCATTTTTTTCCCTATGGTTTGGAATAAATCATTTTAGTACTATTGCCCCTGGGAATAAAAAGGGGGATGGATCAACCCTACACCCTTCCCATTTTTTTCGACCTCTTCTTAAGTTTTAACGCATTAGCTTAGTCATCTTTCTATTTAGTTACATAAAAGGTTCGCCCTCCAAAACCTCCCCATCTTTGTTGCTTTGCTTTAGGGTAAAATACTTCACCATTGTTGAGTTTATTCATTAAGGGTGAAGTCATCACTTCTAAAACCGTCCTCATTTTATTTTTTATATGGGTTGGAAAAATAAAAATAGCATAGTCATGATAGAGAATGAAGGGAGGGATGGTTTAACCCCAAACCCTCTCCATTTATTTGTGCCCTTCTTTGGATTAATGCACATGCCTAGTCCAACTTATATTCAATCAGGTGGAAGGAATGCCCTCCAAAATCCTCCCCATTTTTTTCCTTCATTTTAGATTAACGCATTTAAAATTAAAAACGATGCATTCTAAATGTTTATTTTAACTTCTGGAATTGATTGGAAAAAATGAGTTCTGAGTATAGAATTATAAATTGAAATGAAAGTACATTTGCATTTTGCCTAAATTGGATTACATACAAGTACCTTTGATATATTGATATAATAAGAGAGCAAGGATTTATTTTATGTGAGAAGATGGAATTCATACATCAAAATTGACAAAAAGGAAATTCTTAATTGTTGAGGAGGTCCAATATACTTTTCTATTGTTGTATGTAATATTAAAAACTATATTCATAATTCATGGTATTTTTTATTTAGGTAAAAATAGTCTTTAGATTTAGGCAATATGTAAACTTCCATGATACTCCAATCCCCAAACCCCATATACGATTGGTTTGGGCCAAAGTCTAGCCACAAAACACTTGCTTTGAGGACTACGACTAGAACCGATGCAAGCAAACCCTACCGAAAGGTGGTTCATCGCGTTCCAGGTGTAGCTAGAGCATGTGTTATCGTTGTTCCCCTTTGCTGCAATATTTCACTCCAATTTTGAATATGTTGCATCTTTGGCACTCAACATTTTAGCATGCCTTGCTTAGCATTTTAGAGGTACTCTTCAGTGGAATAAAGATTCCAGTTTTTAGGTTACTTTTTAGTTTTTATTGGAAAAGTATGTAGAAAGTAGTCTAAAAAGTAGGAAAAATAGCTTTAAAGTAGGCTAAAAACACTAAAAAGAAGAAAGTAGCTAAAAGTAATCTAAAAAACAGTTTTCAAACTTTATACAATGTAAATGGGGTAGTTAGGATGGATGAAAAAAAATAAAAATAAAAAATAAAAACATTTGGATGAATGAGGTGTGATTTAGGTCACACCCCTTCATCATCACAACGATTCGTTTTCTCGAGAAAACTATAAAAAACTAAAATGTGAAGAAATTCAGGGCATTATAAGACCCTATATATATATATATATATATATATATATATATATATATATATATATATATATATATATATATATATATATATAATTTTGGTGATTTCTCTTGTATGTATTTTTGTGAGTATTCTTGAGATTGAGTCTGTGTGTGACTTGTGTGTTATATATGCGTGAGACTTGTAAGTCAATTATGAGCAAACTGGGAGAGATTTATTCTAGAGGCGTTGCTATTTAGTTTTGAGTGTTGGTTTGAATTGGATTTGGTTTGAGAATTGACATGAGGAAATTGGAAGGCCAAGCGGAGTTCATGTGTATTCAATCACAAGATCAAATCCAGAGGCGGTATAGACGAAGTGCTAAAGCTTGTGGCAACGGATAGTCTTCCCGACCAAATTCGAGATTTGAAGTTTGTTGCTATAGCAGTTAAGGAGCCAACCTTCCTAAGCGATTTATGAACTTTTGAAAAATTCGTTGAAATCCGACCAACTAAGGGCCTAGTGTGGATCGCAACGACCAAGAGAGAACCAAATTGTGATGAATTTCAGAAATTGCGGCGAAGAATTCAAGAAATCAAATTGGAGGAAAAGTGGCAATCAGCTAGCTGAACCAAATTTGGAAGCTTTTCCGAAATTGGTCACAATTTGGTCAATTGTGAGGTTGAAGAGGATCTCAACTAATGGAGCGAACCCTGATTTGCAAAGAATTTGAAGAAATTTGATACGGTGATCAAGGAAATCATAATCGGAAGGTTATGGTGCGATAGACAAAGCAGTTCCAATTTTGGTCCAATTTACGGGTTCTTTTCAAAATTTCTTCTTCTTATGGATTCTGTGTGTTTGCATTGAGGAAGCAAGATCAAATTGATCAACATTGCTGAGCATTTGAGCAAGATTTATCATCAAAAAGGGTGCATCGCGGGGAGAGAAGCGCCAACAGACAAGCACGACGAAGTAGTTCGACACCTACGGGCTCACGATCCCGCCCAACCCCCATGATACCCTCCCTATTGGTATCCGACCCCTTTCCCGATTGATGTCCGCCCTCCCAATTGATACCCCCTCAAGGCCATAAGGTCAGTTTGCACGGTCATAGGATTGACCCATGATCTTAGGGTCTTTTGTATGGCAATAGGTCATAAAGGTCATAAAATAAGTTATATTAATAGAATTGAAATTTTGACTTCAAAATTTGGTTGATTTGACCTAATTATTTGACCAAAAATGGAACAAACTAACATAAAGGTTCAAATTTTTCAAACAACCTAAGGACCGTGCCCCTAGTTTGGGCCTAGGTCATAGAATTGGGGAGACAAAATTTGTAGAATTAGCAATCTTTGTGGCTGATAAATGGTTGTGTGTGTTCTAGGAACAACTTACCCCATGGTTTTGGACTTGTTGTCTTGAGACTTGTTGCCCAATCTTGGAAGAAAGGAGAAAGCTCAAAGACCAAGAATCTGGTACTTTGTCCTAAACATTCCATACTTTGCATATTGGACGTGTTGCCTACTAGGACTGCCATGTGTAATCATTTTGCACATAGATTCAAAAAGCTCATAAAGAGCAATTATTGGCCCTATTGCCCCAACACATAAAAATGTATTAATTAACGAATTATTTGTATACTTTAAAAGTATTATCTTGTACATATATGATTAGGTCATAGGCTGCATCCATGTACACGATGTGTTGCCCAACCTGACGTGTTGCCGATGATGTGTTGCCCACCCTAAAATTCCTATATAGGACCGGGACTCTTAGAACATTGTGTCTACATTAGTGGTAATTGACTGCTCACCAAATTGAGAGAACTTAGGAATAAGAGAAAAGAAAGAAATAAAAATAATAGAAATAGAAGAATAAAGATTCCAGGTATGCTTCACTAAGTTAGTTTACACATAACCTAAATCTACTTTAAAAGTGACATTAGACGTACCAACGATAGACTACGTTGGCTTATCCATGGATGAACCCCTATACTACTGGTACTTGACAAAAAGTAAAAGTTAGTGAAAAAGTACCTCACACAAGGCAAAATTTGGTTTCTAAATCTACTCAAATGAAGAAACTTGAAACTAGAAAGTGATTCAAAATCATCATACAAACACATTGATGAAAAAAATTTATAGAATTGACTCATTGTGTCTGCAATATGGCTCTAAAATGTCAAAAAATAGCAAGAAAAGTTGCAAAAAACACATTAGAAACTGAACCTCCTTCTACTAAAATGCTTTTTAGTCACTCATAACTTCTTGGATTGATATGAATTTTTATACACACAAACTAGACTAGTATACAAAACTTTTTCAAGAAAAATTATTGGAAAAAAACATTGTATGAAGAAGAAACAAGATGTCAAAGTTCATTGTAATCCAAAAATGTTAGGATTTTGAACTTTGAATTACTCCCATACATTGAAAACAATTTGGATTGACATAAAAATTCTACCACAATAAGTAGACTTCAAGGGGAAAATAACCCAAGAAATTTGATTGAAAACGAACTTTGGATGAAGGAGATACAAGCCCCCAAAGTTGTAGCCATCAAATGGAGTTTGGAGAACTAAAATTGAACTTGTGAACTTCGATTAGCTTCCAAAAATTCAGAAAATCTTGGATTGATCTGAAAATTTTACCACAAAATCTAGAAGAGAGAGCACAAATTCTCCAACAAGTTTTATTGAATTAGGACATCAGATGCAAAAGTTACAGCACTTTGAATTTTACTTGAGGACACTTTTCGTCCCCTTCGGCAGTGAGGGGTTAAGAAAAAGATGCCTCCAACTATGTTGAATTGCTTATATTGACGATTTTGGGTGCTTCCACCTTAACTACAGTTACTAAATAATTTATATGTACACATCTGATTGGACAACTTCACTAGGAGACATTAGCCCATTTGTCCCCAATGCTAGTGCAATTAGTGAGGGTTGAGGGTGCTCCAGCATACTGTACCGAAAGTGCAATTATTGGTTTAATTCATTGACACAAATAGGACACAATCCTGTTACATTGATAAAAAAAGTTTTAAAAAGTTTAAAATTTTTAAATACAATCCCCCTGGCCAGTTAACAACTTCCTGTCATCCCCAGGAGGTACAGTAACAGAAAGCAAGAGCCCCAAAGTACTTTTCAGTACAGTACAAGCACTTGAGTTACAACACAGGGAGGCCGGTGCGACCGTCACCCGGCATCTAAGCTTAAGTTACTTCAAAGTTAGCCGGTGGAATCGGGAAAAAAATTTGGTGAAAAAATCTATAAAGTTTTATTTTGAGTGGAAAATAGAGAAAATAACTGGACTTGGTACTTTAAAAAATGGTTCAATACGTAAATTTAAAGAAAAATAGTTGGTAAAACTAAAAAAATATTCTGAACCTCGTGTGTGAAAAAGTCCAAAAGAACAAGCATGTTTTAACCTTGAAAGGATGGGGGCTTTGACTAGTTTTTCAATACCTTGAAGTCCATCTTTTTGTATGCTCCCATTTGTATAAATGAAATTTTCTTTGTTTATTTTTTGAAAGTGTAATAGCATGTCTTTTATAAGTGGTAAAAAATTTTGTTATTTTTTTGAAAATTTGAAATTACTATGGATTTCCAAATAAAAAGTGAAAAAAATTCATATCAAGTGCAAAATGTGTTTTAAAAAATCTGATAATTTCTCTATATATGTGTATATTGTATTGTTAATAACCTTGGAGAAAAAATTCTACTATAAATATTGTTCTAAAATTTGAAAATCAACACTCCAAGACGATATGTCCAAAGTTCAATTGCAATTACCCCCTAAAGGACCTAGTGTTTCCTTGGGGGATACTTCAAGGTTTGGGTAGGTTCCTATGATCTCAATTTTTGGCATTAATTCTGAAGATAGAAAAACACATTAGCTTTAGGGGAGTTTAATTTTTATTTCAATTTGTGCCTGTGAGCAAAATTTATGTCATTTGAAGCTCAAATAATAGTTTGTATTTGGCAATACAAAAAAAATCACAAAAAATCACAAAAAAATTTCAATTTTTTGTTTCTCTTTGAAAATACTTTCTTTTACATGGAAATCTCTAATTCATTCCATTTGGACTAGCAATGAGAAAGTTAAGAAGCATCTTGTTTTTCAAGTAATTGGAGCATCTTCTTCAAAAAATAACTTACAAGATTTAGTTTTGAAATCCATTTTCACGATTTCTCAAGAAAAAGAAGTTCTATAAAGTTTCATTTCCTTGTTAAATCAATCTCACTATTGGGATTAGTATATTTGAATTCCATCTTTGAATTATTAATGGTTTAGTTTTTCCTTCTATCCCCTACTCACTTCTACACAACAATTTTTACAAGACCAAGATGAAGTGATTTTTGTTTAAATTTTTTCCCTATATCCTAAATTCAATTCTTCAACAGAAAATTTCTTTGATTCAAAATCTATAGTGCAAATTTTTTGAAGTTTAGAAGATTTCAAGCCAAAAAATCTAGTCTCATAAAGTGCAAAAAGAATGTTCCTTTCACTTCAATTGCATTTATCTTACAATCTATATGGTCAAAGTTTTTGAAATTTCTCCCACACGATCTTATACTAGTGGAAGATCCTACAATTAGATTTTCTAAAATTTTTGCACTTCACAATAGAAATAGCAATTTGAAATGTTTTGACAATCAAAAGGCCTTGGTCCTTTAGGGGCTAAATATTTCAATTTAGGATTTTTTTTCAAAATTTTAAATTGGAGTAGAAACTAGATTTGATAAGCTTCATTTCATTAACTGGTCTCAAATTCAAAAAAGATATTTTTATGGCTTAAATTTAGATCTAGAGAAAGGAACGCAAATTGCCAAAATACACTATGAGGTGATCTACGAATTTTTCATTTTCTTGTGTAGGAAAGTAAAAAAATATGACAAGAAGAGAATATACAATATCTTTCTTTCATTGCAATAAGGTTCAAGCAACTCTCTCTAACCCCTCCCCTCCCCTCAATTTAGTAGTGTAAGCATTTTTTTCCTCTTAGTTCTCGAAGGACATTAGGGCTAAAAAGTGTTTGATGGATGTAGAAATGAAGAATGCACCTATTGGTCCATAAATCAAATCATATTTGACAAAGTGTCTTGGTGATCAATCTCATCTTTCTCTAGTTAACCCATGAGTTTCTCAGAGAGAACAACATAAATGAAGAGCTTTTTTTTTTATGGATCTAGAAAATCCAAAATAATTTGAGAACTACTTAGTTACTAAAAGTTTCACGGTTGAGATTTGAAGCCAACTTATTGGTGAGTACAAATCTACAATTTATAAGAGAATCCATTGTGCAAATTTCAAGATTATAATACTTGATGAACTTGATATTCCACAAATCCTATTTTTTCAGCGTCCCCAAAACGTCCCCTCTGACGCACAGGGGGGGATTAAAGTCATTCATCAACCGCTATTTGACTAATCAGATGTTTGAGGGTTAAGTTAAACCTTCCTATTACCACCTTCATTCCAATTCCGCCCTCATGTACTCATAAGATACATTCCAGAAGCAAAATGTACACCGCAAATGCATAATGGATGAATTGAAATGAGGGTGGTAATAGGCAGGCTCACCTTAGTTACAACTTACAACAAAGGCAGGTAAGAAAAAATCTTCCCCTCGATAGAAACCACATGCGGATAACCCAAAAGATCACGTGATTCACGTCGAAAAGCAACATCGCTCAGTTGCGGAATCCTCGCAAAAATGCCATGAACACGACCTGGCAACCAACACTGCAAGTGGGTTAAACCAGAAGAAAACAACATTGCTATGGCAGCAATCTGATCCCAGTAACCTACAGTACAGAACGGTACTACAGTGCGCCAAAAGAAAAAGACGAACGTACTGAAGGAGAAGAAGAATCGGAATCAGATTTCAATGCACCAAAAGATAAAAATTGAAGCAGAAGCAGAACAAGCAGAACAATTCAATGCAAACGTACCGCACAGTCGATGAATCAATGATACTCAACCTTCAGTTCCTTTACTACAGATGATACAGTAGTCCGCATTCCCAAATGTCTGAAAACAGGGACATCATCGACTCTCCCGACAGGAATTATTGCACATTGACCTCATCAGCCCCAGCTGCCAGTGCACAAAACTCTCTAAACTTATACAGGTGAATGGAAAAAACAAGAATACCGGAGAACGTGAGCTTGCACCAGCAACGAAGGTTGTGAAGAAACAAGAGCTGGGAGTGGGACTTAAGCCTACTTGAATTGGTGGTACTGGTTTGATGTTGTGGCGCCATTTGGAGTCCATTTGAAGTTTGTGGCGGGGTTTGGGTGATGGTGACGTTTTTCTGGAGAGAGTTCAACCTTTGGTAGGAAATTTTCGGTGAGGGATTAGGTATGTGTCCACATTTCTAGCGGCCGTGTTTTGTGAGTAGTTTGCTGTGGATCGTTGCTGTGAATTTTGTTTTGGGGGGTTGATTTTGAGGTGTGGATCTGGGTTTTGGAGGTTTCGGTTGTCATTGGCAACAGTGTCCTTCGAGGTTGTGGCTTGTGGCATGATAGTTGATTTTGCAGGAGATTTCAGGTGGATTTCTTGATTTCTTGGCTTGGTCGTTGTCGGAACTGATTGCTTTTGATACTCAACTTCTGTGGAAGGAGTTCGTGAATGACGCGCTTGTGATACTGCTGTCGTATTGAACACCTAAAGAATCAAGAAGCGCACATTGGTGTTGTGTAGTTTTGCCAGTTTTGAGTAGGTCATGGGGAGCCTGTTTTTGGTGTAATTACTGGACTATCGCAATTGGTGCAATGTTTTTTTTATTGGTTTTGGTGATATAGAATTTGGTCCTATTTGAATTCTAGTACTGTCAGCACGATCAATTGAATGTGTCGTTTTTCAGCCATGATACCTTAATTTCCTTTGTCCTTAAGAGGTTAATTGCACCTTGGTTATGTTAATTTTTCTGACACGTTGGCTTGTAGCCTTGCAGGGTAAAGTAATTAGTTGGAAGTGAGATTTGAAAACAGGTGTAAGTGGTGTGAAATGTGGTGAATCTGAGGTATCTGAATGGAGGGGTAATCGGATTAGGTGGATTCCAGTATGCATTTCACGTCACTTGACCAGAAAGATTGAGTGAGTGGATAGTTTAGGGTTTAGATACTTTTGAGAGGAAATACTTAAGATGGGTACCACCGAGCATGACAAAAAGGAAAAGCCGCCGGGGCAGCAATGGAAGTTGCTAGACGTTATCAGCTTCGTCATGATGGCTTCATTGGTGATTCTTTTCCTGCTCATCTTCACTTCCCTTGGGGACTCCTTGGCCGCTGCGGGGCAACGCGAATTGGAAGCTGCTACACGAGCGGACCCTAATAGCTCTGGTGAGCTCTGTTTAAACCCTCACATTGTCAATTGTTTTGCAATTCAAGTTGACATGAATATCTACTCTGGCGAGGCTTCACATTTTGGTAGGGATTCTAGCATTTTATGTCTCACCAATTCACGCAGTTGGGAAAAAGATCTAGTTACATTTCACGTTTTTCATTGGCAATGATATCAGTACACATGTAAATCCTCCCCGAGCAATTGACATTGAAATGTAACCTACACAGTATCCAGCATACTGTCGTCATGTGTTCTTAGTTAGACGGTGCCATTTTCATTGTTGCAGTACCAGCTGTAATGATAAAATCTGGACTAGACCTTGAAACTAGACCATATCAATTGAAATCAAAGCGTGGGCCAATTATCGAAGCAAATTCAATTAAAGTACTAGCAGTGCCTAGAGAAGTGGCCATCAACTAGAAAGCCCAACCCAATTTGAAAAATCATTAACAGTGGTTAATAAAATTGAATTTGCTTAGAAAGTGAATTTTAATTGACTTCGTAGAATCATTAATGTGATTCTTATAATTTCATTAGCTAGAAAGTTAAGTCCACTCTAGTGAACTCCACCATGATGATTTGCTTCTTGCTTACATAGCCTGTGCATTCACCTGGAATATTTCTTATTTGAATCTTGATGTGATCGCAACGATTTTCGATTCTTGTTGAAATCTTTCTGAGTACGTCTTTGATCGTCATTTTAGGGGTTGCTCTTCTTGCTCATAGAATTGTGGAAGTCTAGGAAATCAGTAGGCATTGTCTTTTGTAGTTTTCTTTTTGTAGTAACTGACACTCTCGTTGATGATTTGCCTTTCAGAATTTTGGGAGCAGGTGGAAACTGGTCTTCTTGTGGAATCTTGCCCGGTTCGACTTGCTGATATCATGCCTTGCCATGACCCGAAGCGGGCAAGAGCTTTCACCAAGGAGCGGAACAATTATAGAGAACGACATTGTCCACCTCTTGAAGAGAAACTGAGATGCCTTATTCCTCCTCCCCCTGACTATCAGACTCCTGTCCGATGGCCTGAAAGCAAACAAAAAGTAAGCTTCAAATTTGTGCATTGGTGTCCTCCTGAATGAGTTTTATTTCTGTATCCCAAGGGAGAGACTAAGCAATGGTTAGAAAATGTAGATATTTGTGGTGCTCAATGCTAATGAGACGTGTTAGAAGTCATAGTAGCATGCTGAGAATTTCTTATGTCTAGTAGAATTGTTGCATGTAGTGTTTCCAGGAGTAGTCGCATTCTAAGTTTGCTGAATAGGGGTTTAGAGATTTTCAATCAGTGAGGATTATACTAGAGGTATATATTGCAGATTTTACTGAGGATTTTATGTAAGGGCATATGAAAACCATACATTCCTATTTGGGTTTGAGGCACTTGCAATGAGCCGCTTGTTTGGGTAGCTTCTTAGTTCAGATACGATCATATGTGAAGTATTGAAACTCTCCCAGAAGCTAAGAGAGACGTATCTTCTGTTGGGTTCTATGATCAGATATGGTTCAATAATACTCCACATAACAAGATTTCGGAGCTGAAATCAGATCAAGGCTGGATGATGCAAGAGGGAGAGTATTTCATTTTTCCAGGTGGTGGGACAATGTTCCCAGATGGGGCAGAAGGATACGTGCAGAAGCTTGAAATGGATATCCCTTTCGGGACAAGTGCAATTCGCACTGCGCTGGACATAGGCTGCGGAGTATGGTCCTTTTATTACCTCTGTTTTTCTCTTTCTTTAGGGTTACCTGAGTTTTAACTCTCAAGTTCCCAATCTAAAAACAGAAATTCCGCTCGGAAAATCAACGATTGAACGTATTAATTTTCAAAACATATTTCTCGATTTTGAAATGTAGAACACGATGTCTTCTTTCTATTGATGCAATTTGTTATTTTCATTGAAGCTTTCTAAACGTTTTGTTTCAGTTATATATATATGGAACTGGCTGCTTTTGACCATATATGGTTTAATAACCTGTTGATTTAAGCATGATTTCGTTTTGACAGTTGCAACATCAGTCCTTGTTGTGCTGAAACATCCGTATAGCAATCCGGCCAGTAGTCTATGTAGTTCAATTTAATCATGCCACAATTCTATTCCCCTCTGTAATTTTAATTTGTAAAGTGAGGTGGTCAATCCGCAGGTGGCTAGCTTTGGGGCTTTTTTAATGGAGAAGGAGGTGCTTACAATGTCTGTTGCTCCGCGTGATTCATATAAGGCACAAGTCCAGTTTGCTCTAGAAAGAGGCCTGCCGGCATTCGTTGGCATACTCGGCACTCAACGCCTTCCATTTCCTTCATCATCATTTGATCTTGTCCATTGCTCGCGCTGCCTCGTCCCATTTTCTGCCTTCAGTACGTCTCCTTGCTTTTACCTGCTTGTATTGTCATGACCTCTGTCAATGAACAGTTTGCTAAATACAAATTATTGCTGCGGACCTCTGTGCTTAATCCTTGAAGTATGCGTGTCCCCTCCTGTTTACGGGGTTCTTCGACCGGGACTTGGATCTGAATTACGAGATATTTTAATTGGCTCTGATGATGTGCTCTATTATAGTTTTATATATCTGCTGTACTTGTGACGTTTTGTGTAGGATTTCCTGCACTAAATATCAGTGTACCTGCTCTGTGTCCATCTTTCTCAGTGCATGCAGAGACTTAACTTTTTTTCTTAATTATGTCAACTTGTCGCTGAGATTTAGTGCATGCTAGACCTTTGAAGATGAGCTTTTGGACGCTTCCATTGATACGAGGGCTTTACGAATGGTTGTCTGCAGATGGTTCTTACTTCATTGAGGTAGACCGGCTGCTGCGACCGGGTGGGTACTTTGTATTATCAGGGCCTCCAGTTAACTTTCCAGGCAAAGAGAAGGAGTATGAGACTCTTCAGGTATTCATAACTGAGAAGATGTGTTATTCTACAGTCTCTTCCGCCGATAAAACAGCTGTTTGGCAGAAACCTATGAACATGTCATGCCATCGTTCTCGTGAGGAACAGATTCCTTCTTTTTGTGAAGAGGTTGATCCGGACGATGCATGGTAAGCAATATTCTTGTTGTAGTTTATTGCATCGAATAAGATTCTTCTGTGCCTTCCCATCAACATTCTTTACCTTGTTCTTGTCGGTCCTACTACTTGTTTACTTTTCGAGTTTCAGTATGAGCCCCTTATTGCAGGGATATCTTTATTTGGTGTTCAATAGAATGACAATGGTGCTCTGGAACGTGTGCTTTGACAGGAATGCTCAATTGGGTGATTGTATTACTGCAATGCCGGGGACTCAAGCTGATGCCCTGCCGCATCAACTAGATTGGCGAAAACGTCTAGAAACTGTTCCAAGTCGAGTTTTAGAACTACCGAATGGGGATAAATTTATGTTTGATAAGGACACAAGGAGATGGCGTCGTCGAATCAGATACTACAAGGAGGTTTGAGCTGGGTGTATTTTTGTTACACAGTTTTGCTAGAAGAGCCACCTTCTGCCCTGCTTTTATCCGTTAAATTTTTTGCCCTTGATTCATGATAGCTTCTACATGGTTTCATAAATGACGCAAAAATTCTATTGTGCGTAGAACATTGTTTCGTGAAATTTTTTGGTCAAGAGACTCAGTCTGTTACACATTAAGATTTCAAACCATTCTAATAGCATTTAGACTAGACTTATTTTGGTTTACAACGTCTTACAATTATTTCCCTCATACAGCTGAATCAGGAATAGAACTGACTTATATTTTGCCTTGCAGGTTTTGAAGATTGGATTTGGAACCTCCCAATATCGCAATGTGATGGACATGAATGCAGCATACGGAGGCTTTGCAGCCGATCTCATGGCCCATGATGATTTTGCCTGGGTGATGAATGTCGTGCCAGCATCTGGACTAAACACTTTGAGCACAATATTTGACAGAGGGCTTCTTGGAGTCCTTCATGACTGGCAAGTTCTTCCAAAGCTTCTGATGTGATGGAGTAAAACTGTATATGGATGGAGGGTGGCTAGCTGCACGGTCCTTTGGTTGCATAACATTCTTTAGACTGGGTCCTAGCACTTTGGAATCAGAATCATCTTTTGAGAACTAAAATCACCATTATGAGGTCTCATGCATGTTAAAATCCAATGAGAGATGAATTCTGACAACGCAAGAGTCATTATCCCTTGTCTTGGGTCCATTCCAATTCTATTTTACTCTTATTAGCTTGATTCCATTCTAGCAGTGCAGTGTGTGCATCTTCCCCACTGCTAAAGACTGGTCATAATGGGAACATTTTATTCTCTATTTTTGGATTGAGCCATAAGGATTCCAGTTCCGCTGATTAGATGGAGGATATCTCTCCTATTCACTATTGTATGGCTAACGGTCTTCAGAGACGAGTACTTCATGTGACAAATACAGAGGGACTAACAAACTTTCTGTTTGAGAGGCCAGGTGTGAGGCATTCTCGACATATCCTCGAACGTATGACTTATTGCACGTGGCGTCATTTCAACAGTTCACAACCTTGAGAAAGAGGTTTGTTTTTGCTTGCTGATGCTCATCAGTCCATATTGACTCTCATATTTCTTTTAACAGTTTGGGTAGGTCATATGGGGACTTTCATTTTTTTCAAATTACCAAAACATGCAGGGTTCGTCGTTGATTCTGGTGATATAAAACTTAACCCCATCTGAATTATCTTAATTATCATAATATGATCATTTGCATTGGTCATTTTTAAAACCATGGTCTTCATTTTGGGTTCCAACCCACTAACACATTCATCAAGTACACTTAAACCTCTTCAATATGTCTAAACTGTACTTGATAAAATGGAGTTTGTAACAGCGTAACAATTAATTCTTTTCACATGTAAAGTGACATTTAAGAAATACTTGGTTGCTTATACGAGGTGGTATAGAGCCCTTTTCATACTTGTTGAAATGTTTATCACTACATTGTATGTAACGTCATGTGACATGACAGACTATTAAGTGAGTTTTAAATTGGATATGTCCTTTCCCTAGGGTTTGGTGAGAGAGGATGTGAAACCAGAGAAGGCGATATTAAAGAGACTTGACTGTATATTTTCGTATGCTTGAACCTCTTATTGAGTGTCAAACTTGGATTCTTAATGATGTTGGTACAAAAAAAACATACTTTCTACCTCAGTTCAGGAGAAGCTTTCAGCTATGAGTTGTTGTGTGGTTGGTGAGAGGTATTAGAGTTATCCATCAATGCTTTCAAAGTAGTTCACCTTGTTTTAGTGAAACTTTTGGTGTTACTCTAATTGAATAATTCCATGAATAGGTGTTGACAAGCCTTTTTGTGTGGTTCAATAATAGATCTGAAATACTGTTGAATTTAAAGATAACTCTATTAGGTCGCATCGTTGTATATTTCGACAACTTAGTTTGTTTATGGAAAGTGCTTGCGTTTACTTGAAACAAGTATAATGTTCATTTAACCTTTCTTTCAAATGTTCAGGTGCAGTTTGGCAGAGGTTATGGTCGAGATGGATCGGATTTTACGACCACACGGGACGGTTATCATACGAGATACACCTACTATGCTCGCACGAGTCTCTAAAGTTGCTCAAGCCTTACGATGGAAATTTGATATTTTTGACAGTGAGCCAGGAGGTTCAGGTAGAGATCGCATTTTAGTTGCGACTAAGCAGTTTTGGAAGGCTGAAATTGTGGAATCTCAATAACAGCTGTGCTGTGTCCACTTTTAGAGTTTATTTTAATTTTTGATTTTTTTTTTCAATTTCTCGTCTAATTATTCACTCTAAAGATTGTATATTATTCCTTGCTTCGGATCTTTTTTTGTTGGATTCAACTGTGAGACTTGTGCAGAAGTCCATGTGTATTCTGCAGTTGTCGTCTGCCATCTAGTGACAACGAGTTGGTGAAATCTTCAAGGTAAATCTCACGAGTGGAAATCGTATCCTGCTGCAGCGAGGCGGGAGTCCAGGCAAACTTATCTGAAACTGGTGATTAGTGACCAATTCCAATGATGTTGGGTGGACTCCCGGGCTGGAATTTCGTAATTTTCTGCTGTACTGTACAGTACATACCTCTACACGTCTGTTCTCTTGATAATCTTCCCATTTGCGTAATGTAGTGCCACTTACAGAATACGAGAAATTCTTGTTTTGTAATTGGAGTTTCTAGGGGGAGGACATTAACAATATCCATTTATTCGTTGGAATTCTGGAGAGGGGTCAAGATTGTGCCTTTTCCACCCTTATCTTTCCAGGTAGAGGACGAGGGGGCATATTCCTGTTGCAAACGTGTTATACAATTCTTCATGGGGAATAGCTTTAGAATATCCATTCTCCAGCAACTCGGAGGTCCTTAACATCTGGATTGCAAGTTCCTGCAGTTCGAGAGCAAACTTAGCTTGCAAGTTCCTGCATTTGTAGCTTGTGATGTTATAGGTCAGCCGAATCGCTTGAGGTACAGTTGTTAGTTATGTCCTGTGAGTCAACTGAAATTGGTTCTGGGGTGGTACAAGTGGTGACTGGTCCTCAGGGCGACACCTTTTTCTGCAGTAACGTACTTGAGGTCAAATATTATTAACTTGTGAAAATCATGACAAGTTATGCTTTTGCCAACAGTTCCCAGTTTCAGGTTGTCGGTTGCTTTCGCACGCAGCCAATGTGGCTCCAGGGTCTTTCCGGACCAGAAAATGGTGATCTTGGAATTTTATACCGGCGATTCCCATTTGTTGGGCACAAATGAAATTAGAAGTGATCATGGAAAATTGATGAGATATGATAGTTTGGTGGTCTGTTCACACAAGTAACCAAAATGTAGGTGCGGCTTGATGTGCATGTGTGAAGTGAGTGCAGGTATCCGGAAGAGGCGAAGATAATAGTTCTATACTAAAGTAACTGCACCTAAAATTGCACAAATAAGCAGTTCAGCATACATCCCATTATTATAATTGAAAAACTTTTCATGAGGTCTTATTGGTAATCAAAAGGGAGTCTAGATTCTCTCCTAATGCATTTTGAAGACACCAAACGAATAAACAACAAATTTTCAAAGTGCTTAAAATAGATGTTTTTAAAACCAACCATAGACTCTCATGAAGAATGGGTGTACATTTTAGGCAAGAATCTAGAGTGGTTGATTTTAGAAAGCAATCAAAATTAGATGCAATTACCATACAACCATCTCATACACATTCAATCCCCACACAAATTCAAATTAACTCCAAAGGAACAATTAGCCCTCTATTGTCATTTTTGGATGAATTTTTACCTGTTTTCAAATTATTATTTCTTAATTGTAGTAGGAAATTTCATCATCTTTCCAATGACACCAAATCCAAGCCATTTGGAATTTGGATGCATTAAGAAAGAAAGAAAATATTCTAAATGTGCTAGGATTGGCAACTCCCTACATTTTTGGAACCCAAGAGAGAGTGTCCTTTTTAGGAGACTTTATTTGCATATGTATGGGTTGATGTCAATGCGAAGGACAATATTGAGAAAATGGTAGGCAACTAATCTTAAAGGTTTCATTTTGAATTGTGTATTTGTTCTTCTAATCTTTCTTGGTTTGAAAAAACTTGTTCTAGTGGAAGTACCAGTAGTAGGAAATCATGTTGTCCATTTGGGAGGCCATTTTCAAAGAATAACTCCATAGGCACCAAGCATCCTCAATTTTACCAATGCCCCCTCCCCTTCCATTAGGACATTAATACATTTGTAGTGTACGTAATGAAAATTAGGAATGAGCGTCTCATTATCCAAGGATGTCTAGTTTAGTCTAGAAGTTAGTTTGGATTTTGATGAAGTTCCAATTTTCATATAGTGATATTAGATGACAATATTTAAAAGTGTCTTTGAGACCTCACTATGAGATAAATTTGTGACCAAAACAATTGAATTTTTTTGTTTGTGCTTGTTTTTTGGTTGCATTGATTTGGTCAAAATTACACTGAAATCTATTGATTTTTTTAGGTCAAATTTGGGAAAAAACAAAAATAATTCAAATTTTTTTTGTTGCCCTAGACCTCATGCGGTCATGCCAAGGAGCACTAGGCTCTAAACACCACACCATCGTTGAAATTCACTACATGATACAAAAACTTTTTTCTTACTTATGCATTCACAATTCAATGTTTTTTAAACTCAACAAATTTTGACAAGCATTTTGACATAGTAGAATGAATTTTCAAAAATATTGTAAATTAAAAAAATTTGGAAAACCAAGTTAACCTTCATCTCCAAAAACTTGTTTGTGATTTTGAATCTCTAATCAAAAGTTATTAAGTTATGAACATAATTCAAAGAAAATGTTTGAAAATGTCAAAGAAAATGTCCCTTCTAACTCCTCTCTAAACTTTGTCTATAACTTTTGATTGAAGGCTTAAATTCTCAAACAAGTTTTTGGAGATGAAAGTTACCTTGTTTTTTCAGTTTTTTTAGTTCAAAGTTTCTTGAAAAAAATTATTCTACTAAGCCAAAATGGCTGCCAAAGTTTGTTGAGTTTAAAATACACCAAATTGTAAATGATTGAATTAAAAATATATATTTTCTATTGTATAGAGAATTACAAATGTAGTATTTTAAACATTGTCCAAATAAGAAAAACTTATTTCAAAAACTTGTAAGTCAAAACTCATATGTTTCTATGACTTTCAACTTTGGAGATTTTGTTAACAATCTTATTGAGAGTATGTATGAAGAATTTTAAATAAATTGGGTCTATTTGTCATGGTTGCCTAAAAATTGCCCTAAACTAAAAAAAGACCTTTTGAAACATAATTTTTTAATCACAAATTGAATTACTTAAAAATTTTCTAGCCATTGAACTACTAGTGAAACACAATTTTGGTAAGAGTTTCACAAGAATCGTATCCAACAATATTACAATATTGCACTGAGAAGAGCATGTCTTAAAGTAGAAAATGGCTTGAAATCATGCCTTAGGGCTTTAAGGGTTAACCCTTCAACACCAAGCTTGTGACCATGGAAACAATCCCTTTTAGTATTGTGTGACATCATCTTCATTAAAAAACAAAAATACCCATTAGAGGTCAAACTACTATACAAGATCTCTCATTTTTGCACAAAATTCCGAGGATGAAAAATTGCACTTCTTTCCTACATAAGAAGATTCTTTGTCATCCATTAGACAATAAACATCCTTGGCATTGTTGAAGAGTGAATCCCTAAATGAGTTTGTCTTTGTTTTCACCAAAATCGCTCCAAAACTGCCATTTCTAGTACAAGTACCAAATTTAAAAAAACAAAACAGTTTTGGACACATGTAACCATAGGATCTTGTAGTACTTTAGTTTGAGAAGATGTGGAAAAAAATTCACAAATTTCCATCGTGTAGATTGCAAGATATTAGAATTTGAATGGACAAAATTCCTTTTTTTGGCCCCGCCAAAAAAACGAGTAGCTGCACTTCACAAGGTTACATTTGTATGGAAAAAATTCCAAAAAATTGTGGTGCTTCTATGGATTCATTTTCGAAGGCAAGTTGGGTACTTTCTTGAAAAATTTCAAATCATTTGAAATTGTACAATATATAGGAAAAAAACCATAAGGAGAAAGAAGTAGAGAATGATTCAAAATACTAATTTGTTAAAAATTTATTAATGGAATTGAAAAATCCCAATGGAAATAATGCTATAATAAACAATCTACACCCATTTTTAAAATTTTTTTTCAAAAATATTGAAAATTGAGTTAAATAAAGGACTTCACAGTTTATTTCAAAGTAGAGATTCCATGACTAGCTACAAACTAAAACTCCTCATAACTTTCATTTCATTAATCAAAATGGAGTGATTCGAAGCTTTCCACACATATATAAATCTAGAAAACCAATTTCAAATTTTTATTTCTTGAAAAGTTGACTTTTTAAGAATTTATTAGGGGTTGCTTGGGCTACCCGTTGAGCAATGAAAATGACATATCATACAATAATTTTTGAACCATCTAATCAAAAGTTATGAAAATTGTTGGGCCTTAAAGCTACTCCTTGGGCATGTATTGTATGAAAATTTCAAAGAAAAAGAATAAAAATTCCGTTCATAGTGAGCTGCCCAAAATTTGCTATGTTGCCAAAAAACACAATTTGGGCATTTCAAGGTTAAATAATTTTTGGCATCAAGACCTTGGTCTACTGCTACGTACAAGAACATTCCAAAATATTCCAAAATCTTATGAATGTGCTAACTAGTGTCCAAAGATTCTAGAAGATTCCTAAAAGATACCACATAATCTAGTAGTACTTGTTTAAGTCTCTTAAAGCCCTCGTCAAAGCCAGTAGGCTATGAAATTGGAGTAAAATCTCATCTTTCAAGTTGAGCCTTTGGAAGGAGATGCATGCTAGTGCTTGTGATTTTTTCAAAGAGGATTAACCCTTGAAGGACCAAATGGTGTTTTTTGGCAACATAGCGATTTTGGGTAGCTCACTACAGATGGAATTTTTGTTTTTTTTCTTTGAAATTTTCACACAACATGTGCCTGAGGAGTAACTTTAAGACCCAACAATTTTCATGACATTTGAATACATGGTTAAAAAGTTATTGTATGATATGTTGTTTTCATTGCTCAGCGGGCAGCTCGGGTAGCAAAAAAAAATTATTTAAAAATCACTTTTAAAAAAAATAAAAATTGAAAATTTATTTTTCTGATTTATATATACATGGAAAGCTTTGAATCATTCCATTTTAATTTATGAGATGAAAGTTATGAAGAGTTTTAGTTGTGGGTAGTTTGTGGGTAGTAATGGAATCTCTACTCTAAAATAAACTTTGAAGACCTTTATTTAACTCAATTTTTAATATTTTTGGAAAAAAAATAAAAAGGCGAGGTGTAGATTGTTTATTACAACAATTCAACCATTGGGATTGGCATTTTTCAATTCCATAAATAAATTATTAACAATTTAGTATTTTGAATCATTCTCTACTCCTTTCTACTTACAATTTTTTTCCTATATGTTGTACAATTCCAAATGATCTAAAATTTTTCAAGCATGTAGCCAAAATGACTTGGAGAATGAATTCAAAGAGTTACAACCATTTTGGATATTTTTTCATAATGATCTGACCTTGTGAAGTGCATCTGCCCAGATTTTCGCAGGGCCAAAAAATGGCTTTTTGTCACTTCAAATGCTAATAACTTGCAATCCAAACGGTGGAAATTTTTTTGGATATTCCCAAACCAGCGTACTACAAGATCCTATGGTTATATTTGTCCAAAAAAATTATTTTTTCTAAAATTTGGTACTTGTACTAGAGATGACAGTTTTGGAGCGTTTTTGGTGAAAACATAGTCAAATACCTTTAGGGGTTAATGCATTTTCATAGTGCTAATATGTAGCTTGACTTATAATACACATGAAATTTTCACTACAAGAAAACTAAACACATGTGATCAAGTCCATGTGACATATTAGTTATATTGGTTCATTCGGATGGGCTTAGTCATAGATTACTAAACCTCAATAAGAACTTTATAGGGAATGTGCTTCATATGTTTTGATTATGTTCACTTAATCACATTGGACATTACATCACAACTAAAAAAAGTGCATGACAAACCACACAAACTAGATCCCATCAAGAAAGATATATTTTTTAAATGTCTTAAAGTTTTTTGGAGGGAAGGGGGGGTCTTCATTTCCTTGCATCCCTCTATGCATTGCTCACATTCCACTTAGTCAAATTACAATACAAATAACTTTATATTCATCCAATTTAAAACTTGAGTATTCAAAAAACAAATTTCTTGTAGGAATAATTTGACAATGTTGAAGTGAGTATTTTATTTGTAAAAAGATTTTAAGATAAAAATATTCAAAGATTCAAAATAAGTTTGTGCACTAAAAAAATAAAAAGTTGAAGTGATTTTAAGAAAATAATCTTTTTGTTAAATCAATGAGAATGAAAAGACTATTTGTTCTACATTCCACATTGAAGTACACTTTTGTAGACTAATTAAAGAACAATATGATTTGGGCCTAAGTGGATATTTTTTAAAGCATAAAGTTTTTTTTGGATCATTTAGACCACATGTCAAATCTTCCCTATGTACATTAAAGTTTTCATATTTTAATACCTACATAATTGAGATAAAATATTATACTCTAAATCTAAATGATATCTTATAAGCATAAGTAGATTTCATTCGCTAACTACAAATAGTGAATAAAAGTTGCAAGTGTGACTAAAGATTAACTACCTATGGAGACATTCCTAGCTTTAATCATTGGTTGTACATTATAACTCCAAAATCTATAAAACCCTAAAATGAACGTTGCCACTACCATGCTTTCTAGGGTATGGGCTACCATTTGAATTTTGTGTACCTTCCACTTCTTGTGCATACCTTTCTATGCATGTGCTCAAATTGTTGCTTTCTCAAAAGATCTATGGACATTTTTTTTCTTAAATGTTAGAATGCTTATTGTAAGTTTATCCTTCACCTTGTTTTTTTTTGTTCTTATTTTTGTTGATATTGTTGCACTTGTGATTTGTAGTACTTAAGTATGTTTCTAGATTGTTGCATGTGTATAATTATTAGAAATTTTGTTCTCTAATTGTAGTTGACAATGTCAATAGGGATTAAGTTGTTGTAATTATAGGTGTATATTTGTAATTTGAAGTCTTTATTGTCAATACATTAATTATCTTATTTGATTTTAGGGTTTCAACTTCTAAAAGTACACGTGATTGTGTTTTGTAGGGTTTGAATTCAAGTTTGGATTGGTAGCAATCGTATGAAGATTTTATTCTTTAGCAAGTGCAAAATTTATTCACTAATAAATGAATTTTTTTGCTTAGATTTCTCATATGAATCCATTATGGAAAGGAAATTGTGGTTCCAATTTCTTTTTATGTATATGTGTAGGACTTTACAATTTGACCATTTTTTGGTAAACTTTGGTGCAATATTCTAACGGCTTGTTGCCATGTGGTGTATGTGGATTGTTTCCAACTTCTTGTGAATTGTGATTTTGAAGGAACATATTGAATTACTTTTCTGAAATTTTAGTGTCAATTTCAATTTCAAAATTATTTGCATTTGCTAATTTAACAATGGCATTATTGGGTGAAATTGCAAATTGATTTTTTGGGTATTGCTTTAGATGGAGATTTCAGAATGTAGATCCAATGTAGTATGTGCATTATGGTTTCTTACATTCAATTTGATTCAAATTGTTTTCCTAAAATCAAAGGCATTTCGTAGATTTAATGAGGATTTTCATAAATTCATATTTATATAATAGATTTAAAAGTTTTTAATAGATTTGGGAATTTTACTCATAAGTTTATAGATTTTGGAGATTTTTATGAGATGACATAGATGCCAACAAGTGATGGTACACGTTACAATCTATTAAATTGCCAAAATCTACATTGAGTAAAGATTCCAAATTGCTTTTGTACATTTTTTGTTTTGTATTGATGTAAATTTTAAAATCATACAAAAGAAAAATTCCAATATATATATAAATGATCTTTGTTCTAATACTAATATACTCCTTCAGTCCCCAAATGATTGTCCACTTTGAATGTCAAATTTTTTAAGGTTATTTTGAGTAGGTCATGTGGAGACTTCCTTGTGACTAATTTTATTTAGGTTGAAAATGGACACATGCAATGTTCTTCATTGATTCTAGTGATATAAAATTTGAAACCTTTCAGAATTATGTTTATCACAATACAATTTGATAAAATTGACATTATAAAATCTCAAGAAAATTGTAGACAATCATTTTAGGATAGAGGGAGTATTGTATGAGAAAATGATGTAACTACAATGTTGATTCAATTATATTGTGGTAGGAATATAATGACTTTTTATCTTGAACCTAATTTGAAAACCATTATTTAGCAAAACAATTGAATATCATTGGATAGATACTTTCATGATGAGTGAATGAAAATAATTCAAAAAAATGGATAAATGGATAAATTTAATCTAAATTTATGGTTTCTTAGAAATAAAATTCTCTATCTAACAATTTTTGGGATCTCTCTGGACTAATGTAGTGACACCTCAAGATATCTAAAATAGATATATTTTGTCTAATAGCAAACCAAATCTACTTGTAAGATTTTTAGTCTATATTTAAAATCTAAGTAGGCAATTGAAGTGTCTATTCTATAGTGATGTTTTTCAAGCAAATTACTCTCTATTGCTTCAAGGTTCTAAATGTATGGTTTCTACTAAGTGTATCATCATTTGTAGGAAATTGAAGCATATTTTTTTTGAATTTTATAACATACCTTATTCTTCAAGTAATAGAAATTCAAATTGTACTTGGAAGATCTTTTGTTTTACCACATGAATTTATTTTTATTTGGGATGATCAAATTTGAAGATTTGAATGTACATTTAGAAATCAAGATTTTAAATTTTATAGAAGTAATAATGAAATACAAATCAAACAACTACAAAATAGGGGACAAATTTTTACTTTAATCCTCACATAACAAATGGGTAGATTGGGAAACTTAGTTGAAACCTCATAGTACATAGTACTACTTTAGACATATCCTAATTTTTGATGCCAAAGAAAAGATTGGGATCAACTTTGTTTCTTAAGAAAATACTTCATTCAAATAGAATGCATCTTTTTTGAGGGAGTATTTAACAATATTTTTCCACTTTTCTAGTGAATAAAATCCATGAATTGCTACAAATTCTTAGGAGAATATTACTTTGTCATGGATGAACATACACACTTTCGAATTAATAATTAAGATTCATTCTTATATTTCATATTTCAATGTAATATAGATGTATTTAAATGGCTTCTCCATTCAAACAAAGATCACTTTTTATACTCCCTCCAAAATATTACTCCTATACTTGGAGTAAAAACTAAAAATTGGCTAGGACCTATAACTTAAATGAGTTTGTTTGCTTGTTACGGTGAAATCTCCTAGATCTTGTGTCCCCTAATCACATTCATGGTATTGATGGAAATCTCTTGGCAAGGAAGGGTGCAAAGGCTTTGCTTCGTGGCATTTGAACCTAAGGTGTGAAAGTTATTGAATTTCAAAGTTTTTATGAATTAAAAAATAATTTTTACTTTTATTTTGGCTATGGCAACGGCACAAGGCACACTACTCCATCCATACATTCAAGTCGGTTGTTTGTTCTATTTTGGTTGTTTTAATTATTCTAGTGAGATCTCTGGAACCATATGTCTCTTGATTGTGTTCTCACTACTATCAAAAAGCTCTCTATGAGGAAGGGTGTACAAACTTTGTTTCATGGCATTCTGATTCTGGACCTAAAAGACATTGAAATTCAAGGTTTTTTCTAAATGAAAAAATTAGAAAATTACTTTTATTTTTATTTTATTATATATGAGGCATCCATATCTTAAGTTAGACTATTTGTTTTGTTTTGTTTGATATGTTGAGATCTAAGAAACCATAAGTCCCTATATAGTGTCCTTGGTACCCTTGGATAGTTCTTTTCAAGGAGGGGTGCATGGGCTTGGTTTTGTGGAATTGGGACCTATGGTGTGAAAGTTATGGTTTTTTGAGTAATTTTTGGATCTCAAATTATGCTAAATTATGCAACTTTTGCACTGTCCATTTTTTGGCCTCATTTTTGGTACTGTTAGAAAACTCTTTGCAAGGAATGGTGCACAATATGTTACTAGAAGAAAACAACCTCCATTTCAACGCAATCAACTCAACAGAAAAAGCAGTTTTTTAGCAAAAAATTGCTTTTTCGGTTGGGTTGATTGTGTTGAAATGGAGGTTGTTTTCTTCTAGTGTGTATTTTGTGGCATTCTAACTTCCGACAAAAAAGATCTTGAATTTTGAAGTTTTTATGAATTTGTTTTTTTAAATGACTTTTATTTCTATTTTGACTAGCAACAACACAAGGCACACTAGTACTAAGGTAGCAAGCTTGAAATCCGTTAGGGCATTTTGAATCACCCCTATATTAGCTCAAAATTGGACATGAAGATGGTCCTTAAATTGACCTCTATAGTCATTTGAATGGGTTGAGAAAAAAGGCATAATTGATAGGAAGAGCCAATCATTGTCCTTGCTTTCCCCATTTCTCTTTACAAGTTGCAAGTGAACAATTTACAGAAGACCTAGGGTTATAAATAGGGACCTATAACATAACTCGTTTGAAAATTCATTACTAATTCAATAGTGCTTCAAAAAATAGGAAAACACTTGTGTTACACTCTACATCTATTTCTCTTTGTCTGAAAAATAAGCTAAAAATATTCCCATAGAAAAAAATACATGAAAAAGGTGGACCAGCCCTTAGATGAGCGGTTTTACCTTAGTTGACTTGACATGAAGAAAGATTAGATCTTACTCCAATGATTATGGAATTCAATTCACAACAAAGACACGTGCCACCACGCCCGAACATGATTCACCAATCAACCCAAGGGGCATGATTCTCCCCAAACGGAATAGCCGGACCCGTCCCACGGCCGAAGCACGGCACCACCCCAGCCACTGGTATAACCACAAAACCCGGCTCGTAAACCCGTCCCAAAGGCCATAAACCCGGCGAAAGCCCGAAAACTAGGGACAAAAACCCGGGTTACGAGCATCTACCGCGAGGCCGCTTCACAGAGCACGCGCCACGCCACGCCACGCCATTCCCACATCCAAATGGCGTTCTAACAACCGATTGAAATCAATTCTAAGAAGAGCGCCACCGCCGCCCAGATTAGCGCGCCATTTGCCGCTTTGGGGATCCACCGCGTCCTTGTTTATCTCTCCGATTACCACTTTCTGGGATGCAATTTGGGTTGAATTTTGGGTCGCATTTTGATTTCTGAGTTGCCATTGTTTCTTCGCTTTGGGTTGCATTTGTCTGTGCGGGCAACAGGCTTTTGGGTTGAATTTTCGGTCATGGCGCAGGTTTTGTGATCCATTTGGTGGGGAGAGTGGTACCTGTTTGGGGAAGTTTCGGAGAGAGTGAATTAAAGAGATCGATTGACGAGTTCGTTGCTATCATAGATCTTTGTCTTTGGAGTTTATTTCTGTAGTTTCAATTTTGGTTTCGATGTTACCGGCGCAAGGGTAGTGATGCTGCTGCACCTTTCCTACTCTTGTTGCTGTATGGAATCGTGCCGCATCTAGGCATGTGTTGGTATGAGCGATTCTAGAGCGTTCCTCTGTTTTTCACGAATGTTATTGCGATTCTTGGGGAATCTCTGTAGTGTTCAAGTGAATCCAAGAGGTTATGTATGACATCTAGTGCGTTCCTCTGTTTTTCAAGAGTTTTGTTGCAATTCTTGGGGAGCCTTAAGACGAGCGATTATGGATGACATCTAGTGCGTTCCTCTGTTTTTCACGAGTGTTGTTACAATTCTTGGGGAGCCTCTGGGGCGTGCAACTGAACCCACGCGATCATGGACGACTCCTCGATCGGTCGGAAGCTCCGCGTTACCTTCACAGAGAGCAACATCTTCCACCCGATTCCGGAGGACGGCGTCGTGTACACGCGCTCCACGTCCCTGCCCAGAGCTGCAACCGCGCCACCATCTCCCTTGCAGGCTAACTCTCTCCCCACTGCTTTGAAGCTCAACACCAACAACAAGCTCCTCCCCTCCAAGAACAGCAGCTCCAACAACTCCTGGACGAGTTCCTTCACCGAATCCAACCTCACCAAAGGCTTGAAGAATTCCTTCACCCTGGGCTTCTTATTCCCCGACGACGACGACGACACCAGCGACGAGCTTCGAGAAGCTCTCTTAACCGACAGCGACGACGAAGCAGACAAGCCCTCCGCCCACTCGGTATCCAACGCCAACTACGGCACATGGAAGCCTCCCAAGTCTCCCAAGTCTCCCAGGTCGCCCAAGTCGCCCAAGTCGCCCAAGTGGCCCGACGTTGAAGACCCTCCCTACCCTCACCATCTCCCGTACGTGAAGAGCTTACCCAGCGCTCTCAACGAAGCGACAACAGCTTCTCTTCTTCTCAAGGAGCATCACTCCTTCCATCGCTGCCAAACTGCCCCTGCGATGTCAAGCATGAACAAGGAGATCAAAACGAAAGAAAAGCTCAAGCGTCCTGAATTTGAGAAAGGCTCAACTATTGTCACCCAAGCTGGTATCGGCTTACTCATCTACCTCGCAATTGGTGTCGCCATTTACGCATGGAAGAACGAGGATTTCTCAGGAATTGAGACTCTTTCAGTTGTGGATGCGCTCTACTTCTGTGTTGTGACCATGTGCACCATCGGCTATGGCGACATTGTGCCCATCACTCCCTTTGCGAAGCTCTTCAGCTGCTTTTTCGTCTTGGTAGGATTTGGGTTTATTGACGCATTACTTTCAGGCATGGTGACTTATGTACTGGATAAACAGGAGCATTTGCTTTTGAGTGCTGTAGAAGGCAGCCATTACCGAACGGCAAAGAAGTATTTCCTGAATGCGAAGCATGGCAATCGGATGCGGATTCGGATGAAAGTGGGAATGGCGCTGGCGTTTCCGGTCATTTGTATAATGGTTGGGACGGGTGTGATGATGCAATTTGAGGATTTGTCGGCGTTGGATGCGTTTTATTGTACGATTATGTCAGTGACGACGGTGGGTTATGGGGATCATACGTTTAAGACGTATTCTGGGAGGTTGTTTGCGGGGTTGTGGCTGCTGTTTAGTACGTTGGCGGTGGCGAGGTGTTTTCTGTACTTGGCGGAGGCGAGAGTGGATAAGAGGCATCGAATGATTGCGAAGTGGGTGGTGCAAAGGGAGCTGACGGTGGGGGATTTGGTGCAAGCGGATCTGGACCATGATGGGAGTATTAGGTGAGGGCTTGTTTTGTGGTGTGACCAGTTTCTGGAGAATGACGTTAGAATCAACCTAAAGCATTTGAGCTAGGTCTTGTTGGGAGTCAATAGGCGATTCTGAATTCTCTTAGCATGCGTTTTTTGGACATTGTATGAGTACAGTGAGAATTTTCAAACTGTTGGATATAGATGGATCCAATATTGACCCTAGATTCTCATGATTGGTTCTCTAGTATTAGGTTTTTGATGGGGCTTGTTGGGAGTGAGAAGGGGATTTCGAATTCTTTGCATTTTGTGGACGCTGTGTGATTACACTTGGAATAATCAAAGTGCTGGTTTAGGGTCGTTGGTTCTTTGTGTCATGTATTGCTTAGACTCCTGAAGGACTGAGAATCATAGTTATATATTGACCAATTCAAGTGATGGTATGGTGAAAATAATAGAATTTAGGCGGGGCCAAATTATACATCACCAAAATCAATGAATAACGTTGTATGAGTCGGTCTGAAGATGAGTAAAATTGGACAAATGAAAGTCTCCATATGACCTGCTCTATACTGCTAAATAATCCATGAAGCCCAATTTGGCTGTTTAGGGTTAAACCCTAGACCACCAAGGACCCAAATTGGGCTTCATGGATTATTTCATCATTGATTTTGGTGATATGTAATTTGGCCCTGCCTGAATTCTATTATTTTCTCCGTATGGAGACTTGAAACGGTCTTCTGAAAACCATGAAACCTTTGTCTGGTAGGGACACTGCTTTTTCACCCAATTTGATTGTGACCTATAACTGATGATTATTTGGTCCTAAAAGGGACAGTTATCTAACAACCTGTATTGTGATGAATTTACAGCAAAGCTGAGTTTGTTTTGTACAAACTGAAAGAGATGGGGAGCATCCAGTCACATGAAATTGCCGACATCTCTCATCAATTTGACCAACTGGATGTGAACAATTCGGGTAAAATCAGCCTTGCTCGTCTCCAAGAAGGGAATTGATTCTCTCCCGGGTACGTTTAGTATTGGTTCCAAAATGTATATTGTTGTATATTCCAGCACATAAAAGTGCTCCTTAAAATTTAGAATATCACCTGTGATCGGATGGTCAATTTTTGGAACTGGTAGTAATTGATCATGCAAACGAACTTGTGCATGAAGTAGTTCCCCTGCCTAGAATTGTTACCTGACGAAGGTATGGCCACGCAATCCTTTGTTCACATGGTTCCCCCAAAACGCATGTGAAACTGAGTGCAGTTTAGGGTTTAGGGTTTATTAGGGCCTGTCTTTGATGATGGTGATGCTTTAGAGTCAGCAGATTCTTTGTTCCAGGTTGTTGCCCATACGCCCGGGTCTCGGATTAGTTACCTGTGGTGTAAAGTGATTTCAATAGGGGATATGCATTAGAAAATGGCTTGGCTCACGCAGGCGTCTTTTTTACAGTGAATTTGTATCATACTATTATTCAGATTGTGGGTTATAATTTCTTCATCTTCCACTTCGATGTGCACTCAAGATGGGCATTCCATGGTTCCAACATCATCATGTCCTTGTCAATTTGATATTGGGGGAAGTGGTGGCATAAATGTGTTTTGTATCAAGGCTCCGAGTTACAGTACTAGGGTATACTTATGTTCAAGATGACATTGATCAGTGCTGCCTTTGTTAATTCTCCTCCATAATTGGCTGCAAATTCAAAGAGTTGGAATCCAACCTTGTCCTTATACTCTTTGTTTTCTGGATTGTTTTCAAATGCCGGTATGTTTGCAATCATTTGCTTTTTGTCCATCTGCTCTGTAGATCCTGCTCTGCAAATCTGCTCTTTATTTCCTACGGTAATGCCTACATCAGTAATTCTCTTGTGATACAAAGCTATAACCATGGCCAATGACTAACGCCAATTTCTGGAGGGACCATTAGGCTCCCGCCCCGGCTGTAACAAAATAACAACATTGGATAGTGTGTAATTCCCTGGGATTCCCCTTCCACTTTCATATTCAAATTTGCATGACAACCCCTCTAATGGGCATCCTCAGGTGAATTAGGAGAGTAATCTCTGATACTGAAGGTACCATTATATAAGCACCCATAGGGAATTTCATTAAAATGGCATATTCCATACTCCATTTTCAGACGGCGCTATCTAAACTGTCCCACTCCGGAATGGCACCATTCTAACAAAATTCCCCATACCCACGAGGTAATTCTTCCGTCTCCAACACAGGTTCTTGAGAAAGTTAGTGCTGCCGGCTTCGATCAAGAACACCAGCCCGCTTCTGTTTGAATGAATTGGAGAGCTCGGATCGGAAGACGACCAAGAATTCTTTCCAGATGCCCTACCGATTCACTCACTTCCCCCAATCACAGGTCCTGAAGCAAGTTCTTTCCGAAGACTTGATCCGAAATCATTCGGAGCCGGTGAAACTACAGGTATTGATCACTAGATCACCGGCTATTCAAATTGCTTACACAACTATGAACACAGGATATCGATCTGTTGTCCGTCCCTGGCTTCCAGACCTTTGTCATCGACGTGCATTCGACATGATGGCCGCAAATTATATGATATGTGGGGATTCCGAGCCCTGGAATCTAGTGTATGAGATGCTTTTGCAATCCTTAGAACGATGAAGTTTGACATCATCATGTACTGTACGAAGTTAGAGTTGAGAGCTTATCAATGATTTTTTAGCTCTAGGGTTAAGGGAAACTCCGACAATAGATCATCAGAAGCCTTCAACCCTTGTGTCCACATCTATTGTTCGATCATACAAGAGCTTAAACTACATTGTAACCCAAATGTGTGCAATTCTTACAAACCAAACTTAGATTTGTGCATTCAATACTTCTGCGGGACGGTACATGCTATGAGAGACTTTACAAAGTATGCTTACCCGAAATTATCGTTGGATCTTTCTTGAGGTCTAGACGACTTTAATGTGGTTGAAGTTAGAACGGACAAGTCCTCCTGTGTCGTGGCAGGAAGAGAATCGGTTGGTTTTCTTAGCTTTGATTGCAAGTCTTAATTTCATGAATAACTTATGTCATGTTCTACTTACAACCTCAAACTTCATTGGATTAAGGTAAACTACCCCCATTCCAGATTTCCAGTCCAAATTCCCATTCAGGACATCTAGGAAAACTTCCATTCTAGAGTGTTTGCATTGGAAAACAGAAAGTAAAAATGAAGGAATTAGTTGCTTACTTTAGGGAGTTGATTGCACAAAATGAGGATAATATCATAATATGTATATTGAATGGGCTAAATTCAATGCTTTAATTACACTCTTATCAATTCACTTTAGGTTAGCCTCAAATCGATGCAAATCAATTCACTATGACAATAGAAGTTAGTAGTTGGTATTGAGGTCATTATCGACTGGATTTGGGATGTGTTAAGTTAGGCATGGGTTGGTAGAAGTCCTACAATAGCAATTTTTCTTACTCCAACAAGCATGTCTAATTATATTCTAAATTCAATTGGAGTCAACCCCTCCCAAACAACCTCAATGAAAATTATCCTTTATCTGAAGAATGTGAAGGTTGCAACACTTTGTATGGTAGCCAACCCATTTTTGATCACTCCTCATTTTTGCCTTGTAGACTACTAGATTGCTTTTTTTTACATTCAGGTACTATTGAGTAGTAATTAATTATAGCTCAGTTCCTAGTGTGGTTGTGGCACAATATGATGGACTATAATCTTGACTCTCAATATTGCAACCAACCTTTAGTCAATTTGGTAACCAATCCTTGGTTGAAAATATGAAGGCCTATATGACGGTATGACCAATATAGATCAAATAGAATCTTGAGCTAAAGAATTCACAGTAATTATATTTTGAAATATAAAATTTGAAAAATTATGAAATCCTTCCAAACTCTGTTTTTGTACATGGGAAAATTTTCCCACCGAAGAAACCTACACTCTATATATGCATAATTGCTTAAATGGTTGGAAATGGGTCATATGCCTTATATGGATTGAGCAACCAATGACTTTTCTTTTCTTTACCAAGCTGTAGGAATTGACAAGATATGACAAGCACCATTGCAAAAAACAAGTTGTGTAGAATTGTGAGGAAGCCTAAACATCTACTAAGCTTGTTATAACAAATCCAATTTTTTACGAAGCTTCATCTAAAGAAATATCTTAAGTAAATATTGAAGTCTTCAAATGCAAGGTAAAAACTATAAATTCAAGGGACATTGGTGAAAAACTCATGGTCATCTTTAGAGATGAGATGATAGAGATGGAAGGATGAGATGATAGAGGCAAGGAAGTAGAAACTTGCATGATTCTAATTTATACAGTGCATTTTGAAATAGTTCTATTTTAGAGGCAATACTTATGGGCAAGTTTTTAGTTTGTCATAAACTACATGTTGGACACACATGTATATGAAATTTATACATATGTGCCCTCTACTTGAGGGTAGAAAAAATAAAGGCTACAAAACTTGCAAGAAGAATACAAGAACGTGTCAAATGGAAACTCGCATGCATGATACAAAGGATTTTATGAAGTTGAAGCAAGAGCAACCTTCCACCCTTATCATCTCATTCTCTAAGGCTGCCTATGGAGATATTGTTAATACAAGGGCTCAATTTAAATGTATTAGCATTTATTCTACAAAATCCTTTACACTAAAGAGATAGTCAATTCAAACATACTTGTGACTAAAGAAATATTCCTCTAGTATTACTTCAACACATCATTGAAGTAATGCATTCCCAATTAGTAAATCCAATATCACAAAAGGACCTATGAAAAGTTTGCTTGAAGATGCCACTTGAAAAAAGCCCTAGCCTAGATGCTATCAATATTAAGTTATTCAAAGAATATTGAGAGGTTATTGGCCCACATTACATTGATATGTTGCGATATTCAATTCAACAACATAGATTTTCATTGGGTGTCACTAAAAATAGCATCATGTTTTTGCATAAAAGAATTGATCGTCAATGTCCTACTAGAGAATGGAATCAAAATTTGAACTTCTAGTAGGAAATCACATTTGGCAAATGAACATCTTGATGCACCATCCACATGTTAAATCCAACTTTACCTTCAAATGTCCAAATGAATTGTAGACAACTTTGGTGGATAGTGATTGACAAGGGACGAAAAGGTAGACAAAAGGTGAAAATGTGGACTAATTTGTACAAAAAATTACAAACTAGCTAAAATGTGGTACACATGGATTATTTATCATGATAGGATAAAGTCCAATAAATCTCTATATCAATGGACACTCGCAGGACCCCAAGACATCTAGACATTATGCATTTTGATAACCCTAAATTGAAGGTTTATTACAATTTAAAATATTCATTTCAATTTCAATATACACAAAAAGTCTTATAGTTGAGAATGTAGAGTGCCTTGAAGAATGCTAGTGGTGTAGGGTAGTCAACATTGTAGCCTAGAAGATACATCTTGGACAACATTCACCTCCAACATGTATGAAACCATTGAATGGGTGAAGCATTCAAAACAAGATTTGGTGTTCTTTAAATTGGATTTTCATAAGGCTTTTCATAACAATATACGTTCCAATCCATAGAGTATGGGCATTTCTTTGATGGTTTGTCTCTTTTTCATCGATACAACTACAATATGCTTGAAAGACCGCATTTTACAAGATCTTTTTCCAACCATATTTTTTCCTTCTAATGGATGACATCTTAATTCAACTATCAAAGATTCAAAGTAGTTGTGTGTGTTTGATAATTAGAATTATTTAATCATTTAGACCTTGAAAAACAACAATTAGAGTTACCTATTGCAATCTTATTCAAAAACTTCTTTCGTGCAAACTTTTGGTCTAATTATGAATTGGATGAAATTAGGAGCCTATTGATTTTCAAACCATGAACCTCTAAATTGGAAGAGAAACATTTAATACAAGTAGGTACTGTAGTGAAGAGTTTTTCCAACATTCTTAAAACTCATTTTGAAATTTAACTACATATCATGAATATGGATCTGAAATTTTTCTACTAGAAAATTAAATGTAAATTGACCTATTATTTGAACAATGCAAAAACTGAAAACTCTTATTGTGAGGACATGACATCATAGTCAACTCAATTTTAACTTTCATGTTATGATTCTTTACATCTATTTGTATTGCTGTATTGGCCCTATAAGGTCCTCTAGAAAATCAAGGCAAAGCTTATTAACCATCTCCAAATGAGTATAAACCATATTGAACGGACAAATGATGGAAAAGTTGTGAGCAAAAAATCACATGTCCAAGGGCAAGGGGACAAAAAATAGGACAAGTGTTTCTTCACTTTCTTGCAATCACCCTACAAGTTTCTTGACTTTCTTCAAATTTGAAATATAATCTTTGCCTAGTGGATAATTTAATTTTCCATCCATTGAAATTATTTTTACAATTTCACCTAAAGATAATAACATTAGTGCAAGTTGAAATATTATGGTATTGTAACAAATTCTATGAAAAATAAATTTTTATCATAACAATATTTTTAGGTGACTCTGATCCCCCACTAATAGGACAAATTAGACAAATCTAGTCCTCAATTTAGAGATAGATCTCATCCTTCCAACCTTCCAAGGTTAACCCTTGAATGCCATGACAACCAACTAATATCTAATGGATCAGTGTAAAAATGAAGAATGCACCTATTGGTCCAAAAGTGAGATCAAATCAGTGACCACCTTACTCATGAGGGTTGTGTTCCTTCCCAGGTTAATCCATAAACATCATTAGATGAAATTTGAGGGCTCCAAGAGCCCGCAAGTTATCTTGAGTTCCCAAGCTATGGGAACTTGCCACAATAACAGTATGACGTGGTAAAATCATTGTCACGTCAGAAAATAATATATTTTTTAGTTTTAAAAAATATATTCAAGTTTTTTTTTCAAAATTTTTTTTTAGTTTTAAAAATTATTTTCAAGAATTTTAAAATTTCTTTTTTTTTTATATTCAATTTTAAGTTTATCAGTAGGATGATTGCAAGAAACACCTATCCTATTTTGTGTCACACAGTGTGTGCTGATTAGTTTTTTGCCTATAACTTATGTGTTTTGGCTCCAAATGACTCAAGATTTGTAGGAAAGGTACTCATGACTATCATATACCTTCCCTAATTTTTTCATAATTTCCAAAAATAATTTACTATCCAAAAATAGACCCCAATTCAATGTCACAATTGCCAATTTGGAGGTTTTTAGTACTATTTAGAACCCAAAAAACCATATTTTGAGCTGAAATTTGGATTGAGATGGTCTTCTAGTAGACTTGTAGCTTTCTAGGAGAGGAATTTTAAAAATAGTTAATTTTTTGTGGTGTGGAAGTCTACAAAGTGAGCTTCTTTCTGCTTGCATTTTGTAACATATAAAATATTGTTTTGGTGGGTTTTTTGGTGAATGACCATCTCCATAGGGTTGTTGCAAATGGCCACTTCTTATTTTGTGTATTTATTTATTTTTACTCCTTTTCCTTAATTAAAACATCAAGGTATGTATTTTCTTGAGACTAAGCACTTTTCTAGTTCTCCTACTTAGAGAATTTTTCTATGCAATTCCTTCCATAGGTACCTTCATCTTAAAGGTATATACATTAATCATATTTTAAAAATTTTTTAAAAATTAATTTTCTAATTTTAAAGTACTCCCAAAAAAATCTGCAAAACTCTTCAGAAATTTTTTGGGAAAAAAAATTTAATTTAATTTTTCCAAAAATTTGGAAATTCAACCCATTATGGGCTAGTTCCCAATTTCAGGCAACACAGGGAACAATGCAGGGAACAACCTTAAAACGGGCTCTTGGAGCCTTCAAATGTCCCCTAATGCAACATAGACGATTAGTGTTTGATGGATGATAGAGTATCTTTCTCTATGGGATAGAAAAACAACTATTTGTCCTCAAAATTTTTTGTGGAACAGAGAGATCTTCTACAATAGTTTGACCTCCAATGTGTATTTTTTATTTTTTTATGTAGATTAACCCCTAAACGCCGAGGTGAACATTTTTCGTCCAATGATTGACAAGGAATTCTCTTGTATAGGACAAAAATGCAACTATTCATCTTTGGAATTAGGGGTGAAAAGAGATGATCTTCAACAATAGTTTGACTCCCAATGATTATTTTTTATTTTTTTAAAGTAGATGATGTCACACAATTCCAAAATGCCTGATTTCCACGGTCACCAGCCTGGCATTCAAGGGTTAATGTAGATGATGTCACACGGTTCCAGAAGGGATGATTTCCACGGTCACCAGTCCGTCCCTTGTCTCCTTGAGGGTTAAGGTCTAAAACAGGTGCACCCACCGTATGTTGCCCAAGATGCAAGTTGGGTCGAGTGGGGGCACCCTTTACACGCTGCAACTCAAAAGCTTCAAACTAGCACATGCATGCCGAACAGTGATATGCCGCAACTTGTCAGAGTACCGCAACAGTGCAGGTTTGCAATATTCTGTTTTCTATGTTACCCGTTGCGGCACCACAGTCGCAGGCGGGCTGTCCCAAGAGCAATCCAGTGGCTCCAAAGTTTCCCAGTACTGACGGCAACACTTCCTAGTAATTGAAACACTTAAGTCCTAGTAATTGCACCAAACAACAAAATTAGCAAACAACTGCACGGTCGACATCGATCGATCAACGTCGAGATCCACTCTCCCACAGCCAAACAATCCACAGCGAACTGATACCATCCAAAGGTCCGAAACAGGCCTACTCAGACAACATCATCCACGCTAGCAAAACGATCTCCTTGCTACCGATAACTTAATGATTGGAATTAGAATTCATAATGTTACTTCGATTCCACGGGATGCTGTTTCCAGGCCCTGGTTAGTGAGGAGTGGGAAGCTTCCGGTGGCGTTCGGCGCGTGCAAGTGGCGAGGGGCATCTTCCTGTGCTCACCGCGGTTGCGCACTAGCGAGAATTGCGGGCGCTGGTCCTCGCGATATTATTATTCTAGCTCGTCGTGCGCCGGTATCCTAGACGGTGGCTTATCGCCGGGGGCATCCTGGACCGCTGCGGTGACGTGGCTCCTGGGGGTCAGTTTTGCCTGGTCCGCTGGCTGGCGGACGCACTGCAGAAAGAAAGGGGGAAAGACCAATACCGGTACTGGACCTCGTTGGACTCGTGTTTCGGTATTGATGGCCGAGCTACTGTAGTGGCCACAAGTGGTGTGCTTGGAGCCTTGGACGGAATGCTGGCCCTGCAAGCCTCTGGTGGGAAAAGGAAGACCTGTAGTCGCTTTTGGTGCAGGCTGGTACGAATCAAACGGAAGTCCACTTGGGCTAAATTAGATCCCACACCGAAGGAAGGAAAGTGCCTTGGGATGCCGGTAAGAATCAAGATTCCATTGGAACCTGAGGCAGACCGCAACAATGAAAGACAGGGAAATAAATTCTGTCCTTTTTGATGCTAGCATGGATCAAGAGTCCCTTGGTTCAAAGTTCCAAACAGGCAGCTCAAATTGAATCCCCTGTGCGAGAAATGTACAAACGGGGCAGATGGTTACTCACCAATTGTGGGAACATGCATGTACCCACTGTGAACATTTTTCACACCAGGTCCTTAATTTGAGCTGCCTGTGCCACACCAAAGAAAAGAATAAAATTTCAGTCCATTTCGACTTTTTGAGTCCATATGTTCAAGCTCCACACCAAAGAAAGGGAAAAAAAAATTCAGTCCCTGCAGATGCTGGTATGAATAAGAGTCCGTTTGTTCAAGACCCCACCCCAAAAGGAAGGAAGAACTTTAAAAATCCATACCAAAAGGTGGAAAACTCCAGTCCGATTTGGCGTTGGTGTGATTAAAGATCCCATTTGTTCACGGTCCGACACCAAAGTCCACAGGAGAGAGTAGGTCCTCTAGGCCTCTCAAGCCCCTAGCGGAAGGTTGGTTCTGGGGGATTGGGCCAAATTCTTTGACCATCAGATATTGGATTCAGAAGAAATCTATTCCTTATAATCGTATCAGTTAAATAAAAGAGATGGACAACATGCCCTACGGATCCTGTACATCATGCCATGAGTTGGAAACGCACAATAACATTAAAAATGCACAGCAAGCCACATTGGCTTTATTGATTAATATTGGTACAGATTCCGAACAATGGAGTTGAATTTAACAGACTAATTTCGCAACTCTATTGATCAAGTCTGTCACGTAAGCAGGCGAGCGGAGTTAATGAAACCTAGTTAAGAGCTAAACATCGCAACTTTCCACCTTCTAACGCCTGTTACCACAGGAAGCAACAAAAGTGGGCCAACAGTTGTACCGTACTTAGTCTAAAGTCCTTATGTCCGTAGCCCTGCATTAGCAACTTACGAGGCTCCCTATCAGAGAATTGCATAAAGATCTTCCACAACTGAATTGATCACTTTGTTCCATTTGGATCCTCTCAAGCCCTAATTTATGATATATAAGTAAATTTATTATCGATATTTAATTAAATCAGAGCTCAGAATGCAGCGGGGTAGGGGTAGACCTAATTGCAAATCCATTCTCCCCTACTATACCAGGCACACACACACATTAGAAACCACTTGGCCAGATACGAAGATAAACTCCCAAGAGAATTGCGAATAGGGCAGCAGCAGTGAACGAATACCCACCCACCCAAACCAGAAAACGAGAGTAAAATTAGTTGACAAGTCAAATTGATGATGATCAAGGAACAAGGAAGTGAAGGAACAAGTTCAGCAAGGAGTTTAATTAGGCTAGCAACTGAAGGCCACACAACCCTAGGTTGGAAGATTCATAACTTGGTCAGTTGTCGGTAACGACACCAAATTACGCGGCCATGGTTGGAATTGATCAATTTTCCCAGAGAAAACCTTAACCCGACCCCAGTTGCATCCCCTTCCTATGCTGCGAATCCCAATGAATTTGATGGTGCCCGCTTGGATCCGTGATCAACTAATAGGCGACCAGTAACTACGATCCTTGGATTCTGACGTGGCCACGGTGCTACTAGGAGAAGGCGCTCCGGGAGTATACGCCTCCGACTTAGCAGCGGCCGGCGGCGGCGGCGGCGGTTGCTTACTGGGCCGGCTACCACTCTCTGGTGACGCAGCCGCGGTCGCGTCGTCAGCTGCGGCGGCGGCTGTTGCCGCAGACGTGGGGTCGTGTTGCCGGTAGCGTGTGATTTCCTGTCGGACCGCATTGAGCTCGGCTTGGAGCGCTTGCGCTTGCTGCTGCAGCGCGGAGATGGCGCCCATGCATCCGTAGACGGGGTCGCGGATGCGCGCGTTCGCCTCATACACCAGGCTACTAGCGGCGTCCGCGCGCTGATTCTCCGGAACCTCCATCAACATCTTGGACACATTGCTGGCGCCGAAGATTTTGTGCACGCACGCGAATTTCTGAGGCTCGTGAGGGGAGAAGTAGGGCGAGAACGGGCATTCCTGAGCGCAGCGCCGGCGAAGCAGCTTGCAAGCTGCGCAAGGCGTGGAGCCTTGCCCTGACCCTGGCCCGGGCCCTTGGCTGCCCCCCAGCATCTTTTCACCGACGCCCTCCTCTTTGCAGCATCAAAAACCTTTCTTCCTTGCCGAATTCGCAACGCTCACCACAAGACGCAATCACCTACCTGCACAGACTACGAACAGAATTGCCCTGACCACCACCGTGAATGGTCTGATCAGCCAACAATAATATTACCTGCTCACATCACCACAAAACAATTCCAAGGCTCTCACCGCCACCAGTCCCGACGATCACCCTCGTTCGCCGTCCCCAAAATAACCGTCGAATTCCATACCCGCCGATGTCAACAAGAATCACTTGCAAAACCACGCACCCACGCACCCATTCGCCCCCTCAACACACCCCAACAATCACAAAACTAATCCGCAACGCCGCAATTCTTAGCAGATTGATTCTCATCTAGATAGTTGGTTGCTCCTCAAAACCCAAGGAAAAAACCCTCCAGAGTGGGATTGCAAATGAGGTGAGCCACGGATAGAGTCCCGTATCTCACTAACAAATCTCACTCGACATCCGAGGAAGTCGCCACTGAAAGCCCTACCCCAATTGCCAGAAGAGAGAGCAGGGGTGAGAAGGGGGGAAACGAAGTGAAGGAGTAGAACAAAGATTGACAACAATAGCAACCGGGGCTCAAGAGCGGATACGAAGCGTGTGCAATAATGGAACAAGGCCCAACAGACTGACTGTTAACGAGGGTTTTGTCAACAGCGAGGGGGTGAAAATGGCAAGGTTCCAGCGCTATTGGGGGGGTTGACCCGGTACCCGCGCTGTGAGGCAGGTCAGCGAAGATACCTTGCCTTCCACGACTTGCGCGGCCCACTCACACGTTCTCGGGAACCCGCCCCGCCAGCTCACCTACCTCCAGTGGCTTCTTTGCTGCGAACACAAGCCTGAAAACCGAGTAACTTAGAAAACACGAACCTAGAAGTCGATCGAGACACAAAACAGCATCCCATGTTTAGAAACTAGTGGAGGTACTGATCTAATGTAAAGAAACTGTCTAATATGTAGAGGTAGTGCTTCTGACGTAGAAGCCTAAGGTTGAAACACTAGAAGCAAATCTAGAAAGTAGAAACACTAGTAACTGTTAGAATGTAGAATCGGAACCCTCCCCCGCAGTATACTTACTCAGGTTTTCCTAGATGTCTCCTATTCAAGATCTCTCCTGCAGAGACATCTTGCAGTGGAGGTTCCCGATTCTACATCTGTCCCATTAGGAACACGAGAAGCAGCATCCGATGTCAGTCCAGTCCAGTTCAGTTCATTCCATTCCTCCCTAGACTGGATCCCTTTCCTCTGGGATTTGCTGATACCAGGACTGATTCGAAGTTAACTTAGTAGACTCTTTGGCCGGTCTGCTCCGATCGAGGTAGCTCCGTATTAGTGAATGGCAGAGGTTGCGACAGCCCGCCAGGGTTTGTTTTGAACTCTGGCGCATGCACTTGATTTCAACTCTGTCTCGAGCGTGATTAAGTTAGTTAATTTCTTCGTCGTCGAAGATCAATGGATGTCACCACGCTCATGTGACAGTTGTGACAGGGGCAAGTTTATTATACTATATATTGTTGCTTTTACACTTTGGTGGACACTAGGCGTGTTCAGTGCTTCTGAATTTGCGACTGACTGGTGCATGCATGAATTGTCGTTGATATCCAACTACTGTAGTGCTTGGGTGATGGGTGTAATTCAGTGTAAACCTGATCACAGTCGGTCTTGGTTCATTAGGGCATCGTCCATGCACACGGAAGAGCGGTCTGGCAAAAATATTACTGCGTTAGGTAGTTGCTTTTGATTGATGTGGAATTAGAACTTAATCTTAACCCTTAAATGTACAGACTACAGAGCGTCCTCAAGAATTCACAATTTGAGTAAAAAACATCATAAAGTACTATTTGGAAGAATTTTTTGGAATTCTTCTATAAAATAAAAGTTGTAGATTATGAGTCGGAGATTCCATCCCTAATTCCCTATGGTTAGATTCACCAATGCTATGATGAATATTTTTTTATAAATTTTGAAAGGGAATTTTCAAAATTCCTTGTAAATTTGATTACAAGCAAAATATTATCATTTTTTGAGTAAAATTTGTTGGAATGGATTTGAAATGAGGTTATCTTGACAATCATGATAATTTTTTAAAAATTGTATCTCCTTAAAAGTTAAAATCTATGACCCCATTTTTGCAAATCCAATTTTGAACTAGAGTCATTGCAATTTTGAATGGGTTAACCACTTGACATACTTGCAAATTTGTATTTTGTAATTTTAGAAAAATATATACTCTAGTAACTCCAAATCCAAGCATTAGATAGGAGAACAAATTGATAAAGTATATTTATAAATTAGGATGACCTTCATCTAAGTAGTAATGAAGATGTTTCAATTTGTTTGTCATCCCAAAAGTGGATGTGGGAGCACTTAGGGGGGTAATACTTTGAACATCAATTTTTTTAGGGTTGATGGAATTCCATTAATTTGGCACAATTTAGAAAGTGTGGCCTAAAACATACATACATAATTGTCCTAGTTTGTAGTCTGAAATTAGACTTTCTTGAAGATATATGTCATTGTCTTGACTCTTGATGCCACAGTCACATGAATATAGCAAAATTGTTGTTTTTGACCCTTAAAAGGAACGGGGGACCATGTATATAGTACTATATTTGATTCCTAGAACATAAATCATGTATAAAAATATAGCAAGACATACACAACTGAACAATTAGCATCTTTTGTTTGAATGTTACTTGAACATTGAAATTCTATCATGTTTCAATACGTGACCATTTTGTAAATTTTAAGAGAAGTAGTAAGTGCAATAATGAACTTATGTTCCAAATCAAAAACAATAGGTGTCATTGATCATGGATCAATATGAATTCAAATTTTTGTTCCTATTGTAGTATTGTATACCTCAATTCATTCATCGAATCATTATCTATGTTAAATATACAAAAACATCATGTTAAATCCAAAATTGGGCTTCTAATTCTTTAAGGGTTAATTACAAAATCTTTTTTTGAACTTTTGCTTAAATCTTTCTAAAAGTGTGGTATTCATTTTTTAAAATAACTAAGAAAGAAAGTTTGTTGTTTTTAGAATATTCAAGCACCAGATTGGATGATTCATGAATGAGAAGACATTTGGACCAAATATCACTCAACATTCAAACCTTTTGTGATTAATTTTCCATTTCATAAGGCTTTGTGATTTTTTTTTCATCCTTCCAAATTCTAATGAACTTCTTCACACGACATATATTTTATGTTTCAACTAACAATAAGCTATAATAAATTGACAAATTGTATTTACTTCTGTTTGAAGAAAATTTTGTTTCTTGAATAGGAATATGGAGATAGATATGGAGATATACAAACGATCAATCAAAATCCAATCAAGAGAGTAATAAAATTTAGATTTTATTTGGATTTTGTTTTTAACTTTTTACTAATTAAAATTGAGTATTGAAAATATTGTATAAAAATTGATTTAATGGATTGTTCAATTTGTGCAAAAATATCATTAGATGAAATCCACCTCCTCTAAAAGGGTTGCGAGTTCCCATGAGTTCCCCCAAGTTCTGGGATTGTGGGAATTCAGCCACATCAGCTAGCTAACATTGTTAAAGTTTGGCCATGTCAAATTACAATAAAAAAATATTCTTTAAAATTTTTTTGGAAGAAATAATAATTTTGGAAAAATATATTTTTTTATTTTTTAATATTTAAATATGAATATTTAATACTTTTTAATTCTGGCCTAATCTTGCTGGTTCCCAACATGGGGAACCAGCCTGAAACGGCCCTTTAGTGTTGTTGAAAAACATCTAATGATTTGTTATCACTACTAACACTTAAAATTTCACATAAGGAATTTCTAAAAGATATTCACATTTTACTAGAATTTCTTTGTGAAGTGAATGAAAGCTTTAATATGTTCAATATATTTTGCATTAGCAAACTGATTATTGGTTATTTAAAGCATCTCAACATGTATAATATATCATTATAAAAACAAGTTGTACTGGTCTCTGGAGATCATTGTCTTAGTTTTTGGTATTGCATTAGAAATCTAAAAAGAAGTATTTGCATTCCCAAAACATTATGTGTAAAATGGAGATAAGTTTTTCAATAAAGTACAACATTCCTTACACAATCAAAAGAACATCTTAATCCCAAAATGCTCAAGGGATCTTTGTCTTCTAAAATCACCTATCAATTGTCATTTTTTGAAATGAAAGAATATTTTTCTTAGAATAATTTAAATGTAGGATCTTATTTACTTCTATCAAATTAGTCTACCCTACAATTTTCAAAGACTTTGACCATACATATTTGAGATATCATCAAAGTTTAGTTTTTTCTCAGACATAATGACTTTAGGGGTTCATATCTCATATTTTCACAAAATTAGTAGGGATTTTCTCCAAATACAATTTTGAATAGATGAGAACATTCATGCCAATATTCATGAGGATTAGAGCAATGGGATTGTTTTTAGAGTCTTGCAATCAAGTGAGGATGTAACTAAGGTACTAGTATTAGGAAAACAAAAATTGTACTTGACTGTGTCCATTCACTATATGCTCCAACCAATTAGCACCTTGCCCACTTGCCCACTCATGGAATTTTTATCCTTGGGATGGCCTTTGATTGTCCATGTTTCTCTCCTAAGATAATTTGCAATGTGCATTTCTTAAAGTGTTTGATTTGGAAAAGTCACTTGGAATTTTTGTCCAAATTAAGTTTTTTTCCTGCATGGAAAGGCAACTTGATGAACTACATTGGAAAATATGAAATTTTTAAAAAAATATTGGGGGGATTCAATCAATTCCTAGAGTTGGATAGAGACCACAAAATGGTTGATTAGGCATTTAGGGGTTAACTCACAAAAGAATTGTCAAGTGTTTGTCTTGGTGATATAGAATGACATTTTGTTCATATACAAAAATGTATGTACTTCATGAAATATTGGACTACATGTAATATTTTATGGAATCATAGCATTTTTGACAAGGATATTTTTTATTTTTAAATTAACTTTATGGATTTGCAAAAATCAAAATATAATTTAAGTAAATAAAGTAGGAAGAGAATTTTATACTTGAACTAACTTGTAGCTCTCTAGTCTACACTCTGTGTACAACAATCAATTCTCAAAATCTATTTTTCCATACTATAGATGCCTAGATCCACTACAATACAACACATCTTTTAGTGCCAAAAAATACTAACACAAATCTAGGAAAATTCATATATACAATTTAACTACAGTCCCCATGTGTCTACAAATTTGTAAAGCAAGGGGAGTCATAAATTACTACACCATTTGATGCTTGCTATAGGTGCATCAAAATTAGGTACAACAATGAATTGCCAAAGCCTTTGATTGCTAAGTTGTAGATAAAAGGAATAAAACATGAATCAATTTAGGATGACAACAACCTACCCTAGAGTTTCATTGGTTGGTACAACTTGGTTTTGAATTAGCTATTGGTTGAGGAGGTTGAAAAAGGCATATGCCGCGGAGCTTTTATAAATATGCTCCTTTTTCCCCATTTGGATCCGATATATGAGATGATTATATAGCTAGCACGTCACACGAATAGGGACATATGTAGGGAATGCAAGAATTACTTGTTGATTTTGTTGCATTTTCATGTCTTATTGGCCATACTATGAACTTCTAAGAATTTTTTTTTATTAAAAAATATGAAAAATTAGTAGAATAAACATCAAAAATGTAAAATGTTCTAAGAAATTCAGGTCTAAGAAAATATTCTCTAAAAGTTATGCACAAGATAGAAAAACTAAAAAAAATCATAAAATAGATGTTATCTTGTTTGTATTATGTTTCTATTCTTTAGAAATCAAAGAAAAACTTAAAGAAAAAACAATCCTTTTTTCCAATATATAAGGGTTCCTAATCAACTAGATACATCTTGTGAAAAAAATTCTATGATCCATGTGCTAATATGAAGAAAATACACTTTGAATCTATGTGCAAGAAGACAATACATTATTTTTAGAAAATCATTTGGTCAATTGGTAACCATAGAGGCTTAGATGATTTTTAGACTTTTGAACTCCATTTGGTCAATTGATGACGTTATATTTCCATTTTTAACTTTCAACTTTTTTTTGGGGTCAAAAGAGTTCTAAACCTCCCCAAAATGATAGGAGTGACAATTAATAGAGGAACATTTAAAAATGATATATATATTTTAAATATGAAAACATTACTTAAAGGGAGAAATTTTTTTATATACCTAAATTATGGATCTCAGTTTTTTTGGAAGTATACTAAAAAATTATGACCAAAAAAATTGTCTCTTAGTAATGTGTGTCAAAAAATAGTGCGAGTGTTTTTTGCAATTCCCTAGAAGAAAACAAGATTCTACAATTGAACATACAACTGGATTTTCAAGTAGTTTGGAACATAAATAATTGCCATAGCAATTTTAGCCCATAGTTGTTGTAGAACACTTGCTTCGTATATTTTGATTGTATTAGAAAAGGTGTGCACATGGTTGAATGGACCAAAGTTGGCAAAATTCAATATCTATATAAGTCATTACAAGGCTATCCAAAAAAAAATTTGATCCAAGAAAGTGAGCACAAAAATTTAGAGAGTTCCTTAGTGATGTAGAATAAGCATTGGAGAGGATCCTTTTAAAACCCTACAATGTGTCCCATCCAAAATGCCAAATGACATCATCCACTCATTCCAGTACTCTAAATCTTGAAAATGCCAAAGGTTGGCAATTGATACAATCTTTCAATATTGATTTGAAGTACATCTACAATTTCTAGTAACATTTAGGATTCCGATTTTTGGGAGGGGAAAGCACTTTTTTTTACTTAATTACGGACTTTTGAAAATACTATTAAATTCCGCCTCTTCAAAAGTTCATAACTACTCCCAATCAATATCAAGTAAAACAATATAATTTCTAGGCACCTCAATCTACATTACAATACATGATGAGTCACTAATATAATAACAAGAACTTTCTCTTCATTAAAAAGATACTTATAAAATGCTATATGGAGTTCTCAAAATTCATACTTCATACTGTAACTTTAAAAATCCATAGCTTTTTATTTAAAGAAGAGACCTTCCAAATAATTACACAATTGTCTTTGCATCCAAGTTGAGAGCGTGTAATCAAATTTATAACTACAATGGTATAGTGAATTATCTACAATGTGGCTTGCAATGCAAAGGTCATGTTGAAAACAAAACTTTGACTTAAAAAGTGGTCCACTCAATTATGCACAGACCCAACAAGAAGGCCAAATTTCATCCTTTTCCTAACTTGAAAATCCATAAACATCGTTTGCATGCATAGAAATTGACATGTCTAAGATGAGTAAGTTAGTAGGTCTACATAAGCTACTTAGAAGTTGACTTTGACCTCATTCATGGCAAATATTTTTTGTACGTTCATAGTTGTTAATTGTTTTGTGACTATATTACAATTGAGCAATTGGGACATTTCTACCATGTAGAGGTTGAGTATTGGGCCCCCAATTGTAATTTTGATTTCTATTTTTGTTTTTTTATACATTTCATTTTACTAATTATTACTATCATTGTTTTTTATTCACTCTGCATACAATTGCAAGGTAGTTGTTTCAAAGTTGTAGGGCAATTGTTTTGCAATTGCTCATAAGTGGACTCCTAATAGATTTTTTTCCATAGAAAAACATCGTACATTAGTTGTTCCTTAGTTCAATTGCCTATTGAACATACTAGTTATAGCACATACCCGAGTACATATATAAGGTTCTTTTGTAACAAATATGGATAGAGCCATAGTCTATAAATAACTAGTATATAATGAGGTCAACAACAATATTAGAGTCAAAACAAAGTCAATTGCTTAAAAATCCAAAAATATACTTATATTGATTGCAATGGATATAAAAGCACTAAGTGATATAAAAAGTTTGTTCGATAGTAGTACCTAAAAGTCCTAAAAGTACATTATGATCTTCGGAATTGACTACCTATGGCAATTGTAAGTTTGTTGCCTAAGCCACTTGTTGTCTTTGCAACCACCTTTTGACTCTTTGGCCTACATAAAACTACATACGCCCAAGTACTAATTAGAAATAAACACCTTTCCAACAAAACTAAACTTGGATACATATTGCAATGCCATAAATAAATAGTTCTTGAGGTTATATAACCAATTGATTCATAAAATCTCATCTTAACAAATTGTGGGACTTCAAATAAGAGTAGTCTTACAACAACAATTCAAGAAATTGAATGAAAGCCTTAGGAAAAGAAGATAAATATACAACCTTCAATGGTAGCAAACAAAAACATCAAGAGTAAGTTCTAAACAATTGTGGCTATGGAATCACAAAAAAAAAAGGAATGACAAACATAATAAGTAGAGTGAGAGGCAATAAGAGGCAAGACAACAAGAGGGAAGTAGAAAACTGAGGAGACAATATGAAGCAATTCAAGAGACAATAAGCAAAAACAATGTAAAGGCAATAACAATAAAGCAATAGCAACTAGGATTTTAGTAGACCATCAGTGGTTGCCACATCATAAAGTCTTTTATAATTGCTTTACGATTGTCATACAATTGATCTACGACTAATCAACAACTACTCTTCAACTATAATGTAAACATTCAACTATTCAACAACTTTTCTTTGACTAACATATATGCATATGTACAACTTTTAAAGAAAGATTGATTATCTTTCTAAGTGTTACTTTGTGATACTTTTGAATCCAACTTATAACATCAATTTTTTATATCCACATCAACCTATGCAATATTCAGACTAAATTGTCACAATTTAAGATATAGCTAAGGATGTTGAAGTCATTCTTATCCTCAAATTAGTCCATTCAATTTTTGTTTTTTCAAAGAGATGTGTAGAGTTGCATGGAATGTTATGTCACAAAAATAACAATGATCATGGTAGAGGGTATAATAGTTGTGGATAGGTTTGGTGGAGAATAATTTTTAAAATGGATTTCAGAAGTTTGAAAAAAATATTTCAATTTTAAGCATCTTTCAAACCTTTTTTGAGAAAAAAATTTGGCAAAGAGTATGTGCCGATTCTACCTCTCACTTCATGTAGTGGACATGACAAATGTTTTCATCACTACTAATATAGAAAGAAGTAGAAACTTGAGTACTTCTAGGCAATGATCCTAATGAAATGAAAATGGATGAAAAGGATTGATAATCAAGGGCATGCTACCTACAAAAGAGACAATGTGGAATTTATGGTAGTCATTATTTGACACAAGTTCTTGAGAATGTAAGAATGTTAGAATTATTCATTTTCCAAGGCAAGCAAATTGGTTTTTTTCTCTATTATTCAAATAAATTAGGATTAGAGGTAGCTTTATGTAAGTAAATAAACTACTTGAGAGCAATTGATTCAAAGGAACTATTGTCATATCCATAAGATAGAATTTTTACTCTTGGCAATTGGATGTTAAGTGTAATTATAGCCAATTATAGAATCTAGTACTTTAACTTCCAAAAATATGTCATCAAGGAGACGAGGATGGTCCAGTTGCATGTCAAAAAAATTCAAAAAAAAATTCGTCATATATAATGACAAAATAATTTCAATATTTCCATATCAGTTGATTGTTTACACATTAACAAATTAAATGTTTAGGGATGAAAAAACAAAGATGTGAAAGCTCCATCAACTTCTATCTAGGGTTTGTACATCCTCAAGTTGTATGCACAACTGGTTTTCAACTACATTATAGAACATACATGTATGTGCTTATGCATGACCCCTACTCTAGTTTAGGTAGTGTAGTTACAAACTAAATGTCTAGGATGTGGCTAGTTGTTCTTTGACCAATTGCATAGGATATGTTTTTCTTCTAGGGATTGCCCTTATTTGTACCATAAACTATCCCCTCAAAAACACTAGCCAAACCATTTATAGTATCTAATACTCTAATAGGTTCTCATATTCTAATTGAAAATATTTTATATCATCAATATCAGATTTTAGTGTTGTTTTTTGGTCTAAATATAGGTGTTGCATTCTAGACAATGATGATTATAGGTGCACATATTGTAATATACTTCAACTTGACTTTTAGCTAAGTTGCTCCTTGCCATGAGTTATAATAAGTAACCTTTGAAGTTAACTTGAAACAATTTTTCAAACAACTTTTTGAAGTAATCTATGTACAAAATTTTCAAACAACCTTTCAAATCCCCAACATGATGACTTCTTCACTTCCTTTGCACTCATGCCACCACCATTCAAACACAATTTAGTCAAAAATAAAATACACTCTTAAGTGAAATGTTATGTATTACTAGAGAACATTTGAAACCCTAATTTATGAGAAGAAAAATTTGCAAGGTATGAGACATAGTTTGATGATTGGTGTCATAATATATATTTAAAATTAAATGATCATATACATTGAATGAAAAAAAAAATTCAACATCATTAGACGTTTTTTGCATTTTTTGCATATATAATCAATGTAAATAATACACATGCCATAATTGATTGTAATCTTTGAAGTTTTAATATGATTAGTTGGACTATATTATACATATTAAAATGTTTAGAATCCAAACCACAAAGAATTTATTATAGGACCTTTACAAAATAAAATAAAATAGCAATTGAATATGAGTCAAACAAGTGAATCAACAATAAGCAATTGGTCATGCATTGAAGACCAACTTACAGAAAAATTGAATCAACTTACAATGTTACTTCACCATTTTGCAAATTCAACAAATGAAGAAGAACCACAAGAAGTGAGAAAAAACTACAATTAATTATTTAAAATTTTTTTGTAATTTTGATTAATCTTAAGAACATATATAAAATAAAGGCTAAATTTATTTTTTTCGAATTTGAATATTTTTTTTAAATAGTGTATTTAAAATATGTGAAATATGAAAATCATTTAGAATAAAATTGCTAGATGTGGTGTTAAATTTTATTTCATTTTATTTTCAATATATAAATTTAATGCTTTGATTAAGTAATAGTCATACAAAATTGATAACTGTTTGCAACAAAATGTCAAAACAGAGTCCAACAAAACTTAGTAGTGAAATTCAAATCATTTTGAAAGATGCTACCTCTCAAATTCAAAATTTTCATGACCTTGTGCATTACAATGCTCAAGAAAAATTCAATACACAAATATTAGAGGTATGTCATTACATTGTGTGAAAACTGAAAAGTGTATTAAAAATGTTGGCATCTATAAATCTAACCAAAATAAGCACATAAATCCAATGAAACTTCTCAAATACTAAATTTTGCAATGCATATATTTAACTAAATTTTGATATTTGAATTTAATATAAAATAATATCTAATTTTTTTAAAACAATAAATTCAACAATTTCAAATGCTTCATATTAAAAAAGAATTTATTTTTAAATTATTATATGTGTATGTTCTAGAAAAAATATATAATTAATAACTCAAAATTAAGCACATTTTGAAATTTATTTTGGAATATTTTTAAAATTTAATATGGAGTAATTTTTAAGATGAAAATATCTGTACACTCATTTAATTTATATTTAATTTGAATTATATTTTGAAAATTTTGTCTACAATTGAATTCAAAATCACAATTCATTTGAGATTAGAAATGTAAATGTGATTACAAGTATTCATTTCAATTTCATAAAATGGATATGAAGGATTCAAGGATACAACATTGTGCCACAATGAAAGAATATGAAGAAGAAATAAATCTTAATAAATTGGTAAATTTTAAATTTGGGATATTTTCATTTGTTATTGGTACTACTAAGTTGGTATGTCAATTTTATATATTTTCCTTTGTAATTATTCACTAACTATTTTCAATTCTAAAAATGAAGAATAAATTTATTAGAAAATTATAAATGATGAATAATTATAAAATTGGAATTTTAGGAATTTCAACTTATATAACTTCATTTTCATTGCACAATAAAAATGAATAATTTTCAAATTTTCTTTGAATTTTGCTATAAATAGGAAATGAAAAAACATGAAAATCTTCTTCAAGACATGTTTGAGTCTTATCAAGAACATTCAACTAAAAAAATCAACAAATTACAAAGGTTTTTATATTTTACATTATTTTATTACATTATGTATATTTTTGTGTTTATTTACAAAATTATAGAAATATTTTAATGATTATTATTATCACTTAAAATTATTTTTCATAATAATTAAAATATCATGAATAAATTACTAAATCAAGATTGAAGATGTGAAATGGAATACTAAAAGCAATATATCTTTTATTCCTATAAAGAATTATAGAGATATAGATAATATGAAGATGCTTCAAATTCAGCAAATGAAAGAATATCAAGCAGCTATTGATGAATCAAAATTAATCATTGAGGTCTTTTGATTAATACTTTAAAAATATTGTCATTATTTCCTTTCGAATTTTATTATAATTTTTTATAATAATTAACTTTGTAACAATATTTTAGTACTATTATATTGTTTATAATTTAAAAAAATTGTGGGTTTATGAATATTTTTTATAGATGAATATGAAAATATATAATAAAAAAATTTATAATTTTTCCTGGGTTATTTGCAGGAGCATGAAGATTCATATCATATTGTCATACAAATGGTAATGTTCTAAATATGGTAGTTAAGATCGAACATCCTAGTTGAATACCATTTTATGTCTAATTTTTTAAACAATTAACATGTTTTTTTTCATCATGTACACTTTCAAGAGAATCCATATTATTTGACATAATTTTGAAATTTTCAAGAAGATTCTAACTCAAGTGAATTCATCAATTGTCTACATAGATATGTGATGAAAAAGAAAGGGTGACCAAAGTAATCAATGATCTTATTGTTGAGTTTCAAGAAAAAACTTTAGCATCAAAGCAAGATTATTTTAAGAAACTAAAGTCATTCCAAAGTTCACAAGAAATTCAAATTATTATGATAACAAAATATATTGAGGTGAATATTTTACAAGATTAAATAGTTGTATGATATCATGTTGATATAAAAATTAAAAATTAAAATTGAAATAATTGCATCAAACATTTACAATATACAATGATTCTCAAAATGTTATGAGCATTTACAAAAATTGTCACAATTAATCGATAATTTTTTTTTTCACAAATTTTGGACATATTGAGGTATAAGTATTAGATTTGCATAAAATGAATTTAATTTTTAAAAATAAAATTAATAAATTCTTAAAATTTCACTCAAGCTTATGAGCGAAAAAACCCTCTTACTACAAGTACAAAACTTTCAAGTTTCATTTGTTAGTGGAACAAATTTTTTTTGAATTTTGTGGTAGGAAATTCATAAATTAAAATTTTTATCGGGAAAAAATTGTGTTGGAAAAAGATATGATCCAAAATATTTAAATTTTGTATAATATACTCAAAATATCTTAGAAATTTGTGAAAATTTTGAAAAGAGTAGAGATATTTTATATATTATTTTTCAAGATTGTTTTGGAGTTTCTATAGTAAGCTATAAAAAAACATAAGTATGGGGGTAATATTTCAATTGAAATAGTTCATTGAACAAAATTTTGAATTCATGAATTTTTTATTACATAATTCCAAAAAAAAATTTCATTCCATTTTCTAAAGATTCTTTAAATTTTGTATTGATGGTAAGAGTTTATTTCCTCAATAAATTTGAGTTAAAATTTGAAAATGTCTAAATTTTATTCAAACTTTAAAAAGTCATTTTATGCATTTAAGAGTATTTTTTGTACCTTGACATGTCCTAGAATATATTGAAAAAATATCTAATTTTTCAATTATTTATAGCAATTTCTGAAGTAAATAAAAACTTATGAGAACCACTATATATACATATGATATTTTCAGATGAAAAAATAACAATATCTATAATATCAATAGAAAATCATGTCGAAATATTAATACAAAAAAATTTAATAAATGAAGGATATGCATACTAGTTATGGTGCAAAATTCAAGATTCAAAAGGTTGGATTTTCATATATCACAAATTTTATGTTTGAAGACTTCGCTCAATTATTTATTATAATATAAAATTTATAAATGTGCATATTTCCATCAATTGAAGATAGAATTTTATTATTAACATATGAAATGTTTTATTGAAAAATCAGGAACACTTCAACACTAGCCTTCAAGAATGTTGCAAGCGTACCTCAATACTTGAATCTAAATGGCAAGACCAAGTAATTTCATAATTTTCTATATGTATTTCAAAAATAATTACATTAGATTTATAATTTGATCATATATAAATTATTATATAAATTGAAATTTTCTCTTGTTGCATCTAAATTGCAATAAATTATAAAACTAAGTTGCTTTATATACTTGTTGAGTTTGAAAGTAAAAATAAATAAATGGACAATAATAAAGAAAACTTATTCATATGTTATGTTGAGTTTTTACAATCATACAGGTGGAATTCCTAAGAGAATTTAAAATTTATATTGACAAATTACCACCAATTATAAATGATATCAATTCAAAAGCTAGGTACATATTAACATACACTTATTTTTCAATATTTGAACCTTACAATACATTACTTTACTTCGATGATATTATATATGAACAATAACTCGATGAAAAACTTGTAACTTGAATTTTATAAATGACAATGCAAAACCCAATAATGAATAAACAAGAATAACATCATGTTAATTAAAATTCATACAATCATAGTTTGTTTTTTAAATATATAATGTTAAAAGATTTCATTTTGGTAAATTTTTTTCCCATAATCTTTATTTTCTAAAAGATTATGTCTAAGTGTAATGTGATTTCATTGAACTTTGATGTTATTCCATTGATGGATGTAGGAATGTGTATTTGGCATTTACAATATCAGTTATTATCCTTGTGAGTATTTAATAAAAAAACTTCAAGTATAAATCACATCCTTAACCCTTGAAAGGCCCTTGGGGTCCCTCTATATAAGCCGTATTTAGCTTTATAACTCTTCAATTGTGGTTTAATAAATGAATTATGATATTTTTTTTATTTACTGATACTATCATGATAATTAATTTACTTTTTACTCAAAAGTAAATGTTCAATGTTTTCTTGATCAAATACCACCAAATAAATAATATACTTTATGGCTACAAAGGGCTTTCGGGACCTTCTAGGGTTAATATTAGAATATCCATATGAACTTTGATTTCATGAATTTTTCAAAAGTCATCGACGATAAGATATAATTTATTATGATTCAGGAAAAAAATCTTCATGCATCAAAAAGTAACTTGTTTCACACCAAAAAAATATTGAAAGAAATGAGGTTATTAAATGGATTAAACAAAGATTCACTTGATGACGGGAAAAAAAAGGTATATCATATTTGTTCAATAGAATTTCATATTAGATTAATTTTTGTATGCATTCTAATATATTCTTGACACATTTATTTTTTATGACTATATTACCAACTATGTTAGCATGAAAGAAGTCAATTTCTGAAATTTTCAGATTGAAAGGTTGCAACATGACCTTGAAACATCTTACAAAAATATGGAAGAGTTAATTTTCAACAATAGGAATTTGAAAAACAAGGTAAACATTCTATTGAAATTTTTGGTACAAACAATGACATTTTTTGTATATATATATAACTTCAAATTGCAATGAATTGTTGAGGGAGAACACTCACTCATCATGCTTTAGGTTTCCATCTTGAACATCAGATGAAATAATTGGATGATATTTTTCTAGGATGAAAACATGATAGATTTTGTAACATGAGTCATGACATAGATCATGACACTGCATGCTTAATATATTAGATATACATTTAATATCAAAAGGAGTGGTACGGGGTGAAGGAGGGGGGGACCCAAGATGATTCCACTTAGAATCCTCCATCAAAGTTCTCCAAAAAATTTAAGAAAGGAATTTGTCAAGAAAGTGGATGGACTTGTGGCATGCCCTCTCATCTACTTGAAATAGTAGTATGGTGAAGAATAGCTTGTCAACTTGTGAAAAAAGATTGTGGAAAAGAAGCTTGGTCAAAGTAGCTTGTTCTCAATTTCTAACTTTAGTTGATTCGAGCATGCCCTATATGACCCTATGATAGGGAACTTAAGAGGCCCTGGCTATCTTGGGAAGGTTTAATATTTTCTTATAATTTGCCATGCAATGCACTACTATTGTGGTCCCTTTCTTTCTTTTGATGTCATTTGCCATATTGCCTCGATTTCATGGGTTATTCTAGATCCTTCAATAATTAACTATTTATGACTTTCTATATTTTGTTTGCCTTTTAAAACTTGACCCTTCCATCTTTGAATTGAAGACCAAGCAATTACCAAACAAATGTTGAGATGAGATCATGTTTTCATCTTCTTTTTTGACGTGTCGTGGGGAACAATCTTTCACCACAAGGATTGTCCATCATTGAATCCCCTCAAAGCCTTTTGTAGCACTTAGAAATTGACATTGAGATGCTAAAATTTTATAGTCCAAAGGGCGTGCTCTTAGCATGTTCAAACTTCCCTCAATTGAGCTTATCCGTGATATTCTAGTAGAAGTTGCTTTGACCCATGTCCATTAAGTCATGTTCTCTTGAGAAGGAACATAATGGAGTTAGTTCATTGCAAGTAGATCCAAATTTAGTGGAATGATACAATTGGAAATTAGTACCATAACTTAGCTTTTGCTTCAAACCCATGATTTGCCATTTTGTACTCTTCATCCCATGAGTAAAAATAGCTAACCTCAATGGCAAAAAAATTGCCACTTATCAATATCTAGTAAAAAAATTTATATATACTATATGTATTTTATATGTATTTTATCTTTTTTGTACATTGTTCTCATTATAAACTAATGGTAATTGAATCAGCTAACTTTAACACAACATGAACTCAAAGCTAAGATAGAAGAAAATGAAGAAAACAAATTAAATTTGGATATAAACCTCAAGCATATTTACAATCAAACTTTTCAACAATCACAGGGGATGATTAATAGTGTAAGTAAATTGAATGATATTAAATCATTTTCTTATTTTTATAATATGTATTTGATGTGATACGAACATTTTCTACTCTTACAATTTTAATTGAATGTTTCAAAATACACATTTTCACCTTAAACAATTCATTTACACTTCAATATTTTATTCAATTGTATTATATTCTTGTTTCATTTTTCAAAATATATATATTCATAAGTAATTATTTTACCAATGATTTTTAGATGATAAATCCAATGAAATACATTTATGATGTTATCAATGCAATATTCAATAAAGAAAGTGAAGTTGAGAGGACAAAGTTTTTCATACTTAAAGATACATTTAATTCAAGAGTAAGGATATTTTTCAAGTAAACTACATGTTTTAAGAAAGAGATGAAATAATATAACTTAATTTATTAGCATTTCTTGAATTTAATGAATATATTTGACATTATGTATAAATGAATATATAATTAAAGAATTATCTCTCATATAATAAATAGATTAAGAAGTTTTATTGGGGGGGGGGGGTAGTTCAATAAACACGTTATTAAATGGACTGATCACATTACTTCACTTGAAAATTTTGTAAAAGAACAAATATGTAAGGAGGTTTTTGGTTAAATTTTAGTATTTGTCATACATATTGAGGTAATTGAGCACTAGGTATTAGAAAAGGAATAGTTTTAAGTTAATCCAAAAGGTCAATCTTCTTACTTTTGGATAACTATATATATATATAAATAATAATGTAAATTTAAAAATTATATAGATTATTCAAGCCAAAAAATTGATTAAAATAAACACCTTAATTATAATTTATGAATTCTTATTTTTTTATGTCAGATAAAAATAATTCATTGATGTTTCTTTTTATAAATGAGTATTTGAAAGTACACAAAAGAGTAAATAGTAGTATGGAAGAACGCATCTATGAAATTGATTCTATCACTAGCAAGTGTTATGCAAAAGTATTTATTTCTTACTTTTAATTAACTATAATTCTATAAACTATAATCGTAAAAAATAATGTACATTTTATTTTCATAAATAAATTTTGAATTCTTTCTTGATGACTTTTCAAGTTATATAGAATTAAAATTTGCAAGCTATAATATCCTTAAATTTTTCAATCTATATTTTTACAAATTGACAATGTATTTTTTATTATATGCCTAATTTTGGTTTTCTTTTGTAGCTATTAGAAGTTGAAGAAAAAATCAAAGGAATATCAAAATTGGGAGAACACATAGAATCTACTCTTAAATCACTTATTCCATTCTTTTTAAGACATACAATTAGATCCAAAGAGGTTTGCCAGATTCAATTTAAATTTAAATTCAAATAATCAAATATTTTAATATTTTTTAACTATAAAATCTCTCTATACATAACTAATAATCTAATATAAGTGAAATTTTGCAAAATCATACAATACTAAAACCAAAAAACTGTACTAATTGTATGTAGGCATGTAAAGCATTTATTTTCATGTTAAATAACCTAGTATTCAAACATTCAAATGCAAACAATATGATAAATTATTTGTATAAAATTGTAAGAACCTTACTCAATTCTTTTGAATTTTTAAATATCACAAAAATATAGTATCAAAGTATGTACTATGTACTATGCAATATCAAAGTTCTTCTACATGTAATATGAAAAGATCAATGTTTTAATTTACTGAAAAATTAATTAGTTTGGTACCATTACAAAAAATATGAATTTGAAATTTTGATTGAGATATATTCTATCTGTCCCAAAATGATCTTCTAGTTGAACAAAATGGTTTTTTTCTGCTGAAAATATCATTCTTTCAACCCATTTTGAGCTAATATTATAGTTTAGTGCATTCCTATCATCTCAAAACTTTGAGTTTTACAATCCTTTCAAAGTGTAGTATTAAGCTTATTGCAATAAAATTAAAGGGAAAAGAATCTCATTTGGGGATAGAGGGAGTTACTGTTGTTGGTATGTTTTTTAAGCAAAATTGTTTATAATACTAATATATGATATGTATCAAAAATTATAATCTATAAAACTAACTTTGGCCTTTATTTCACTCCAAATGCACAGAATGAAGATAACATGGAAATTCTTGTCAATAACCTATCAAATATTAAGGATATGATAGTTGATGAAAAATCAAAATATCAAAAGAATATTCTTTCATGCTATAATAGTTTTTCAACAAGATTGGACAAGTTGAATATATGTTTTATAAATTATAATTTTATTTCATGTTAAAAAAATAATAATGAATTTACTTAAACTTTATTCTTAGTTGATACAAAGACTCAATTCTTTGCTTCATTAATTTATTAATCTCAATCTATTTCATTGTATATTATTCAGAATTTTTAAAAATTAAAAATATATGGATATAGTATTATATTACATTATAATAGTCAATATTTTCTATGCAGATTATATAATATGTTTTCTAAACAAGATATTCTTTACCACCAATCATTGAAAGAAATGAATGAAAATGATAAGGTAAAAAATACAAATATACTTTGCTTTGAAATTTGTAAAAATAAATAAACATTTTAGATTACTCATAATTATTGAACTCAATATTAAGTTTAAGAATGATTAGATTTTACAAAAATTCATAGATTCTATTCAAAATCACCAAATAATATGCAAATATTTTTTATTTTAGGATATTATGGAACATGCTCTAGTAGCATTGAAGAAAAAAACGGTATATGCCTAAAATGTATGACACTATGATTTGAAATTTATTGATTAATTATTCAATATCTAACATGACAAATTTTTTAAAGTTTCATACATTAATATTTCTATATTTCATGACATTCTTGAGCTCTTCTAAGCTTGTCCCATTAATTTTGACAATAGAAATCAACATCCATTTTGACATGAGTACACTAATTTATCCTATTAGTGTATATGAGACTTTATTAATTGGTATTGCAACGCAAGATAGTTAACTTTCTTAATTTTAGTCTAATTTTACATACTATCATTCTCATACAACTTCTATTTGTGCTTTTCTGTTTTATTCATTTTTCAAGTTCTATTAGCCCTTTGGTATGCTATGAACATTTCAAAACCTATAAGCTCTTTGCTATGATATGAATATATATTCATACCATTAAACTTCTAATGTCTTGTTTCATTTTTTAAATAAAAGTATGGTAATCAAATTCAATTAAAATCAACACATGAATGATCATTTTTTGATATATTTTCTAGTAAATCTTAATTAAAAAATATTTACTAAATCAACATATACAAATGAAGTCAAATAAAAATTAAATTAAATAATTGTAATTGTAATATTTGAAAATATTTTCATCATTTCGATGAATTTCATTGTATACAGTAATAATAGTAATTTAAAAAAAAATTTAATTGATTAGGATGATAATATTGAAAAAATAATAAAATATATGTTATCATCAGAATACAAATTTTGGAGTTATTATTGCAATGAAAATTTCTCATATCATACACATTATGCTAGTCTATTTTTAGATACAAAATCAATATTTGAAAAAAATTCAAGAGAAATTTCAAATCTAACTTATGACATACATGTAAGTAATAACATTACCTTATTGATACCTACACTATTGTTCATATTTATTGAAGATGATTCTAAATGAATTTCAATTTCAACTTTGAAAACAATATTGAATCATATTACAAAGACAGTTTGTTGAAGTTCAATTTAATTAAGAATTAAAACATATGGTAATTACAATATAGATATTGAATGAAGACATATAAAAAAATTTCAACTTACAATCAATGTCACATCACCTACATATTAAAGAATTGAATAAAGAATTGGATAAATTGTGTATTATACATAACCAAACATTAATGGACTACATCTCAAAACAAACTATTACAATTGGCATTTGTGCTAAAACGTGGGAAGATCAATTTCAATACACTATAAACAATGTGTATAATCAATATTTAGAAAAAATTGAAAACGTAATATTCGATTTCCAATGAAAATAATAATAATAATAATAATAATAATAATAAAATAAATAAAATAGAAGTATAAATGTTATAATATTATTGAACAAAAATTTTTATGACCGTGTGAAAATTTGTTTTGAATATCAAAGTAATATTATATCTTTTAATATAAGAGTAAGAACTTATGACATTTAGCATTTCACAAAAAAATGTAAATTTTATTTTTCAAATAAATATTAGATGAAAAGAAAACATAATGAAGATATTCATATTTTGAAAAGTAAAATATATGCATTGGAAGTGTACATTTCTAAAAAGGTAATAGATTATTTGATGACAAATAATAATTCTTTGCAATGATGCATCTGGTCAAGTTTAAGCAATTTCTAAATATATCATTCAAATTTCATATTCAAGTTTTTATGTGCTTTAATTCAATTATTTTTCTCTAATTTTTCTAATTGTTAAATATTTAGGATAAAAAATTTGAAGATTTATGCAGTAAACCAATAGACCATGAAGACTCTAGAAGAAAAAAATCCAAACTAAAAGATGACTACAATATTCTCACAATATCATTGTATGTATGTTCAATAATATATTAACCTGTAAATGTTTTTGACTATGTTTTCACCAAAAATGTTCCAAAACTGCCATTTCTAGTACAAGTAGCAAATTTTAGGGAAAAAACATTTTTCCATGTATGTGACCATAAGATCTTGTACTAAAGTGATTTGAGAAGATGTAGAAAAAATTTCACAAATTTCCACCTTGTAGATTGTAAGATATTAACGTTTGAATTGGCAAAACCCCATTTTTTGGCCTTGTGAAAAAATGGGCAACTACACTTTACAAGGCCACATTTGTATGCAAAAAATTCCAAAATGGTGGTTACTCTTTGGATTCATTCTTCAAGGCAAGTTGGCTACATGCTTAAAAAAATTTAGATCATTTGAAATTGTACAACATTTAGGGGAAAAAAAGTAAGTACAAAGAAGTAGAGAAAGATTCAAAATACTAAATTGTGAAGAATTTTGTTATGGAATTGAAAAATGCCAATCCCAATGGTTGTAATGTTGTAATTAACAATCTACATCCTATGATTTCTTTTTTTCAAAAAATATTGAAAAATGAATTAAATAAAAGACTTCAAAGTGTATTTTAGAGTAGATAATCCAAAACTGCCCACAAACTAAAAGTCCTCACAACTTTCATCCCATGAATCAAAATGGAGTGATTCAAAGATTTCCATGTAGATATAAATCTATAAAACCCATTTCAAATTTTTATTTCTTGAAAAAGTGTTCTTTTAAGAAAATTTTGGGTTGCCTGAAGATTAATGAAAATTACATATCATGCAATAACTTTTTAACCATGTAGTCAAAAGTTATCAAAATTATTGGGCCTTAAAGCTACTCCTTGGTCACATGTTGTGTGAAAATTATAAAGAAAAAAACCCGAGAGACTCCATTCATAGTGAGGTGCCCAAAATTGCTATGTTGCCAAAAATTGTAGTTTGGGCGTTAGGGGTTAAGCTATTAGATTTAAAAACTTCATAATTTACAAAAATGAATGAAAAAGTCATATAATCATATTGAATATTTCAAATATTTTGAAATATAATCGTTTTCAATAGAACTTTATAAATTTTTATAATATTATATAACGAATTGCAATCAACTACGCAAATTGCATCAATTTTACTTACACTAATTCATATTACTTGTAATTGAAAGACTAGAAGCTCAAAGAATTTTGCTAAATAATAAGATGACAAACATTATAAATGAATTGTCTACAATTCATGCACAAAAGTTCAAATCCTATGAAGATGAAATCAAACAAAATCAGGTTTTCATTATTGAAAATTAAAGTTTTAAATTTAGAAATTCAATTAAAATAAAGTGATTGATTCATTCTTGAAATCAATATTGTTCTGTTTTATTACATTCAATAATCTATTGTTGTGTAGATTGAATACAAGAACAAACATACTACATTAGAAGACCAACTAGCAACATTACAAGTAATTTATTTTGATATTTTAATTTTAATTTTAATATAATTTTATTGCTAATTTAACAAAGTTAAGTTTCAATTTTCTTAACTTGTTTTTCTTAACAATTCTTGCAGAATAGATTTGAAAATAGGGAATCAAAAGCTGATGATATTGCTTCTATAATGAATTTAAGAAATACAATTTCATTAAAAGATATGAAGTTGAAAAAACTATTAGGTATATTATTCATCCTCAAAATATTAAATAGAAAGATGATATTGATTATGATGAAAGATCTATAATACTTTCATGAAATTTCTATATAAACTTATTACCTTAAGTTAATCTATTTGTAGACGAAAATAAAATGATGAAGTTAGAATTGCATAATCGTGAAGAAAATTATAACAAGATCTTTGGAAACACTTTAAAAATTTTAGAGGTAAAGTACATCATTTTCAATAATCATGATTTCAAAAACATATAAAAGATTGGCAAAAAAGAAATTTCATTTTTTTATATAATCCAAAAGGCACATACAAATAATTTGGTATTTTAGTTTTATTTTATATTTACTAATTTTTTCTATTAAATGAACAGAAGAAAAGCTAGTACAAATGTACAATTGATGTGGTGTTAAATTTGCATTGCAAGATGTCAATATAGTATTGAAGATATTTATTGTTAAAGATGTCTTAAATTTGAGGTGTGATTTTCCAAATTACTTCTATTGTTTTTTGTATGATATTCCTTCATAGTTTAGATTAAAAAATTGAAATTTTTTCATCATTGTATAGTTGATAAAACAAATCTAAAACATTGGTATTAGAAGAATATTTTTCATTTTCAAATAGAGAGTTGTATGTATTTGAGCTAGAGTGCCATATGGGTATTTATTTGACTTAAATTTTTATATTAAATTTACCGAAAATATTTGATTTGATTTATAGATTAATCTCTCAAATTTCTTTAAAAGAGATTGATCTTTGAGTATGCTAAAATAGAGTGAATCTTAAAAATGATGTCAATTATAAAAAAAAGTATAAATTTGAGGAGAATTTGTTAGCATGTAATGATTGGAAAAAATTGTAATACCTATATATGATCTCTACCTTAGTAAATTTTCATATTTTAAATTATTATACCACTATATCAAGGATTCTCATTAAACTTTGATCACATTATCACCTAAAGATGATTACATATTTAATGTGTATAAAATAGTCATTTGTCCAAAAGGAAAAAATTATTTGTTTTACAACCTAAAATGAAACATTGAATTGACTAAACACTCATTTGCCCCAATTAAAATATTTGTCTATTAACAACATACTACCCCCACAACCTTCTATGTTAGAAATTTTTTCAAATGATTGAGAAGATATTTCTATGATTGACCTATATAATTACCATTTCTTCATTATACATTGATCTTTGATTGGGAGGGTTGCTATTATGTGAGCATAGGAGTGTGAGACCTTGAGCCTAGAATACTACACATCTATATAATAGGTGTATATACTATAGAAACCATCTATGATTATAGGGTATATGTATTACAAATATCCATATTATAGGTGTTTATGATACATACACCTTCTATAATGTGTGGTATCTATATTATAGGTACCTATATTGTAGGCTCAATGCACACAAGCTTCCATTCTTGGGCTCACATACTAGCACCGTTGCTTTGATTGGTGCTAAAAATAATCAAGGAGCTTCCTTTTAGTCAAACACTTGCTCCAAAGTGTCTTTGGTGTTTTCAAGCAAAACTATAATAAAACAATTCATTTTGAAAACAAAGTGAAGTAGGCAGATTTCTAATTTCTTATACAACTTCTAATTTTAGTGTATTCTAATTTTAGTGTATTATACCTAATTTGTATGTATACTCCTCCATTGAATTTTAAAACCTACTTCTCCAAGATCCAAATAGTGCCCAACAAACTTTTCACAACCCTTCTCCAATGGAGAATGTTCAACTTTGAAACTTTTTGAAAAAAATAGTATCTTCTACAACTTGAGGAATTTGATATTATGTTGGTATAATCAACTAAGAATTTGTAGACCAAAAAATAACAGTACTCAACTCAGTTTTTATTCTTTAAATAATCATACTATGGCTAGATGTACAAAATGATAGAAAAAACTAAATAGTTAACAAATTTATTGAAGTCTCAAAATATGTCAATCTCCATGCTTTAAAAAAGTTATAACAAATAATCAAAATCCTATTCACTTTTTATTATTCAAAAATTGTGGAAAATGAAATTAAAAAATGAATGACTTTTGATATTTTTTCTAAAAGATTCTATGTTTACACACAATGTTTTGGAGGGTGCTTGCTTGAAGTGCTAATATGGTTTTGTTTTTTTATAGTTTTCTGTGATTCAAAATGGGTTCTCTTACCATCGGTCATTTGAAAATTTTGAAGGATGTACACCTTAAAAAGTGATATGACAAATTTGGCAATCCTTGAGGCAATGTTCCTTTGTAAATAAAATTTCCTAGCTACTCTTGTTGAGATTAAAATTCGTTTTCTAGCTATATCTTCCTCAAAATTCTCTAAATGTAGTGATTTTTGAAATGAAAATAATATATTTGTTCATATACTTATTTCTTTTCAAATTTTCTTCTCAAATGTTCTCACTAAGGTTGCCCATGTAAAGTTTCCCAAATCCCAAAGTGAGCTTCTCAATTGTTTAGGGAATAAAAATAAAGGTCATTTATAAATTCTATAAATCCTACAAAATGAATTATAGTTTTGTTGAGTTTTGAGTTGATTTCTACTCTTTGGAATGTGTGAAGGAATTAATGTACCTTGACTTAAGGCCCATGGATTCTTATTCAATTTGGCCATTGATGGAAAATTTCAACCTACTAATGAGATTGTTGCCACTAACTACTCACATTTAGTGACGATGATGACAATGGAATTAATCATAAAGGTTTCCTTAGTTTAAACCGATAATGCTAGAGGAAGGTTTAACTAAGAATAGTACAAAAAAAACACAACACCAAACTCCATTGGACCCCAATGTTGGTACTTCAAGGAGTTTCATCCTAAGTTTTTCTCAAACTCTGACTAGTGATCCTTCATTGCACACTTAACCATTAATTCTAATGTATGTTGAATGCTCCACAAAAAACTGAAAAGATTGTTATGAAATACAAAGCTCATCTTTCACTAAGCACAAAAGGCCATTTTAAAATACTCACCATGATACTCTTCTCTAGTTGTCCTATTTTTCCAATGATCTAAATAACTAAAACATGAGGCCAGTCTAATTTTTTTGAGTTGTTTGCTGTTAGTATGAACTCATGAAGGTAACATTCCGTCTAAAAATTAACAAACAAATTCCTCAAGTTCTTGACAATCCCGGACCACTTTGAATAAATATTATCTTCTCCAATTTCCTGAAGATATCTTGTATGGAGTATAAAGCATTTGAATAGATATATTTTTGATACCAAACATACTTGGTATAAAATACACTGAACCAAAGATGTGTTGTGTAAAGTATTTAAACAAATATATTTGTGATTGCTTGATAATTTGGAAGAGTCTTGATTAAATATGGCTTTTGATTATTAACCCCTAAAGAATAAAACCACCAAGGATTCAAGAATTTGATTGGTAAAAACCATAATCTAGATAAGTCCAAATTTTATATCACCAGAATCAATGAAGCTAAGAAATAAGAATCAGACCACCCCCATCCAACCAGTCAGTTAAACCCCCAACCAAACCCTAACCACATTGTGCAGTGTGAATACAGTTGTAGATAGGATTTGGAAACTCAAGTTTCAGAAACCAGAGTCAATGCCATAGTCTCTATCCAAAGGACAGAGGCAATAAAAGAGCAGCAACATTACATTAGACTCAGTCTCTGTAGCATTCTCTTTCGAGTATCAAACTTCCTCAGAGTAGCTTCTGACGATCCACACGATCCAAAGCCTCCACTTCCGTCCAAAACCAATAAATAAAATTGGACCAAAAGAAGTCCATATAAGACCAACTCAAAGGGGTCAAAAAATAAACAGAAGGCCCAATTTGGGTTTCTAGGTCTTTTAGGGGTTAATCCCATACCTCATTAAACGTTGGAAAAATTATGACTAAAAATTATGTCATATTAGTTGAAGTTTTCCAGGGGTACTTTCTGTGGAGACCTTTGTCATACCTGTGCTAATCAAATTCTTAAGATCAAGGAAACAGCAGATAACAGATAATAACCTTATCAACAACCCAGATGATAAAAAAAGTTGACCAGGGAACCAACTTGAAGCAAAGCAGCAATTAGAGTAATCTTTAACAATTGCGTTCACATTCCTACATCGTGTTTCCGCGCTATGATGGTCTACGTCGCCTGGGTGCTACATCATCCTCACCTTCTCGGCTGCTACTGTGTTTGTAGTTGACTCCAGGCTTTTGGAAATCTCTACGAGTGTCGCTTCTCGTATCATTTGCCACTCGACTGCCCCTGTCAGCCTCGAATCTTAAATCCTTCGCATCTACACCTTTAGTTAGTGCCCGCGGTTTGACCGCCAAGTCTTCTCCTTTGGCTGAGTGGCCATCATAATGCCGAGCTCGTCTGACATCGTGGACGTCCTCCATTGACCTTCCTCTCTGAGGGGGTTGTGCATCCTCCGCAGAAACTGACGCTGAAGCACCTGGGTCCCTTGACCTGTCGATTCCTGCTAGCAATAGCCTATCCCGTTCATCTGTCAATGCTGAACCGTGAATGACGTGAGGGGAGGATCTTCGAGATGGGGAGTAATGGCCACGCGAGCCGGCCCTTTCCCTATCCCATTCCCTCTCCCTGTCCCGACTTCTCTCTCGTCCTCGGACCTCTCGCTTGTTGATTGGTCGCTTCAGACCAGCTGGTGGGGACCTTTGGGCTCTTGGGGGAGGCGGTGGCAACGGTAACTTGGGCGGCGGCGGTGCAGAAGAGTCCGGCTCCGCAGGAGCGACTTCAACTTCCACTTTCGTATCTGTGACCTGTGTGGTTCTACTCTTCCGTGGTTGGGCTGCTCCGTCATCGGATATCACATCATTGCTAGACTTGGGTGGTGGACTCACTCTGGATCTCTGAAACGAAGTCGTGTCTGGACGACGTTTGCTGAATAAAGGCCGTTCTTCTTGCTCACCTGGTGGAAGGAAGTTTCTATCACCCCGGGTCCACCTTGAAGTGCCCAGCATTCCGGGTGCACCACGGGCCATGGAACTCCCAGGTGGGAAAGGACCAAATCTTTCACCTGCTCTCTTAAAATGAGGAGGAGAGTCCGTACCCCCTGGAACTCGGGTATCTACACCCAAACATTCCCTGCCTCTCAAATCCACGTCTCCTCCTATCCTAAGAGAATGCGAAAGCCCCGTGTTCCCAACTCCAGTCATAACCCCGTTTGAGGTCATGTCACCGAATCCAGACCCCCTCCCTTTTCCACCTATACCTCGAAGAGGAGCTGCGGCTCCAGCCCCTGCCTTGATGACAGTACCATCTGGAGCTACGACAAGGCCACTGCTCTCGACTTTAGCGGCCGCTACAGCCGCTGCATTCCTCGTCTTGTGCGGGGGGTGGAAGGAAAATGGTTCACGTGAAGGACCTGTTTGTGACAGCTGTCTGCCTGGACCATAAGTCCACAGAGGAGGAGCACCTGCATCGTCAGCCCAACCACCTTGCCTTCTCTGGCGATGACCCGGCTCAAGCGATCCTGGTCGAGGCCTGCTCCCACTGCTCTGTCGCAACTCTTGGTTCACAGGGACTCTGCCATGTAACTCCAACCCGGCATCCATTCTGCGGACAAAATCAGGTAAGCAAACGATGCCCAAGCCATGAATAGAGGAAACATCCACTATTCTTCACTCAAGGTCTTACATAATCAATTCTTACAACATTAAAAGGTTAGGGTTCACAGGCTTCAACCCACCGACTTCTGCGCGGATGGTCGCTCCTACTCCACGCTGTTTTCTCGAACGGACCTCTGTCGGCAGTTGGTCCAGGCAACATACCTCGCCCATGGCCTGGCAAATAACGATTGTCGCCGGAGCTGAAATGCATGTTTGAACTTCCATTCCATCCAGAGAAACCAGGCCCGTAGTGAGACGACCCCCAACCTGTCTGTGTTGCATTTGATCTAGATGCTTGCCGTGCTTCCTCTGCACTCTGAAAACCCTCCGGAAGTTGGTCCCAGCCTGATTTCGTTCTAGCTCGACTGCCACCACCCTCAGAAGATTCCCTCCAGACCTCTGACTTCCTGACAGTCTTATCACTGCGTGCAGATCCAGCCATATCCTCTGCTCTGTCCGAAGAGGTAGGATGACTGTCGGAGGTAGCAACACTAGCACTCCCGTTACCGTGCTCATCCCCAACTTTGTCCTGCTTCATCCATTAGAGAAACGTCCTGTTAGAAAGGTGAGACTTACTGTTTGGTAGTCTATACTTTTGTCCTACACTTGTATCCACGTTACTTCCATTAAATACGATTATCCATTCTTCAGTGCCTAGATGATCTGAAGATGACAAAAGAGAGGCATCTAGGTCCTTTACCTGATCAAAAAACAAATTTCCGTTCATTTCTGAGATTAGGGAGTCCTTCGCAGGAAGGGAGCCACGATTTGGGTCTTCAACCTGTACAGCATGGGCCTCCTCGACATCCATCTCTTGGAATTCCTCAGCACTGCTACTCTCACTTTGATGTCTTCTCTCTCTTGTGGGACCGGAAGAACCCATCACATTACTCAAACCATCTGCGTCACCCCTATGACTTGGAGAAGCTGAGGCATCTCGAGAAGCCGAAGCATCTTGCACTTCAGATATTTTCGTATCATCGTAGGGGTTCCACGTGCTTTCGACCTCAGCAGCCCCACGCTGTAATCTATCTTCCACGTCAAGGTCGTCCCCTTCTCTCATATCAGAATCACCATAATCCACATCATCGGCTTCAAGGTCCTCCCCATTATCACCCTCCCATTTAACAGTTGCGGGTTGCCTCGAAGGGGAAGAAGACGCTTGATTTCTATCATTGACAACCTCCTCCACAACCTCCTTATCAACCAAGTTCTCGTCCTCATGAGAAGCTCCCTCCTCACACCTCTGCGGTTCTGTAGTGTTCTTGGTAGGACTTATTTTGGTTACAGGAGCGGCAGAGGTAAGGTCAACCGTTGCCGTCATTAATACTTCTGAATGACCTTTTTGGCTCAAATTTTCACTTTGACAATGGGATTGCTTCTGTGATTGAACGATGTCAGCAGCTTCACTAGAATCAGCAGGTTCTTTCACGCATTGAGTGACACAGACATCCTTCTCTGCATTAACACATGATGTGTTTGCTCTACCATCTGCGACTCCAGGGCTGCAATGATCAAAATCCGTTTTACCTTTGTCTGCTTCCAGAAAAAACTTACCCTCCATTTCCTTATCTACAATAGGACAAACTACCAATGGAGGCTTTCCAATATGGCGAACCTCCGCTTCCTGGTCAAGAGCAGGTGCAATTTCGAGTTCCTTGTGTTGATTATCCTTTTGTACAGCTGATGTTGACATCTCAGGCTTATCTTCAGGGTGTTCATGTTCCTTGGCCGCATGGGTGCCAACAACAGCCGCGGGAGAAGAGTTCGACATTCGTTGATCGTCAGTCATCCTCGAAGGTGTCAGACTCATCTCATCCTTGCTTTCAACTTGCATCTCAGAGTTCAGAGAACCATCAATGACCTCAGCCGCGCTGAGTGTCCTAATAGCATCTGCACTATCCTGCGCTGGACACTCCTGCTCCAATCTTCCATCCTCGAGACTTGTGCTCGTACCAACAGCGACACCCGACTCACATTTGTGTGAATCTTGGACAATTTCCTTTGCATGTGAGCTTTCCCTCTTCTCCACTTCAGTATTTGGCAACGAAGATAAGTTCTGAGCCATGGCTAGAGCATTATCCTCAACAGACGGTCTCTCCCATTCTTCCATATCCATATTCAAGTCCCAGTGCAATCTGTCATCACGCAAGTTGTTATTTCCAACCATCGTCAATCCCTTCCTGCCCGCGTTTCCCTCCTGTGCCAGCCCACGAACGTATTCTTCTCCTGCGCCACCTGCGACAGATGTTTGGAAGTTCACATTTCCGGCTCTGCTGTTAGGTCTCGACCTCCTAGACTCTTCCTCCCCAAGATGATCCAGAGCAGGAGAACCCATATCAGTTTCCGAAAATTTTCTTTTCGAGTTTGGACTCAGTACAGTTCGTACTTCCCTAGAAATATCCGAAAGTATATCCTCTGACTGAGTTCCTGATTCCACCGCACATGCTTGTTCTCCCACTCTGCTAGGAATGCTCACAGCATGAGCTGGTGATATTTGCTGTTGCACATCAACATGTGAAACCAAGCTATTCCCCTCTTTACTTCTGTAGTTAGCAGACGAAACCCCGTTCTCCGTAGTAGACCTGTTTCCCTTCCTCTGTTGAGATTCACGCTCTTCTTCCTCACTCTTGCAACCTACTAGCTGGTGGGTGCTTGGACCAACAACAATACCTCCTTCGGTATCTGTCCCAGGAGCAGTCACACCAAATCCAGTAGCCTCGGAGCTGTTAAAAGCTACAGAAGGCGCTTTAAAATCGAATTTCTGTACTTCTGCAGCCGCGAAAGACTTCTGACTGCCACTTCCATTCCCATCCGAATCAGCATCCGTCACATTGACCTCCTCTGAAGATTGAGAATCAGAAGGTTTCGTTGCAACAAGAACCTCGTGAACTGCCGGAATGTCGGGCTGCAGCTTCAGGTTTTCTGGTGGAGGAGAAGGTGATCTAGCCATCTCTAATTGTATTCTACGCTTTTTTATTGGTACATTGGCTGCGGCGTCGCTAAAGCGGCGTCCAAGAAAAGGCGAAGAACCCTGCAAAAAAATTACTCAACTGTTGGGCATCAATTCTTACAGGGCAATCCACGCAATTCAGAAACGGCGAAAAATTTCTCTACGGATTGACTGAGATAGCGATCATAAACTATAATCCTCCCTAGCGACCTTATCTCCCATTCAAATATACATCAATTTTGCATATGTCGAGAAATGAAATGAGCCCAAGTCCCGGCATCTAATGCCCATGCGCACGCCAACTCTACCAGCTACATCAAAGTTATTCCACTCAACCTCAGAAAGCTCAACAGAATTCGGTTATTTATACAAACATAACTCGCTAAATAGTTCGTACTCGCACAGCACCCAAATCTAAGCACTGGGTGAAGGCGAGGAACACAAAGATGCACACAGGTGCTCGCAGAACCGACATACTCGAGTATGAGAATTTGAAACATTTGTGGGAAACAATGCGACAGAAGGAACGAGAGCAATGCCAAAAAATAAGCAAAGAAGGTGATTCGGAAGTCTCGCCAATAAATGACGTACCTTCTTCGAATCCGTCGGAGAGGCTTCAGGTTGCACTTTCTCCACGTGCGCTGTATTTGGAACCTTTTCATTCCTGTTGCTCTTGGCAGATAGCTTCTCTCCGTGTTCAGGTTTCCCTGGTACTGTACTGCCGCCAGAACCAGTACTTCTCAGTCGCTTTCGTGCCACACCCAGCTGATCACCCTTAACTATCTTTGCATTTCCACTGTCGGGGACCTCCTCCACCCATCGACCTCCTTTCTGCAACTTGGTCTCACTGCCAATACTATCCTTAACAGAACTCCCACAGAAGCAGCATACTCCCGTCCTCTGAAGGCGTTGTTCCTCGGGCGAAGCTCCTACTTTCATCACTGTGACACAGCTGGAATGAGCCAGCACGGGACACCCAACACAACCACAAGGCTGAACCTGCGAATGCAACCAAAAAAGATTTAAGTTTACAAGAATCTTTTTGAGATTGCCCATTCTAGATGGCCAACTCTATTGTTATTTGGGTATGAAAGATTGATCAATCCCTCCAAAAAGCGAACTCGGTGTGTAGAAAATAAAAAAAAGCCAGTCCGACGACCATCCAAGAGCACAGGAGCTTACGAACAAAGAGCAACGAAGCTAATTAAACAAGGTCAGTATCCTAGAGACTTCATAATAAAGAAACAATATAGAATTACCAACTGAACAACCACATCCAGACAACACTGAGAGATCAATTAAACTGAGGGTTACCGACGAAGACGACGAACAGCCTAATCTCTAACTGCGGCTAAATTGACACGCGAACCTTTCGTCGCAACTCATCCAAATGAGAAGTTGAGACTAAAGCCTACCAATGGTTCAAAGTATTCATTATCTTCACAACCACACAAAGAGCAGACGTGTCTGCGATGCTCTTGCTCCCTGGAGGTCATCCCTGAATGCCCATCCTCTGAGCTCGTACTCCAAAGTTTTCCCTATCCCATCCAACAAACAATGTAAGCAACTCAGAGATAGAAACCGAAGTACAGGGACATGGCGAGTGGATCCATCCCCGTGACGGCGAAAACAAATCGGCAACCAGATAACAGCCACCCAGTCAGCATCTGGAGGCCATTACCTTCTCAATGCCCGATGTCCTCTTAACATTGTCTCTACAGAAGGCTCTTCCATTCACCTCCAAGGTATAGACCTAGAGACAACAGAGTATCTGTTGCTGCAACCTTTGCAAAATAAATCACTCTGGTAACGACGGTAACGATGGTGAAGATGTCGGCTATTTGGGCTCCAAATCCTCAATGCAAGAAACTAGTTCCATATTTCCATCCCAAGATGAATATTTCCTCAAATCTGTTTTATGAGCTACGAACAGGAAAAATGGCGGAAAGCCCTGTATCCATCGCTTTGAATACAAAAAGGGATATTCATCTGCGCTTAAGACAGCTTCACGGCTGCTATTCCAGAATTGAACCCTCGGAATAAAAAAATTCCCAGACCGTGAAGATTCCACTACTCCAGGGCTCTCTGTAAATCTTGCAGTAAACAAGCACTCTGCGTAAATGTCATAATAGTTGTTGCAGATGCCTGAGACTAACCTGTTCCTCACATCTGATGATAATCACCTCCTCCCTTTCCGACCGCACGCACGCTGAGCAGATGTAATCGGCAGGGATCTGCAAGATACGGACAAAGTTGTGCTTCAGGCGTATTTCTTGCATGTTCCAAATACAGTCCTTCAGCCCATCCTCAAAATGCTCAACCTCAACGTCTGTTATATCTTTCCTGCGATCCAGTTCCTAATTCAAGTCTCAAGGTCACCATTCGACTCAGCTGACGATTATAAAACAACCTGTTCTCAAGAACACAGCTCAGCTTCGACGATCCCTGTTAAAGACGCTGCAATTCCTGAGCCTTCACTTGCCTGTCAATTTTCAAGAACTACAAGAACCTCGATTCATAATGAAGCCGCTCACACAAAACAATGCTCCGAAGCCCTTTGCCTCCTGGATAGACCGACACAAAAACTTCCCCTATAAAACATCTCTAGCTCCAGGCATAACCCCCATGCATCCAAGCATAGGTTCATGCACCACAGTTGATATAGCCGTCCATGAATCACTACGTCTGTGCTCCTGATAGAAAAGGGAGGAAAGAGGCGTTTGGAAAACATTAGCCACCTGTTTATTACTCCGAAATCCCTGGCACTCTGCGTGTTCCCATGCGCCGCAACGTTCACACGCCATCATAAGCCCATGACTTCGGTTCTTGCCACACTTACAATCGACCTTTTCACCCCCATCTATCTCAACGAACGAGTGCGGGTGCTTCAGCCCGCGCTCCTTCCCCAGATTGTGTTGACTTCCACCTGAGTGTTCTCGGCTCTTCAGCGGCGATTCCCTCGAGACCTGTCTGCGCCAATTCTCGAACGCCACGCTGCGCAGAAACTGTTCAGCTTTCCCAAGAGCCTGATTCTCTCCTATCGCACCCGTTGCCTCGTCCGCAGCCGTCCCTCGGAAGAACGACATACTTCGCAACTGTCCGCTTTCCAGGCGACACATAGCAACGGCATATCGAACACCTGTCAACTGCTTCTCACGCACACACACGTAAGACCTGACCCTACTCCTCTGGTCCCTCCCCAATCTATCAGGCTCCCCAAACAGGAATGCTCGGAATTCAGGTACCGTCTCAGCTGCTTTGGCAAACCGGACAGCGTTCGCGTGAGCTCCAAGATCATCCACGCCATTGCAATCAAAATTCCTGGACTTGACTACGTGATGATCGTTACCATCCGGAAGCTCGCATGAGACTACATACGAAGCCCTCCCGTTACCGAGGAACTTGTTCAAGGAAAGCATGGCGCCCTCGCGGCGTCTCCGTCTCTCCTAGATTCACACTCCACGCTGGCAAATAGGTTTCATCATCAACCAGCACCCTGTTCAAAGGCCAACGAAGTGCCTCGGACACGCTCCACACCCAACTGCCCCACAATGATCGTAGTAGCTGCTTGCAATTGGTCCTGAAATGTCCCTGAATGACTGTATCCCACTGCATTCATGCAATCCGGACAGATTCAAACGTCTAGTTTACTCTGACTTTCAAGAACAACTAAAACACACAGAAAATATCTAGTTACCATAACTCCTTCAAAGACTACACAAAGAAGGGTGAAAAATCTCTTTAACAAAAACAGAGACACCAAGCTCCACTCTGTTAAATAATTAGAAAAACTAAACCATGGCTGTAATAAGCCTCCCCGATGGCTGATACACATGAAAGTAACTCACAAGTTGGGTCTTGATAGTCTTTTCCCGTTGAACTCCGCTGATCGGATTTATTTTCTGTCAGAAACATACAAAGAGTTATGGTCAGAAAGGAAAGAGATAAATGGGCAATCCAAACTGAATACCAAGTAGTTAAAGCAATTTGTCCAGACACTCAAAGGTTCAAGCGGGAGATAGATTTACACCGCAAATAGTAGTAGGACGAAACTGTTTCCAACACTTAAGTCTCCAATCAGCAAACGCTAGAGAAGGTAAAACGAGGCACCATATTAAGTCCTAACTCTGCGAGACAATATCACTATCTTGTAAATTATCAAGAACATAGAATACGAATTGGATAACAAGTACTCTCATGCCCAAGAACGTTTCTCTCTATCTTAAAAACAGAGAAAGTTCACCGAAATGATCGAACCAGACAAGTTACTCGCGAATACGAAAGAAGTACCCATTAAGTCATCAGCCAAAGAAGCGAGACTCCAAAATTCCCTTGTCACAGCCTCTCCAATTACCAAAGCAATTCAGACAAAAATCACAACACCAGCGGTTTCCTCCTCTAAAATCCACTTCAAAGTAACAGACCTAAATATGTGACATCTCTCCTTTACTGATACATACATCCGACAAGCTCGAAAAAAAGTCGTAACCCTACCCCTTCCAAAATTACGATAAAAGAAAGTCTCTAGCGGGGGACACTCCAGCGCGCCTCACCGACTACACCGACCGTCACCGCAGAAGATGAAAATTCTAAGCAACACACTGAATCCCCCGCTCCTCTACAAGCTCACAAAAGCGCTATTCATTCCCCTGCACACACGGCGCCCACCCAAACCCGACATGGGAGCAAAGATGCAAAAATCTCCCCCTCCAAGCTTCCTACTGCCATAACCACGGCGCAAATATCCACACTCCCCGCGGCAACAAAAGAACTGTCCCTCCCGACCGAGGGGCTTAACAACCAAGACCGAACACCTGCCAAGTACACCGACAGCGATCCGCGAACACGAATCCATCCAACACCAAAACCAAGGTCGGCCAGCCACCTGTAGTATTGCACCTCCACAGCTGCTGCTTCCAAAACTAACCGCCAGCTGTTCGACTCCACTCCCTCCCTCCACAGCTGCTGCAGCAGCAAAACTAATCCCAAACTCCTCCAGAAACCCCGAAAACCCCGCCCGAAGATCGCTCCCGCCCACGCCCTGTATCCTCCGCGAAACGGCCTACCTACGGCACTCTACCTCTACCGCTTCCATCTCCGCTTCCCGCCGATCTCCATAATATGCCCCCGCGGCCCGGCGCCCCACTCCTCCTAATCGTCCACAACCCTATCCTGGCCTTGGAAGCCACGCCCAAGACTAACCCCGAACCCCGGGGCTGCACGCACCCTAAGTCGAAGAAGACGGCAGCAGCAGCAGCGGCAGTAACTTAGCGATGGCGGACGTCCCTGTCTTGTATCCGCCTGAGAGCGCGCTCAGCTCCTTTCCTTTCGTTTCTCAGCGTTTCCTTGCCGTTTTCTGTGTTTGTTCCTGTCTGTTTCCCGTTTGTGTGTGTTGTGTGAGCTCCTGCTGGTGGTGAAGCTGCAAATTGGCTTGCGGGCGGAGAAGCAGGAAAGACGAACAGGGGAGCGTCTGTCGTCGTCCTTTCCTTGGTGGCGGTGCTTGCGGGGGGGGCCTGTCGTCAGGAATGGCGGACGACTGTTCCTCTCTCTCTCTCCCTCTGTCAGTCCCCCCTTTTCTATCGAATGGGCTTGCTTTCACTCTCAATTGCTTTGGCTAAGTTATCCCTAAATGCGCAACCATAATGATGAATGTTTTGAAAAGTGTGCTTCATCCGGTCAACATTCATTGAAGAAGGTGAACTTTGAAAGGACTAGACTTATCACCAAGGCAATCAACAAAAAGATGATCTGATTTTTGAATGAATAATATATTTTTGTTTTTGTTTTTGAGGTAATTTTGAAAGTCATCCATTATACACTTTTTGGTTTCAACATCTTTCTACGGGAAATTTGTTGAAGAGAGACACACAAACAAATGACACCACTCTATACTTGACTTTTCATTAAATTGGGGGAATGGTCACAAAGAAGATTAAGCTATTGTGACTTTCATTTCCAAATGCTTTACATAACCTATATTTAACTAATTAAGAATAACTGAAAAATTATAAACAAATCCACTTATTTATTGACCCAAAAATGAGCCCAAAAGAAATGTAAAAAATATTAAAACACAAAATTTGAAACTAAAATAATACAAAACATATTTGTGTGATTTCAAACCTAATTAAGTGAAACAAATTATCGATTGCACACCAACACACTATTGCAAGCATTAGCTTCACAATAATCCATATTCATGAAAAATAAACAGAAGTAAATGTAATGTATAACAATCTAATAGAAGTAACAAACTAGCAATTAAAAAGTGGCATAGATGACATTGACAAATAATTGGATGCCAAAATATAAAGAATAAAATGGACTCAATTAAATACAAGTGACCACACAAAAATCAACAAAGCATTTTGAAAACGTAATACCAGTGGTTCCTTCTTATTTACAAGGGGAATGTACAAGCTTCGAATCAATATGGTCATAGGTGAATAAATGAAATTCAAATGTAAGCAACAACCAATATTGTCTATTTGAATGATAGCAAACTATATCTTGTCTAGCAACCAATAGACAATGAAATTAACAATTAGATGTACAATCACACACATAGTTCCAAGTTCATATTCATCACATTCTAAACTACAATGAAATGCAATTTTTGAAGATTGAGAATTCTTTATTGTAAACTTTTAAAAAATAATCTCATTATTTTTTGTTTGAACACTTTTGGAAAATTCCTAAATGCTCAAATTAAAAATAAAGAGATCACTTATAAAAATCATAATAAAAAATTATTTGCACATCCAAAAAAATCTATTTTGTTGATTCATATAATGCATTCTTTCTTCTTTTCATTGATATACCACATTGTTTAAAAGATTTGATCTTTTAAAATCTACCTTGCCCCAAATTATACCATATTCTTTGTATGCTTGCAATACATGTTTTTGGAAACAATATTTCCATTGTGTCTAATATAGTCAAATTGTTTGCAAGACTATGTTAGAGTTTTGTCAAGTGTAAGTTTGGAACAAGAAAAATAAATAATAATAAAAATAAAAATAAAAAATAAAACACCGATCCAATTGTTTTCAATGTTTTCTATTGTAAAAAATATTTATATTATCTCTAATACACTAGTTTAGAAGTGATACAATTTCTAACAATTTTGGACATATTTTTGTACTAATGATGGTAGCATGTGAGCATAGAAATAGAAGCATATGAGCCTTGAACCTTGATATAAGTAGTTATCCTACCTACAGTGCTAGTATGTGAGCCCAAGAATGTGAGTTTGTGAGCATTGAGCCTACATTATAGGTACCTATAATATAGATATCACACACTATAGAAGGTGTATGTATTATAAACACCTATAATATGGGTATTTGTAACATATACATCCTAAAATCATAGACAATTTCTATGGTATATACACCTATAACATAGGTATGTATTATTATAGGTTCATGGGCTCACACTCCTCTGCTCACATAATAGCATCCCTCATTATCCTACAACCATTGAAGGTGCATATAGCATAAACACCTATAATGTAAGTATCTATAATATAGGTACCCTATAATCATGAAAGGTTTCTATAATATAGAGACTTGTAACATAGGCATATAGACTTATAGGCTTATATACTCATGATCATAGACTCACATAATAGCATCCCTCATTTTTGTACTAGAAGTTGTTATAGGTGATTGCAAGAAACACTTCACATTTTTGACTCATAAACATAATTTTTGGTTGTAGGACTAGAAGTAGTACAAACTACTATCAATTCTATGCATCAACATGCACCTATGAATTTCAACTGTCAATGTAGGGCATATGGAGATCTAAACTATTGATTCAGTACTATGCAATATTATGGAGTACTGTAGACTACTATGAAGTACTATAGAAGTCATTGGGAGCAGAAAATAATAGAAAAAGAGTCTATGGACCTTTCCATTTTTAGTAATTTAAAAAAAAAAATTCCATAAAAAAGCCATTTTGCTAGAGAAGACTACACTTGCCTTGCACCAAAAAACTCATACAAGAAAATTTTCCCCTCTTCGTAGACTTTGTGCAAAGGAAGGTCACTTTGGCCCCATGTGGGCAATCGACATGTTACTATTTTCATAAAAACTCATGGTTAGTCCTCGTAATGTTAATAGACCTCCAATATGTCCAACTTGTGGCTTCGAATTCACATTTTTGGATAAAAAATAGGACTACCCGCCCCCCTCCCCCCAAATGGCTAAGATAGACACCTAATCAAGGGCAAGTTAAAAATAGTATAATAATTTTTTTAAATTTGAAAAAATTACACAATGTCTGAAACTACCATGTGTACCTTCATTCCAAATTTGATGCCAAACAAAATATGATGCAAAGTTTATGAGCAAAAAAACACCTATCCAAGGGCAAGGGGACAAAAAATAGGACAAGTGTTTCTTGCAACCACCCTTATATGCAATCCCAAGTACTTTGCCATGTATACCTTGTATCCATATATACATGCATTGAAATTTTTTATTTGGAGGGCTATTTAGCAATTATTTCACAATAGATATGCACCTATTTTTTTTCTAATTCAACCTTAGTCCATTTTCCTACACCCTACAATAGTAAAAATTGAAATTTGAGGCATTTAAATATGTTCATATTGCAATTCGAAAATTTATATGTAGTTTTAAGGTTGATTAGTAGAACAAGTACACTCTAACTATTGTTGAATGTAATCTACAAAAACAATATATATTTAGACATCATATATCAAACAATTTATACAAATGAATCATACAAGTACAATAGGAGGAAAAAAATGTATGATTATATTGGCTAAATTTGACTTTTGCAATGCATCCTTGAAAACTGCCCGCCCTAGATTTGAATTGGAGCAAACAAACAGATAAGAATCCAAAATGAAACATTGTTCATTAATTTTTCTATTTGCAAATTGCAAATGGAAGTTCATCATGTGAGTTCTTCCCTTCCCAAGTCCCCTCCCTTTTAGACTATCCCTTGTGTAGATTTACAAATTATATACTATAGATTATTACTATGTACTATATAGTAGTTGCAATACAATATGCTTCAAAAAATGATGCTATAGTAACTTGAATATTTTTCAAATGATTAGCTCCAACATTTAAAATGTACCCTAGAGTAGGTCTCACGTTGTTTCTAAAGTAACTGCTAGTGAAGTACTCGAACGGGTATGCAATTTTGAAATAAGTGTTTCAACGGTTTCTTCATTTTGGATGATGAACAAAATGCTTCATACTAATGTTTTGTCTTACCTTCTCATTCATTTCTAAAGGTCCCTTCCCACTTATGGTTAGGATAGAGTTGTGAGGGATAATTACAAAGGTGGTTATCTTACTTTTCTACTTATAGTTGTAAATATAGTCCTCTGAGCCTACATGGTGGCTGACGTAGCAAAGGATAACGATACTACTAGGAGACATAAGGGCCCCTTTTTTTCATCCTACTATGAAAAAACTGCCAACTTTTAAGCAACACTTCTACTTTTGAAAACATAGATTTTTCATTAATACCATCGATAGTAATTAATGCCATCAATAGCAATTAGTGCAGCCCACCCTTTGTCACTACACAAGACCAAAAAGGCATGAAAAAGTTGTGAGACGAAAGAACATGTTCATTGTGCAACTACAAAAATGGTTGCTTCAAAAACTACTATAAAAAATGCCATGATCTTTCATTCCACAATATAAATTCTTGAACTTGCAAACTAAAAAATGCAATTAAGTTGTTCACCATACCAACCTTCTCTATATTGTATTGATATAACTAATCACCTACAATGGTTGCTCGAAGTCTCAACCAAACTATTGGTGGTTTGCAAGGCATGAATGACAGCTCCAACGTATTATGTATGACTTCCGTGAACCTCAAGCTTCGTTAGATCAGATTGCACATGTAAGATGTTTTTGTGTTATATGTGTATATGCAAGACTATACCTTGAATATTTGGATTGTCATTCAATTTTTTTGAAATGATCAACATTTTCATTTTATGACTTTTTTTTTGTTGTGCACTTAAAGCCTTCTTATATCCATGCACAACATGCAAACCACACTTTGATTATAGAATAAGTTTTCATTCAATTTTTCTCTACTAAATTCCAGATACATGTTCCTCACAAGTGGAGTGTAACTCCTTGTTGTGGTTGAAAATCTACAAGCGATGGAAGCAAAAAAACTCAATCGAGGAAAGAGTCCAGTTCCACAGTCTACATCTATACCTTCTGCTTTACGACCAAAGCATGATTGCTCGGGTATGCAACTCTTGTATTATATGCAGGGGTCCTTGGCATTAAAACGGCTTAGAGGATGGCTTTTGTAAAAATTATATCAAATTAAAAAGACCATAAACTTAGGTGACGACCAAATTTTTTTTTTAAATGTAGAAAGTGTTGGGTTACATACATATTAGAAAAAATTCACAATATATATGAAGAATTTAAACACTTACGCATAATTTTCAAAATCTATACAAGAAGTTCCCTCTCATTAAAATTAAAATTCATTCATAGTATTTTATTTATAATAAAAAAATCTTAAATTTTTATTAGAAAGTCCAAAAAGTTGGGTAGCTTGTCCTATGATACATGTATTAAAAAACTCATATAATTAGTTTTTTAATGCTATTATTGTCCTCAAAGAATATTCACTTTATGTATATAATTACATTTTTGGATTCCTTGTTAAGAGGGCTATAAGAGTTTTCTACATTAAAACAAATTAAATCCCTTGAGATTGGACTAAAATGCATTATAAGTGATTATAACGAGGGCCATATAATATGGGAGTTGCGTACCCGGGCATGATTGTGGTCTAAAATAGACCATGATGAAATATTAGCATTGGTGGTTGCAAAAAGAGAATTATACCTTGAAGAACTTGACATTTCAGATGGCTGTGATTTGATGTGAAGAGATTCTATCATATAGAAACGCATTTCTTTTGTTGTTATGGTTGTCGGTCACTCTCTATGCCCTCGAAATGGTCAATCATGCAATACTATCAATACAAACAATGTATCCATCACCATTCCATTCGGATCAAGATATTCACCATCATGTGCTCTCAAAGGACCTCCAATATTGCATGTACTATCATCATTAGATACATGTCCGTCTATCATGTACAAGCAAATCGGCAATACTAGAATTAAACGGAAAAGCAAGTTAGTACATAATGCAATAGTTGAGGCAACCAAGACAAGTGGTGAAATCCTGGCATTGCGCATGAAATAAATGGCTAAAGCAAGTCGCATATTAGAGGGAAGCAAAATGGAGGTTCAATTGAAGATATTTTCAAAGTTGATGGATTACCAAAGAAAAAAGGACCATAGGCTTTATAAGAACTCTAGAATTGCACAAGAAAACCCACAATTAGCAATACTCAATCAAAGAGAGATAGTAGAATGTTTGGCAAAACTTTCATCAATCTTAAGCGATGGACTAAAGGTATCATTTACAATAGAGGGTGTCCCGGTGTCACATATAGCACATGACAAAAATGTTGTACCAATTTTGGAGCACCTCCTTGCTACTACTATTATACCGTAAGAGCTTCGATATATCCTACAACCTTTAGGATCAATGGTATCTGAGAATAGAGTCTCACAATAGAATTACAAGCTATCCTCAATTACTTCGAGGCTTGAATGGCTTTATTTTGCCTACAAACTTGCAACATAGGTTATCTCTTATTAGTTACAGTGCGTGGAATCTTAGAACTTCTAATTTTTTTTTGTAATTTTTTTTGTAATGAAATTAGAGGAAACAAAAAGATTTCAATGACATGCTTGCAAACTCAATAAGTCTTGAAAAGACTAATGTCAATTAATATATTTTAAAAAATAATTGATGTGCATGAAATTCCATTGTAATGAAATACAAATGCACAAAAAAGTATTATGGCATATGGGTATTTGGAATTCAATCTATGACATAAAGACAAATGGGAAAAAAGAAATGAAAAATAAAAAGCCTTGTGTTTAAATATTGTGTACAAATGAATAAAAATTCAATGTGAGACAAAAAGACAAATGCTCAAGAGAGATGCATAACATACTTGCACTTTGTAATAACAAAGGTTCCTTATAGTAGCTAGATAACCCTCAAATGTTGCATGCTTCTCTTACCATCTTATCATCTCTACATCATCACCTTTAGCATTCGTTGCCTAAAATGTTTGAGTCTCTTCATTCTCCACCTCGCCATCACTATAACAAAACATAATTAAAAAAACGCACTCAAGTTTGAGTGCGGTTCTTCAGACCATGTTTTTGTGCAAGCCCACTATGCACACAACCATCTTCTTTTGGGATTTTTGACTACAATTTTTAGAATTTTGGAGCGTGTAATATATTGTTGGAAAGGTCTTTTCAATACCTTTCTAATGGTATGCTCCAAAATTCTAAAAATTGTAGTAAAAAATTGCAAAAGAAGCTAATGGCCCACTACACATGCATGCTCAAAAACGTGGTCAAAAGAGTTGCACTCAAATTTCCGTGTGGTTTTTTTTACCATGTTTTGTTATAGTTCGTGAAGCCCCTTTTGTCTCAATACCTCCAATAGTTGTTGCACATCTTCTCTACTCTAGGCCAATAGTATGTTTTACAAGATAGCACAACATATTATTACATGCAATAGGAACATAAACTTTCAGATTGAACATTAGCAGGATTTCATGAAAAGTCTACTTTGAGATTCCAAAAGTATTTTTACAACACATCAACTATACCGAAGCCTTCAGTTGAAAAGTCTTTTAGTCACCATCAGGTTCCACATATTCCTATCTAATGTCATTAGCCATGGCAGAGTTGAATGCCCAGAGTCCCCTAAAATGTACGAAGAAAATCCATCCATTGAGTGACGAGGGTCAAACAAATTATTATACTATACAAGGTTGTAGTCTAAATTTTGCCTATCTTGCAAACACCCAAAACTACAGTAAAGGGGTTGAAAATCTAGGGATTGGTCAAATAGTCTAACATGTTGTGGCTAAAGTTACTTGTGTCTTAGAATAAAATGGATTTTACACTTGATTAACATAAAATAGTGGTAATGATTTGTCTACACTCTTATTTTCAAGGATGTAATTTTTTGGTCATTCCATCACCTATGATGTAGATGAATGAATGCAGTCTTGATTCTATCTAATAGGGGCTCATTTGACAAATCATCTAGGATATTAAACCACAATTCATCAATATGCAAATGCTTTAGACCTAATTTAATGCAAAGATATAATTATATAATATAAGATTTATATAAATAAATATTTATTTATTTATATTTATATTTTTTGGTACACAATTCCATAATTATTGGTGAAATACATTATCATAACAAATTGCCTCGCTCACTACTTACTAACCAAATTACTAATTAAAATCATTAGGGGGGATTTTAATGCAAAGGAAGGTTGATTTAGGATTGTTCTCCTACTTGTTCCCCTTGCTTTTTGGGAACTCTGGACCAACCACTATTGTTAGTAATTTTTCATTTTTTTTCAAAAATTTCAAAAAATGTTTAAAAACTGAAAACAAAATAGTTTTCTTAAAAAGAATATTAAATAATTATAGAAATAATCAAATAATTAATATTATCTGGCATGGCATGGTCTCAACCATGTTAGATTGCTGATGTGGCAAGTTCCCACAGTCCGGGAACCCTGGGGAATTCTCAAGCTTCTTATGCCCTCAAATCTCTTCTAATGGCTCAAAAAAATTCGTCCAATCCTACAAAAAATTGTCCCCAACTAAATGCAAGGTATGAGTGTGTATTTGAGGTCTTTAAACAACATCATCTACATATAATGCAACAATTAGTTGATCTTATTAAGCCACAATCATATAAGCATAAATTCATATTTTGAACATTTACTATGGTTTACCATTATTCATGTTCTTTTCCTCTTGACAAACTTCCTAGAATAAAAATTGGTATCCTATTATACCAATTGACAATTAGTCTTTACCATTATCATTTCATTTTAATTTGACTAATTGTTAATCCCTAATTCAGTTGGCATAGGCCTCAGTCCTCCAAAGACCATGACTATCTCTAGTTAATTTAATGTTGTACTTAAAATATTCTCCTCATAATAAGCCTAGTTTTCATTCTACAATTTTTCGAGATATAACCAAGTATTCAATTACTTCCAACAATCTCCCTTGGGTGATTAAGGTTGCGGGTACTAGATGATTGTTTTTTATTCATACACATACAAATATTCCACATAAATTTCTTATAGATTTACAATTCATCTTTCAAATTGCTAAATTACTAATCAATGTCAATTATAACTGCTAACAACTTGACCCCAAGACAACAAAGATTTCGATCCAACTAATTACAATTATTTATCCCACACATGCCCAAATTAGAGTACTCAAAATTCGCATTACATAAACAAATTTAATAAGGTAATTGGTCAAGAGTTGCCCCACCACTTGAATGCAAAATCCTAGAGTAGCATTTTCATGCCAATCATTGTGCAAACTAGTTGGCCATCTCCTTGAATTCCTCATTCCATCTTTAGATTCCGAGTTACATTCATATAGGCATCACAACAAGGCAACTAAAAACAATTTGTCACAAGTACTCACAAACCAAATCCAATCACTGAATTCACCTCATAGCTTGCTTCAAGAAACAAAAGAACCAAATATTTGCAAGACAAATCATTAAAGAATGAATTGAAATTTCATGAAGGAGTTAACTTCACAAGATTTGACAAATTTTAATCCCCCAAAAAGAACATCAAGAAAAGGGGGGGAAATCCCCCAAATTGCTAGACTATAACATGAAGAAGAAGAATTGTTTGTAACCAATCTTCAAACAAGTTGTCAACCAATACTAACCCTTGGGGGGGTGAGCAGTTGGAGTAGCAACATACGTGCAAATAAATGATAGGGTATTTTAAAAACATGGGGGCTAAAAATTATAAATGGGTTTAGAGTAATATAGGGTATCAAAAATAGCATTTGATGTCTTTAAAGTATTATAGGGTATAGAATAATAGGGCCCATTTGAAAATTACATAATAATAGCATGTGAAAAAATAATAATAATTCATACCCCCCCTATAAAATAGTGGTTGTTTACACCTATATCCTTATTTTTTTAACACATTGACCCCCCCCAAGTACTAACCTCCATTCAAAGTCTCCTCTTATCAACAAGTCAATCCTACTTAGTCAATAAGGTAAGTAGTTCGACAATTTGTTTCTTTTACATGAACATACAAAAATGAACCATTTACATATTTTTCTCACTACCAAAGACAATAGTTACAACTTCAAAAATTTGAAGCATCTACAAAGACAATAAAGGGAAGAATGACAAAGAATGCAAGAATCATTAGTAGATCCAAGCAGAGGGGTGCTATTATGTGAGCCCATGAGCCTATAATATTATACACCTATGTTATAGGTGTATATACTATAGAAACCATCTATAATTATAGGATATATATATGTTGCAAATACCCATAATGTAGGTGTTTATGATATATACACCTTCTATAGTGTGTAGTATCTATATTATAGGTACCTATAATGTAGGCTCAATACTCACAAGCTCGCATTCTTGGGCTCACATACTAGCACCGTCTGATCCAAGCATTCCTAGAAAGAGGTCAACTCAAGGGGGTCAATGTGTTAAAAAAAATAAGGATATAGATGCGAACAACCACTATTTTATGGGGGGGTATGAATTATTATTTTTTTCACATGCTATCAATATGTAATTTTCTAATGGGCCCTATTATTCCATACTCTATAATACTTTTTAAAAGATGTCCAATTCCATTTTTGATACCCTATATTACTCTAAACCCCTTTATAATTTTTAGCCCCCATGCTTTTAAAATACCCTATCATTTGTTCGCACATATGTTGCTACTCCAACTGCTCACTACCCCCCTCCCTCGAGGAGGTCAAGAAAGTATTTCTTGCTATCTACTACAACTTGATAATGGAGACCATATCCACCCAATTTAAAATAGTAGATACTAGCAACCCCATGATGTAGCTTCCAAATTGAAATATGCATAGAGTATTGCCCCTACCATAGTTGCTAGCATGTGAGCCTATAGAATGCCGATTAGGATTTTTTCTTGTAAATTTTTGGTTGATTTTGAGGTGTCTTTGATTGTTTTTGACTTAATTGTTTGCATATTTTTTGTCTTAATTATGTTTTAATGGGCTGATTGACTTTCTATTTGGTGTGTTTTTGGATGGTGAATGAATTTTTGAATGAATGATTGTACTGATTTGGATGGGTGGTGTCCTAATTGGAATGGTTCAGTTGTCCAACCAAGTTCCAAATTTTTTAAGTAGTAATCCAAATAGGGTGCTGATTTATTCCAAGTTAGATTGTATGTGGGGTGAGTGTCTAGTCCAGTTGGCTATTTTGAAAGTTAATTCCAATTTGGGATTGTTTGTGTAGTTGGATAGTTGCCTATGCAGTTCCAATTGGGTAGTTAACCGGTCGTTGGGTTGTCACTTCCAATTTGGTAACCGCCAAGTTTGGAATTCCTATTTGGTCTGATTTTTATTTCATTTGTCTTTACCCACTGATGAGAGTTCCAGTTGGAGTCCTAGCCAAGTAGTGTTGTGTATTTCTTTGTTTTGGAAGTGTTTCCAAGTTGGTTGTGTGTATTATTTGATTGGATGTGTGATGTTTGAGTGTTTTGGGACTGTATGTTTATATCCTAGTTGGATGTTTGCATTGGGAGAAGTTTGTAATGAAGTGTGCTGAGAAGAATGAGAAAGTGAGTGGAGAAGATGAGTCAGTAATGAAATTAAGCAATGAGAAGTGAGTAAGATCTAATTGAGGATTATTGATGATAGAGATCAAGTATTCCAATTAGGACAAAGATTAAAAAATAAAAATAAAACTTAATAAATAAAATAAAAAAATAAAAATGTATGTTTGGGTGATGAGAATGAGTGTGGAGAATGTTCCAAGTTGGAATGCTGTGGAGCAATGAGAAGAATTGATTGGAGATTTTTGAGAGGAAACTTTGATTGTAATGGTGATTTAATCACCAATTCAGAAATAAAAATAATAGAGTATTTAAGTTGAATTGGTGTATTTGATGGAATGTGACTTGTGCTAATTTAAGTCAACATCCAAATTGGGTTTGCAATGTCATTGTAGTTATGTTTTTGGGTATGGAATTCCAAGTTGGGTTATTGAATAAGTCAAGATATTTGATTTTAGATATAGAACCTATTAGCATAGAAATATCCTACTTGACCGTCTCCCATGGAACGAACTTATTATACTAATAGGATAGTTTCCAATTCGGTCATCATCCTTCTTCAACAAAGCCTAGGATCTTGAGTCTATGAGCTTAGGAGCCTAGGCTCCTATGTTATTGGTATTTTCCATAATTATAGGATGTTTATAATTATGGTTGTCTATGTTGTAGGTACCTATATTATAAGCACCTTCCATGGTTATAGGAAGTTAATATTATAGGTGTCTATATTGTAAGTATCTATGTTATGAGTACCTTCTATGTTTTTAGGATGTTTATATAATAAGTGCCTAATTATATTATAGGTGTCTATGCTTGAGGTACCTATATTATAGGCAACTTCCATGGTTATAGCATATTTATATTATAGGTACCTATGTTACAAGCACCTTATGTGGTTGTAGGGTACTCATATTATAAGTAGGTATGTTATAAACACCTTCAATAGTTGTAGAATATCTACTTACACCTAAGCTCAAGGATCATAGGCTCTCATTTCTAGGCTCACATGCTAGTGTTGTTGTTGCCCCTACAACACTTGACAACCTACAAAGGTCTTTGAAAGCAAACTATTTGTCAAGTTGCTTCAAACTGACAAGTCATACTATTCATGGCACATGACCTCATTAATGGCATAGACAATGTCTTTTAAAATCTTTGAAACCACACTTGTGCTAACTGCAAACATCTTTGAGTATATGAGTAAGGGAGCTCTTTGAGCTAATTTAAATAACATGCATGCTACTCAGACATTGGCAAGAATTGCTAGCCTATAATAGACATCTTACATTAGAAAAAATTTCGACCCTGAAAGGGGCCATTTCGCAGTGCCTATACAAAAAATATTTTTCAAAAAAATAAAAATAAAAATTGGAAAATCGCCATATCTGATGTGGTTCCACTAGTGCCACATCATTTCTGTGAAAAAAAATAAAAATTTAATTCATTAAATTTTTTTGAATTTTTTTTTTCCCTAATTGCACCACTGTAGCAACAAAGTCACGGCCTCTTCCAGGGTCAAAATTTTTTGTAATGCTTCTCAATATGAAGCTTTAATATTTCTACAAGAGTGAAGGTTGCTCTTTTGGTCATTCAAAAGTTTGTCAACCAAAGGTCATCATGGTATTGTTCAAGAAGAAAGCGAGATAACTATGTAGTAGACCTTGGTTTTACCCAATATCCCAAATCTTCGCAAAAAATGGAAAAAACAAAGTACAACCTAGTATAATGGACTAATGGAGTGCAATAGAGGTTGTTGGATCAAGGTCATGAACACTATGATTGCTCCTGAGTGATTGCTAAATTCAATGTAGGGGATGAAGAAATCGAATACATCCTCCTCAATTTCATCTCTCAAGGGGGTCAGTGTGTTAAAAAAATAAGGATATAGGTGCGAACAACCACTATTTTATAGGGGGGTATGAATTATTATTAATTTTTTTTTCACATGTTATCATTATGTGATTTTCTAATGGGACATATTATTCATACCCTATAACACTTTAAAGACGTCCAATGCCATTTTCAATACCCTATATTACTCTAAACCCATTTATAATTTTTAGCCCCCATGTTTTTAAAATACCCTATCATTTGTTCGCATGTATGTTGCTACTTCAACCACTCACTACCCCTCCCCCCCTCTGAGTTTCATCTATAGTGTGCATTTCTAGAGCATTGTTGGAATTGAGGAGGAAAAAAAGTATAGTAGAGAAAATGGCAATGAGATCATGAAACGTTGTAGAGTCTGCCATTGTTAACATGGAGATTGCAAACACAATCTCTATCACAAAATCTTGATAAAGACTTCAATTCGAATCGCAATAATGAACTATAGAAGAAACACAAAATACTTGAATTCTTATCTAAAAAGAAAAAAAAATATGCTAAATGAGATGAAGCAATTGGAATTCAAGATTTATACTCTAAGAATGTTAAGTGATCAATATATCACCAAACAAGTCATAGCCTACCAAATCATACTCCTACCAAATCATACTCCTACCAAATCATACTCCTACAAAATTAGAAACAATTTCTGCTTTGATAATTTGGCATAAGCTTATTTTTAATCTAGCAAAGGCAAAATGAAAAAAAATGAAGCAATTAGTAGAGGTCTTTACATATTTTGCAACCAAAGAGCAAAGTGTCCAATGTTGATCTCCTTTGATTTTACTTCGGTCTCCCTCTTCCATATCCTTTGATGATCACATAGAACAAACAAGTCATAGTTTCTGACCAAGTGTGTTGCAGTAAGGGAAGACTATACAAGAGCACTGATCACAACTAACACTAGAAGAAACCCACCTTTTTTTGATGTTAGCATTGAACAAGGGTGTTTTTCAAAACATGAGTAAGAAGATGGGATTGTGGCCTAGAGAGTCAAAATCCACATTGATGTCGAAGGAAATATGTGGATGTTGATGACATAACAAGTTGATGTCGTGTATAACAGTGGTGTTTGTGATACATTAGAAAAAACATAGTCGTGTTTTTAAAATGTCTAATAAAACAACAATCTACTACATTGGCAACACCTTTTGGTTTGACAATGGGTAACTTAGTAAAGTTATTGTGGGCTAGGGTAAAATGTAGACTACATGTGAAAAATATAGAGGAAGTATAACTCCTTGGGAGGCTTTTGAAAAAAGATTGCATGGAGGGAAAAAAATAGCAAAATGACTACATTTTCCATTGCACTTCCAATGTAGCTTTAATTGTATTTACAAGTCCTAAAAAATTAGTCTAATGCATTTTGTATTCTCCACTAGAAGAAAACCTTGTTGCTTTCAACAAAATCTAGGTTTTGTTGAAAGCATTAAGGTTTTCTTCTAGTGATCTAATTTTCATAAATATGTATTTCTATTGTCCCATATACTTTTAAATTGAACATAAATTGTTCTCAATGTAGAAGATCATTTTTCCAATGATGTATGGAATTCAATCAATCCTATTTTCATTCAAGTTCTTGTGTTTACTTTCTTGTAACCAACAAGACATAATAATTAGGAATTGAAAAATGATTTTGCTATTTGTTGTGGTTTGTATTGAAGTAATTTCATTCCTCCTTGGCATGGCATCCAATAAGGATGAAGTGGCATAGCACATCAACACACTTTGACACCATTTGAAAATTGGAACAATGTTTTCGAAGACATCAACTGAGAAGTCATCTGAGAAGTCATCTGAGAAGTCAACTAAGAAATCAATTGAGATGTCAACTACGACATCCTAATCTTTTTTGTAACATTAACTTCAACATCAACTTTGTGTAATTCAAAAAATTCATATATCCCATATGGTTTGTCTTCCTTCCTACTACCCCTCTTGTATAAATAACTTGTCTTGTTTTGTCAGTATACTCACAATAAGTGGCTTTTTAAGCCATGTGACATAAATACCAAGTATAGTGTATTGTGTATGATATATAATATATATGGCAAATTGTGTACTATGTATGGTGTATGGCAAAGTTGATGTTGTACAGTGTCCCAAAAAATGTTGTTGACGTCGAATCTTTTAACTGAAAAAATGTCTCAAAAAATTCTTGATGTTGAAGTTGATGTCGCTAAAAACAGTATCAAAATTCTTCTTGACTTCTAAGTTGATGTTGCTCAAAAATTCTATTAATCTTCTCAAATATCATGACATCAAGTGCTATGTAAACTGCCACATCATCTCTAGATTGGGTGAAAAAAATCCCATATGGCATTGCCCCACCTCTGTGGTGCTTATATAGAGGTGACGTTGCCACATGGTGCACTTTTGGCACCTTCTTTGGCCATGTTTGTGTAGACATTGCTCTAATAACAAGGCACATTTTTTTAGATTTTTGCATGTTTTTCCATGTCAATCTTGATGTATTTTTTTAGACATTCACGGGGCATACCTGACATTAGAAAAAACATATGTCTACGTTTTTAAGACATCCAAAAAAATGTGGGTTTCTTCTAGTGTAGGGAACCACAACAAGAATAAGATTCTTTCAAATGCATATGAGATTGACAAGGGGGGCAAGTGCTTTGGGTTTCAAAAGACAAGTCACTATGTTAAAGGGACTTCATCTAACAAGTAGTAACGACACTAAAGTTATAAGATCTTACATTTGGTGTGATTGCTACTAAAATTGGGGTGCTTCATAAAGTGATGTGGCATGCTAATTTGAAACATGTAGGAACATAAAGTAACTTGCAATTATCTTAAAAATTCTAAATATCTAGGGAATCCACTTGTGCCATGGCAGTTGTGTGAATAGCTTTTAGCTTGTTGCTATACAAAATAAGCAATTCATACCTTTAGGTAGGCTATTTGTTTGTTTGTTCACTACAAGAAAACAAAGTCCGAATTGACAAATTTAAATTGATTGATTGTGTCCAAATTGACAAAAAATTGACAAGAAATGTTTGAATTAACAGGTCCGAAATGACACTATTCTCTTGTTAGTAGTGTTTTGTTTTGTTTGTTATGTTGAGAGCTCCTGGACCGTGCATCCCTTGGCTGTGCACTTAGTACCATTGGAAAGCCCTTGCTTTGTTTTGTGGTGTTTGGACCTACGATGTGAACTATCTTCTCCTTGTGACCTATTTGATGAAATTGAGGTACATAATATATTTCCACAAAAATATGAGCAAACATATGCAAAAAATCCAAAAATTCTTGGCATTAAAAAATGAATCTTCCAAGTCCCAAGAGGGCCAATATTTGGCCTCTTACCTTCTTAACAATTCAAGTTTTTGACTTTGTACTCTTACATTCCAAGAATTTTTACCAAATGATGTTCATATTACATTATTCATATTTTGGGGAAACTCAAAAGTCCAATCTATATTTGTGATAAGCTTGCTTGATGGAACATACAATAGCAATGAATGATAACAATCAAGTTTAAACTCTTAAATGTGTAAAGAAATTGTCTGAGCCTTTAGGAATTAATGCATACTCTCTTATATAAACATTAGATAAGCAACATGAAAACTTGTCAAAACCTTGAAATCGTCAAAGGCCGAACCTTTCAACGTTTCAATCTTTGGTCAGTTCATTTGAGAGTCCAGAGAGGCGGTCCTCATTAGAGTTAACATATTTTTTTAAAGTCGCTTATCTATCTCAAATCAATCCACAAAATTGGAACGTCACTGTGGACAACTATTATTTGATTAAGAATAGGATCTGCCCATATCTAAAGCTATGATGTTGAAGACCTTTTCCATTTCTCTTCACCCTAAGTGAAGAGTCGGTCCAATTAACTTAGCGAGCAACATTCCAGTAAACAGGAGCTTCAAGCACGATTGAAGATACTTAGTCAAGATAACAGGAAACTGTACAAGATTCCAAGCATGGCCGGCTCAAAGTAGAGCGACTTGCCATTCCTCCAGGTTTACAAAAGCATGGTCAAGACAACGCTGTGAGTCAACTAACAAAGCCACAGCAGCTTTTTTTAAAACCCTAATCAATACGCCATTCCCAGGCTCACAATACATCTCATGCTGTATTGTAGAAATCACTGCCTCTTACAAAGAAACAGCCCTGATACCACAAATGGGTGCACAGGACAATACGAGTCCCCACATCTACAGCAGGACAAGATTTTGGCCAGGATCCTTGCAGATGAGCACCACTGAAATGATCAATGGGTTAGATACCACATGATACCCTTTCCTTCCCTACCACCTGTTGGCTAGATTTATATAACAAAAATCCATGCACTATGTCCACAGGTAGCAGGGATACCAGGAGAGTAATGCAAGGATTAAACTGACTAGCATAGAGCATAACTGTCTTCCAAGCTCTAGATCCGAAGAGTGGCCAGAGCATCAATGACGAAGAGAGCGGCAAGGCTGAGTCAGGCACGAGATGAACTGAAGATGAGAATTGATTACGAGCGCGGATAGTTGCAAATGATGCACACAGTGGATGACGTGGCAGTGGAGTTCGCATATGTGCAATGCTCACAAGACCAGTGTGTCAACTCCTCTCCACCTCGGCTGGGTCCCCCGGTTCGGGAGCTTCCCACTTTCCCCCTTCCACCTCGTCCTTTGGAGCTTCCTGAAGCCTTGGAACTGCTACTGGACTTGATTGTTCCTTTCATATTGTCGACGTCTGAAAGGTTATTCTCTAGAGCACGAACCAGGTTCTCGAAATAATTTTTTGTCACACTGGAAGAGATCCACAATCCACGATGGCAGTAGTGTTAGCATTAAAGCTGGCGTTCACTTATACGCTAAAAACTATACATCAATACCTTTCGTCATTATCAACCCTCAAGAACTGGAATGGCCCAGAGTGGCCGCTACCATATCTATTGAAATTGAGATAAATCAATTAGAGAGCTTCAAGGAAGTTAACAAAATGTACCAATACACAGAATGAATCATACTCGACATTTTCAACGATAGAAATGTGTTCTGAACGTTATAAGAACCGATCATTAGCTTCCAAAATGTATTTTTGTCTATTTTTAATCATTGACACTTCAGGGTTAAGGAATAAGGTATGAGGAATGGATGATCTTTCACTTGTACGAGAGTTGTCAAATGAGCACCTGGTCAATCCGGCAAGTTTGGTGCGGAAGTCATTGAATGAGCTGGTCGGAGTATCTCCTTCAAGAAACGTCTGCAAATCCTTCTCTGCACACTGATGGAGGCGCTCTAAACCAGCTTCCGCCTCACCTGCCAGAAATTGATCATCAATATGTTAATTCTCTACAAAATCATATTCATCACAAAAGTTCCTAATGCCCAGTTAATAGGTAGTCGATTCATATAGTCTTCTTACTGATTTATAGAACGCTAATGTTGTGAACAAAATGTTAGTGTGGTTTTACTGCCAATACTCATTAACAAATATTTAAGCTAACATTAAGTCAACTAACTTGCATTACTGTAAAATTATTAATCTAATGTCCTATTAGATGAATAATGGGGAAATTAAGAACTTCGTCACTCTAATAGTTTCATCATTCTACATGTCCCAAAGGTCGGAAGGATAACTAACCTTGGGAGTACTCAAAGAACTGCCTTTTTGTTTGCTCATTTTCAGGTAAATAATATCCATAAGCATAAGTCCATTTCAACACACGTCGGCACTCAACAATCTGAAGACAGAAAATAACAGTATTCAGAATAAAATGCAGCTTGTAATCGAGGGCAAGAACTCCTTTCAAGTACTAAGTTTCAGGTGAGGCTTCAGAAAAGTCAAGTAAATCCTATTTCAAGCTCAGAAACTTCCACTTCTTGGACAGCATCAGCACAACAAGGAGCACAAGCACAAATTTGTAATACCTGCAACCACGCATCTGTAACAAACTTTAGCTGCGATACAGGTTGGCATTGTTTGTCACTCAGCTTCTCAATCTGCACAAATTGACAATGGGCATTCTCAAAAACCAGATGCATCACTGCTACCAACCGCAGGCGATAATTACCAGACAGACTTTCAAAATCAAGAGACAAACAACTACACAGCCTTCCAGAAAATTAAGATTACTCTCAAAGAAACCAAGGATGCGATTATGAAACCTGCTGTAGCTGCATCTGTTGAAGATCTGCAAGCGCCTTTGCCCTTGACTGCAGACACCAAAAATACGTCCAAACAGTCAAGAGCATAGAAAATACAAATCACAAATCTTTGCATAATATCAAATCAAGATCCTAAACGTTCACTGCATCTCCACTGTGATGTGAGAAAGACCACAAAATAACTCAGATTTTTAAAAATTTGAGAAAGGCACAAACTCGAACAGGCACTCACAGATTCATTTGTAGCCCAACGTTCATAATAATGAGTGTAGCGTTCAAGGGAGTTCTTAGCCATTTCCCTTCTGCGCTCTGCTTCATCGTACTACAAGAAAAAATCATAAAACAAGTGAGCTCATATGTAGAAGCGACATCCCCCAGCATATTATCAGGACAGTACATTATCACATGTCACCAGTTTTCAGCTCAAACTTTAAGAGCTTTTAACCCCTTAAGGATTAAGGACCAAGGATCCAAGGTTTAAATGACCAATCTAATTGTCACATTACCAAAAATAGAATTCACATGCGGTTCAAATACATTGATCGATAAATAAATAAATCAAATTGGACAAAAGGAAGATCCCATTATGTCCCATCAAAACTGCTTAAAAGACCCCCAAGACCCAGTTTGGGCTTCTTTGGTCCCACAGGGGCAAAGCTTGTTGGGTGTCCCGAGATTTACTCAAACATACGCAAAATCTGGCATAAACTCCCGACAGATGATGGTTCTGTGCAGAGTAATACAATCATGGACTGGAATACATCCTAAATGACGTTTGCTGAAGACCATAAGTACCAGTACCACACAAAACTTAAAAATCTGGTATATTCAACATTTACCACGCCTTCTTGCTTGGCAGTTTCATAACGGTTGCATGCATAAAAGCCTCCCGTCCTTTCACCATGATCAGTCCATGCTCCGAGACAAAGCCTGTAGAAAAATGTCGAATCGCACATAAATAAGTCATGTCAAGCAATGAACTTCAACTTACGTCCAGAAGCTGTACAGATGAGCTTCAAGGCAAGGTGGATTTTCACCCATTTATGACCTCAATAAAACCTGATTCTCACTTACCAGCAAAACTCAAATTTACAAGGTGGTGTACAAGTGATGTGCATGCAGCCTTGATTTTTCTCGATTGGCCTCTTACATTTGGGGCAGGGTTTGCTGTTTGCAAGAATCCTGCTCAAGCAGAGTAGATCATGGCATTAAAAGGATATGTTAATAAATTTTCAAAACGACCTCTTCATTAGTTAACAAAACCAATCAGTTCAAAAATTTAACAGAAAAGATAGAATTGAAGCTGTATAAATACCAATTCATGTTCTCCGACTCTGCGCAATTCTTCAATATCCACTTGTTGACTGTCTCACAATCCACAGGCCGATGCGCCTCTTCACGACACTGGACAGCAAACAACGATGATGAGACACAAATCGGAGAATACTGTGTTTTAACTGCTTCCAAGCAAAAATATGGAGGACAAAATCCACCTAAAATTTCTTACATTCCAGCAGAAGTTGAACGCGCATTTGCAGACAAGGTCATAAGAACCAACGCCTGGTTGAAATTCCACTGCGAAATCACAGCCAGGAGCAGGGCACCACTTGACCTGCTAAATCACACGACCTTCATGTCAGACCATACGTACTGTCGTCATCGCCATATTCTATATGTCAATTACGTTCAAACCATACTTGGGCTTGGCTCGTCCAGAGTCAATATATCACACAACACAAATTTCAGTGTAGTGCCACCGCTGAAAGACTTGTCCACCATTTGTATATGCACCAAGACACAAATCAATCACCACAAACAAGAGTCAAGGTGGACTAGAATATTGACCTTTCGATTGTCCTCAACATAAGATCTCAAGAGATAGCGATTGTACTTCTCTTGATCCTCTGATGAGACTAAACCCAACACCATGTCTTCTCCAATGGCTGAACCACATGATGGGTCAGCACATCGCAAAGTCAAACATCCGGGTCCATCATTGATTGCCGTGTGTATGTAGCCTGAAACCAATGAAGTTCAAAGAAACCATTCCCATGTCAGATCAAGCCGCTTCAAGTCCAATCAGATTCGATCAAAACAGTAATATTACAACACTGAACACTGCAAACTATACATACAATAGAACTGCTGAGAGCTCTAAAATAGACCACAATCTGATCGGCCAAAGCATTAACCCTAATTATGTCGATGTTGAGTAAATGCAATCTCGAAGAAAAACTCACAATAGCCATTCACAACCGCTCCAAATTTCAGCCCAAAATTCAAATTGACCCAAACACTACAAATCCCTTGACAAAAGAAATCCACTATGTTGGCGCAAGAATTTTAAGGATTGAATCTTTCTACGTAATGGTGCGCCAATACCTGACCTGTCCAACAGGTCTCACAGAAATAGTGACCGCATCTAGGAGCCCTCATCTTCTCCAAAGGGTAGTTCTCAAAACATATCTCGCAGGTCATCTGTCAACCATCACAATCAGAAATTTTAATCGTTAAAAGAAGTTATGACTACACCAAATACTCTGGATGTTCAATTGTAGAAGGTGAAATTCTGATGCGGCTAACAACAATTATGTCCAAGGAAGTTCTAGGCTGGTTTGCAGTTTTCGAAAGTGACATATGAAAGTTGAAAAGATATAACTTTGGCCTCTGGTAATTATTGTGGTCCACAGTATATTTGGTTTAGCAAAAAAAAAAAAACTCAAAACTGACAAATGGAAAAATCACAGCAAGTATTTACCTCTTTTTGACTTTGTCTTTTGCTAGTTGCCGGCTTTTCCAGCAAACCGACACTTGCACGCACTCGCTCCTCATCCGCAAACCACTCATCATTGACTTTACTTACACTCCTATTCATTTACAACATTGCCACATTATTACGTTACTTAAAGTCAATTTCGTCATATACTAACGTAAAAATTGCACATAGTAGCATGCTGATACAGCGCCCAAAATGTTAACTGCTCTTGAAACCATTAACCCCTCAATGACCAAGAATTCATAGTTTTGACTGATCACACTGAGAAAATTATAATTCAGACTAGGCCAATTTCTATAACTGCAGACACTATGAAGATTTTATGTGTTGGTCACAAAAAAGAAAGAAAGGTAAAGAAAGTCTCCATATGACCTACTCAGAACTGCTAAACAACATGACGCCCAGTTTGTGCTTCTTGGTCATTTAGGCCACAGTGTTTCCGATGATCCAGCACAAGGAAATAAAGGAAAAGAGAGACTTAAATACCACTTAAAATGTCGGAGCAAAACCCCGGCGTCGACGGAAGATATAGACAAGAAATTAGTGATAGTTGCTACGGCTTCATCCTGTCGCTGTCGAATATCATTCTCACTCAGGACAGTGAAGTTCGTCTGCAATCAAAGTGCAAACTTGTGGTTCATAGTCTCCAAATTCACGGTGACATGCAGTAGATACATTTCCATCCCTACCGCCATAGAGGGGGGAGAAAGCTGAACTTCCCTAAATGCAAAAATCTTCAGCATCCGCTCCACAAATACACATATATGCGCATTCCTCGCAAACAGCTCTAGTCTCGTAAACATACCAAAGGGTTGATTTCGCAACACCAAATGGTTCAAATCCACGTTGGTGGTCACTGAAGAGTACCTGAGGAAGCCGGGAGCTAGGGTGCATATCGTCAGCATTGGAATAATCAAAACCATAATCGGATTCGTCGTTGTCATCATCACTTGCTAAATTGTCTGTGTCGTCGTCATCGTCGTCTTCCAATTTGTAGTCGAATTCGCCATCCGAAGTCCCCGCCCACGCATCTTGCATCTCATCTTCAGACTCCATGATTCTCAACTCCACTAACAGAGACAAGATCTCAAAGTACCAATCCGGTACTTTGCTAAAACCAAGATTGCCACCTAGAGTTCACGTCTAAGTCGACAAGAGCTGAAAACATACACAAAATTCATGAATTCGAAAAACGAACACTAATTGAACACTGAGTCAAAACACATCCCCCCAAAATCCGAAAACCTCAGATCAATCAAAATTCACACAATCATTCTTCCTTCAGCACGCCAAGATAAAGAAAAAACAGAGAATCTCACAAAGAATACGAATTCAAAATAAACAGTAGCTTGCAAACACCTGCACTCCGACGAAAACCACAATCACTACAAACCAGATGCAACAATCATCACATCCACCACAGTCCCTGATCAGCACACAACTCCATCTTCCAATCATTCCAAACACAAAAAACCACGTAACCCTAAGAAAGCTCACACCACAAAAACCGACACAAGACCAGCCCTAAACCTGCACTCCACAAGCACACACAAAACAATCCACCTCCTCAAAACCTGAAGCAACCAAATTCAACACATAAGCTCCCTCCACCAAAATCCTTCACCACCAAAAATCCTCCACGATCAAGAAAACACACTCCAAAACTCCACACAACCCCTCCTACCACGATTTCAAAAACCAACCATCATCAATAATCTCATACCTACCCCTTCTTCTACTTCTTCTTCTCCGGCTTCGTCTTCTTCGTCCTCTTCTTCTTCTTCTTCTACTTCTTCTTCTTCCCCTTTCACATCATGGCGCTTTCTTCCTACACCTTCACTCCCAATCTCCTCAAGAACTTGCCACCAGCATCAATCCATGGTTTGAAACGTCCACATCGCGATATTCTCCTCCAGCGCGAGCTTCCTGTGTTCCCGAGATGCGAGAATTCGTGCTCCGATCAGTGGAAACAGGGAATTGGGAAGTAACATGCAAAGGAAGGGAAGGGAAGGGAAGAGCAGGGAGAGAAAGGGTGAAGTGAGAAGAAGAGAAATAGGAAGCTCTGGTCGTGACTCGTGACCTACTAGGTCTTCTTCTTCTTCTAGGCTAGTTCTGGAGAACTAACTAGTAGGAGAAGAGGGTTTTCTTTATCTTTTTCTAGGAAAGGGCAAGGGGGGGGCTTCTTTTTCTTTTCCTTCTCTATTTGTGAAGTGGTGGTGAGGAGGCTCCCCGTCAGCAACGCTTGGCTTTGGCGTGCCGGCTTTGCCGCTTTCCGGGCTTGTTCGTCTCCCACTCCCGAGCTGGCCATTGTGGATTTTATTGTTTATTGTTTTAGTTTTTAGTTTTAATCCCTAGTAAATGTCCAAGGCTATTTCTGAGCTTTTGAGAATTTGCCCAAAATTGTAAAGCAATGCATCATAATGATGCATTAAATTGTATATTAACATGTGAACCCATGACACAATGATAACTACATGATAATTGTTGACAAACCACATGTTCTAAACTTTATGATGTCCATCTCTTCTCTAAAATTTGTCCATGACTTTTGACTTGAGGCTTGAAATCTCAAAAAGATTTTTGGAAATGACAATTATTTTGATTTCCCAACTTTTCTTCGTCCAAATTGTTTTAGAAAAAACTATTCTATTATGCCTAAATGAGGTCTGAAATTCTACTTCAAACACAATTCCTACTTTTGACTTAACTATGAGTGAAATCTTGAGCTCCTACTAATTCTCATTTTTTTAATTCACATGGATTGTTCTACCTCCTCCCACCCCATATGTATATAAAGAGCTTCTCTTTTTACTACAAAACCATCAATAAGGTGAAAATGCTTGTGATACAATATGAAATAGTATAAATGCATTGAGAGCTCACTTTTTATACTTTAATATTAAAGTAATGAAAACATGGCACTCATTTATGAGGATGCTCTTCGACATGCCATGGACTTCAAACTCCAGAGGCTTTGACATGTTGGGAATTTGTTCCCAATCTTTCACCCAATGCCCATCCTAACCTTAATCTTTTTTACCAATACAATCTATGCATCTGTCCCTAGTCTCAGTCAACAAAATTTATTTTGTCTAGCCTGGCCCTCGAGTTGAAATTTGCCTAAAACAAACTATAACTTCTTCACTTGGCATTGAATTGAAACCAAAAAAACCCTATATATTCACAAAGCTCTTGTAGAACTACATATCCTCAAAGAGTTCAAAAAAATCAAGTAAAAATTCAGCTTATACGAACCTACTTGAACTCCATTTGTCCCCCAAGGGGACAATAGTCCTTTAGGGATTAAACGAATTGCAAGCAAAGTCTACAATGTACTTGGAACTCTTGATTGTCAATGATTGCCTCAAACTCTCAAATGGATGGCTTGACAAGTTTAACCTCTAAGTGCCATAGGGGACTCAAAATGTCCATACATAGTCTGGAAGTCCAATTTGAAGTGTTGTAACTTTTGCATCTGATGTCTAAATTTAATAAAAATCACTGGAAAATATGTGCTATCTTTTCTAGTTTGTGTGGTAAAAATGTCAAATCAATCTAAGATGAAAATAAAATTTGGAAGCCATTTGAAGGTCACATGTTCAATTTGAGTTCACCAAAGTGCATTTTGATGGTTGTAGCTTTGGAGTCTTGTATCTCCTTCATCCAAAGTTTGTTTTCAATAAAATTCATTGAATTATGTCTTCCTTGAAGTCTAGTTATTGTGGTAAATTTTTCATGTTAATCTAAATTGTTTTGAATGTTTGGGAGCAATTCAAAGTTCAAAATTTGGACATTTTTAGATTATGGTGAACTTCAGTGGCTTGTTTCTTCTTCATGTACTATTTGTTTCCAATATTTTTCATAAAGAGTTGCATATATTAGTCTAGTTTGTATGGTTAAAATTTTATATCAATCCAAGAAGTTATGTGACAAAGAAGCATTTTCATAGGAGGTTCACCTTAGTTGTGTTTTTTGCAACTTCTTTTGCTATATAATTTTTGACATTTCAAAGCCATTTTGTAGACATAATTGATCCATTGAATGATATTTTCTTTTCACCAATGTATTTGTATATTAGTTTTAAAATACTTTATAGTTTAAAGATTTTTCATTTAAGTAGGTTTAGAAATCAAGTTTCACCTCCAAATGTGTTACTAGGAAAATTTCAGCATCCTTTTTCAATAGTAAAACACTAAAACATTATAATCTTGCAATACATTTAACCAAATGACTCTAGATTTGATTCACATCATCTAAAAGAGGTACACTATAAGATTGTATGGTTGATATTTCTACACCTTAGTGACATTTAGACTTATCACAATTCAAAAGCAATGATGTTTTTAAACTCCAAAAGGCCCTTGTCATTTAGGGGTTTAATGGACAATTTGAAGTCCATGCATTTTCATAGAGAAGCAACCTTTGCATGAAGCTCAAAAGTTCAAAATGATTGCAAAAGAATTTCTTCATTGCTCAATTCTGCCTTTTAGGAAGGATATATTTTGGACAACATTTACAACATGGATGAAACCTCTTTATTCAATGCTACTACACGTGAATCCGGTATTACTTGGCATGTACCCCTTGGCATGAAGCAACTCAAGGTATGATTGACACTTGCACACATTTAAATGCATTTGGAAGTAACAAATATTAACTATTATATATATATTGGAAAATTCAAGGCCCCTCATTGTTTTCCAAAGAAAACTCCTACTCAATTTGACTTACAATATTTCAACAACCAAAAGGCATTGATGACTAATGCTAATTTTCAATATTGGGTGGATGAATGGAATGCTAATCTTTGGCATCAAGGTCAAAAAATTATTCTTTTAGTTGGCAATTTCAAGGGTCATAAGCTTGATGTGTGGGGCAATTGATACATGTAACGGACCTCCTACAATGGACTCCAATTACAAATACAAAACATATTCATTAACAAAATGCTTTTACGAAGAGCTCAAACCACCTGACCATAGAGAGAGATTCGAGAGTCTCCTCACCCTCGAGCTCTATCTTATATATTAAATACTATCAATAAAGGCTATTGGTCTTTAAGATAGACTAATACTTCTTTTCTACCTTTAGTTTTCTATCCTTGGTTTTATCTAGAACCATCCACTAAAGTAAAAGTCTTAGTTGTACTTCTCTAAATCATATCTTATCTGAATCACATCTTATCCAAAGCTTGATCCTCTACTTGGAGTTGTCTAACTCCAAGTTCCAACCACTTGTCTTCCTCTAGGAGTTGTCTAACTCTAGTGCACTAGTCATTCAAGTGGAGTTGTCTAACTCCACTACATAAATCCATTGTTTCAAGATATCTATCTCCAAGCACTCTAGTGTCCTTGTCATCCAAGTAGAGTTGTCTAATGTTAGTGCACAAATCCACCATTTGGAGATATCTATCTCTAGGCAATCTCTGCTTGTCCACTAGTGCACATTTCATTATGGATTAGTTTATCCATCAATACATTTATCCATCAAAGGCCATGACATAATCATCATAAATTCTTTCATTTATCAATGCGTTCATCCATCACAAGGTTGTGACAAGGGTCATGACAATACACATCCAACTTGAATATTTTGGCCCAAATCTTACTAACCATATTCAACCACGTGATGTAGATATCATCTAAAATTTCAAGGCCATTTATTGGATATATTTGTATTACACATAATTGATAAACTTGCTATCAGTGATATTGATATCTTGCCATATATTTTTGAAATGGATGGATAATGAATTAACCACCATGTGTCTTACAAAATAGGTATGGAATAGCATTAGAAAATTGACGATTATCAATTGTTGAAAACACACTAAAATTCTTCCATACATAGATGATTACATTTTATAAAACATGGCAAGTGAGGAAGAAGAAGCTATGAGTCTTCAACACACTTTTGATATTTTACAACAACAATCTCAAACTTGCATATACCCTTCTTCCTACTCATGAGTTCATTGCTCAAGATGACACAACTACTGATCTTCACCTTACAGATATTCAACTTCATGAGATATTTAAGGAGTATATTAATGTAGAGGCAGAGATGGATGCCACTATAGATCGTAGTGTAGGTGTCAAAGATCACTTGGTCCAAAACAAAAAACAATCAACCATCATTGATTTTTTAAGACGAGCCATCAATCAAACACAATTATTGTAGAACTTGAGCATGTTGACAATTTTTTTGTGTACATATTGCTAAAAGTTACAAACTACTCCCCACCATTCTCATACAACAAAAGAAGTTTGATTGTATGCCAAAGACTTAGCCAAAGCCTTCATCTACATTTGACCCCTAATTTTTATATTCAACCATCTTGGATAACTAATTCTATTTTTGGATTATCCCCGCATGTGTAGGCTTATTTATGATTGGCTCAACAATCTAAAGAATTGTCTTCATGCCGAACTTCTAACTACAAAATTCATAGATTTTGAAAATCCACAAAATTTCATGATTCCAACTTATATTTTATATGTTTATTACTTACAATAGTGATCCCAAATCTATTACTAAAGCCCACCAAAGCTCTAATGCTATTCTCTAGAAACTAGCTATGGATAAAGAATACTAATTTTTGAAAAATAACAAGACTTGGATCCTTGTTGACCTTCCTCCAAATATATCCTTAATTAGTACCAAATGGATTTTTTAGTGAAAGTTCAACTTTAATGGTCCTTATCACATTATAATACCAAATTTGTAGCCAAAGGCTTCTTGCATGCCAAAGGCATTGATTGTTTTGACACCTACTTATTAGTCATTAAAGTAATCTTTTTATAAGTACCTTTAGCTTTAACTACAATTTATGACTATCACATTCATCAAATGGATGCTAAAACCGTTGTCATGATGTAGGCCGTCTACTACTTGAAATAATCATCTTTGATAGTTAGATAGGAATGTTTAGTTTTGGTAGTTGTTTAGTATTAGGAGAATGGTTGTTTGTTTACCTTATTAGTTGCTAGTTGATAACCAGTTGGTTAGTAGTTGATACTAATGTTAGTGGGGTTAGAGTTAGCCGTCTTAGGCTGTGGTGGCTACTTAGAGGCAAGGGTTTGTCCCTTGTCTCTCTCTTGTGTTTTTGGTGGTTGGGAGGTGTGGGAGGAACTTAGAGGTGCAAACTATGTATTGTTGTTGGATTTTATATTTTAAGAAGCCTTTAGTGGAGGGTTTTGTGTTGTGTTTTGCCAAAGAGTTGAATCAAGGTGAACTTTTGGATTTGAGTTTTTGAAAGGTTGATCTACTATGATACCAAGTTTGAGATCTACATCTATCATAGAGAAGGAGATATGAGGCTACAAAGTGGAGGTATTTAAAATCTAAGGCAGCCAAGGAGGGTGTATGGAGGTTCTTGCAACTTATTGAATATTTGTGTTATGCCTATGAAACTTAGAGGGTAATTTTATTCACTTATTCTCTACCTTGTGTCAAAATCTTGAATTCTATAGACTTAGGATCTATGAGAAATATACAAAAATACAACTAGGTATAGAAAATCGTAACTAAGTAAGTCAAAGTGGGAAAATGTCCACCAAAGTTGGACAATATCTTGAATTAGGGTGAAAACTGGTATATGAGGAGTTGATAGGTTTATCTCCTATATAACAAAATTTCAAAATATTGAAGAGATTGTATAAAAGATACATTAGGTCAAAGTCAACTATGCTAGATTAGGCTATTTCAAGAAGGGTAGAAAGTCAGTAGTAAAAAAATGTCCACCAAAGTTGGAAATTATCTTACATTGGTATGAAAAGTTTTATGAGACTATTTGGATAGTTGATCTACAATTTGGAAAAATTCAAGGTGCTTGGAGATATTGTCCATTAGTTATGCTAAATCAAAGTTAGGGATGGTAGATTCTAGGGCATAGTTGAAATTGTAGGATAGGGTTTTAGGAAAAAGGGAGTTTTGAAGGTAAAATTATTATTCTTTAGGGTATTTTAGATTAAATAAAAAAAACTTCTACAGCAAAGATCCGGTGCAATTTCAAATCTAATAGCAAATCCTTGTGACACTGCCTTCTTAAATGGGATTCTTTGTGAAGAAATTCACATTTTACCACCTGAAGGTTATATCCAACTAAGAATGCTAAATGTGTAGACTATCAAAATGTCTTCATATCCACATATTTTGTATGAGTTATTTGATGGATTTTTTCATTAAGTTACAATTTTTCATATTGTGATGTTGAGACTAATGTTTATGTTAAACATGATGACAACTCTCTCAATATTGGGTCTCTACATCAATGATCTCATTATAATATCAAACAACTCGAAGTATTTATTTGCTAAAACAATTATTCACTGAGGGCTTTTCTATGACAAACAACAATGAGATTGTGTACATTTGGGGCATTTAAATTAGATGTGATTGATCTCATTAAACATTAACAATATCTCAAGATATGTACATTATTGATTTTTTGACTAAAGTCAACATGGCAAGTATAAATTCAATTGTTTCTTCTTTGGAATTTGGAATCTTTATATTATTCAAAACATCAAATTAATGATTGAGTTTACTTTTGACAAACAACTTATGCAAAAAAACATCCTATAAGCAAGCTATCATATACCTCTAGCATCTTGTCACTTATACACAATAGGATTTAGTTTTTTTTGTTAATCCATTAACTCAGTTTGTGGCCAAGACAACACCTATCCATTTGCTTGGAGTCAAGCACATCTTATGTTGTTTATAAGGAGCATATTTGTAAAGACTAACCTTTTTTGTTTTAGTACTAAGGACCTTTTTACTTGTCATCAACTATATAGTTGGAGTGATGTTGGTTGGGCAGGCGACCCAAGTACTTGTTGATACATCTCTAGTTACATCTTTTAATTAGACTTTTATTTTATTTTGTCTTAGCAGAGTTGGAAACAGTCAATTGTAGCTTCTCTTTTTGAAACTTAAAGATTGACTTCTAGTATCAACTTCAATTGAAGATTCAATTATTTAGTTAAAGGAATATTAGTCCTAATTAGATTAATAGTATCTACAATTACAATGTTGTTTTAGGCCTAGAATCATACACATTGGGAAACTCAAGAGACACCACTTTTGACTTTATATTCTCCAATTTTTTGTAAATATTTATTTGATATGATATTTCATCTTCTTGAAGTATTGTGTAATATACATTACTTTGGATTTACAAAGACAAGGCAAAATTAGAGATTGCATCAAAACTTATGTTGGCAAGAAGACACAATCCTTCACCTTGCTTCCTACTTTTATAAGTAGTTGAAGACCTTAGAAGAACTTTTGGAAGTCTATAGAAGTTTTCAAAAGACTACCTATAGTAACTTCTAGAGTACTATGGAAGGTTCTACAAGGTACTAGACCACTATTTGGAAGGTTCTTGAATGTTTGTGACAGTTGTGGCCAAAGTACATAGAGCTTAGTGATTAGAAGAGAAGAATGGGTGTGTCCAAAGTCACTTTACATTAGTCCTCATAAATAAAGAGTAACCAACTTAAGGCTCAATATGGATGATGAAATGGCATGAAATCATATATGTTCTAAGTTGGATAAGGTTTAAGGTAGACCAACCCATTTCTACTAGCTTCCTATTTCCGGCATCCTACTTTTGGCCCCATCTACACTATAGGATTTATTTATATCCATTTGTTTTTTTGACAATTTCAATGCAATAATTCCAACTTGGATAATGTGTCAATTCTTGATTGGTGGGTACTCAATTGCTATTGTAATAGGTATATGGAATGACGGTTATAGCTTGTTTTAGGATGTTTATAACTCTAGTCTACAAACGGTTTTGTAATTTCAGGCAAACCACTTTAGAAATCCATAGAAATTACAATTTTTATCAAAAAATAATAATTCCAGGTGGCTTTGATTTGTGAAACATGCACATGCCTTTGAAAATTATGTGCCACTCTTAGTCCCAATACACTCAAATTTTGAATTAGGTTGGTAATAGGTTGGTCTATATTAATGGTCATTCGAATTTTGGAGTGAGTAAGCCTCAAGTTCTAGATTCTCTCTCTAGAATAAGCCATTATGTGAAAGTTAATTGGTTCATTTTTGTTAGTATTTGATATTTTTTACTATAATTTTCTTGATGTGAATTTCCTTTTAATGTTAAATTGTTGTTATACTATAGAAAATGAAATATTATTATAGTAATTGTAGTTTTACTATAAATTATATTGAGATAATAAAGGAATTTTCTCTTGTAACACTTTATTTTTCTTTTGCTACTCCCATTGTAAAAATATACTAAAATAATGGCATGGTCATTTATATATTATTTTTCACTTTATACTATTGACTATTGCACATGCTTTTAAAATTAATTTTATGTACTTTTTGGTTACAAGTTCCTTCTTCTATTTTTTGGCTTCCTTGTTTTTGAAATTTATTAGGAATTGAGAAGAAAAAGAGAGGGAGTTTAGAGAAAGAAAAGGGAGAGAAGATTAGTGAAAGACAAGAATAATTATAAGTTTTTTTTCTTAGAATTTCATTTTTTAAATTAGGCTTTAAACACTATAACAAAACATGGTAAAAAAACCGCACTCAAACCTTTCCAATGTTATATTACACGCTCCAAAATTCTAAAGATTGCAATCAAAAACTGCAAAAGAAACTAAAGGCCCACTATGCACACATGCACAAAAATGTGGTCAAAAGAACTACACTTGATTTTGAGAGTGTTTTATTTACCATGTTTTGTTATAGTGAAAACAAAGATTTAGGATCCCTTTATACTATCAGAGGTGACCATTGCATGACAATGTAGGCTCTTGGTCATAACTCTAACTTGAGTAAGAGCCAAGACTGGAAAAATTATTATGACAAGTCCCAAGACACTTGTGTAAAGAGGCCCTAAGGACACATAGAAGCTTTTCTAAGGTATCCCGTGTGCTACTCAAGTTAATTCAATTAATGCCAATACCATAAAAATAATAGTAACTCACACTAATTTCAAAAGTATGGAAATTTGTGAGGTATACTTATATGAAACTTCACATTAATTTTAATAAAACAACTACAATGTTGTCTACATTGTTTCATACTATTTCAAATAGTGTAATTGTCACATGATAGTCATCGATCTTTCAAACAATGTTCACACCAAATTCATCCAAAAAACATTCAAGTTAGTGTGAGAGGATTTCATATTATTTAACCTTTAAAGATTTTGACTATATTTTCACCCAAAATGCTCCAAAACTGCCATTTCTAGTACAAGTACCAAATTTTAGATAAAAAATATTTTTGGATACATATAACCATAGGATTTTGTAGTATGCTAGTTTGAAAAGGTGTGGAAAAAAATTCAGAAATTTTCACCATGTAGATTGTAAGATATTAGAAATTGAATTGACAAAAGGCCGAATAATTGAGCAATTGCACTTCAAAAGTCACATTTGTATGAAAAAATGTCCAGAATGGTGGTGTTTCTTTGGATTCCTTTTTTAAAGCAAGTTGGCTACATGCTTGAAAAAATTCTGATCATTTGAAATTGTACAACATATACTTAGGAAAAAAACAATACCTTAAAGTAGAAAGTAGAGAATGATTCAAAATACTAAATTTTTAAGAATTTTGTTATGGAATTGAAAAATGCCAATCCTAGTTGTTATAATGCTGTAGTAAATAATAGATCTACATTCTATGATTTTATTTATTTATTTAAGTATTGAAAATTGAGTTAAATAAAGGACTTCCAAGTTTGTTTTAGAGTAGAGAATTCATAATTGCCTACAAACTAAAACTCCTCATAACTTTCATTTCATTAATCAAAATGGAATTATTCCAATATTTCTATTTATATCATTAGAGGAGAATTGAGGGCTTTAAGAGCCCGTTTCAGGGTTGTTCCCTACATTGTTCCCTATGTTGCTAGAAATTGGGAACCAACCCATAATAGGCTGAATTTCCAAATTTTTGGGAAAAAAATGAAAATTTTTTTTCCCAAAATTTCTAAAAAGTACTAATAAACCTTTAAAATAATTTTTAAAAATTAATTTAAATTAATTTAAAAATTAAAAATAATATTATTTTCTGACGTGGCAATGTCTGTGCCATGTCATATTCCTGGTAGCAAGTTCCCACACCTTGGGAATTCAAAAGAACTCACGGCCTCTTCATGCCCTCAAATCTCTTTTAATGATAACCTAATAAAACAATTTCAAATTTTTGTTTCTTAAGAAAATGATTTCTTAAGAATATTTTTGTTTGGCCTAAATTGCCTACCGAACAATGAAAATTGCATACCATGCAATAACTTTTTAACTATACAATAAAAAATTATGAAAATTGTTAGGCCTTAAATCTACTCCTTGAGCACATATTGTGTGAAAATTTCAGTGAAAAGAAAGAAAAACTCCATTTGTAGTGAGCTATCCCAAATTGCTATGTTGCCAAAAAAAACATTGTTAGGTCCTTTAGGGGTTAAATTCTTGTACTAATTGAATTAACTTAAATACTATATAGATAACAAGCAAGACAAAAGACTCTTTGATCTCACTAACACAAATCATGGAGCATTCTACAATGTTTTGTTTTTTCTCTTATCTTATACTAGTAATCAATCCAATCTTTTCTACCTCCTTCAATTCAATTTTATGAATTTAAAAACTTTTACCTTCTTGATACTCTAAGTCTCTAATACAATTATATGGTATAGATTTTCAAAAGCTTCTCTACAAATATTCTATAAATTAAAATGTACAAACATGTTTCACTTCAAAAATATATTTTTCCGAAAATATGGCCTTTCAAAAATGTCACCTTCAAAAAATAATTAAGATATATGTTTTTGTAAATTGTCATTACTAGAATGTAACATTCTAAACCTTAGTGAAATCAAAAATCTCGAGAAAATCATTTATATTCAATACTTAATCAAATTTCAAGTGGCTTTTTAATTTTTAGATTCAAACTTTATTGATAAATATTTATTAATTCAATGAATAGCTTCAATTGTTTAGATGTAATCTATAGGTCCTAGTTTACAACTTTTGTTCAAAAGACATCATTTTAAAATTATTCCTCTATAAAGCGTTTCATATCTCATCCTCCATATTTTTGAAATTTTGACAATCTTCTCCTTTATAATGATTGCTATCTCATTAAAAGGTCACATTGATTCAAGAAGGGGTATCATTGTAGAAATTTTTGGAAAGCCCTTTAAAAGGGGTGCACCTTTTCAAAGTAAGGTATCATTCTCCTTAAATTTACAATTGTCAAGAAATTTGACATTATTCAATAAATGAATTTGAAAGTTCCTCCAAATTCATGCACTTCTTCCAAAGCCTTTTCCATCTTAGGTTCAAAGAATGATGTATATACAATCAATTTTGAAGAATTTGATATAAAAATTATTTATTAAAATAAACATGAATCTTATATCATGTCTTTTCAACTCATTTTTTTCCCAACAACTTAGAGAATCAACAAATATAAGAGAACAAAAGAACAAATATGCTATATTGAAATAGGAATATATCCATTTATACTACTATTTGATATTGGTATTCCTTTATGATATCAAATTCTCAGGATCAAACAATGCATTTGTATACTTTCATTGACATGATTTTTTTCAAACAATTTATAAACAATAAATCATTAATAATTGTATAAATACACTAAAAGTAAATTATTCATTAGTTAATTGAGACATAGTTTAACTCCACTTTAACTCCTAAACATCTAGATTCAACTCCAAAATTAATGATTTTAGAAAAAGCATTGTAAAGTGCTATTTGGAAGTATATTTTGGAATTGATATATAACTGAAAGTTGTAGATTTTGATTTGTAGATTCCATCTGTAAGGTTAGATTCACCAATGCAATCACCAATCTTTTTTTTTTAATTTTGAGAGAGAAATTCCAAAATTCCTTCAAAATTTGATTACAAGCAAAATATTATCATTTTTTGAATAAAATTTGTTGAAATGGATTTGAAATGAGGTTCTCTTCACATGGTGATTTTTTGAAATTTTTATATTATTCAAATCTATGACCTTATTTTGGCAAATCCAATTTTGAACTAAAGTCAATGCAATTTGACCACTTGACATACTTGCACATTGGTAATTTTAGAAAAATATGTACTCTAGTTACACCAAATCCAACCCTTAGATAGGACGACAACTTGCTAACATATCTCTACAAATTAGAATAACTTTCATCCAAATAGTTAGGAGGATGAAACTCAAGTTTCAATATGTTCATCGTCCAAAAAACAGACAACAAGGTGCTTAGGGGTTAAACACTCTAAATTAATCAAGAAATAATTATATTTTTTCATTTCAAAGAATATTCTTTTTTGATTCTACCAATATCTATTTTAATAATTTCATTGGATGCAAGCTAATGCAATACCAACCTAAGAACTATAGTGCACCCCTTTCATCCACCACAAGAAAAATTGTCATCTATTTTAATAATTTAAAAGGAAGTAGACTAATTCGAAACCAACCTAAGAACTATAATGCACTCCCTTCCATCTACAACAAGAAAAATTGTTATATTCTTTTCATACAACCCACTAATACCCAAACACTCATCCAAGTTTGGAATACCTGATTACGAAATACTTTGATACAATGGGTATTCAAACCTTGTGAATTTGAAATGTTGTGAAGTGCCTTAGAAAGTCTCAATGTAATTAAGTCTAATAGCATGGCCCCATAATTTTCAGTGTACATACCTTGTGCAGGTATTGCCATCTCCGAGTAGCAATATACAATAGAGCGTATGCTCAAGTGAACAAGATTCATAATGTACACATCCTTTCAAAGATGTTCAAGAACAGTGTTCTTGAGATACCCATCCAATTTCCACGAGTTAAATGACCTGTGTTACCCTCTCAATCTTGAACTGAAGAGCACTCTTCTTTTCCACAGAAAACTTGTTAAGAGATTCATCTAGTTTCTTGAATAACAGGGTAATACCTTTTCTAGAGGAAATAAAAGATCATGGTCAGTCAGCACATAACATCACATGCTCTTTCTATGATCTCAGCACATCCATATCATCGTCGTCCTCTTGCCCATGATCAGTGACTTGCTTGATTCGCTTGCCTTCTCTTGGTCCCGTTCGACCACGCTTCTGCTTTCCACTGCAGAAAACCACATAATCATATGAAAATAAAAATTACTGATCTGAAGGTAACTTTGAGTAAAGCTCAGTTCAGAGACACAGAATACTCTCTGAGACAATGATGGAATGAAAGCACTAGTTTAGGGGAGCTGAAAGGAGATAGGACAATAAACTTAACAACAGACGTTGACCCATATCTCAATATCATATGCTTACGTTCCATTTCCAAACAATCCGTTTGTCTTGCTACGGCCAAGTCCACTTCCTTCCAGCTTTCCTTCTATAAACACAGATAGCATAAAAACATTACACATTAGAAAAAACAGATGTATCAACCTAGGAAGCTTTCCTTACTTCACAACAATTGCAATACACTGCACTTCCGGAAGGCCTAAACTCCAGCATACCTCCATCACGGCCTCCAGCAGCCTCCTCCACCTAAAACACAGAAAAAGCATCCTGCAATTAGGCCAATCACCAGAATCCTGTTGGCATACTGTTCTGCAAGGGTGGAATGTTCCAAAGCTCACGGTAGAAAGTTCTGGCGATCAGGTATAGTACACCTCTAAAAAATGCAATTGTTGTGCAACAACAGAAGAGAGTAACGCAAACAGATTCATGCCCGCTCATCATGAACTGCTGGTCACAAATCAATATACTAGCTGTAAAGAGATTGGGTGGATTAGCAAAACCAAGCATGTGTGAATATGCACAGTCTACTCATAAATCAGTAACTGCTCTACTTCACACCTCAACAACTAACTAACGCCGATTAGTGCGGTGAGGGCCATAGATGAAAAACAATGACTATATGAGGGACTGGGAAAATTCCCCTTGTGTGATTGACCCTGCCAGAAAACCAACGCCTTCGATGCAACATTCCATGAAGCATAGTGCACATCCTTAAACTAGTCTAAATCTAAAATTAAACACTACTAAATTTAGTTTGAAACCTCTGCAAATTATAGCTAGGTTCATATTAGGAGAAATTAAGACTTATGTTTATACTCTCATTAATTGCCAAACCAAGCTTCCAAACTTAGCCAAAGATCCCTGCAGAGTTTTTCCACAAAATCTTAGTAAAATTATGGATTTCGTTCACAGAACTAACATGAATAGTAGTTAGTTTTCAAGAGACTTACCACCGGTGAAGTCACTGACGACAGAGAAAAAAGGCGATCTTCAGGTTGAAATTTCCTCGGCCGCTTCGCGCTTACCAACATAACATGAAGAATGCATACGTTAGCTTCCACTATGATGTACTGGCATTGAATCAAGGATGCATGAAAGACTAAATTCGTGATTACACCATGGGAGGATGACGAGAATGTGAAAAGCAATTCCATGTCAACTAAAAAAAATTCGTGTGTATACAGTACATGGAAACCAGAATTGCCTGAATTTGCAATGCCTGGAAAGTCATGACTTAAGTAGCAGAAAAAATTCGTGTGAAAACACAGGGGTACTCACACATATAAACAATTAAGTCTCACAACTTCAACGAGGTAAAAGTATGTACATATAGAATTCATAAAATACACTTACTTGCCAGATCCTTTCATGGATGAGAGAAAGCCCTCGAAGCCTTTAAGCACATTCCCGCATTGGCTCGAATCATGGAGATATGTGGTCTCCAAATCGTACAACTATCATCCACAAGGTTTCTCAAGTCAGAATTGGATTGAATTGCTACTCATACAGCTTCGTTGGAAAAAAAGAAAGAAAAAAGAACATAAAATTACACTAAAAAGATCATCATCCATCGAATAATCACACCGAAAAAAAAAAAAAAAAAAGTTTGAAACGAAAGCGCCATTATCAAACCTAGAAAAAAGTTCTCAATTCAAACGAAGAATGAGAATCAGCAACATTCTAGAAAAATAGAAAATTACGACCACAACATACAGCAGTTACAAATTCATGCAACACCTGTTTCTCCACAGTCCGAAGCTCCTCCTGAAGCTGTTCTTTTCGAGCATTGAGCAGATTTAGGGTTTGGTGCGGATTGCTCGTCACGCGTTGCCCTGACATGATGCTGGACTCGATCGAAACCTCGTCTCACACTCTTCCCAATTGCAGATTGTGTAAACCCGTAATTCCCTTGAATCATAAACAAATCGTGACGCAGAACGGAAAACAGAGACAGAACGATACCCTAAACACAATTTGCAAGCTTCGAAGGAGACGACGGGGGGGACGATCTCGAGTGCGACACCGGCCAGTGTGAAAGGGGAACATACCCAAAGGAACACAGTCGGGAGCAAAAGGAACATATTCGGGAACGCAGTGGGGAACTCAAAAGAAACACTGAGAACTTCCTATTGAGGCTTTTATTCGAAGGTTTTTTCGGGTTTGACTTTCCATTCAATTGAATTTCTATATTGGCTTTGGACCAAAGGGCAGGCTTTGAATTGATAGAAGCTACTTGTGAAGAAATTTTGAGTATGACTTTGCTTGAAAAACAAATTAGACCTTTAGGGACAAAGTCTTTTAGGGCATAAGTGTTCAATTATTTATTTACATGTTGTTCTGAATGAGCTTGTAACTAATGAGAACATCATTCACTTAGATATTGGCACTTTCATAAAATTTCAAAAACTTGTTGTATTGTAAGAGGACGAGCATGATGGCAAAGTCACAAATTATTTTTGGAATTTTGACACTTGAATAAATGTGGAAATCATTATAGTTCTTGACATAGCATTAATATCAGAGAAAATTTAATGAAAATGGCAAATTTGATGAGTGAGCTAGAGAGGTTTGAACAAGAAATGAAGGAACTTGCATCTGAAACTTCACAATCAGTCACTCTTCCTCCATCTTCTCAAGTAAGGACTCAAAGCCATCTACTTGCTCTACTACCGCCTCCACCTCCACCTGTAAGTTTTGATTTCAGGTCAACTATTTTTTTGAAATTTTGTTGTTGTGATTTTCTTTATTTCTAATGATATCACATGGAGTGTTTTTTGCTAAATCGAAATGGCAAGTATAAAAATCTTTTTACAATCATATAAAACCCTAAGCTGTTACAAACTTCAGTTATGATCTCAATGTTTTGAGTAAATATATTGTAGCTCATTAGAAGTGCACTTCGGTAGCTTTTCAATAAAATATCATATACATAAATAGACCAAGAATTGAGAAAAAAATTCAAGAAAATAAGCTATTTATTGGTCTTTACATAATTTGTTGTCATATTTGTTGAGAACATGTGGTAGTTTGATTGCATGTTGAGATATAAATATTTTGTATTGGAAAGAGTATAATAGGTCATTGAAAAGCGTTTTCAATGTTTTTCCAAATAGTCAACACTCAAATTTATTGGTTAACAATTCATCACAAAATCCTAGTTTCACATTTTGAGGCCAACCATTGTTAATGTCATCTTTAATTCAATGGACGTTTATTACCTATTGCTCTATTTTTGACTACACAATGATTATATTTTCTATAGAGAATATTTGAATATCAAAGCACACTTATTTCTTACCATGTTGGGTTTGGATTGTAGACATCTGGATTGAAAGCAAATACTACACCGACAACTCCATTTATGGTTCCTCCACCACCTCCACCTTGTATATTATCTATAGGAACATTTGATGCTAAACTACAATTACCGCCTTATAGATCTTGGGTGAATACCTCCACAACTTCAACTTCTCCAATATTCATTTCTACTCGGCCTACGTTACTTAAGTCATTGACACCTTCAATAATATATACGCCTAAATATTCATATTCCACTACATCGGCAACAACTACACATACTCCACTTTCACCACTACCTCCGCCTACAATAAGTTCTTATTTTCATATTCCTTTTCAATCACAACAACAATGTCAAGTACCCCTACAACAATATAATCCAACTTCACAAACTAAATATCAAGCCCAAATTGTGCCTCACCTTACAACATCTCAGTCAACTATTGCTCCAACAACTCAATATCAGTATTTGAAATTATATCAACAATCTGCAACTATAAGGTTAGAGCCAACAATTTATCCAATTCCGCAACAACAACAAGTAAGCAATCTAATAGTTCTTCTTCATATTTACATATTTGCCCTTACATGAAGCTAAAATCATATTTACAATAAAATTTTATTCAAGAACCTTCTTTCAAGGTGTTCACCTAAATTCATAAGTAAACATGGTAGGAATTATTTTGGAGTCTCAAATTATGTGTGCAAAAAACAAATGGAATTTTTTTTTCTAAGATGTTGTAATAACTAAAAATTTGAATAATATTCTACAATCTCAAACAAATAGGTCACAATATGTCAAAGACCACAAATGTATAACTTTTTGGTGTAACATGCATGTTCATATTATAAACTAATAAGTGAAGTTTTATGATTGTAGGCTCAACAACTTTTCCAAAGAGATGCACAAACCATCACTTTAGAAGCTCTTGAAAGTGTAAAGGTTGCCTTGGCTAGTGGCGAAGGTGAACAAAAAATAGAGACAAAGAAAAAAGCAATTCCTCGAAAAGCTGCGGGACAAACTTGGGAAGATCCTACTTTGGCCGATTGGCCTGAAAGTACATGCATATACTTATGACTTTGAAATTGGAGTCATGTTTGTAGTTCAAGAACAATCTTCTCAATCTTGATAAAGAAAGATAAATACATGTTTAAGATCCCCTACATGTTGAAAATAGGTGAAATGTGAGTAAAAGAATCTTTGTGGGATGAAAATTGTTGTAAATTCAAGAGAAAGAATCATGGTTCAAAGTTCACTTGCCCAACTCTCCATGAACTTGGATACTTATCAATATGACGCACATACCATGGAATAACCATGAAGCATTGTTTATTGAGTTCAGTGAGAGATCTATATTCTAGCAAAAATATTAGTAGTATAGCATAAAGAATTGTTATCTAACTCCCCTTAATGAGTAATGATTCCACAAGTCCTAGATTGAGAGATGGATACTACTTCTATAGCACACCATATCAGCATAATTTATGTTAGTTACATTTGCAAATATTGTTAGTTACATTTGCAACTAGGTAAGTATTACATCTAGAGATGGAAAAGAATATTGCATGAATTTACACTTGGATGCCAACAACTTAAGATGGTTTGATTGTCACTAGGTGATTATTGATGTGGTGATGTACAAGCTTGGATAATGCCAATCATGAGTAATAAGTGAAAAAAATCTTCATGTCTTGATGGTCATAAATTGTGCAGATGATCATCGTCTTTTTTGTGGTGACTTGGGTAACGAAGTAAATGATGAGGTTTTGACAAAGGCTTTCTTGCGCTTTATCTCTTTCAACATGGCCCGTGTAAGTATTTACATAAGACATATTCCTTTTCAAAGATAACTTGACAATCATTCATAAGAATTTGACATGTTTTAGAGATTTTTGTATTGAGGTTTTAAACCTACAAAGAGCAAATGGTTGGAACTCTTTCTATTATTATAATTTTTCTCCTAATACTTGAATACTATTGGTTTTTAGGTTATACGAGATAAACGCACAAGAAAGACCAAAGGTTATGGCTTTGTTAGTTTTGCAAATCCTACTGATCTTGCTTTAGCTTTTAAAGAGATGAATGGTAAATGGTCAATTTCATGTTTGTTTGTTTTTTGTTTCTTTGGTGAGTAGATTTATCTCGTGTGTTGTCAATCAATTTTATAGGACAAATTCTTTTTCTATTTTGGTCCAAGTTATATGTGCAACATAGATATTTTTTCATCTCACTCATTTTCTTTGTTTGTTATCTAAATCAAAGTGTACATTTGTTTATTAGATTTTCTTTTTACTAGTTTTTATAACCTTCATTGTTGACTTTCTTAGGTCAGGATTTCCCCTGGAAGACAACTTAATTTTAGATGACTACTAGAAGAATTTGTACTATGTATAAAATTTGGTTCAATACTTGTGATTTTTTTAGTGTACCTTAAAATTAGAAAATTATATCATTTTGTACACAAAAAATATGGACAATATTCAAACCTTTAAAGATATCATATCCTCGAAAGATGTAAAACAATTAAAGGCCATATTCGTTATATTGAGACTTTTCATAGTCTCATTTTTATCCTTGACTCAAAAATAAACCACTTTATCTCTTTACAAGTATTTTTTTTATAAATAGGTAACAACACCAACTTTTAGAATTTCATTATGAGATCACTCTTTAAGCATTCTTTATTTTTGGTTTCAATTACTATTTTTTTAAATGAATTTTCCAATAATTAGCATTTTGTCTCAAAATCTATGAAAAGTCTCAATATAATGAATATGGCCTTTAATTCTAAATATGAGAACAACAAAAATAAAAAATCTCAAGAAAATATGAATTTTCATTTTTTTTATATAGATTTTTATTTTCAAAATTAGTCATTTGTAAAGAAGGTTATGCACCAAAAGAATCTCTAATATTTTTTTCCATTTAAATAATTTTCTGCTAAAGAAATTCAAAAATCTGAAGTTCCAAACTTCTGCATCTTTTAATTAGATTTTTAGATTTTTCTATAGCAATTATAAGTTCATAATAAATTCACTTGCTGAAAATTTCAACTTCAGATAAGCTCTTTGAGTGATGAATATTCAATTGTGTTCCCAAGTCCTAACCCCTAAACTTGTTGATGTAATATATATTTTTGAAAATCAATATTGCCTACCAATTTTATTTTAGAGAATAGATTTAAAAATTGACATAGTCATATCCTTCTTCATTATGAATTTCATAGGCAAGCAAAGCGTGACAAAAAATAGTATAGGTGATTATTAAAATTGCAATTTTGGTGATATTGCAATTTTTTATATATCCAAACCTTTATTTTTTTAGGAAAATATGTTGGAAATAGACCAATTAAATTGCGGAAGAGTACTTGGAAAGAACGAACAAACACAGGATTTGTACCAAAATTGAAAGTAAGATTTGAAATATTTAATTTAAATTTTTTATCTTTACAATGGATACTGGTTGTAGGTTCATTGAGAAGTCTTAAACAAAAAATTGCTTTGAAAACTTTGAAGTTAAAACTTAAATTTGATAGATTTTCTTGAATTTTAATTTATTGTTGAAGATTTGGAAGCTAAGAGTATTGTTGTGGTACAATAACAAAGGTGTATAGTATTTTGAAATGATAATTTTTCCCTATTCAGAAAATTAAGCGTAATAAGCGACAAAAGACATCTAAAAAGAACATCCTTCATAAATAGCATGTTACAATATAAACAATCCTATAGTTTGGGATGCTTGAAAGTGAATAATTGAAAATCTCAGAAGTGAAATTGATCAAGGATGAGAGAATTTAGGTAATTTTTTCATGTCTTGAATGTACTTATTTAAGTAAAATTTGTTAAGAACTTGGAAATGGAAGTAATAATCATAAAATAGATCTCTAGATCATAAACAACATGATCTATTATTTTGGGCTAATTAAATTTTATAATTTTTTGGCATTATAGACATGTGTATATCCTCATGTTTGTCATACATCATGGATATATAAATCTAATTTGGTGTTATTTCAATTATTGAAATGCTACAAATGATAATAGCAATGATAGATGAAAGTGTTTGTTTGTAGGTGAGGGAGTAAGTTTACAAAAAGGGTTGGAGTTCTTGGAGCTAAAAATTCATTTGGTCAAAGCTAACTACATGAGGTTTCATTTCTTGACCTAAGAATTTACTTCATGTTTATGTTAAAAGTAACTAGATAGTATTGTTATTTCTTTAGGTGAAATTTAACAAAAATAAATCTTAGATGATTTTGTAATTGATTTTCTTTTGTAGTACAAAGCAATGATTGACTAGAATAAAATTATATTCTAGGAGTTGACAACAATAATTGTACACACCACTTGAAGGTTTAAAGTTTAAGAAAAAGATTTTTCTAAGAGACGAGTCCTTTACATTACTAATTGTGCCTTTAGACATTTGCAACATTATAAAAGCAATAACTCTAAAAGGAATTTAATTTAATTTCACCAATTTAGAAAAAATGCCTATGATCATAATTTGTGTTCAACACATGCCAAATATTGACAATTGTAAATTTTTTTTCGTCTTTATTTTTGTTGGAGGAACAAATTTACAAAGGCAATTGTTTGGAATTACAAGATTTCTTGGCATATTTATGAATGTGACATGCTACAACATATACATACATATACCAATATGTACATGTTGTCATTATTATTTACCCTCTTGAAGCTAGAGTGCAAAACAATTTTTTTTACTTTACTTAGTCTTTTCCAACCACCAAAATATAAACCTAGAATTTTTTTGTCATCCATTGTTAAGCAAATTTATAGCTCTACATTTTACTATTTACCTTTTTGCATTGACCCTTAAGGGACAAAACATGCACTCATTTTGTCAAACATAATTAGTTTCCTACATTAAAATATATAATTTATAAAATTAATATTTTTCTAACCCCATAATCTATATATGCATTTAAAAAAATTCATAATTCAATTTAAATGGATTATTTGTTAAAATTCATAATTAGAGAAGTGCTTACAATAAGAATTTAAAAAAAAATGAAACAAAGATAATTGTGAAAAATATCATGGTATAATTGGTGTTCTTCTTGAATCTATAAGAAAAATTTAATAGAAAATTTCAAATGTGGTATGTATTCTCCCTTCAACATCATTTTTCTAACATGTAGGCAATCCATGAAGAATCTAATTTTTTTTTAATACTAGGCATGGATTGGATTAGTTGGCAAACTTTCAAAAGTGGCTAGTAGGAGAATGGTACTACAAACAATGTCTTTGAGATTCAAGGAGTTTGGGGAGTTTTTCTCATTATTTTTGACATGGGTATGTAGTTTGAATAATACTTCACCTAAGAGAAAGCTAACCAATCTATAATATCCAACTAGAGAATTTCTCACTCATTTATTAGACAGGTTATTTTGCATAATCATCACATTTTGCAAGTCCACCCTTATGATCATCCATTACAGATTCTTTGTCTACAAGGTTTCCTAATCATCCAAATTTCCCGCTTTTTTTGGTGGGTAATTAAAATCAAGAAAAATTTATATGGGAATTTATACCCTTATTGTTAGGAATTGCATAGAAAAATGTGTTTCCTTGATAGGCTCCATCCATCTCATTGACACATTTTTCTACGCAATTCCCTCTTCTAGGGGTGTAGTTCTACATAAAAATGATATCAATTGAAAATGTAAATCTAGATGGCTAATATGGGGGCTTGAATCCAATGTCCAACCACCATTTTGTATTGGTCTTATCTATCCATAAGGTAAATTACCCCAATACGTGAGAAATATGAGCAAACCCATTGTAAACAAATTTGTAATGGTGGTGTACATTCAAGTTCTGAAATGTACACCACCATTAGAATTTTGCCACAATGGGTTTGCTCCCATTTTGCGCATAATGGGATAGTTTACCTTATACATAATCAAACATGACACAGTTTCTCATAAGGAAATCTACATACACACCAATGCAGTGAACCTAAATTAGGTGAAATAAAATGAATTTATAAAAAAAAATTAAAAATGCAAAGTCCTATAACTTTGAAATAGTCCACATATTAGCTGCTTGAACTACCACTTACGTGAATTACAACAAAGCACATAAAATAAAATTAAAAATTTCATAATGAAAATAAGGAGAAAACAAAATGGAAATGAAGGCCCTACGTTTTTAAAAGCAGGCCAGAAATTAGTTGCCTTGATTTCCTGTGTTTCAAGTGCGTAGTAATAATTTACTCAAATTGAGCCTATAATCCATGTAAAAAATAAATTCCTTGAATTTACTTTTGTTAAATCATGTTTTCAAACTTAAAATAATTTTTAGTCAATTGAGTGCCAAAGCTATAGTAAGGTACAATATTCATAATTGCATTTGAAAAATAATGACAAACTCTTCTTTTGTGAAAACTTGAGATAAAGGCTCATAAAATCATTATGCCTTGAAAAAATGTTGTTATTTCAAAAAATTTACTTTAATTGAGGATATTTTAATATTTGTACAATCAAAGTTTTTGAAATTTAGAGGATAAACTAGTGTGATAGTGTTGAACAAGAGCATCTAGTTAAATTCCTCAAAAAATATTTTAAAATAATTATATTTTCTTTGGTGCCATTTTGGAGGTGATTTTTGAAAGAAGGCCCCCTTACACATTTAGGGATTGATTAAAGTTGTAAATTTTTTTTGTAGATGCTAAAATTAAAAATATTACCTCAAAATCCTTATTTTTTTCACAAAATTTTCAAAAATCCCTAATATTTTGACATCTATTTTTAAAATTATTTTGGTCAATCTTGGTAGTGTTATAGTAACATCCAAAAATCACCAAAAAGTTTAATTTTATTGAGAGCCTATATAACTTAATTAAATTAATTTACCCCCAAATAAATTCTATAGCATTATTGACTCACCAACATTATTCTTATTTTTATTATTGAAAGCCATGATCAATGTACAAGTGGCGAAATCCAAAAAATTTGCAACCCCAAATAAGTGGTCACATCACAAAGTTTAGAACTTGCGGTTTGTCAACAATTATGATGTGGTTATCGTTGTTTCATGGGTTTGCACGTTAAATATACAATTTAGCGCATCATTACAATGCATTACTTTTCAATTTATCGCATTATTACGATGCATTACTTTCAATTTGTGAAAGTTATACAAAGATGTCAGTATGCGGTTAGAGATTCCCTCTTGCAACCGAACCTTTTGAGGGGGGCACCATGAGGCCAAATTGCACCAATTCTAAAAATCTCTATTTTTTGCTAGATGAAAATAGTTTTTTTTGCCAAAAAATTCAATTCTATGGAAAATGTGGATGAATTCACCAATTTCGGATGAAAAAATACATGAATACAATGAAAAACTATTTTTTGGTTCTAAAAATGGATGAATGTAGAAATACAATGCTTTACCAAAGTTCAACCTCTTAAGTTCTTTCATGTTTAGAGGACCCAAATTGCTTTGAAATACTAGTCTCCAAAACAAGGCTAAACTCTTCATCTATATTTATTTTTTAACAAATCCAACTATAGGATCTAACTTGTTAGAGTAAACATTTCTAAAATTTCAGAAAAATACCTTACCAATTGCAAGATCATGATGCTTGGGGTTCAAAAAGAATATTTTCAACTCTTCTCCAATGGTTGGATTTCATCCTCCAAACATTTTACCCAAAAAGTGTAGATCCTACAACTTGCAACCTCCCATAATATGTTGAAGAAATAAGTTGTCTATACATGCAAAAAAAATTCAAAAAAATAGTAAGTTGAAAGAATTAGGGAATGATTTAAAATACTAAATTGTTAAGAATTTAGTTATAGAATTGAAAAATGCCAATCCCAATTGTTGTAATAAACAATGTACATCCTAAGATTTTATTTTTTTGCAAAAAATATTGAAAATCCAATTAAAATACAAGATTTCAAAGTTTATTTCAAAATAGAGACTCCATAATTGATTGCAAAACAAAAACTCCTCATATATATATATAATCAATTTCAAATTTTTGTTTCTTGAAAAAATAAAAAATTTTGTTCTTAGTTGCCCCAAAACATTGTTTGGTCCTTTAGAATTAACCCCTAAATGTATTTGACTATGTTTTCACCAAAAACACTCCAAAACTGTCATCTCTAGTACAAGTACCAAATTTTAGAAAAAAATACATTTCTGGACAAATGTAACCGTAGGATCTTGTAGAAATCTGGTTTGGGAAGATGTGGAAAAAATTTCAGAAATTTCCACCATTTGGATTGTAAGATATTAGCATTTGAAGTGATAAAAAGCCATTTTTTGGCCCTGCGAAAATCCGGGCAGATGCACTCCACAAGGTCAGATCATTATGAAAAAATGTCCAAAATGGTTGTAACTCTTTGGATTCATTCTTCAAGTCATGTTGTCTACATGCTTGAAAAATTTTAGATCATTTGGAATTGTACAAGATATAGGAAAAAAATAGTAAGTTGAAAGAAGTAGAGAATGATTCAAAATACTAAATTGTTAATCATTTATTTATGGAATTGAAAAATGACAATCCCAATGGTGAAATTGTTGTAATAAACAATCTACACCTCGATTTTTTATTTTTTTTCAAAAATATTAAAAATTGAGTTAAATAAAGCTCTTCAAAGTTTATTTTAGAGTAGAGATTCCATTACTACCCACAAACTATCCACAACTAAAACTCTTCATAACTTTCATCTCATAAATCAAAATGGTATGATTCAAAGCTTTCCATGTATATAAAAATCAGGAAAACAAATTTCAAATTTTTATTTTAAAAAAAAGTGATTTTTAAAGAAGTTTTTTTTGCTGCCCGAGCTGCCCGCCGAGCAATGAAAACAACATATCATACAATAACTTTTTAACCATGTATTCAAAAGTTATGAAAATTTTTGGGTCTTAAAGCTACTCCTCGGGCAAATGTTGTGTGAAAATTTTGAAGAAAAAAAATAAAAATTCCATCCGTAGTGAGCTGCCCAAAATCGCTATGTTGCCAAAAAACACTGTTTGGTCCTTTAGGGGTTAAGTGGCCAACATCCTATTAATTTCTCAAAAAGTAAAATAAGTCATGCCCCCAACCAAGTCCAAACTCTTAAACCGTAAGCTTAAACCCTAAGGAATCAACTCATTAAACAAACACCTTTTTTCAAACCAACAATTGTAAACACAATTTGTAGAAAACATCATGCCACAATGTTAGCAAATTAAAGCAAAAGTTAATGGAATTGGTTTGAGAATTTTTAGTATATGTATGAATAGTCTACAAATTTTCAAAGTTGAGGGCTTAGGAATACCTATTGTTGCTACTAGATTACCCCTTAATTGGACATCTTTAAAGTACAAAGGGCTTCAACTCTCATTAGTTGCTTCAAAAAACTTTGCAACTTCCATTGGTTCCTTTTGAAAACTAGTGCTTTAGTTTGAACAAACACTTTGTCACAACTAAACTAGACCCATTCCCATTCCGATCTCCTCTAATTTTGAGCCCCACTTTTAACCCATTCCCAATCAATTGATAATTCAATTAATCCTAGAAGGGTTTGAAAGCCCTTTGTGTCTGTATAGTATATTATGTATTTGGTGGTATTTGAATAGGAAAACATTGACCAAATACCTTTGAATTCAAAGTAAATTAATGATCATGATAGTATGTAAATAAAAATGTATCATAACTCATCTATTAAACCATAATTGAAGAGTTATAAAGCTAAATATAGGTCGTATAGAGGGACCCCAAGGGCCTTTCTAGGGTTAAAGTACAATCTACTCACCTTTTGAGATATTGATGAACTTTCATCCCTTAACCCCTAAGTGCTCCGACATCCATTTTTTGGATGATAAATAGATTGAAACTTGAGTTTCATCCTCCTAACTACTTACATGAAAGTTACTCTAATTTGTGGAGATACTTTATCAAGTTCTTGTCCTATCTAAGGGTGGATTTTGTGTTACGAGAGTACATATTTTTCTAAAATTACAAATGTGCAAGTATGTCAAGTGGTCAAACTACATTGACTTTAGTTCAAATCTAGATTTGTGAAAATGAGGTCATAGATTTGAAGAACACAAAAATTTCAAAAAATCACCATATGAAGAGAACCTCATTTCAAATCCATTCCAACAAATTTTACTTAAAAAATGATAATATTTTGCTTGTAATCAAATTTTGAAGGAATTTTGGAATTTCTCTTTCAAAATTTATAAAAAAAGATTGGGGACAACACTATTAAATCTACTAATATAGATGGAATCTACAAATTAAAATCTACAACTTTTAGTTCTATATCAATTCCAGAATATTCTTCCAAATAGCACTTTATAATGATTTTTCTCAAATTGTCGATTCTCGAGATGAATCTAGACATTTAGGGGTTAAATTCCTAGTTTTTGAAGAATGTTTTTGGACAAGTCTAGGGACACTAATAGGTGCCTACTACCCTTTCATTCCAAACACTCATAATTAAAAAATAATAATCATTTCAAGACCAAAAAATATTCTAGTGTTTTTCTATAAAAAGCTAATCCACACAATTTAATCAATCACAAAGTAAAATTCTCAATAAAAAAAAGGGAGACAAATTTGAAAAGGATTGAGAATGGATCCATCTACCTAATTTGGGTCGATGAGAGGATGTGAAAAACTCTATTCTTGTTGGTGGCGAATGGCTGGTGTTGCTAAAGGGTGAAATACCTTCAACCTTTTCTTTTATTTTTTGAGAAAGTGTCAAAATGGCGATCATGAAAAATTTGGTGAAGCATTGTATTTCTACATTCAATCATCTTTTGGACCCAAGAACACTTTTCAATCATATTCATGCACTTTTTCATCTGAATTTGGCAACTTCATTCACATTTTTAATAGAAATGGAAAATTTATGGAAAAAAAAGATTTCTTTTATCTGGAGAAAAGTAGATATTTGTTTACATAGTGCCCCCCCCCCCCTCCCCCCCCCCCAAAAAAAAGGGCTGGATACCTTAATACCGTTCCCGCCCGGTTCCTTCTGTATACGGTATCCCGTTCCCACTCACCGTTCCCTTCCAGGTTCCCCTCTCCAGATCCCTTGACCGTCTCTCTCGCGGCCGTTGGAAGAGAGCTCCCCATACACCCCACAAACTCTCACGCCCGTCGCCACCTCGTCCCGCAGATGCTTTGCCTTCGCTCCACGAAGATGGCGATGGCGGGCAGTTTGCGCATGGAGCTTCTACCCCAGCCCCAGCTTTTCCACACCTTGCCACACTCTCGAATCGGAGCCACTCTTCGCCATCGCCAAGCCCCAACATCGAATCTCACTACCTCCGCTCTCGCTCTGCCCTTGCGCGTTTCTCGATCATCTTCTTTCCTGCCCCCTTGGGATCTCAAGCAGAATGTGTCCATCAACAAGAGACAACGGAGGTTCAACGTCGTCGTGCGCGCTTCGAGCTCCGATGGGCAGGCGCAAGGGGATGCAGGGAGTGGCCTTGAAGCTGCGCAAGCTGGAGTTGGAGTACCCGTGGATTCCCCCGAATCGAAGCTGGCGGAAACCCTCAAGCTGGGATCTCTCTTTGGTCTCTGGTACATGTTCAACATTTGCTTCAACATCTACAACAAGCAGGTGCTGAAGGTCTTTCCTTACCCTATCACCATCACGAGTTTGCAATTCGCGGTTGGCACTGTGGTCGCGTCTTTGATGTGGTTGACGGGGTTACACAAGAGACCCACTGTTAGCGTCGCGCAGCTCAAATTGATTCTTCCCTTGGCGTGCGTGCACACGCTCGGGAACTTGTTCACGAACATGAGCTTAGGCAAAGTGGCGGTGTCGTTCACGCACACGATTAAAGCCATGGAGCCTTTCTTCTCGGTTCTCCTGTCGGCGCTGTTCTTGGGGGAGAATCCAAACCCTTTGGTGGTAGCGAGTCTCGTGCCTATTGTAGGTGGAGTCGCATTGGCGTCGTTAACTGAAGCTTCGTTCAATTGGGCGGGGTTTTTGAGCGCCATGGCTTCGAATGTCACGTTTCAGTCGAGGAATGTGCTGAGCAAGAAGTTCATGGTGAAGAAAGAAGGCTCTTTGGATAACATCAACTTGTTCTCGATTATCACGATCATGTCGTTTTTTCTGCTGCTTCCGACTACACTTTTTGTTGAGGGCGTGAAGTTTACACCGAAAGCGTTGGCTGCTGCGGGGTTGGATGTGAAAGTGGTGGCGACGAGGGCGTTGATCGCGGGCCTGTGCTTCCATTCGTACCAGCAAGTCTCTTATATGATTTTGGCTAAGGTTTCCCCGGTGACGCATTCTGTTGGAAATTGTGTGAAGAGGGTGATCGTCATCGTGACCTCAGTTTTGTTCTTCCGAACGCCAGTGTCGGCCGTCAATGGCTTAGGAACTGCCTTGGCTTTGGGGGGTGTTTTTGCGTACTCGCGAGTGAAGGGCAAGAAGGGAGACACGAAGAAGACGAACTAAATCTTTAGGGCTTAACGTTTCAATTGGGATTGAAAATGTTAGGGATACGATCTAGGGTTTATCATGGTTACACTCTGGAAGGAATAAAGTGGGAGGACAACGAAGGAAAGGACCACAGGGAGTGAAACTTTAGAATGTAGGGCAGCCACATGAAGTTTGGAGCTTTCGGCCAACTGGGAGGTATCGATCAATCAATTGCTGAAGGATAGAGGGATTGCAGTCCCTTCTCGTTCCACTGTCCGTTTCTAGTGCTTGCTATGGTAAGCGTTTGTTCTCCGACATCGTCCAGTTTATACATCATCATACATTAAATTTGGGATCCAGATTCTGTGTTTGCAGTATTGGGTATCGATACTCTATTGCATGGATTGAAAGGGTTAGACTTGCTAAGGAGGAGGCTTTTAAGAGTCCGTATGAGTTTTGGTGATCTGAAAGCGGAATTTGGACATACGGTACTCTCATTGTCTATGAATGGTAAAACAGAATTTGGGGTGATCTCTGGACTTATCATTGGCTTTGGATCGCTCTAGTGTAGTCGAAGTTATGTTGGATCCGACTGCACAGGATGTTGGCCACGTACCTCATTTGCCTTGAGGGGAATTGATGTAGGGGTTACTATTTCGCATCACCTAGAGCATTTTAACTGGTGTAGGAGTGTGATATTTGGAGATCAGTATAGAGCTGTGGAGAGATCTTTGATTGCAAGAACTAAATCGTTTGAGATCTCAGTATGTTTGAATTTCTTATGTAATTTCAAAGTCAGTTGTAGTCCCTATTAGTGACAGTGACAGTAGACAACCCCATTTTCAGTTAACCCCTAAAGGACCATAAGGCCACCACATGGCTTCTGCAATTACATTTGTAGAAAATTCGGAATGTGAACCTCATTAATAGTCTCTGACCAACAAAGAGACCCTAGATAAATTTTTTTGCTTAATTCATTGGTACGATCTGATTGAGAAATGATTGAGTGAGTGCTTTTTGGTGAATTTTTTGAGAATAGGAAAAGTACTCTGGGCTATCACTTCACATGCTCATATCTTTTTTTCCACACCTTAAAATGATTTGAAAAAAATTAGACATCTAAATCATGATGATATGTACTTGTGGAAAAAAAATCAGAGTTTTTGGATCACTTTTGAGCATTCCGATTTCAACATTCCATTGAATTGGATATCTTTCATCAATTTTGTCAACGGTGGCATTTTCTCAAAAATTGTGCGATTTTGTTGATCTTTTTTTCTCAAGAGAGCTACATAAGTCTTCTTTCATTTCAACAGTGGCGATTATCAAAATCATATCACACATTTGAGAAATTATGCTTGTTATAAGAGCTAGTCAAGAAAACAAGGGCTTTGCTCAAATACCCCTAGCCCTTTAGGGGTTAATCCATAAATGTCGACACAGATGTCTAGTGTCCGATGGATGATAGAGTACCTTTTGTGTAGGACAGAGGTGCAACTATTCATCCTTTGAATTTTGTGTAAAAAGGGAAGATCTTCTATAGTAGTCTGACCTCCAACCAATATTTTTGGTTTTTTTAAGTAGATGATGTTACATAGTTCCAAAAGGGATGATTTCCATGGTTACTAGTTTGTCCTTGAAGGGTGAAAGATTAGTGGCTAGAGATATCTACAAACATGTAGAACAATCTTGTATACTCCTACCAATAAGTCCACTTAAGTGTATCTAAGGGAACTGAGATCAAATCCAAAACGACTTTAATATCCTTTACCTTGTTGAAAATTGTAATTGTGGGTTTGATTTTTCTTCGTTAGAATGTGGAATTTGATCATTACAAATGCGCATGGCTGATTTTAATATAGTGCAATTTTGAAGCTACAAGTTGACATTGTTGATAGTGTTGTAAAAGTTGTATTTGAGGGGACAATACCACTTGAACTATTCTTCCACAACAAATGGGTAGTTCAAGTGTCATGGTCCACCCTCCACAATGAAAAAATAACAATGTTTTTGTGACACTTGATAGTCAGCAATTGCCCAAGGCAAGAGACTAATTTTTTGTAAGAAGGGCCATCAATGTCATGTATAATCAAGTCATCAATTAGTCTTAAGTATTCCACACAAGGCAACTTTGCAAGAGAAGTTCCTATACTAACCCTTTAAGGATGAGGGAGACCATATTTTGGACTCATATTTTTTAGGAGTTTTAAAGAATTTTTATGGGGGAGGGGATATTCATTTACTGAATAAAAGTATATTTTTGAATCTACATATGCAAAGTTCGTCACTTAATTGTATAATATTGATTTTTTTTACATTTAGATTGTGCTTTTCACAATATGGTTAACCAAATGGTCACTTCAAAATCACATGCCCCTTTTCCTTAAAGGACTAAATGAACAAGTAGCTATATTGTGTAAGGCTTTGCAATACTACAGGCAATGACTATAGTGAAAATATTGACTTTAATGAAATTATATGGAGTATTAGACAATAGGAACCTCAAAATCTTACAAAAATTTGATATATTTGCACTTACGGTCCCCTATAAAATTACACACTTCCACACTTTGAACAAGGCCTTGAACTATAATTCATCAAAAGGAACAAAACTCCATCATTAACCAAAAAATAGATGCATGAAAATCATTGCTTATTATGACCTATCAATAGCTCTTTTAATCCTTACAAGAGAGATTGGTGATTGAAGAAATCATCACTTTTGAGACTGTGTGACATCATCTGCTTTAAAGAATCCAAAAATATTCATTGGAGGTCAAACTATTATGTAAGATCTCTCTTTTGTGCACAAAATTCCACGGATGAACAATTGCACTTCTATCCTGTATAGGAAGATTCTTTGTCATCCATTGGACACAAAATGTTTGTATTGACATTTAAGGGTTAAGTCTATTTGCCATTCATTTCCCAAATGTTGGAGCACTTCAAGGTTACTTAGGAAAGGAGACAAAACAAAAACTCACAACAAGGTATCAAGAGAGAGAATACATGCAAGGGTAAAGAGAAACAAAAACAAGAACAAGAAGTGCAATAAAAAAAGTGACATGAATTTGTTCAAAGACATTACAAAAATCATTGCAAGAGGGTAGTGGATTGTAAAATTGCAAAAAGGTTGCTCAAGTCAAAAAATCATCACAAATCATTGTTACTTTAGTAACTTCAGTTAGAACTAGCCACACTCACTATTTTATGTTGAACTTTTCTATTCAAACTAAATGTATGTCAAGGAAAAGATAATCCCATTGACCACTAAATAAATAGAAATAAAATAATTTCTAGTAATATAAAAACAATGTAATATATAACAATTAATACGTATTGTGTTAATCAAATGACTTGAGTAGTTTTCTTGCCAACATCAAAAAAACATTGTACAAACTACAGTAAGGGCATCCCCACGGTGAACTCTTCAAACAAGGGCACCAAATCATTGTATTGTAGCCTTTGGGGTGCATTGAAAAGTTGGATGCGTGTTGGTTGGTTGGGTGTCCTACGGTGAAGGAGATTCAAACTCCCCAAGTGAACATCCTAAGGAGTTAATTGCCACATCCCAAATCAACACTTGCCACGTATTGAGAGGCACCTTGCTAGGGCCTTTTATGGGTTTGGTTGAGTGGGCTTCTAGTTTCATCTAGGGTTTGTTTCATTGTGCAATATGGCCAGGAGCTCAAGTTCTTTCATTTCAAGTTTCTAGAGTGTTTAGATAATATTTTACAAGAGTGAAGAAGGGTGGGAGGGCAAAGTTTTGGGGGTTCGAGCCATTTCCAAAGCTATTGTGGAAGTATGGATGAAAAGTGAGCTAGAGTAGCTACGAATTTGCTAGAGAAGCAATAGGATGACGAACAAGATGACATCATCTTCAACAACTTTTTGGATAAGGTTCATGATGATTTCATTGTTGAGCTTGAAGTAAATGCAAGAGGTTCAAGGCTTGGACGTTGTGGAAATTTAGAGAGAGAAAGACAAGGATATGAGAGAATGTTTGTGGATTATTTCTCGGAGATGCTGGTATATGGTCCATTACATTTTCATTGGCGCTTTTGAATGCGAAGGCCACTATTTTTGTCAATAATGGCAAGGGCATGCGCCCAAGATAGTTATTTCTTACAGAAGCTTGATGTGATAGGAAAATTAGGTCTATCGTCAATGTGCTCAATCGAAGCCCATTGGTGTAGAACATGCTTAGTGGTGAAGCATGTGTTATGGATTTTGTAGTTAATGGTATATTATATGACTATTACTATTTGCTTGTAGATGGGATTTATCCCCATAGTCGTGTTTCGTCCAAACAATTCACAAACTTGGTGATGAGAAGCAATGTCACTTCGTCAATCGACAGAAAAGTGCTTGCAAAGATGTTGAAAGGTATTTTGGTGTGTTGTAGGCATGATTTGCCATCATACAAAATCCATGTCAATAGTGGAACCCCGAATGCATTGCTAACATTATGTTTACGTGTTGTATTTTGCACAACATGATATAGGAGGACGAATAAGATGCATGTTTGGAATTCCCATTTTCTCTCGATGAAGTGGTACCAATGTGTCAAGGTATATCCTATGAGGATTTAGTTATGGGGATAGTCCAAAACTCCAAATAGAGAATTGGACACCTGCTATATTTTGCGAGGTGACCTTGTAGAACACCTATGGGCACTTAAAGGAACTAGACGTGGAAACTAAAAATGGACTATGTTACTTACTTATATAGATCTTTGCATTATCATCCAAGCATGCAAATGCAACTAAATATATATTATGTAAATCAAGTATATAAAACTATGCATTGTAATGAAGATAGACAAGCATTTGGAGATGGGGGTTACAACATTGATACTATATATGAAACTATGTGTTCAAATCTAAGCTGATGGGTGGAAGGTTATTGTCCTCCTTTGTACACTCATATTCCAGGAATTGACTTGTTGCATTGTACCCATTGAATTTAATCTTTGCCTAGTTGTACCACTATCCAACGAAGATCTACGAGGAGGCTGGAAGCTATGACAATCCAAATTGCAACCTGCTGCCTTTTACAAGTCGGGATTGCACTGCAACTAAAGACCTCAACGTTCTTGTTGTCCCACCTATAGAAGAAAGAGGGAGTCCCCATGCTCTTGATCATCCCATGAGTTCTCAAAAACTAACTTTGGGATTCAATACTCATTTTCGTCAATGCAATTCTGTTCCTCATCTTCTTATTCGTCCTTCCATGTATCAATTTTGTTGGGAATGTCACGTTGCATGAAATCTCTTAGATGGACTTCATTGATGAAGTTTTCATCATCCTTGGGACAAAGGACTCTATGGCGGTTGTTGTCAACCTTCTTGAATAAAGCATAGCCACCAGAGACCACAACTATGTCCTTGTCAGTGCAAGTGGAAGGATATTGCTCCCAGCTTTGTAAATCGTCTACGCCATAGACTCCTTGTTGATTGTCTTCAAGCCCTACATCTTTTGCACCCAAACCATCACAACCTTCTTCATCCACAAACTCAGCCCTTACATTGCCCTTGCTACCACCAAAGCCATTACGAGGTACACAGTCATGTAGTTGGAAAGATGAACCCTGCATTCTTTGCCTGCGTTTGGGAGGGGTCATGAATGACCTCCGCCACTCTCTGGCACAACAAGTCGATGGATTCAACTAGGATCAGTGGAGGGAGCTGCTACATTCTTGTTTTTCTTAACAACTCCTCCACTAGACAATTTTCCAATTTTGCCAATTCCTCGTCCTGCCATAGTTTCAAGTACTGTGCTGCACATTCCAATATACTTTCATCTGTAGAATGAGTCATCAACTAGAACATGTTTGCATCTTCCATGATTTGGCTTTTCTTCACTGTAGCGATAGCCATAGCCTTTGTTGTTGTCGCTTATGCTAACGAAGCACTCTCTCTCTCTCTCACACATTTGTGAGTTGACGGTCCTTTTTCGTATGCTTGGACCCTTGAGGTCATACTTTGATGAATGTAGATGCTCTAGTCCACCATTTGTACTACTTGATGGTTGCAAAAAAGAGTAATCTGAATCTTGTAGTACTTCTTTTCTCTTCATCACAAGTGCATTAGTTTTCTCCTGTGTGATGCCTAAGTTCTATCATGGCACATTCTTGACAATGTGCCACACACACAAATATTGAAATTTAGTTTTTTTCGGTGTCTTCAATCTATACAATTCCAAGGCTCTTTTAGTAAATCACTTGTATTCACACCACTAACATTCAAGTTAGCACACTGCTAAATAACACCAATAAATTAAGATATGTCGTGTTTTATTAAGACCCACTTTGACTCTAACAATTGAGCACGTCTAGATTGGAATGGATGCCTTTCATTGTAGTGATGAAAAATCTGCTCCCAAAACATTGCACCGTTCTGTCCATTACTTGTGATTGGATCCTAAGATATGTTCACCACACTAGAGCTAATTGACACTCCTCTTCAATTCTACTCTTAAAGTTTTTCCTTTCCCTCCCTTGTCCTTTAGTTGATCTTCTTCAAATTTAGACCACTCCTCTGTCCCTATGTCTTTAGAAGGATTGCCTTTGCTTGTGGATCTTTCCCTTCTTGTAGAGTGGTTAGACCAGCTATCATCCTATGCCATAGTAGAAGTCATGAATAACTTCTACCAATTGACTTGAAGAAAGTGAAGCTCATGCCCAAATAATTCTACTCTCAACCAGAAAACAATCAAAAGGACCTGCATGTACAACAATACTAATACTAACAACAAAAATGGAGAAGACCAAAAGCAATTTAGGTAAAACTAAAGATGGAGCATGTATCACTTGCACTCCACGCCTACATTCCCTCTTGAAAATCAATTAATCTCACAATCTCTGCAATAAAAGCTTTTTTTCCATACATGATAGTCTCGAGTAATGCAAAAGTGATCTCATGTACCCTAAGAACTAGCAAGGAGATGCTACTGGTGGCTAGCTTAGATGCAATAAACAAATTCAATTGTAAGATCTAGATCGCAAGAAGATTGACAAATTGGAATTGAAAATCCTGAATCCCCACACTGAAAACCTGAATTCCTATAACCACAATGACACTAGCTATCTCACAACCAAGTCGCACATTATTGCTACAACCACAAACTCACAACCATGAATGTTCTAACGTGGTTACATCACTAGAATAACTTTGAACCTCTCCACATGAATTAGAAAAAAAAAAAAACTCATTCCCAAACTAGACTAATTGGCTCTTCCTGCTACCCCATGTGAACCCACCAAACTTATATCATGACCTCCATTCCCAAGTATGACAAACGATTCGTATCTTGAAGTTTCACTAGAAGCTAGTTATATATCCTAGAACAAAAATTTGGTGACTGAAAGCTACATGGAAGAGTTATTCCTAGGTATGACAAAAAGAAAGGTGTTTTAGTGTGTTTTAGTGTATTGCAACTTACACTAGAAGAAAATGAAGGGTTCTATAACTACTATTTGCAACTAGTTTTAGAGTTGCTTGAGATAATTGCAACTAGGTGACAATTTGGAGCCTACAGTTGCAATGAACAAGTTGCACTAGTTGCAAAGCAGTTGCAAAAATTGTCAAGGTTGTTTCTCATTCGACAGCCTACTTGAAAGTTCATCAATGAACTCTTCTGACATTTGACATGGTTGCTCATGTGGAAGTTATTTGTGATTTTGTGTGCGATTGGTTTGTGACTAACGTGCAACTAGTTTGCAATTAATGTCCAATTGGTTTGCAACTTATATACAACTTGTTTGTAATTCATAGATTTGTAGATTCAAAATTTTAGATCTATCTTTTTTTCTATTGCCAAATCCAAAAATTTCTTAAACTTCAAATATTTATAGATTTTTGTAGATTATAGAAATCTACAAATTGTAGAAATTTATAAGTTGTAAAAATCTACAAAATGTAAAAATATTAGAATTTCATTATCAAAATTCATTACACAAGAATACTATAACTTACAATTGTTATATGTCTAACATAATGTTATTCTTAACAATGGGTATGAGACAAGTAATTAAAAACTTAATAGTAGTTGCATTTTAGTTGTTTTCTAGTTGCAATTTAGTTGGTTTTTAGTTGCATACTAGTTGTATTCTAATTAAAGTCTAGTCATATTTTAGTCAAATTCTAGTCAAATTGTAGTTGTAGTGTTATTGTAATCTAGTTGTACTGTAGTCATAGTTTAGTTGCATTGTAGTTGTAGTTTAATTGTAGTCTAATTGCTTTCTAGTTGCACTCTAGTTGCTTTCTAATTAATTTGCTATCAAATTTTGATTATATGCAATTGTAAATAGATACATTGGATACTATAAAATGGAAAATTGTCCACATTGACATTTTTGATGAATATTGGATGTAAAATACCTCACATCAACTCTTCTATTACATTTTTGTAACCGTAATTGCATTTTGTGACTATGCGACTATTCTGCAACTACAATATAACTATGTTAAAGTTGGTGCAAATTTAGAGAATTGTAGTTGCAAGGCAGTTACATAGGATTGTAGTTGCATTTCAATCGATTGTAGTGGACACATTTTTCTTCTAATATTAATCATGAGGACATTGACAAACAACAAGCTTTAGGCAATTTGCCACATGTAGACACCAAAATCTTATATCTAATTTTTTTTTAAATCTTGCAATTTGGAGAACATGTAGTTACTTGATCCAACACAAGAGTCAATGTAGCGCCTCCTAGCCATCGCCAAGAAGAAATCGCACCAATAGGAGCAAATGAAGTTCGAAATTGCTTGCTAGCAACTTCAGAGGATCCCATGTCAAAGAAACTACTGCGTTCCTATGCTCCTCCAACTCCTTTGAAACCCCTACATCTTCTACTAGATGCCACACCTCTTGCATAACCAACACCCCCTCTTGCAAAATCACCAACAAAAAAAGTAGCTTCTTCAATACTTGAAGCATCTTCAATTATACTTTGGTTGCCAAAGCTTATTGCTCGTCCATGACCTCTCGAAGGTTCACTCTAGGGGGGTTCTCCTCGTCCCACACAATCACTATACCCTTCAAATTGAGAATGTACTCCAAACCCTAATCTAGGGTCTACGTTGAAACCTTCCTTTACTGTTTTGCTCAATCTCCCCTACTCAGAGATACTGGAAGTCTATCATGTCGACCAAGCAAAGGAAATTCGACATTGTACTTGCTCAATCTCCCTCCTTGCACTGATCTTTGTCTCCCAATCATTTTGAAAAAACATCAATACAATATCGATATAGTACCGACGTACCGTTGAAGGTTCAACACTCATACGCGTTCTTGAAATGAGCGTCACAAGGACAAAATAGATAGCATAGTGAGGCGTGCTCAAGCCCCACTATTTGCTAGTGCCCTTCTGATTTTCTAGTGTGGCCAATCACAATGTATTGTTTGGCACGCCTGCCGTGGGCCAACTACAATAGCCCTAACATGTCAAGTCACCATGTTTGGGCCACTTGAAGTGCTGCCGTGCAAATGTTCTAAATCTTTGCCATTTGCAATAATAGTGTCTACGCAAGTCCCATTTATTACACACATGAAGACACCCCAAACATGTTCATATTCTATCATGTTAGAATATCCACACACCAATACACTAAACATGCTCAACACACTAGTTGGACGCACCGGGCTTGATTTTCTTCCCCACGACAAGCGTGCCAAGTGAAAAAACCCAATCAACCCCATTGAAATTTGAAGAGGCAACTATAGAATAGCGTAGCTTCAACGTGCCATGCCAAGTGGTGTGCATTTGATTTCAACCCCATTGCCGAGTTACCAACGACCAACTAGCTCCCGGATGGGCCCAATGTCATTGAATATTGTAGTGAGTTTCCTTCACTAACATCATACTAACTCATAAAAATTGCATTTAGCACTACAATAAAGTTTCCTTTACTTGCATTAAATGAATTTTGATGGGATTAGTTTCAATGGTTGAAGCTCCTACTAACTCTAATATACATATCCCGCATGAGTTGGCCTATCTCCTACCACCCCATGTGTATATAAGGAGCTTCCCTACTCTCTAGAAAACTATGTTTCACTTAAAAATGCAGCAGCAATAACCTGACGTGGGTGATGTCACCGACACTCTCGCTGAACTGACAATACAATTTATCATGTCAGATTCTCAAGGGAAGAAACTACTCCTTAGTATCGTACTCCTCTTGGCGCCCCTTCTTGGCGTGTCTGCCGTGGGGCACAAGAGGAAAAGTGTGACCGGGGACTTCATAACCGCACGCCAGAACTGCACTTCGCGCCCTGCCTGGCGCGTCTGCGGTGCGGATTCTCTTAATCCTGCATCTATGTTCATTACGAATCACCAAGATGCGCGTCAACCCATATGGTGCGCTAAACGTAGGAAAACGAACACTACATCCCCCAAGCGATAAACTTCCAGAATCCAGAGTATCAGATTAACAAATATCCTAACAAAAATTTTAGACATGTCAAACAGGTACATAAAAAAAGTCGAACAAAATGCATTAGGCAGTCTCGGTTCAATGTACAGTGATGCCCGTCATGACAAGACAACAAATCCTCAGAAAGCAAACTCAACAGGTGTTGAGTCTCTTCTTCAGAAGCTGCAACGCCGTAAAAAGATCAACATTTTCTCCACAAATGTTGTAACGTTCGCAGAAGGGGATCCGCTCTCTCGTCTGCCTGCAACCAAAAAACCCTATCCTGTTTCTAACCTACCCTAAGCCTACTCCAACGTCTATGTTTCAACACCGATGCTTCCTGCAACTGCCACCCGCTACCGACCTCACTACTGCCCTCAGTCCCAACTCGGGAACCATCTACATACCTCCAATATACGAAAATTAACTTATATGCCACTTGCACTTCCCCAAAACGACCTTCTCATCCACTTCCAGATTAAATGAGAAACTACTGACGATTTACACCGGCAATGAGACTCTCGTTCAGCTACTCGCCAATCCTGTGGAAGACGTGCATGCTTCGGCACTGCACTTCTGCATCAGCTGTGCTCATTCTGTCCAGTGTCACCACCTTGGGACCCGCCAAAATGGTTCTTCGAATCAAACATCCTGAAAAATCCTGTCGCTATCTAAAAGAACTATTTCCACAACCTCACTGTCTTGTCGTGACTCGCAGATGCAACCATCCCAGTTGCCGCCGATGAAGCCAAAGCCGCGATCAGGCCCTCGTGTGCCGGCACCGTCATGCTTTGCTTTTCCACCATATTCCAAAGTTCCAGTGACTGTATGACAGTAATACAAAATCAATACACAAACAATCTCAGGCAAACAGGCAAACAGGCAACGCCTAGTGCCTTCCGTGGTAGCCACATCCGTCTTGAGAATGCAGAATATCCAACAAATTCCAACAGAAAGAATATTTCAAGTCATCTGTATATTCAAACCAAAACACAGAATGCACACTCTTAACCTGAACAGCAAGTCATTACATAAGAAACCCACTAACCTGATAACAACCGATGACGAGCAACGATGGATAATTAGGATGGAACACACACGAATGGAACTTGTTGCCATTGCAACTCAGCTCATGTACACACTCGCCTTCCGCACCGCCGGACCCCAGGTTCCAAACTCTCACTGAATCCTCACTCACAGACGCAACGAAGTCCCCGGTAGCATCCCAGCACACTGAATGCACAGGTTTCGTATGTCTCTGCACAGCGGTGCACCAACTCCAAGTCAAGCATGTGACCTCAGTAGATGCAACAAACTCCGGGAACTCCACCACACCCAGAAATCCATGGGACAATAACTGTGCACTCCTGAGCACGAGAAAAGAAAGCCCCACATACTCTAAACAGCAAAAAGAAAATGATCTCCATGGGCTCAAAAGGGCGTGAGGTCAAGCAAGCATTGCCCTTCCACCGCTCCATCAGCATATCAACAAGAAAAGACGATGCTCAAACCCTTGAAGAGTAACTACCTGCAGGGTGTGCACACAAGTTTCAGAGTCCACGTCGAAGATGGAAACAACATTCTCTGCGGCAGCTGCAAGCAATCTTCCCTGTCGAGGTTGGAATCTCATTTGTGTCATGCCACCCTGAAATCCAATCCAAACAAGCCTGTCAACTTCACGCATTCAACTCACTTGACACCTTGTGCAACCACATCCTCCAATACACCTACTCATTCATGGACGCGATTATGTCACACCTTGAATACTCGAGTGCATACTCCTTGATTCACGCTCCAGTACCGAATCTCGCTATCGCCGTCGCAAGAGCACAGAAGATCCTCCATGTTCGGGTGAAAATCCAACGACATCACGGATGTCTGATGCCCAGTGAAAGTCCGCAACGAATAATTTGGCTGCACAAAAAAGTCACACAACCCCTATAAGGCATCCAACCTTCATCACGCTCCCGGCAAGTACTCTTGGAAGGCAGATGCCGGAACAACCCATACCCCAGGCATCCATACCAGGGAGAATACACAAGAATAGACCCTCAAGAGAAACAACAGACCTCCGAATCAAAACCACTATCCAATACAGAAAAACCTACAACCAAGGCCTCATCCACGAAACTGACTACTCACATTATCGGCGTCCCACACCCGGACTGTCTTGTCGAACGATGATGTCGCAAGCCGCGTCGAATTTGGACTGAACCTCACATCGGTAATCAGCAAGGAGTGCTCCTCTAGTGAACTCTTCAGCTTCAGGGTATCCATATTCCATAAAACGGCCTGGTGGAAAAACCACGCACCATGTCAAAACTCAAACCATGTGTCACAGAAGGCCCCCAACCCCCAAACGGTACAATCTGCAGGACTACATAAGGCCTTCTCGTCGACCTACTTCGAAGACTCATACAAGCTGCTGCCTCAACAGACATCAAATTTTCACAGGCTTCCAGAGTGCAATTACAAAGTCGAAGCCATCTCCGACGGTGCTCTCAGCGCAACATCTCCGCCACCACACATGAAGGGCATCGCATGCTTACCCGCTTATCATGACCTGCACTTGCCAACAACTTCCCATCCGATGAAAAATGACAGCAAACCACTTTGCTTGTACTCGCGCGCAAACACGTCACCTCATTGAACGAGAATCCTGTTTGACAAGCCCCGTCAGTCAAAGCCTGTATATGACTGAGTACAACACTACGCATGAACCAAGAAACCACCTCCTTCCAATTCAAAATGGGGATTCGTCCACAACCGACTCACCTTTCGAGACATCCATGCTATGGCCGGCAGGACTCCTTTTGCTGCCCCCGAAAAGAGACTCACGCGGGTCTGCTTCTTCGTGAGATAGGAATGATTCCACGTGGTCGTCCAACGACCCATCCTCGAAACGTTCGATGTCGTTCTGCAATCCAAAACCACACCGATCTTCAGATTGAGTATCATATCTCAGCGTTCAGCTGTCGGCATGTCTGCTTTACACGTCCCACCGGCATCATTTCCGTCCATTACGGCACCAAGAATGCTGATAAATGGACAGAAAATGTTCACCGTCACGCGAAATTCAATTTCAAGCACAAACATTCGGGTACTGAAATCACTCTAGTCAATAAAAAGAAAAGTAAAAAAGAATTTCCTCGCCGCTTCCTCAAATCTGGTCACACTGCTTTCAAGAGCCGGTGACCAGTTCAAGTACTGAATCCAAGGGAGGACTCACGGTTGGAAGCCAGGACCAAGGCCATGAACATCCACACTTCAAGTCATGTCAGTTCCCCGAAACTAGCGCCCATTTATTCTAAATAAAGCTGCAAATAGGATTCTCACACAAAGCGCCAGGAAAAAGCACACCCCAGGGCAAAGACCTCCAAAAATGCTGCGACAAAAATTCCAAAAGAAATAACAAATTATTTTTGAAGTCACCTCAAGACTTATACGCTAAACGACGAAAACTAACGGGGACCAGCTGGTTACCAGCTGGTTCGATGGTGATGCCAACGTTCCAGCCCCATCGGCACCATACATTAGTAACGGCTTTGAGATGCTGCTACTAGGTTGCAAAGCTCCAGCCATGGACATAACGTCCCCAGGAGTGTGAGTAGATGGGGTGGAAGGTGCCGAATTCGGTGAAGGACCTGCTGTGTTCGCGGTTCCTGTACTATTCGCGGGGCCTGAGGATGACGTCGGCTGCTTTCTCTTTCTTGCACTCGGTGCACCCTTTGCAGCAGCCTTTTCCCAACCCACACACATTTTAAGGTGAGGTGGTCTTATCTTGTCTGTTTGTACGAAGCTCAAACCTGCCCTTACAATCAAACAGTCCAAAGCTACTTCAACCTCGAGTACTCTCTATCCCCTTTCATCTTCAGATGGATATGAAAAGGTCCAAGGTCAAGTCTACTCCTTGGGTTTCAATCAATGCTCAGAACTCATTGTAACATGATCACCAAGGCCACCTAAGCATCCCCGGGTAAAGACCCCGGATGACACTCTGAACTTCAGCTAAGACCAAACAAGCACACGATAAGGAAAAGGATAAACGGTAATAAAAATCACGGTAGGGAATTACAAGGTCAAGCACAAGCAACGAGACAGGACACTGCCACACCTAGGCAACGCAACCAGACACGAGTGCACGCATGAACCATGAATGAACACCATCTCATATACCCTACCGACAGCTACACTCTGCACGCTCTCCTACATGTATCCGAAACCCATCTCACGCACGAATCTCGACAGAAACGTAGCACTCTGTTTCACCATTAACGAAGACCAACGTCAGCTTCATAGCACTACCATCCATCTCCTTCACAGAACTCCATGCTTCATAGCGCCATGTCACATTTGCATAATCTCTAGATGCCGTCAATCGCAAAGGAGGAAGATGGCTTACTTCCAAGTAGAAATCACATAAAACTACTTCAGAAAGAAACACCATACCTTGCCGGTGCCGGTGCTATTCGTGCTTGGACTAGGCTCCAGGCCTCCGTACACAGGATCGCTTGGACGGAATGAGTTGGAAACGTCCAGATTCGCTTGCCCCACGCGATCCTGCTGCTGCTGCAGCTGCTGCTGTTGTTGCGGAGTAGTGGGATTTTGCTGCGGGTGGTTCCCAATCTGTTGCTGTTGTTGTTGTTGTTGCTGATGCTGCTGCTGCTGCTGAATTTGTGCAAGCTGCTTCATTTGCTTACGACAAGCAACCAACAAAACAACCAACCTCAGCATTCGTACTAATAAGGACCTTGCTGCATATTACTGCCGATATATCCAAACCCATCTAAACACAAGCACTACCAAATCACTGGACTCGCGGATTCTTATCGTGCATTCCACAGCCTCAACTATTTCGTCCACTTTCACCCAATTGTCACAGGTCCACCAACAGTCTCCTTCATGACCACTTCAGCACGTCGCCACCACAGAAGTCACACCATGTCACTTCAACACTTCGAAAATGCGCTAAAATCATAGAGTCAAAAAGCTTCGGCCTTAACCTTCATCATATGTTCCGTCTGTGCCTGGTCTTGAGGTCCACCTCGGGGTAGAGGAGAAGCCGCTTGCATCGGAGAACCCACGCCACCCTGTGATAAATCACCGCTCGCATTCGGTTGCCCATCTTTCGTCAGTCCACTTCTGCCTAACAGAACTCGGAAACGCCGCGGATCCATCTCGTTCAGAAGCGGAGACCCTGAACTCGACATGTTGCCCTGTTGTGCTTGGGCTTGGATCAAAAGCTGCTGCTGCTGCTGTGGAGACAGCATCTGGAACTGGTGATACTGGTTCGGCGTTTGAATGAAAGGTTTCTGTGCCGAACCCGACAAACCAGGTCGTAGTTGCTCCATACCCTGTCACCGACACACCAATACAAGGTGCTTAGGAATACATAGCATTTGCAGTAAGACAACCAGAAACACACTCGTCGGTCAGAACTCACCTTCTTAATACTTCACCACCGGACACAATCCTCTTTTCAATAAGTGGCAGGTCTTACCACATCACACACAACAGGAAAGCACATTCTAAGCACGGTTCCCAGACCGTCTAATCCATCAGGAGCTACTTCTAGCAACATGCTTTACTTGTCAGCAACTCTCAACACATTCCACACGCATGCTGAATGAGATTCGAGACCATGGGTCGGAGACTTACAGTCAACGGCCACCCTTTCAAAGATCCTGGATTCACGCCTTGGTTTACACCTTGGTTCACCCCTTGATTCACACCTGGGACCACATTCACAAAAGTCTGCAGTCAATCATTAAGTGGGACACCAAAAAGGAGGTGCCCACATCATCAGCTGCATCTTCGAAAAGTCCTCACACAAACGAAACAAGCACAAAGGACAAGAAAGCAACCTGGACTCAACAGCGCAGGCTTCGAATGCCCACCCCCCGGCACTCCAAACATGGCTGATTCTGGAGCTGGAGACCGTTGGTTCAACATATCGTTCTTGTTATCCTACGTTATCAACCACCACCAAATTAGCAACATACAAATCAACGACTGTAACGGCACCACAAAACAACATGTCAGCGTACACCCATCTCGTTCGTCGTAGTCACCCCGGGTCATCACAGTTGCTATAAAATGACATCGCCGAATATGCCAAGGAACTTCGGGTGCACCTGCGAGGATCCTGACATCTGCGATCGAGCTTGGACCTGCTGCAGGGCTGTCGTTGCATTGCCAGCAAGCAATGGCCTGTTCAAAACAACAATCGCTGTCAGCACCTACGCCTAACTCTGCCAAGGATAACCACAAATCGACGATAAAGCTGCCCTTCATCATGACCACAATCATCACATCCCATTCCAGAAACTTCCGAAATTCCAGCTCAGTCTTTGAAATCGGAGGGTGCTCACGATCCACGAATTCCAAGGAGACCCAGAATCAGTACCTCTGCAACCAAAACCATCCATCATCATCTCGGCGTCAGACACAAATACATGAACCACAACACCCTTCAAAGTCCCGTCACGAATCGAAACCCAACCAACGAATGTAAACTCTGCCTAAGTAACAACTTCGACACATCAGCGAGGCCTCAAAACAACCTCATAGTCGCTCTGGCATCAACAACTACATACAATTACCAGTGCCAACAATCATCTGCAGGCGAAGAGGACACACAGCATCATCACAGCAATCGCCGCTACCTTCATGGCCGTCTCGTCCAGGGCATCTCTCTGATGAGGATGTTTCAGCCGCTCCTCGTAGATTTTTGTAGCCATCGCATTCGCAGTGGGCTGTCGCAACATAGCTTCTGCGCCCAAACCATTTGCAGACCCGTTCAACAGATGGGTGCTCGCCTCTCTCCGTTGTTGTTGTGCATGCCGCTGTTGTAAGATCTGAAGTTGCATCTGCTGCAACTGCTGCTGTTGATGCTGCTGCTGTTGATGCTGCTGCTGTTGATGCTGCTGCTGGACTTGTTGATGCTGTTGTTGCTGATGCTGAGCCTGCTGCTGCTGCTGCTGCTGCTGCACTTGTTGTTGCTGCACCTGCTGCTGTTGAGCTTGCTGCTGTTGTGCTACCTGCTGCTGTTGAGCCTGTTGTTGTGCTTGTTGCTGTTGAGCTTGTTGTTGTTGTTGTTGTTGCTGCTGCTGCTGCTGCTGCTGGGCCTGCTGTTGCTGCTGTTGCTGTTGCTGCTGGGCCTGTTGCAGCTCACGAGCCTTCAACTGCTGTGTCTGAGCACCACAAACAGAACATCGAAAGTCACCATACATTCAAACTCCTCCTACAACGCCCTACTTGCTCTGGAACGAACAACATGATCCCACCTCCCGCATTGCAAACATGGCATTTACATGACACCAACGACACGCAATCTTAGAAACTGCCAACACTGTCCTCTATCTATTTAAAGCGTCAACAGCCACCATCTGTAAGCCACCACCCTCACAGAACCCATACCAAAAACATTGTGGGATATTATTTCCAGAACTCGTTTTCAGTATAATTGAGTATTTCACCACTTCCGATGGCTTAGCATCAATATTTCCGAAAAAACTCACACGTCTGACGAAACGTCAAACACGGCCAGTAAACACTCAGGAAGGAGTACCGTGCTAAATAAGCACCACAATATCTCACCTCTATGTAAGAGGCTGCCACCTCCGAATGTTTCTCGTTCGTCCGCGCGATAAAGATATCCCAAAATACCGACCACCATTCAAATAGAAACCCTCCAGGTGCATCAATTGCTGAAAGAGAAACAGAACAACGTCCTGCTCATCAGAGGACTGAAGAAAAGCACAAAGTCCTGTGTTTCTAGGGATGATCCACACTGGAAACTGGAGAATCATACCATTGTGGAAAGATAAATGCATCACACGGTAGATTTGTTAAAGTAGCCCGCTACAAAGCTCATGAAACGCAGGGATCCCTTCAACCCTCATGATCATCCCAGTGTCGGCTGGCCCTTAAAAGGCAGTCGACTTTCGTCACTGAAGGCGCAATCCAATTACACGATCGTAGGTAAGGGTGGATCTTTGTTATCAAGGAAGTTCAGAGCGAAGAAAAACTTACCAACAGGATCGGATGAAACTTTGCCCTCGTTCAAAAATGCCTTGGCTGAAGCTTGGAGATTCCTCTTTATGAGATAGTCGTATATATACACATCGAGCCTGCACACAAAACCAAAAGTTCTGTCATCATTACAGCGTATATACTTTACTTAGAGAAGACCGAGAGCATGTATCATGTGAATGGAGACTTAATCTCCCAGAGGATGAGCACTCAACAACGATAATTAGTTCTTTTTCATGAAGGATCGCAAGGATACCCGTCCAATGTGCATTGTCCAAAAGTCCCTTTCAAATTCGGTATTCGCAACTACAGTCTAAATTGATCCTAATTGCAGTTACTCTACCCGGAATAATTTCTGGCAAATTCTCCCTAAAAGCATTGTATAAAGTCGATGATGATAACTAAAGAGGATATTTGTCCAGTCAGAGGTGACCACTCTTAAACCAATCACTAAAAGAGTAAGAAACAACCGACGTCACACCCCCAGACGATCAATAGAAGAAATCCAACAACCGACAGTTCTATTTCACGTATATGTGTCTGACATTTTCTACACAACAATCAGGCTCCTTACGTCACCGATACTTTACAATACCCAACTCATGTAACCTTTTTTCACAATTCCTGGCACTAAAACTTGGAACAGGGAGCTCAGAGAAACTGCAAAACAAGATCGAACTACAAAACTTCCTACTAAATAGGACTGCCAAGACTGCCAAAACTTCCTACTAAATATGGTCTGCAGTTATTAAAATTGGCTTTTATGACAAAAGTGAGACGCAATTCGAATGGCAAGCTCACCTAGAAGCACTACTTGTGCTGTTTCACAATTTACCTGAGCCACATAGGACTCGAAAAAACTAAACACTCAAACTCAGCCCTTGTAGACAAGAGAATTCCAATACATTGAATACACAGACAATGTAAAAACAGCAAGACAGCAACTCAAAATTCAGTATAAACAAAAGGTTAATCAGTACAGAAATACGTAAAGTTCAACAAACTCCCGGTTCACCTCTAATCCTTTCAAATAACCGCACAAAAGCAAACCCTAGATTAACACTCTATCTATCCTCACAAAGAGCACGCAGAAGGAAAAAGGAAAAAAAATACTGCCATGAAAAATAGAAGACAAAGACGACAAACAGCTCAGCTCCACCAATTACTTGACCAACTCACCTCCCCGAAGGCACAGCTTAAATACATTTCCTACAAACAGCATCTAATCGAACATCTCAAACACAACTAAAACGCACACCTCCTCTCCTCTCCGCATTGCATAAATCCACCGACGAAACTCTCTCCGAATCTAAATTTGAACGAACACCTGAGAAACCGCACTGACACAAACTGCAGGTAATGAAATGCACCGGAAACACATCCGCATTTTCCCAGAACGACCATAAATTTGGATCCACAAAAAAAAGTGCGAGAAAAATGTGAGAAAGACTAGGAAGGCAGCGATGCGGCTTACATCTTATCAGCCTCCCAGTTGCTCTGTGCCATAGCGGCCAGCTTTACAACGGACGCCCGCCCCGCCCCTCCGACCCACCTTTGGCTTCCCCTGTTCGTCAGTCTCCGCCCTTTGCTCTTCCGAGCTATGGCGTGCTCCCAAGCTCCAGCTCCAGCTCCAGGGTTTGCTCTGCAACGACGGTCACGTGCAAGACCACTAACGAATATCGTCGGCGCTTGAGTGAGATACTGAATACTACTGTAATGTACAGTAACGGATCGCCGTCTTTCGTCGTCACTCCGTCCGTCTGTGCTCCGTCCGTCGGACCGTCGTCGTCGGCCCCCGGCTTCAACAAGGGGACCGTATGGACAATCAATTATGGCCAGTTCAGGTCCCCGTGCTTTGAATCGCGGCCCGGGTCAAGCCCGGTCGTGGGTTGGGTCGGTTTAGACTTCGTATTCAGGTCTTCATCGGGGTCTTTAACCCTTAATCCTTAAAGGACGGACTGGTGACCATGGAAATCCTCTCTTTTGGAACCCTGCGACATCATCTACTTTAGAAAAAAAATAAAAAATATTCATTGGAGGTCAAACTATTGTAGAAGACCTTCCCTTTTCACAACGAAATTATGAGATGCACAGTTCTAGAGATCTCACCTTACCAAACAAAATAAAACCCTAAACCTCAGTTAACCCCTTTAGAATGTGGAGACCATGTTTGGGCCTCGATTTCTAGCATTTCACATTTTTGTGCTAGTCCCCTTATGTATTGGGCAAAACATGAAATTACAAACATCTTGGCAAAGTTGTGGAGAAAATTATAAGATTAAAAAATAAAAGGGAAAAAATTGTGCCTAAGTAAAAGAACATGTTCTATGTATTCACATTGAATACAAGCTTTTTCTTGTAGAAGGCTTCGTGTTAGTGTATTCCATTTGGAAAGTATGCATACATCTTTGGCTATTGGCAAGAGTAGTGAAAAAATAATTATTGTGAGTGCTCCACTGAGTTGCACAATGTGTGTGTTGGCAAGCAGGTTTGTTTTGGATTCTTCAATCCACTTGCTTGGGTTTCATAATGAAGATTTACAACAAGTTAGAAATTTCCATAATAAATAGATTTCTTTGCAAATTTTGATGGTTTACTTCAACGTGAAAGTGGATTTTTTATAAAGTAATGGAAACTTGAAAAGGAAGAAATTTCATGGTCTCATATCTAGTCGCATACCCGCTTCTAATTCACATACTTGGTTCACTCAATTGAAACCCAACAATACTTTTGAAGGAAGTTGTGAACCACCTTATTGGTTCACCTTTTTGAAAAATAGAAATTTAAAAACAATGTGCATGAATCCACAATTTCAAAAGTATTAGTATTCCAGATTAAACCACAACTATCAATTAGGAAGTTTTTCAATAGATAGAAATGAAAACCTTGGGAGTTTAGGATTAAAAATTTAAAAATCCACTTAGGAAAAAACAAAGGAAAAATTCTAAGGGAAAAAAGAGGTTTTAAACTAAAATGACTTTAAGCAAGATTGGGTAAAGTAACCAAATTAGGCAACTAGTAAAATGGTGGTAAAATCAAAATCAAAATAGAACTAAGTAGAAAAATTAAAATTAAAACGAAATAGGAAACCAAAAACTAAATAAGTACAAAAATACAAAATCTAAATAAAAACAAAATACTACAGGTAGGAATTGTGTTCATTGTAGAACTCCAGACTTCATTTTGGCATAGTAAAATAAATTATTAAGAAAAACTTTGAACCAAGAAAAGTTGTGAAATCAAGATAACTTTCATCTCTAAAAATCCGTTTGAGATTTTGAGTCTCCCATAAAAAGTTATGGACAAAATACAAAGAGGGGTTGGAAAGGGCATTTTCTTAGACATTTTCAAACATCCTCATTGAATTTTGTCTATAACTTATGATTGGAGGATCAAAATCAAAAAATGGATTTTTGAAGATAAAAACTAGCTTGATTTATCTAATTTTCTTAGTCCAAAAGTTTTTGGAAAAAATTATTCTACTATGCTAAAATGAGGTCTAAAGTTCTACATTGAATACAATTCTTTTGCCTTGACAATGAATGGTCAAGCTCTCATTTTCAAATTGTTCCATAGCTTTTGAGGATTCAAGCTGGACAACGGATTTCATCACAAAAAGAACCTCTCCACCCTACATTTCAAACTTGGAATTCCATGAATGTTGTGCTTTGCATTTTTTCTTGAAAGGTATCGTTGTTTTCACCGAAAAATGGAAGCAACCATACTATTGAGGAAAAATGTGGATTACAACATGACATGTCAATTAGCAAATAGGATTTCCTTGAATTTTGTGCTTTGCATTTTTTCTTGAAAGGTATCATTGTTTCCATTGGAAATAGAAGAAACCATGCTATTGAGGAAAAATGTGGATTACAACATGACATGTCAATTAGCAAATAGGATTTCCTTGAATATTGTGCTTTGCATTTTTTTTCTTGAAGAGTATTGTTGTTTCCACCAAAAATGGAAGCAACCATGTCATTCCAAGAATTTTGAACTAGACCATTAAATGTAAATTAGTATGTAAGATTTAATTGTTTTTAGAACAAAGTAGTGTCTGTGAGGCAATACTAATAATGCACTTGTGATGTCGTTTATTTTAGGTAATTTGCATTATTTTATTAAAAACTAGAATTGTTTGAGACTTTTCAAAGTTCAATAGTGATAATCCAATGAACATTTAATTTTAATTTTATTGATAATTCAGAAGTTCAACTTACAAGATAGTTTTCGAAAAATAATATATATTTATGTTTTACTTATTAAGATCACAAGAATACTTTTTTCCTTAATCCTAGAATTTTTCCTTTCTCTTTTTTAATTTTGTAAAAGTTAGGTTTTAGAATTTTGTATTAATGAATTGTCGAACTCATATATTCCCAATTTTGAAATAAATTAGCATCAAATTTCTCATGAAGATTTTAAAACTCTCACACATGCAATACTTTGTTGCATGGGTTGCTATTGTAGTCATTCAAACCACATTTCACTTGGCCACTAGTATTTCTGATCCATACTTGACCTATAATCAATGTAGATGCATTAGACCAAGTATGTGAGGTAGTTCAACAGGCCGGTTGATGCTGACTTTTCCTTCTTTTGGGGCTTAGTACAATACAATCTAAGTATATAGAGCACCAAACACCCATTTCTAGTCACAAATTTCTTATTGGAGCTTGTTTTCCTTGAAACCATGTTTGATTGTAGAATTGTGAAGCACACTTGCAAGGGGCTGCTATGTAAAAATCCCACTTGAGAAAGACATGATGGTCTAGAGTTACAAAATAATGGTTGTACATCATTTCCCTCAAAATACACAAAAATTTGTTCATATATGCCATTTCAGAACATCCTAAAGGGGTTAGGATATAGATATATAATTGTCTTGCTCTAAAAGCATCCATGATACGTATTGGAGTAATCAATGTAAATAAAACTTCAAAGCATATGAATCAAAGTAGGACGGGTGCAATTTTTGTAGTCTTTCAAGAAAAAATTGACTAAAAAATGACATTCGATGTGTGCCACCCTTCCAAATATTTTAATCAGTGCCTAGAAAGATGTTATTTGGCCATTCCATCTTCCTTTTAACCCCTAATAGAGTCATCATTTTGTTAGGTGGATTATGAGTGCTTTCAAGAACTTATAGTGGGTGTTACATGAAAACAATGAAGAACAACTAGGCTTGTTGAAAAAGCCTTGATTTTTTTTCTTCTACAATATTGCTACACTAGAAGAAAACAACATTCAACTGACACAACATTTCATTTTCTCCCCAAAAATGCAGTTTCTGCATTGGCTGAAACACAATTTTTAGAAAACTACGTTTTGGCCAACACAAAAACTGCATTTTTTGGTAGAAAACAAAATTTTGTGTTAGCTAAATTTTGTTCTGTTGAATGTTGTTTTCTTCTAGTGCTAGCTTGGTCATTGGTATTGCAAGATTCTAAATTAGTTCATATTATAATGGGAAGAAAAAAGAAACTTGCTAAAATGAAGATCTTGTGTTTAAATTTGTATCAAGCTATAGTCTATTTTGCCTAAAAAGCTCCAGATTTACAATCCCCTTCCTACCATGCTTTTCTTGGGAATAAGAATTTCATTGTTCTCTTTTTTGTATGGCAAATAACATGTAACACAAGTGTGACTATTCTAAATTTATATTATAAAATAAAGAAAGGGTGTACATGGTGACCTAATTTGATAGGGATTCTTGGTAGGATTGCAATTAGGTGTAAGGTATGTACACCTAAAACCATCACTTTTTTTTCTACCCTAGAGAGCTTAGTAGTCAAAATGATGAATTTTTTGGGTAAGAATTTTAGCCTCCTTGAGAGAAAACTAACCAAAATTATTTTGTAATTTTTTGACATTTATACAATATTTTGCAAATATTCAAAAGTAAAAACATAGGCAAGGCCCTTTTCATGCCACTAGACTCCACTTAAAATGGCCACCCTTGAAGCCCAAAAGGTTTCAACTTCCATTGGTTGTTATTACCAAAATGTGGGACATTAAATGAATCCTTGTCTACTAAAAAATGCTATCATAGTTAGAAATGAGGCACAATTAGGTGCACATACTTCACTAACCTTTAATCTTTGAAGGACGGACTGGTGACCGTGGAAATCATGCCTTCTGGAACCATGTGACATCATCTACTTAAAAATAAATAAATAAATACACATTGGAGGTCAAAGTGTTGTAGAAGATCTTTCCATTTTGCACAAAATTCCAAGGATGAATAGTTGTAGTTCTGTCCTAGATAAAGAGATTCCTTGTCATCCATCGGACACTAAACGTCCGTGTCGACGTTTATAGGTTAATATAACATTCACATGGGAACAACATTCCATTTAATTTCTACAAAATTCAACAAAACTAGTTTAAGAGAATTCAACTTACTTTTGGAAAGATGGGTTAGTTACTATGGAAAGAATCCTTTCTTATACACTGTGAATCATTTATTTTGAAAAAACAAATTCATAGGAGATCAAACTATCATGTGTGAGAACTTCCATTTTCACACAAAATTCCAAGGATGAACATTTGTACTTTTGTCAAATATAGAAGGATTCTCTACCATCCATCAAATACTTAGTGCATGTAGCATCCTTCTAAAGTTAAACTGATGCTTTGAAAACACTACAAGAGAAAGGGGTGTTTTAAGTGAGTTTTGAAGTATAGTCCTCAACATAAGATTATAAATAATGATCTTTCAGGAGATTTTTAGAAATTTTTTATTAGAAATAGATGTATTTCTAATAAAATTGTACTAAAAATCTCCTAGAAGGTCATTAATTATAATCTTATGTCAAGGACTATACTTCAAAACTCACTTAAAACACCCCTTTTTCTTGTATTTAAATGAAGGTGATTTGGGCAATGAAATTTGAATTTTTGCACATAGCCTACCGTATATGAAGGTCTAATTAGGCACTCAGGTGTCAAAATTGAATTTCCATATCAGATTTTCAAGGATCTACATCACCCCACCCCATTCGCAAGATGACATGTTGCATTTTTTTACAAAAATGACTTAATTTATGCCGAATTTGACCTTCACATAGGGTAGTATGGTAGTTATCCAATCACCAATTCCTACTTTGATCTCTAACATAGGAGGCTCAAAATCCACTAAGGCATTTACAACTGCCCCTATAATTAGCTCTAAAATGGACGTGAGATGGTCCTTAAATTGACCTCTCTAGTCATTGGATGGATTGAGACAAAAAGCGATATAATTTATTGTAAAAGCAAATCATTGTCTTTGTTCTCCCCATTTCTCTTTACAAGTTGGAAGTGACTAGTTTATGGAAGACCTAGGGTCATGAATAGGGGCCTATGACACAACTTGTTTGAAAATTCATAACTAATTCAATAATGCTTTGAAAAACATAAAACCACTTGTATAACATTTCGCACCTATTTTTCTTTGTCTAAAAATGAGCTAAAAATATTCTCATTGAAGGAAATGCATAAAAGAGGCAGATCAACCCTTAGATGAGTGGTTTTGGAGACTCCTACCTTATTGATTGTTGCGTCTAAAAACTCCATATGCCAAAGTAGAAGCTAATGAAGGATGTTAGGACATCAGCCAATGCTTCCTTTGGAAGATGGATAGGACTTATCATCAGTCCAATGTTTTATTTTGTTTTTTTATTGCTAGTATGAATTGCATCAACACTAGTAGAAATCTTGTCTAATGTGGCATGCAAGGACTATAGGAGTGTCAGGACAATCATCCATTTTTTGATATTTATCTACTACATACACATTGTCATATATAGTATATCCAACGGTAGTAAATTTTATCCATAACTTGACAAATTATGTATATAAGAGACTTTTTTGGCAATTTCATCTACATTAGAGGATTTTTAGAGCCTTTGAAAGATAGTGAATTCTTGGACTGGGGTAACTCTAAGAACTCTTCCATGTAAGCAGTCTAATGTGGTTAACACATTGCCACATCAAATAATAATATTTAATTAAATATCTTTTAAATATTTTTTAATTTTGGTCCACAATGACTGGTTTGTAGCATAGAAATGGGCAAGAAACAATCTCTTAATGCCCTCAAATCTCCCCTTATGGATTTTTCCTACTTTTTTCTAGTGTAGTAGTAACCCCTACTAAAGCAAGGTGTGATTTTAGATGCCATAAGTTTAGACACAATTAATACCACCCCTTTAGTTGCTCATTGGCAAATCAATGCTAAATTGCACTAAGAAAAATTTGTGGCAATATTCCTTTGGGAAAAACTCACTAAATAAAAGTGAAAGACATCTCTTGAGCAACTTCATTGCATTTGACTTTGGGACCATGAGCATCAAGAAGGCCTCTCATTTTTTGAAATTTTGTCATCTAACTTAGCATGTTCATGGTATGTTATGAATATACATAATATTTGAGGAATCTTTCTAAATCTTGTATGCACACTAAGTAATAAATGAAAACAAGATACTCAATATGATGTGAGGGGCCTTGACGAAATTCTTGTTATTTAATCCAAAATGCCTAAGGTCTTTTTGGAGTTTTTTGGTATTTACTCAAAACTCAACAAAACACCAAGTTTTGATAAGCTCCATACAAATTCAAACTAGATATATTGTAGATCATATAGGAAAATATAACACAACAATATCACTTATGGATTGAAAGATTATAATAATTAATGATGATTGAGTTAAAAATATGAAAGTGATTTGAAGTTTATTAATCCTACTTTTACTTCTAAAATCTAAAATTGAGGTCATGAAAAATATATGAAGTGAAAAGACATCACATTCATAACCATAAGTGATATATGACTTCTCATTAATTCATTATCTATTCTCATTTTTTAAAATGAATTTTCCATGTAATTTCCCCCCTAAAATCCAGTGTATTTAAGGCTCATCTCTAAGAGCCTCTAACACCAAAGAATCAAGATTTGTATGGACATCTTTACAAAATCTTCAATAGAAAAATCATTAAAAAAATTTTAAAAATTATATTTGACTTTAAATTCTATTTGGCTAAAAAATACTGAAAATAAGGATCTAGTGAGATTTTATTTAACTTTGAAGTTTGGTTGATACCAAAACATAGTGCCTTGGGCATTCGAGATTAATATGCTTCAACACTTGTTTGATGTTTGGTGATTTCTGATATTAAAACTTGCATATTATTTCACATGTATCAAAATTGTAAGTCACAAACTAGCGTAATTGATTTGGATGCTAATTTGTAAGAGTTTTGAGAGTTCCAAACCCCAAATCTCACAAGAGGGTCTCTCAATAGCAAGAGAAGTTTCTAGGGGTGATGTAGTTATGAAAAAATAAAATAAAAATAGGTGAATTTTTTTTTCTAGAGTCCCAAATCTTGAAACTCCAAAGGAACCTCTTAGTGCCCAAAAGGGGGCTTGATTCTCTAGAGGTGATGGAGTCGCAACTAAGAAAGAGAATAAAATAGACAAGTTGTATGAACAAGATTTTTGGGGAATGTTTAAGGTGCCCCAACCCTATTTCTAGTCAATTGACATATTCATGTAAGTTCATGAGCTATAAAGATCCTAAATTCCTAAACCACGATAATAGATCCACACCCTAAAAGTCACTAAAAATTATGCCAGAAGTTAGAGGCTCATAGGCTCTCACACTCACACTCTTGGGCTCACAAAATAGCACCCTAGAAGTCCAAATAAAAATTCAATGGTTTACAATCTAATAATATTGATCAATCATTTATCTAATATTAGCCTTTCCTGATCTTGAAAGATAAAGTAAAGGACTTGTTTGTGTGAATATGATCCAAATGTGAATGAAAATTTGTGGCACTCTTTGAAATAAATAACTAAAAACTATAGAGAACATAGTTTCATAGATTCTAGATTCTCAATGTTTAAACATATCAACATCAAAATGTTCATTAGTAAAAGTAGAACAAGTATTAAAGCATCCTCAATCCGGTTGATATACTAGCTTGACAAGAGCACTCTCGTGGTAAAAACTTGTTATTAATGGTAACCACATCTCAATCTAGTTGATATGCGGCTTGTCAACTTTATAGCTATTGCAATTGCGTGGCCATACATGGCACTGTCAAATGTTTCAATGATCTTTCAACTTGCTTGGTATAGTATTGGTCAAAAGAATGATGACAACTTTGTGTGCTAGCATTCCATATATCTTTGGCATCTAATAGCCTACGAGTCACTAGACCAAAATGCAAATTCGGTAGCATAGTTTGAAGTTAGGGTCTAGAAAGAGGTTTGAATTGAATCACTCTACCCGTAATCTCACCTCGTTCACTAGAGTCCATGCAACTTGGCCCAACATTGATACCTTTAGAGAGCCCAAATATAGTCTTGGGACTAAAGATGCTCTAAGGGACTCCAAGAAGGAAACCCACACCTCAAATCTTAAAAAGCCCACAATTCATAACTCCAAAAAATGAAAAGTTTCATATGTCACAATGTGTAACTCTGAAACCATTGAAAGTAGCAACTTCTAATAAAATTAGATTTTGCATACGGAGACAACTCAATAGAAGCCCTTCCCAAACACGGCAGAGCCCAAATAAAGGCATTGCTTACAATGACAATGATGTATAATTCAGTTATCATTGAATAGTCGACTCTGTTTGATTGTTTTCTGTTTCTGTTAGTTTTGTCATTTGGGCAAGAAATGAGTAAAAATACTCACTGAACTTTTTCACGTCCGTCATTGCAAGGGATGTAAAATGTTGCACTGGTAACAAGCATAGGCTTTATCATCTCAGATCCCAAGTTTTTTGCTGAAAGCCAACTTCCGCATGTCACAAGGCTCATATATTTGTTGAGGGAATCATTCTAACATCATTTTTCTATGACACAAATCGACCTTGAATTGCTAAATGGCAATCTCCCAAATTAGTCAATTCCTAGTCAGAGAACATTTCTAAAAGTCAGAGAACAATTTTTCCTCCAAGAAATCGAAATATTACATCCTTCAATTTAACGGTATTGTTTCAACCACCGACGATGTTCAATCTTACCATAATTGCCTCATCAAGAATAAAACAAGGTAACCAAACTTTTGATATTTTTCCTGTGCCCTCGAATCCCAGGCCGCTAAGAGGTTATGCTTGTCAATTTGGATCAAGAACCAAGCTTTGATGAGCCGCTTGCCCTGCTCAGCATGTAGTGGTTTTCATAACCTGGCTCCTGGGAATGAAAGTTTCCATGTACTGTACAGTACATAGCATGCTCCTGATCTTCGTGAGCTACATAAATCTATGGGTATGGGCTGGATCCTGTAAAGTTCTTGAATCGCTGAACTGCTGTTGTAATCACTGTGTTAGAAGCTCCGATTGTTTTAGAAGCTCTGGAATGTGTAAGGCTATGGATTGCAGTCCTGGTTGAATCGTCAAAATTCGACTGAGGCTTAGGATGTCTCAACAAGACCAACCGCCACGTACTGAGCAATCTGCCTGCATTTGATCGATGGAGCCTCTGCTGTATCAGCTTCCTTTTCAGTATCACCGCGGGGATTTCCGTTCCATGTTGTCACACTCATCCTCACCCTTGGCAAGGAGCTCGTAAATGCCGGGAATCTTTTCACTTGAAATATTTTCGCCAAGTACCTGCATTTGGGTCACGAATATTAACTTTATGATGGAAATAAGGAAAGTAAGTAAGGATCACGGGATTTGGTTGTGTTCTGAAGGTGATCATAGTATTCAACGTCTAGAGGATTTAATGCAGTGTAAATGCGAGACATGACACACTTCAGAAATATGCTGTTGAGATAATGCTTGCAAACACACCCAGTCATCATCGCCACAATATGCAATACTCGGAACATCCAGAACAAAGTAGAATGAGTGATTTGGTAATGGTCCTAATCTGTACTTGTATTTATATATTAAAAACAACAAATTCGGTAAAAGTGAAAATTAATTACGTCATCAGAAGCACGATAGATGTAATATTGAAGATAGAATAGGTTGAATGGGATAATAAGGAAGAAAAAAGTGCACATGGCTCGATGCACTTTTAAAAATTTTGAATTTGAATTGGAGCTGCATAGAGAGAAGGCAGAGTGAAGGGTAAAATCATACTTGAGCTTGCGACTGGAAGCACATGAAGGGCGAGTAACGGCCAAAATTGGCAACCCGTGATGTGTACACATCAGCATACCTGCAGAACATTCAATAAAGGATTTCTTCAATGAGGCACAACTGGAACGTTGCATTTCTACAGAGTTAATAAATTGAAGACCGCAATAATGATTGCTGCACCTAATTCTTGCACTTCGCTTGCACCTATAAATATTTTGCTGTATTCTGTCTCTTTGAATCCTTTGCTGTATAGTTACTCTAATATTTGTCTAACTATGTGAAGTCATCTTCCAAGCATTTAGGCAGTGAGATACGCAGATGATCATTCAGCTGATGTTTGCAACTGCTTTCACTTGTGCAGTTTGGAATTGGAATATCGTTGCCTACTTTTCTATCTGTCGAGTCAGGTGGCTCTTATCCCACACTCCTGCTCGAGATAGGTAGCCCCACCTGATTCAACCCAACAAACAATTACACCTAAGGCCATTAGAAGCTTGTTAGTTTAATACAAAATCTAATACATCCAACTACGAATATGACAAGAAAGTCAACAACAACGTTCGTCATTTGCACTCTACAACCAAACGGCAGCTATTAAGTGGTTCCGTATATTTAAAATATCACATGGAGGTTCATTCGTGTGCAGAACCTCAGACAAGATTATGTGCCCGGAAATATGAGAAAGAATAAAACTGGGAAAATTTCTCAGCTTGTGGTGAATTACTTCGCACTAAAGTGCTCTCCATCGGTCTCCACCATCGGTGCAATTCTTTCGTCCAACTTTCTCAATAAGTTCAGCACCTTCCGCATTTTATTCTCCATTTTGCTCGCATCAACTACTGTTGCTGCTGCTGTCTACACATTAAAAATCATTACATATTTTCAAATCAATCACATTTTCTGTTTATGATGCCAAAAATCTCCCAAATTGTCTAATTTTACTGAAAATTGCTTAACTGCAAAGCACAACAATTCTCCCACTATTGGAAATTACTGTGTCTAATTAAGGATTTTAGAGCATTTAGTTGGTTGAGGAGGAATCAAATGCCAGCTTAAGTAGGGCTTTCGCGCAACGGCAGATGATTTGAGCAGAGGAAAATGGGGAAAAGACCTGAGCTGGTCGGCTATGACTGCGTCGCAGCATCGCCAGCCGCAACTGGTTGAACACATCTCCAACAACCTCCTTTTTGTTCATGAAGTCTAGTAGTTCCGCTCGATGGCTCCTTCCGCGAGCCATGGCCCTAACCTGCAGCACTGTGCTTGCTTGGCTCAGCATCATATCATATCACACTTAACAGACCCCATGAATTCACAATGGTAACGGGTATGCGATCATGAAATAAAGGTACGTCCAAAGACCGAATATTTGAAAGGAAGTTGGCATCATTCCAAATAGATTGGTATGTTTTCATAAGCTTCACAGTTGGCTAAGTCTTCAACCACACAAAATTTAACGCCCCAAATGCTTTCGTTTCTTGAACCAGTCTCAATTGACAAAACAGTTTTGCCACTAGAAACAACCTCTCTCTCCAATTCGCGGCAGATAAGCGCTGTTCGCCATTTGAGGTTGACTTTCGACTGACTAACATCTGTGAATATATGATCACCAACATAGAGTATTTCTCCACCAAAAGCGCCCAGAGCCTTCTCCACCATGAAAGCACTTCCTCCGCAGTACAAACCGCCTGTCACAACATTGAACACCTCAAACATGAACACCTCAAAAACGTCACGAATTCAGACTATTCATTTTTGACAGAATCTACCATACATAATATTGACGTTCTTATATGCAGCTTGAACAGGAGGTTACCCCAGATGTTATTGGCAAGTTCAATGGGCCACAATCTACAACGAGAATGGAAATGCAAGGATCATTATCCATTCTTGTCAAGATGAACAAGCAACATCTTGATTTGATGATGATGGTTCAACGGGGTGAACTTCTCCTGGAGGGGTTTCGAATATGAACCTGCTTTAGGCTCGTAGCAAGGACGCATAAGACCATCCACAGTAACAATCTCGTAAAGGGGGCTTGATCTCTGGAAAAACTCAGGCTTTCTGGCAGATACAACTACCTACAAAGAGATGAAGGTGTTTGCCAACCACGAGATATCTAAATGGAATATGCAACCAAACTGGGAAATACAGAATAAGGAGCTGAGAGATTATATTTCAAACGATAGATACCAAGTCAAAGAGATTCCGCCAAGTCATTCCCTCGGGCAGAAATGGGTTGAAGGCATAGTTCATCATCTTGTTAGTGTATTGGTAATCCGAGTTGGTGATCAGAAGAAGTCGTTTTCCTGCCTACGGAGCGACAAAAGTAAAATTTAAGGACATTGAGAATCTTTTCATTACAACTTTGACCTCAATCCAGAAATATGTTTTTGTAACGAAATGGCGAATTCGGATAACTTACGTCCTTCTGATCAAGCAGGGTTGCCGGTAGCTCTTCGTCGAGTTCAACGTACTTATCCGGTTTATTATAAATGTCCGCCTATATTGAAACCATTGAAGCATCAGATTCTCAAGATCCGCTTCCCTCAATGAAACAATTCAGGATCTTAAGAAAAGATTAATTCTCATTAAAACTCTTCAGAAACGTGGGCGTCTGATAAATAAAATCAATACTGCACGTCTTAGACAATACTTTTCTGACTCGACTGTAGTCCGAAATCAAAGTAATTTTCTAGCTTGAAATTGTCCTGAGAAAGAACCTTGAGTTTTCCCTCGATGTGAGCTTTAAACAATGCCTTAGCGACCGCCTGGGTGCAATAGGGAAAAAACTACATTATGTGCTAGAAAAGACCAAAGAAACACATCGAAAATTAAGTAGGCTCAAGAGACAATCTTGGATTTCCGTATCCCTCTAAATCTATAAAAAAACAAACGGCAGATTATATAAAAGAGACGATTACCGCATAAAGAGATTTGTAGTTCAGTTTGACCAGGGAGGGTGGAAATTGACCCTTATCAAGCCTCGCCACCAACTTAACCATTCATCCAGCAATACACATGGTTAAGAAACTTAACATCTCGATTGTGATGCCATCATACCCTTGCATCATCCTAACGCATTGCTTAGCATGAAATAGATCAGTTACAAGGGTCAAATAAAGAGAAGTATTGTCAGGGATTACAAGGTCCTTAGAAGTACCTGCATGTATAGAACAGCTTCAGACATGGAGAAGAGTGTGTTTAGGAACTCCCAGCGATATTCATCACGCAAATCTACCATTAAGTCCCCATAAACCTTGCTGATATCACATGAAAACACCCCCCCGTGTGTAAATTCGTAATCCACAAACATCAATTTTATGTCGTACCTGCTTGAATGAAAACTCCACTCAGATTTGTAGCCATTCCAAGAGCAGTGGTTCTTGAATTACTTCATAACGATGAACTACACATGATGTCAAATGTGAAAGACACTCTCGAACTAGACATTTGACTCGTCTTGAGTTATTCTTGTGCCAGTTCGAAAATTGGTCGGTTTAAAGCTGAATGGACCGAAAAACGTAACTCGTACTCAAGCACCATTATAGTACGCATATTTGATTCATGACCTAAGCATTACTGAATTTCGCTGCAAGACAAGATTGATTAACCAGAATGGGAGTACACATTGAAGCACGTATTATCTTTTCTATGATCTGCAAAGCCATCTTTGGTGTGATGAACACAGAAAAATAATATCGCGAAGAAATTTCTTATTAAAGACACCTGATTGTACGAGTAGAAAGCATTTTTGTTCCGTGCATGGCGCGCTTAATATGGCCAAACCGATCTGCTTTAACTAGATTTCCTTTTTCTTTGTCCAAAATGAGGCCCCTAATCACCTGAACAAGAATACAACACGCACGTTCAGTGCTGCATCAATCTCATATTTTCAGCACGTTGATTACAAGGTTCAATTTGATTTACCCGAGTAGAACTTATTCAAACTTCGCCGTAACGGTACAGACCTGTCCAACTCTCAATGATATGAGTGTTATCGCTGCAACAATCAGACGACTGAAATGGTATCCTCACACGAATGTGATATCATCGGTAGTCATTGCGTTATCACTGGTGACCTTCATTACTAACTGACTAATAACTGATGGGAACTAACACTGATACACCATTAGCAAAGATACCAACATTTAAGTTTCGGCAGTTTCGGCATCAATGAATGAATGTTTACCAGATGATTGTCGAATGTAAGTCCTTCAGTAGGAAAGCCCTGCAAGTTGAGATTTTTTAATCCATATTCGTAAGCCCTTCCTTCCCATGCCTGTCATGATATCAGTTTACACTGAATCTCTAAGTACTGATAATTCGTGTCTCACTTAAAAGTATATGCGTGTAAACTAGTCTTCTGTCTACTGAGCTGCTGAAGCATACTAGAGTATTAATCTCAACTTTCCTTTTCCAAAGCCGTAGTTTCGTTGAAACAGTTTTTGCCTAATTAAGCCCGCTATAATCCAAGAAAATGTCATCCAAAGCATGAGTTTGATTTCTCAGAGAAACAAGAAGCACACCTCAATCATGTAGAAGGAAATTCACTCAAAATTAGACCTTGAGAAATTCTCACGCTTCAGCTGATGCGTAGACCATATTGTGCAACAGTATAAATCGAAAGACCTTTGTCAGAAAGAAGACGCAAGTGCTTTAATTTCAACCTGCAAGAGGCTATTATATGGATAGTGGTGCATTGTACCTTGACATTGTAGTGGATGAGGGTATAATCCAAGTCATAGCCGATGGTCGTGATGGTCCGCAAGCTCAGTGTTCGACTGCAGAAAATGCCTCGGGATGGGCATCCATCGGGGTACTGTTTCTGCAAACCTTAATACAGGATTAATGCGTGTAAGTCTTTCTGGTAGCTGCTGGATCTTACAGAAAACAACAGGAATGATGACAGGAACGCGAATCGGTGGTCGACAGTAGTTAATAATGCCCCCTAGATGAAAGTGTAATTTCCGTCCATCACATATCGATCTTAACATTCATTAACAGCATGTCACAAGACTTGTTCTGCCAAGTTCCAACAAAGATGACAGATATTCACATCCAGTACCAAAATCAGAAGTGAGTAGATCCAAACCCCACCGGAATTTGCAACATGTTAAGGAAGTCTGCTGCTTCCTTTGCCTCTTGATGTGTGGATTCCATGCTTTTATCCCCAGCTTCGTTTCCTGCACCACAAAGGTAATGCTTGTAATAGTTTGCCAATCAACACCATAGCCCAAATGCTTCTAATTCAATGCAGTACCTCTCATGATTCATCGAAACTATCTCAAAATCTTCGGAGATAAGCTTCTAAGTATGGATTCTAATTTTTATCTTGAAGAATATAGATGTTAGCAAGGTCTACGTTTATCCCCCAATTGCCTGGATGGTCAAGAGTGGACACCTCCACATCTTTAGGAGTTGAAATGAATCATTTAGGAACCGTCAAGAAACTAGAAAATTATATAAATAAACAGAAGAAATCATGCCCTACACATTTAAACGGTATGCTTACACTCATCGAAGTTACCATCCTGGGCGATAAGCTTACAAAGAGGACTTTCTATTTCAAGTTCAAGCACTTAAGGGTTAAATCACGTCTAGGACATCAAACAGATACAGAATAGAGTGAACGTGATTATTGGGTTCGCAATAATTGTTGTATACATAACGCGCAAGAATCAGGAAAAATCATATCTAGGACATCAAACAGATACAGAATAGAGTGAACCTAACCTTTCATAGGAAAGCTGAGTAAGGAGTCAGGTATTTTAAGTGTGTGAAACGCACCAAGAGAGTCCAAATAATCGCCTTGGAGGTCCTCAAGAGAACACTGGACAATACAGTCAACATTTGACCTACTTGTCCCTTTGGTTTTCGAGCTTGGACTCACACAAAGTGAATCATCATCTATTATTTTTTTGGTAATTGGTGTATCGCTCTGTGCCTCGTCTTCTGGGTCATATTCTAACTGCCTTTTCTTCCATAACTTCTCCTCTTTTTCCAATACCGGATCTTGATCAGCTGTTCAGATGCGATCGTCAACAATTACCAGATAAAGAATATTGGTTCAGATACTAGCAGTCGTGTTAAAAGACAAGTTATTACATTCGCAAGAGGAAAGTGACAGGTGTCCATTTCCTACTAGCTAGGTCTGGTTCATCCTCACATATTCGAAAGTAGACATAACCCTAAAGAACGGCCAGCTGGATGTAAAAATGGGAGACGTTTCCGCATTCCAAATCCTGTAGTGGATTTTTTAGGCTAACTTTTTTTCTTCACGAATCCATGGTAAAACAGACAATCAAACTTTAGCAATTGAATGAGTAATCCCAAACGACCCAATATTCCACAACTTTCCTAAAGGTGGCCACTTCTGCTCTCTCTAGAAAACTAACAGATTGTCATGGCATTCAGGCAGATCAGTGAGATATTCTCTCACTGCATTTAGACTGATCAAGCAGGGGTACGCTCACAACCGAAGCGACGAAGCAGTGCTAGAAATATCATTGACACCTCAAAATACTAGCCTAGCTAGTCTGTGCATCAATTAAAGAGAGTGTACCTGGACCTCCGATTGTAAATAGTCTGTTTGACTGGACGAATGGATTATTATCACGCCTAGGACGAGCAGGCGATGATCTGGAAGAACTTTCTCTCATTTCGGGAGGACTTGTCCTCGCTTCGCTTCGATGAGCAGTCTGAAATGTACTTCGTACGTGATGCTGCGCAGCTGCCGTTACCGGTCTCATCGTAGTGTCCATCACCCTCTGGCATGGTCCTATAGAAAGCAACTACATACCCCAAAATGCAGTTAGTCCCACTCATCTGAAGAAAATGGCTATGGCATGAGAATGGAAATTGCTTTTTGTCATGAAAATGAAAATGCTGACAGAAATGACATCAGGGGACGAATTCAAATTTTAAAAAATCAAGACCAGGACTACTGGTATCCATTGTGTGCAGACCTTGATACAGAACTCTTGGACCAAGCTTACTTTGCATGCCATAACTAAAGCCAGATATCTATCATCGAAAAACGCTACTTCTTTAATCGTACATAGATGGAGTTTAAGAATATAATTTGAAGTAGAAAATTGTAGCTAAGAATGCATCAATAAGCAACGACTGCCAAACGTTTCAAAACCAGAATTTTCTCATTTCTGGGAATGAAGAGAGTTGGCAGTCGAAATTTGAAATGCATGGTCTCACGCTTGGCAATAAATCCCTAATGGCAATGACATATTAAACTTCTCAAAGAAGCTTAGTTAATGAGACGAGCCTTGTTGCGAGAAGTAAGAATCTTGTGCACCACGTATTTGGGTTCGAAGAGCTGCACCTTGATTAAATCTGAAAGGGCTAGACACAGCAGATGCCTTCTTGAAGGAGTGTCGCGACTCAGCAGCTATAAATTCCTCTGGAATGGAACTTCTCGCCATAGAAGCTGCGCCAGACGACTATCGTTAAAACGTGGAAAGGTAAACAAGCCCGCATATACAATATCAGAGACATCAACTGGGAAACTATCTAGGCTATCATTAGCACTACTTGCGAAGCAAAGATAAACGAGCTGCAAAACGCTCATTTGACATCAGAAAGTGTTAAATCTTGAATGGCCCACCCCGCACAGACAGTTGAAGCAATGTTTCACAACACTATCCGCTTTTTCTCAAGGCAAGTGAACATTCTCAATACCAATTCTACCAACAACACCTTATCCAAGAGAAGACATCGATTCAATCTGAGGATAAGCACTCGCATCATATAATATGTTGCCTTGTTACCGATGCATAGTATCCTGCGACCAAGGGGGGTAAAGAGCCGAACCTTGTTGGAGGTGCACAGATCTCGAATGAAAAGACCGTTGAGACAGCGGCGGACTCTGCTGCCGGGTAGAAGAATGAGCTTCGTGAACGGCTGCGAATGAAATATGACCATCGGGCGACCACCGAGGACGAGATCTGGAAGAAGGACGTCTTGCTGCAGACGGAGACCTTGAACGCGGGCGGGTGAGCAAGGGCGATGCAGAAGCGATAGCCGCGAGCAGAGCCGCATATGATGGAGGAGATGCAGGGCGCGCCTGACGTTGAGGAGTTGAATAGCACGGCACTGGATTTCGTGCAGAGTGCAACCTACTGGGGGGACTGCTTTGCAATTGAGACGCGAGGGATCCACGGTCAGAACTGGGGCTTTGCTGCATCGGGGAAGGTGTGGAACGCCTTGAATTCCCACTCTTCGCTCGCTCGCGCAATGAACTTGGCACATTCCCCCAGCCTCGTCGTCTTTTAGGAGACATACTCGTTCGTTGACTCGCAAGGAAACTGGGTGGAGCGCGGTCTACCCGGCCGCAAATGCATTTCACTGGTGCGGTATTGCAAAGCTTAGTGTACGCAATGCCTTCAAAGGATCGAACCTCTCTAACAGTCCCGACTCTCTTGTCTGATGGAGTTTTGTCTGCTGCTGTCCAGCTTCTCGAGCGATGCTGCATGAAAGTCGGGTGTTGCAACATTGCCGAATGCTTGATCCCCTTCCTCTGACTGTCTTGCACAATATCGTCCACCATGTTCAGCACTTGCGTTTCGTAATCTATGTTCGCGAGATTTCCATCCCGAGCCGACATTGGTCTTCTCCTGCTCCCATTCTTGCAAACGAAAATCTGACTGGTATCCTCCATTCCACTATTCATTTTGAACAAGATGCATTCCCCATTAACTCTTCTCAGGATTAATTTCCGCAACCATAACATCGATCCTCGCATCATTCCACCACTCTATCATTGTAAATGTCATCACCACATGAAACCCTAAGAATTCGGAAACAGCAGAATATGGCAGCCAATTCACCAGATAGTTCAAGATCCAATAACAAAGAAACAAAACCGCATTCACAGTGAAGAATCTGCGGGCATTTCTCTATAGCACATTTCAAGATAACTTTGCAGTCACCTTACACTCAGCTATTGTCTGCTCGCAAATCGACAAACTGTACTGAGACTGAATTCACTTGCTCCACGCAATGCCGTAAAGTAAAACACAACGTTCATGCGGACGTTGCTCAAGATATTCGGCATGTGTAAGCAATGCACGCTTCTCTTTGCAACCGATCTGCAAAATCAGGAAGAAAGAATTATCAACATCACGGCCAAATCATTAGACTGATGTAGTTGCCTTCACGATCTACAGAAAAGGATTAAAATGCGCATCAATTTCCGCAGCGTACAGCTAGGATTCGAATTCAAAAATTCAGCAGGGTCCCGATCATGAGGCAAATTAACATCGGTGTTCGTCAGTGCACATGTACAGAGTGTTGTGCTTTCACTTGGACATTACGACAGATTGAAACAGAACGTAAATAATGCTTTCTTGACTGCAATGCAACATTAGAAAAATAATTCATGCTAACACCGTAATCAGTAATAAATGTTTCAATTGGAGCATTAAAGAAAGCCTTCGTCATTTTCTTCAGCAGAGTCCCGATCATGAGGCAAACATCGGTGTTCGTAAATGTACATGTGCAGAGTGTTGCGCTTTCACTTGGACATGACTACTAGATTGAAACAGAACGTAAAATAATGCTTTCTTGACAGCAATGCAACATCAGAAAAAAAAATTCATGCTAACACCGTAATTAATCAGACATAAATGTTTCGAGCATTACAGAAAGTCTTCGTCACTTTCTTCACCGTAACTTCTCACGTGTCTCATCTGAAACAGAAAATTCCGCCGGGAGTGTTCATTCGCAATGGAGATACTGCAAAAACGGAAGATTGTCATTCTAAAAATTATACAATTGGGTTATTGATTGCCATACACCGCGTTTTCTTCGACTCCGTTTTGAAAGACTCGATTCTCAAACTGTAAATACACAAACAAGGACTAAGAGGCAAGAGCTCGCGAATGCTGAACGCCATAGCCGCAGCCATGGTCTTAGTCGGCCCATAGAAAACGAAAGAGAAGAAGAAGCTCGTCGGCCGAACTGAAAAAATCTTCAAAATGCTAGATATATCCTGAAATGTACAAACTTCTGACAAACTCGTGGATGTTGGCATCCAAGTTGGTAGATATGGTAGTTAGAGGGTGATTCAGGTGGTGTGCAAATTACCGCCCTCTAGTGCAAATTTTGGATGATGAATGAATTCAACCTTGTCCCATGCATACAAATTCTTTTTTTCCCTTCATCAAATGTTTTTAGATTCTAGGGTCAATTTAATAAAATTTGTAATACCATAGACTTCTTCTCCACAATATTTTGTAGTTCAAAAGAATTGTTCAATCATCAAGTATATTTAACCCTAATAGTTAACCTTCAAAGTTGTATTTAACCTTATGAAGTTCAATTCAAATACTATCCTTATAACTCCTAAGTGCCTAAGCCTTTCCAAGTGTGTTTTGATTATGAAAAAAGAGCATTGGCTTGTAGTTATCCTCAATGAAGTAAATTGTATTTTTTTCCAAATTTAACCATATAGATGTTAATAGAGCTTGTTTCTTAGTACGCACACCAATTTTGAGTGTGAAATTTCCTTGGAGTTGTGAGATTATACCAAAGGAAATGTACATTTTCTATTCTTTGTATGTTGTCTTTGTCCAAAATGTTTCAAAAATTTGCATATAAATGTTTATTGGGATTGGTAAAAACATAAACAACTTCAAAAAGTGTTAGCACACTAAAATGAACTTCTAAAAAACTTAATTTCACATGAAAAAACATTAGACTCATTTCACAATCCCCCTTGCAATTGTTGAAATGCAATTTTTGTTTATAAGTAGAAATTGCAAATAGCTTGAAATAAACACTTGTATGTTGAAGTTTTCAATGGTGAAAATCATGAAAAGACTTTAAACTTTTCATTGGGACCATTCTCAAAGCAAATGGATAAGTAAAATTTCTTAGATCTCAAATCAAATGAAATAGCCAAGCTTTGCATAAAGCTAGGAAATGAAGAAAAATTAGCAAGCTTTACACTCCACTTTTAGTACACATATGCCTTTGAAGACCTCTCAACAACTGAATATGTACTTTTCTCACTGAAAAATGAGAGTTTTCCATAGTTAACCCTAAAAACTACCCAAAAAAATTTTAAACTGATCATAGGAATTTAACTACCCGCACAAAAATGGGCCTGAATAGATCGACCATATATGGTCACTAAGGCAATTAGGGGTTAAAACTAACTTTAGGTAGGAAAAAGTATTTTTTTGAGTCATCACAATTAGGAGTAAACATTCAAAATTATTCCCCCCCCCTCAAAAAAAAAGTCTTGTGAATATCACTACTATTTAATACAATTTTACTAGGAGTTTTCTTAATTTTGGATTGACTATCATTTCATCAATAAATTTTAGTTAATGTAATAGTAGATTCAATCATATGGGTACAATCTATGGGTCATTGATTAATATTTTTTAAAGTCATTGTTAGATTATTCCTTTAAGTTTGAACTATATCTTTATTCTTCTAAATTTTTTTGAAATATTAACTATTCCTCTATCCTCAAAGGATTGAAGTTAAACCTAGACTATCCTAAAAAATATTACTCTAATTATTTTATCTTGTTCTAACCCATTTTTTGAATAATTGTTTATGAAAAAATATGCCATTTTGGAAATACTGAATTTAGGAATAGTTTTTTCTAAGACCATAAGTTAAAACTATACCAAGATTATTTATTATAAAATAACATCTAAACAATGTCTATAGAACCTTACAAATGAGTTGAATTTAGGAATTAATTTTTCTATCTCTATTTACAACCTTATGACTAGAACATACTTTCAAAAATGTCTAAGAATGTTTAGGCTAATGATAAGTAGGTACTGAAGTTAAATTTATAAATATCTTTTATGTTAAGTGCATAGTGTTGTAGCCCACCATTTCACCATTTCATCCTTTTAGGTTGTCATGTATTCATCCTTTCACATTATTCACCAAAAGTTTCGAAGCATACTTGAGTTTAAAATCCAATTTTAGCAAGCAAAAGAAACTACTATACTTCTTATACAACAAGGACCATGTTGTTGCAAAGGTTGTGGTGACAATACTAAAAAACTGTATGTAGTGTTCTATTGTATAGAGTGTCATGTATATAAATTTAAAAGTGGCCATATATAATTTGCAAATGTCTTCACAAATGATGTTATCAAAATTTACTTCTATGTTATTGACAATATTTGTAGCAATAATAAAAAATATTAACCTTAACTAATTATAATTTTTGACAAATATTAACATTTGCAATACTCAAAATTTAGTGCCAATGACACAAAATACATTTTTTTAGTGTAATAAGAACATTTTAAGTAGTCTATTTGTAAGACAGACTTTGTTATTTTTCGGATGAAAGTAAGCAATACATGTGTGGGCCTGCCAAAAGAATTATTTTATTTGATACAACATTTTTGTCATTGTTTTGCAACTCTACCACATGCTACTTCAAAACATTGAGTGCATTGACATTACCAATGATGAGATTTGTTTGGCTTTTGCACATCAGGAGACTTGCCACTGGTTGGAAGTTGAAATAGTGAATAGCATGGGCTAAACACACACCACTGAATGACCCATTCTCCAAATCGTGGACATTCTGTTTTGCTTCTTCTGCTCCGTGAACATCCATTCCATTTCAAGTGTTGTCACCATGCTCGATTCCTCACGGTGACGCAGCTTATCGCCGAAATTGTTGCTGCATTGCATACCAGTTTGCAAGTGGAGTTATTGCTGAGGATCCGCATCCCCGTTTAGTATCTCTGTTTGCAAGTGTAAGCATTCTAACTTGTGAATTTGCACACCCGTTTTGGATCTCCGTTAGCGAGGGGAAGCATTGTTGAGAATTTGCACCCTCGTTGTGCATCACAATGTGCGAGAGAAAGCGTCCTTGAGGACGTCCACCCCTGTTTTGCGTCTTTCTTAGCAATCCGAATTTCAGACACCGAGAGTTACTGTAGCTCGGAGACGAACATCTGCGAGTTTCTGAGTGGTTTCCTTTCCGAAGAGCTCACCAGTGAGCTTCTAGCAGACGCCACCATGCAAGAAGTACTGCAAGCCCGGCAATTTCTGTAAGGCCGTCACCACCAAGTACGACGACCTTGCACGTCGGTTCGAGCTCGAGAGTCGTCTTCGGAGTCTGCAGATGAAAGAAGATGAGGCGTTCGATCATTTCTATTACGGCGAGTTTGAGAATTTGAGGGATGAGCTTACGGTTAGGGGTAGGAATTTGGACGACGGGTCGCTGGTATACTTGATCTGCCTTCCAGATGGAACACATTCGTAGATCGCGTTGTAGCCAAGGGGCTTGATGTGATCCCATATGGCAATCTTCTCTCGGACATAGAATCTGAGGAAGAGAACAGAGAGAGCCTTAGGGTGCACAGAATGTCGAGGAGCTTCAGGTGGTGGAAGGTGGAGCCCGTATTGAACCCATTCAGAAGTCTCAGCCTCAAGTTGTACAATGTGGAATGATGGGCGGGAGAATTGAACTCATTCAGAAGCCTCAGCCGCAAGTTGTACAATGTGGAATGATGGGCGGGAGAATTGTACCTATTGAACAGATGAAGGGGAACGGTGTAGAGAGCAGCAGGTCGTAGTAACAACGGCAGCGACGGCAGCAACAACTACAGCAGCAGCAGCAGCAGCAGCAGCAACAACAACTGCAGCGGCAAACCGTTAGGCAATCTGGGAACAGAGGCTACGAGCAACCTGAAGAATTTTGGGTGAGTGGATTGATCTTGACATTTTCCTAAGGAGCCGGTTTAGCGACAGGTTGCTTCTTGTGGTATTTAGGGCATACTGAGAAACATATATACTCGGACGGAACTTGTCCGTGTTACTAGTTGCGAGTCTTTATCAACTTGTTTTACAGCGAACTGCAAGAGCAAAGATAATAGTTCGGATCATGTCCAACTTTGATAAATGAAAAACATGGTCTTCCATGATTACACAGATTGATATTTCGTTTCATGTGGTTAGATAGCAATCCTCACCAAACTTGCATTTCGAAGTTACTGGTCCCCGTAACGTCAAAGAGCAGTGATTTCGAGCAGCTGAGAAGGGGTTGCCTTCTGTCACTCAGTGTGATCTACAACCACCCACTTTCATATTGCATAAGAATTCCGCAGATTGTGACGAGTATTTGATCTCAACAGATTTGATTTTTGTACCCAACCCTTTCTCTTCACAGCTCTATAGTGTGCATCTCCCGGGCATCTGTTAAAAGTGACACAAATGGTATCCTCTCCCTTATCAAGGGATTTTGATTATACTGTAGTCTACAAATATAGACTGGAGGACTCACATTAATAGATCTCATTTAGTACAAGATCATACTACAGTACTTGTCAGCATTTTTCCCCAGATCTAGTGGGGCGTACAGGAACGATCGTCCAAGTGTGCAGCTACTTCACCGTGGTACAGTGCTGCAGGTGCCATTTCAGCAGCTGACAAGAGGCATTGCTCAATGGATCCCATACTATACCTACACAGGGTGGAGTGTATGCCAGGGCAAGGGATATGAGAACCGCATGATCTGCTTCATTTAGATTCAAAAACGCTCCCAGGATTGGATTTAATTTAGGTTGTATTCGACAGAGTGAAAAGAATCACGTGGGCTCATGTGATGGTTACCCGACCGATCCCTGTTGTTGCAGCTAATCAACACCCAATTATTTACAGATTACCTTCAACCGCATCTACAACTTCGAAAGAAGACCCGGCATCATCTCTGTGTGCCCTCCTTTCATAGGTATGTCCTTGTCGCCATTCTCATCTGTTGCGTCGTATGGTGGAATGTCAATTGCAGGTGAGCAATTGAAGAACCCATGTGGCTGCTCAGATCAAACAACAGGCCAATTTGGTTCCGTTAGGGCATGGCTTTGAATAGACGAACGACATATATGGACTAGGTAACTTTAAAGTAGAGCCCCATTATGCGAAATACCATGTGGAGGCTGTGCTTTCATATTACTACACATAACGGCAATGGCTGAATCTTGTTCTATCATGCTCAATCAAGCGTCTGAAAAGGACACCTTAATGTCAAGTGGTCATGATTATGAGAAAGCAGCGCACTCCTTATCCAATGCATGCTTGCCTCCTCAGTCTACAGAAATGGCTTCCATTGTGACAACATATCTTGAATCCACATTGAAAGTGTCTTCTAGAAATTGAAAGTTTCCAGGTAGAAAGATTAAGATTTTTACTAACCACCAAGTTGAAGCCAATGTGCTCCACAGGCATCACCGGCCAATCCTCCAGTCTAGGAATGTGAGTTACTCCAAAGACATACCTGCATTCCAATGAAATTTAGAGCATCTCAAAGCAGTTACAAAGACAATACGAGACTCGCCATCAGAGATCACCCTGAATGCCCAAGAGTGGCCACTTCCATGTTTGTAGAAGTCGAAAATTAGTCAAGAAAGGTAGCAAATGTATATACAGGAATAAGAAATTAGAGATCTCCTTTAAGACCAACTCAAAGATTCATGCTGTGTTATTCCATTGATTATTAGTGACACTTACTTATTGGAGGTCAAGGATGAAACACAACGTGAACCTTTCAGTTGGAATTAAAGGATATTTTGTCAGAACACTATTGAACAATAGAAACCTGTTGTGAAAAAATTACTACGGTGTAATCGACTGTTGACTTCCAAAGCAGAATTTCATTTTTTTAAGCACTGAAGGGGCAAAGTAGACATTGCACTTCAGATACTCATAAAAATATTACGCAAACTAAACGAGCTGCAACAAGCTTGGGAGTACAGTAGGAAGAGTACCCATCTCCAGAGAATCAGTAATTTTATAATCATATATGCTGCAGACGTCATTCTTCCACAAAACTGATGCTAGAAGTTATCATTTTTAACGCTCAGAAACAAGTTCAAACAACTCACCAAAGAACAATATCGGTTTCCTCCAGTTTCCGGTCCTGCTTCACCCAAGTAGGCAGTCCCTCACCCACTCGTGGATTTTGATTTGGAAATTCTCCACCTGGGAAGTTCTCTTCAGGGTGGAATTGAGTCACCCAGAGATTGTGCTGGAGAAATGCAGCTCGCCTCAGGAACTTTGCCTCGGGTCCAGCAAGTGGCAGACAGTTGGAGCCAGGGACTAGCTTATAGCCAGTGAGCTTCCCTGTTCGATTATATGTTCTTGTATTTCGTACCTGAGGAAATACAACAACTAATTATTTTCGTATCTCTCTCAAGCAAGAACACTCACATTGTGGATCGTATATGGAAAATTCCATCATAAGTTCTCAATCTCGGCAATCTAGATTTTAGAGTTAGGTCTAACGTTCTAAAATGGCTATCAGGACCAAACTATACTTAAGCCATACCCCATCCTGAGCCCCTTTCTGTTAACAATGGTTGGAATCAGAGAAATTTTACAATAAGAGATTGAGCTGGTGATACAACATCAGCCATCGTGCTGCGCGCTAAAATGGAAGTATCGATCTTCGGATGTTATGTTAAATATCCTTGCAAGGCTATCTGGCAGAGACTCTGTTAATTGCGAGTCTGGAAATCATGCACATGAGGAGGATCGGCAAGCCAAAATTTGATGGAGAGGCAAAGTAGGTGGATTGTAAAGGACCAAGAAAAGAAACGTACGATCCAATGTCGAGCGCTGAGGGCGTTGCAATCCCTTTGAGCCTGCTGTTCTGAGCGCAGAAGGGTTTCATCAGCGAAAAAAGCATTATTGTGAGGGTTGTTTGGTCCCGGTTTCTCCACCTTCACATTCACTTCCACCACCTGAAAGAAGGATACAAATTTGTCAAATATAGAAGGCTAGAACACAAGGCCCAATCAAATTACTCAAACTCGTGGTCACATCACAAGCTACCTCCGAGATGGATCCTCAATAATTCGTAAAATTGATTAATAGATGCCGAAGATGAATAATAGGTAATCGGTCATCAATCAGTTGCGAACATATCGGTCCACCAGTAAAATGCAGTCAATTTACATGCTCCGTAAGATTAGGCTTCAATATAACACAACAAACAACAGCTTTAAGATTCACTTTCCTACACATATGTAATAGTTTTTCCTGGTGAAATTGGATTTGGATTAGGGTAGAGCTCACGGCAGAGCTCACTATAGTGTACCTGATTTTGTCCTTCACCGGGATTACAGTCAACGGCCATATCCAACCGGGCAACGAAAAAATGTTGATGAACTGGAGCATAGAGACCAGGTGCAATTACAGTGCCATGCCGGCGGCTCTCCCCCGCCTTCAAGGCACCCAAGCTCAAGATGCCAGTCAGTTTCACTTCCGCTTCTATCTTACCATCCTGCAACATGAATTCCAATCTAGCGATCAAAACTTGTAAATCTCATCATATCTCCCATTCTGCTACCTAGATAGCTGTGGTCAGCTTCAAGAAAGTTCCAAACTAGTTCTTTCCCTAATTTATTATGCAATGAGGGAAGAGGTAGATCATGCACCTAGTTCTACTAAGTTCATTTTTCAAACTCAGATAATGATCATAAAGATCTTCAAGACAATATACAAAATACAGCGCACACTTTTCCGTCACTGTCAGAACCATTGGGCCGGTAGTGTGTGGCAATCTACTTCACTATCGTACAATCTACGATGAAGGTCAGATAAAGACACCGATCATCAGATGCTGATCAAAAGCAATTGCTGTGTTACCTTACTCTGTTTCTTCTACCCTTTTCGACTATGAAGAGCTCTAGGTTAGACTGAGAAAAATATCCGAGGCTGTATACCCTTTACTCAACTAAACAACAAAGTCACATAATTCCGTGTTGCAAAAATATATCAGTACTTGGTGTCTTCCAGCCCCAGTCCTATGGCACATCACTGTGAGCCGATAACCATGCACTGCTTTAGCATCAAGTGGTTGCGAGAGGCTCCATAACAAAATAAAATTCAGATATCGCATCAGAAGGTCAGGAGAGAACCAGGCTTTGACAAGGCTCTCTCATTAATATGGGAATATTAATAAGCGATTGCTCAAGAACTATTAATGGCCAGAACATATGCCAAAAGGCAGTAAAAAAAATGGATTAGTGTTCAATTGCTCACTAAGCAATTAGAGAATCAAACCTGGTAGAAATGCCAGTAGAAACCGTACTCATAGTTGGCAACAGTGCAGAAGCAGGAAACTGTTAATCGCCGTGACCGACGTCTTTCTGTGGAACCAGTTCGCCAATCTTGATGTTTCCATAGCACTCCATGATCTTCTTCGTGCATGCAAACGCAGTTTTCGATCGTTTCAACTCCTCCATGGAAGTTGGTGAAATGGGCATCAAAGTACTTAATCAATCCCAGACAATCGCATCCCTGCACATCTCTACGTACTAACCGACTCAGCAAGCCTATTTCCTCGTTGAAGTCAGTCGAGAAGTCAGCTGACATTGTCAAGTTACTTCAGATCATACATAAGTCGAGCAGATAGCTCTGAAATCACAATACTCTGCTTAAAGTAATCAAAATAAATCAGGACATTGCAACACCAGCTCTTGGGCCGGAGAGAGAGAGAGAGAGAGAGAGAGAGAGAGAGAGAGAGAGAGAGAGAGAGATGAGAATTTATTGAAAAAGAAAAGTACTGACCCGTCTTAGGGAGTGACAGTTCTTTCCTAGTCCATCTTCTCCAGCATCAAACGCATTCTTCCTATAATGAGGATCCATTGGGTCACCGTAGGGGACTACCATTTCCACAAAGCTCATACGATGTGCAACAGACCGTCTTCCTCGACTCCCATCTTCATAAGCAACCGTGTGAATAACCAAACCTTCTCTTGGAGTAAAGCCAATTCGAAAATTCCACTGCGAAAACAATTTTCCAAGTGGAATGAAAAGACCAAAGAAAACAAAAGTGAAATTTGATATAACCGAACACTCAGTCCCAGAGTGGCTATTCTTCTTCCTCACGAGAGGTTATTCACCGCAAGTAGAAGAAAGAATCATATTCTATTGTTTTTCACCCTTGTCAGAAATATGCTGAATAAGAAAGTTCTCCAGTATTTATACCTTCTGCCACTCCACTGCATACCCATTCACACGAAAGCTAGGCCCTTCGGGTTGAGAAATATGCAAAGGCTTAATGTCGCTTCTATCCAAAGCCCCGCGAGAAGCACCAGCTGTATAATTTCTCAGAGGATCTGAAGTTGGTAGTGGAACCAAAAACTTGTCCTCGAACTCGATTACCTGAAATCCCAGGTTCATTTATATTGGCTAAAGAGGAAATGGAGAAAAACTCAACGGAGAAGCCCCAACGAAAGGGTATCCTCACAATCATCATACTCTAGAATTCTCACTTGAATGGTTAAACAAGGTTAATTCAAAAAAACAGGGCAGCACATATCCCTAGCATACTAGGAACTAAGAGACGCGAGGCCAGTCACAAATAAAATGCTCAAGGCAGAGAAAGCGAATCGACTCTAGCCATTACTATTTTCATTAATCAGGACAAAAATCTCCAGAGTATCACCTCCATTTTTTGCATGTCTACCAGCACATGTATGCCCTCCACAGGTCGTGCATATCCGTTTTCAAGAGGACAGTCGCTCTCTGTTCTGCAAAATACAAGTGGTCTAGCAAGTCTTCGGCTAGGAGAGTCCTCTTCACTGTAATACCCGACACACCTGCACACAAGCCCATCTTAGGTTACTTTATTCCGAGCTATAATAGCAGCTACCATCTGCTCAACGACGGAAAGAACTTCAGCAATACAGGATCACTAGTTTTAATTAAAGCATGCTTAAACTCTCACGTTCACAACTAGAGCATACTTTAATTAAAACTGGTTGGTTAAGATATTTGACAGAGATGGAGCTTCTGTAACGTGTTCCCAATCGCTAAAAGCCTCTACAACATTCACTACTGAGGAAGTTAAGCGGTATGAGGAGGCTCACCAAGGATCTACCATAACAAGATCCATATCGTCAATACCACGCCTCTTCATAGCTTCCACAAAGGATACATGCTCTTTTACAGCTGCTTCACATTCGGCATACTCCACCGCATCCTGCCACCACAGCACAAAGAAACAAATCATTTGTAGGAATCCAGTAAAGTACTGGAGAGACAACGGCGATGAAGGTTTAGCCCAAATGCAGCTCTCTTAACATTGTAGTATCATCAGTGAGTTAACCGGCAAAACCAAAATTTGAGCAGGAGTACCATTGGAGGCTGAACATCTGGAACGACAGTCGAAGAGATGACCTTTCCGCGGTGGTGTCCTCCACGAGCTGTGGCATGTACTTCACTGAGCTCCACCACCCATATGCTCGTCACATTCGTTCTTTTGTTGTACACAACAAGCCTCGCTTGCCTGTGTGGTAGCTGCAAAGGATAGAAGGATGATTTTCCTTTTGTTTTAAATAGCATGGGTTGGTATGGAGGGAAGAAGTACGCATCCGCCATGGCCACTACTTGCTTGTCTGGTTCTTTAAGCACTACCTCCACAAATCGCATTCCATCCCGGACCTGCAAGCCGTAAGCATCGAAAGTTCATTTTTAAAGTCTCTCAAACCTCGAAAATCATTTCCAAGTATACTGGATTAGTTTGTATATCTTCCAACATAAATGTTCCACATGTATATACAGAGGTCGGATTAAAATTTCCCACATCATGCAGCGTAACTTGCAACAACGTTCGTTCACCGACTGATGGCTGAAATATCTTCCTAGTCTGATATTGGCTCCAAGTCATCTTGCTAGAGATATTTTATACCTAACCGATGAGTAGCATTTCGTGGCTAACACGTTTCAAGCATTCGTAGCATCAGAGCAAGAGATGAGAGGAACCATAACTTGGCATCTGAGATTAGATAGTCAAGGTAGATGAAACACAGTCTTGTCCTTAACTCGTTCCCTTCAAGGTTGAGCTTGTGCTTTTTCCAACCTTCTAAGAAACACAATGCATCTTACTCTCAATCAACTCAAAAGAGGACGGGTGGATGTCCTGTGCTTACTTCAGCCGTTTCACCTGCGGCTCTGACAGTGGCTATTGCAACAGCAATTTCGGTGGCGTTCAGAGGATCCAAGGGATGCGCAGACTGTGACCTCAAGATAGGTATTTGTGAACCTGCAGGCATCAATTACATGTAAAGATTAGGTTTCTTTATGAGACTCCTGATAAACCGGCTTCACATCCAGGGAGAACGGCTCTAGAGTTTACGTGCAGCAGCGCTTCATCATGTTGCGCTACATAATCGGAAAAATCGAGCTGCAAAAGTCCGAAAAGCCACCAGGTAGTATGCGACTAGTGATAACAGAGAAAGTTGCCTTTGATGATAGGCATTCGAACTTCTGTAGTATTTCTAATAAAATTTTGCGCCAGGGGGATAATGGAAGTTGAAAGGGAATATTTTGCTTCTCTGCATCTACTTACTGGACGTAAATCAGACCTCCATGTCATAAATCAAACCTAACAGTTGTGCTTCATATTAATTCTCCATGTACACCCCAAGGACACACCTGCACTGTCGCCAGGACGGACAAGTACCAAGACAAGTACACAAGTATTCACCAGCAACGTGATGATATTTGGCAAGTATGCGAAAACAAGCTACTCTGGTTACCAGCGTCTTAGAAACTCGAGTTTGAAAGTAGCTGGATACGATTCTGGAACTCAAACTATCCTGGTGCTCTCCTGTTTCGACTAAACGAACCATTGAAACGAGAGTTAGCTGGATCGTAAGGAGTTTACCACACGAACCACATCAGGCATGGTGCCTAGCTTTTTGGCGAATTGGAGGCGTCGAGGCTGCTACAGGAGATGATGCTCACCTAGCCTATTGCTGCTCATGAGCATACCGCAAATAAACACAATTAGGTGTTATGTAGAATCTAGCACCGCAAGGCAGTTGAGACTTCGCAAAAATTCCGGACGATAAAAATTCTTTCTTAGAACTGCACTAATCAGTCTTTGAATCCCGTCGACATAGATGCCTATGATTACAGATCGCTAATTGTTTACCAGAAAATCGCAACGCAGATAGAGAGCCTTCGGTGCTCAGAGCGAATTAAAATTGGCTGATGAACACCTTGCAACATCCCAATTAGCTTCGGAAGTTCAGATTTAGTTACGTTGTCCGGCACCTCACGAAGTGCCTCCCACATATATCCAAAAAGAACAGAGTACGCACTCCGATTCCAAATCATAATCTAGACAAGCTTGTTCTTACGAATGGGAGTGCTACTCTCAAGGATCATCAAATAAATATTCACTCTGAAACTTACCGACATTCCATGCTGCATGATGGAATTTAGACCCTCCTTTCCGTGACCTACCGTAACGTGTCTTAATTAAATTAACTGATTCATGAGAACTTGCAGTGTTTCAATTAACTGAAACGCATTCAAATGTACCTGTTCTGACACCTCGCGAAGTGCCTCGCACTTATATCCTAAATAACAGAGTGCGAAATCTTAACAGAAAATTTTGTTGTTACAAATGAGAGCTGCTCTAATTAAATATAATCAAATGAACATTCATTCAACTCACCGATAAACATGCTGTAGGAGGAATATTAGATCCTCCTAGCAGAGAGACCGACGTTTTCTTAGGCCTTATAATCAAAAAGTAAGCAAAACAAATTATATATACATGAATTTCTAGCAATTACAGAAACCGACACAGGATGCCACAGCAAGGGCATGCACTCAGTATGTTGAAATTAAGACTGCAACCTTTCAAGGTGCTTCCAGCGATTGTGGCTGTAGGATCCAGTGACCCGTGCGGAATCTTGCTGTTCCTGTTATTCTCTTGTTGTTCAATGTGAGAAAGCTCTTCTCCCATAATCTCTAGAACCCCTCCCGAAGCAGGTTGAGGCTGCACACTTCCAGCAGCTCCAAAACAGCTCCCTAAAGCAGATGACTCAGAGAAACCGGAGTCAAAATCTTCACAGGGCGAGGAGGTCGAATCGCCAAAATTCTCGGACGAGTCCGTACGTGAGGCCATTGGCCGGTATTTTCAAGCACTCCACTGCCCGGATATTCCTTCCTCAGGTTCACGCTGTCAGACATACACTATTATTCGCTCCGCAAACCGCCCTTCCCCGTCTTGGCAGCCAAACATCCTTGCGCAGCTCTCTTTCTCACAATTTTTCACCAATACCCACTCGCCTCTCTCATAGCTCCCACAATATGCCGCACTACTTCGCTTCCTCCTCAAAAAACCACACAATTAATCACTCGTCCTTTCACACACAGATTTCTGACGCCATCGGCAACCAAACAGGATGAAATCAGGCTCAAACCAATCGCAGTAAGGACGGCTTGAATACAGAGACGGATTGCGCCGGATCAGCTGATGCCTGGATGAGGGCGAGGCGCGCAATTGAGCTTGTAGCGGGCTCAGGCAGTCAGGCGATGGCGGAGAACAAGTATACAGAGCACTGTGACGACAGTGACAACAAACTGAACAAAGCGCATTATGGAACCTCGGTGACGTCCGGAACGCATGGTTTTGATTTTTGTGGATCTCGATTAACACCTCGGTCCTTGTATTATACTTAACCGCCTTATAAGTGTTTTTCTTTTGGTGGTCCCAATCATATGGGTAGCCTAGGCATTGTTTTTGGTTTGCTCTTTTTCTCACAAGAGCATCTCCACCTGGATTGGTCAACCGAATAGCAAATAGGAACAGAACTCCATTAGAAATGGTCGACTATTTGGGCCCAACTTTGAATATCTTGTTTGCCTTTTGATTTTTCGCACATGACTTTTGATATATAGGTGGTCAACTACTCAAAAACTAAATGAAATATAATCGTTTTAATTCCTAAATTTCCAAGAATCCCTTCCAAGGGACTCTTGAAGATTTGGTAGATATCTATAATTTTAATTTTTTCTTAAGATAGAAAAAATGATTAGCTTTTGGGGAATATCATTTTTATTTCAATCGGTGACTAAAAGCAAAAGTTATCGCCACAATAAGTCCAAAATAGGCAAAGGTGGGCAACAATAAGAAAATACAAAAACTTCAAACAATTTTTTTTAAACTTATTTCTTATAGATTGTATTTTTTTTCTATTTGTAAAGATTTGATTCATTCCATTTAGATAAGTGATGTAAAAATTATGAAGCTTCTTATTTTGTTGACAATCTTAGCAAATTCTTGAGAAAATGATATATTGGATCCGTTTTTTAAGTCATGGTTGGGATAAGTGTGTTTTCATTCCATCTTAGAGCTCTCAATGATTTAGTTTTTCCTTCTATCTTGTACCCATTTCAACTTAACAATTTTTTTTAAAATGAATATTACAAGGGGAGTTGAATTTTTTTCTTGAACTCTCAACTCAATTCTTCAACAAAAAAAAATTCATAATTCACAATTTGAAATACGAAAAACTTCAGTTTAAAGGATTCAAAGCCTTGTAATCTAGTCAAGTTCAGAACAAAAATATTCATTTTCTTCACTTTAAACACTTCTATCTTGTGATGTATTCATTCAATGTTTGTGAAATTTCTTCCAAACAATTTTATACTAATCTGATGTGAGATCCTACGGTTGGATGTGCAAAAAAAATGTTGAAAATTTTGTCATTTGCATTGAAAATGGCAGTTTTGAGTGGTTTGGGGCTTTAAAATGGTCTTGGAACTACAAGGGTTGAGCATTTTCATTTTTTTAACAAAACTACCACCCTATTAGCAACATGTCAAAAATAAGTATAGAGTAGACAAATTGGTCATTTTTATTTGCAAGTTCTAAGGGTAGGTTTGAATACCTAACTTCTATCTCTACTTTCCTACCAATTTAAAGATCCTACTTTTTTATCTTTTGCAAGATGGCAATGCTCAAATTAGTACATGAATCTTCTTGATGGGAGATGCTATGGCTGCACTTAAAACAAAATTCCTCATATTTTTCTATCTCACCAATCAAAATTAGGAATAAACAATAGCTTTATTTGTGAGTATGTATCAATTCTACAAGGAGAAAAAATTATTTCTTAACACTATTTTCTTAAACTTCCCTAAATTTTAGAGAACTTGAAAAAAATGATGAATACAACAAATCCCAAAATTATTTTATACAACAAATTTGCCCAACAAAAATAAGAGAAACTCTCACTCTAATAAAAATTTACTAAATATCATAAAAAATTGCACTCATTGGAACATGTCCAAAATGAAAAAAGTCTATTTTAGTTAATCCTCAAAGCCTATCTTGGAGGCCCAATTTTGGACCCAACATAGTGTTCTTAGTCTATTCAACATAAAATATGCATGAATTGGGGTATGCAATTATAGTGACTAAAGTTGTTGAGATCCAATACAATGACATGTGGCACTTCCAATTTTGATTATTATATATTGCACCTAGTACAAGTCTTAGAAGCTCCAAAATGATCAAGTATTATAATTGTATGGTGCTTTATTTGAACATAATAAGATTGAGATGTTAAAATGACATCCAAATCAAAGATGTTAATAATTGTTGAATTGTCCATCCAATGGTGTAGGTTTTGTCATCTTTTAGTATATAATTTGTATTCTAGCAGTGAAATATGGTACCCTATATACTATCCTCACATACCTTTAATCCTATAATTTTATTGTAGACACTAAATATCTAATAAATGACAAAGAATCCTTCTATATAAAACAAAAGTAGAAATGCTCATCTTTAATTAGAATATTATGTGAAAAGGGAAGGTCTTACTAAATAGTTTGACCTCCAACAAGTGCTCTTGGTTTTTTTAAAGCAAATAATTTATAGGGGTCTACTAAAAGGATGATTTGTATGGTGATCAACTCGGCTAGCATTTGAGTGTTGAGTTTTACCTAAGATGGATTGAGATACTCTCCCGGGGAGATCACTCTCAAGTTTTTAGAAAACTATGTGAGTTAAAAGATAGGGTCCATTCAATTCAAAGGGGGAAAATTTTACATAATATGTAGGGCTACTATACAAGGTCCATGAAATTCCATATACTCTAATACATAAAAATTAGGCTACATAAAAACATCATGTAGTAGGAATTTTTATTAATAAGTTAGCCTTAATAGATAGAGGCAATGCAAAATTTTTTAGTACTATGAGTATAGATAAGGACAAATAATTTCATGTGGATGATAAAATGGACACAATCAAGAAAATCTCCATGATTGGTGGTTGACTAAAATTGTGCCATGGTACTAATAGTGTATATATCAAAAACATTAAGTGTAAATGTAAGAAATTGACTACAAATGGCACAAATTATCACATTGCACAAATAGGGAGGTTTACCTTAGTGGATTCAATGACTTGAAATTTGTACAATATGAGGATAGAATTCATAGTTGATTTAACTTCAGTCTTTGAGGACAAATGTGCTAAACACACAAATATTGAATGAGATGTTCACAAGATAGTTTTAGACTTTTAGTGGGGATTTTGAAATTTTCAATGGTAAATTTGTTATTTAAAACCACCACTTCATTAATGGCACTTGAATTGAATTGATTGTTGTTGGTTTCATGGTGTATATACATGTAGTAGAAGGAAGGAAAAATTTGTAAAAAAGGGTGGCAATGGAAAAAATTTGGACACTTAAATATTGTATGTAAGATAGCCCCATTGAAAAAATTGCATGAATGAATTTACAAAAAAAACATAGGGTATTGGAAATACACCCATATAGCTTTTAATGTAAAAATAGGGTCATCTTAAAAGCAATAATGAAGGTAAATAGCCCTACATCAAATACCCTCTTAACTCAGGTGTATACCTTAAATTACAATGAGTGATCTCCCCAAGGATACTCTACTGGTTGAAATGAGTAGGTTTCAATGCTTATAGAGGTTCTCCCTATAAATGGTCAATAGAATTAATCATAAAGGTCTACCTAGTTCATAGAAGAGGTGTTAGAGAAAGGTCCGAGTTAATTAAAGATCTCTTTTCACTTGATTGTACATAGGAAATCCAATTTTGTTTTAAGCATAGTTGTGAATTTATTTAAACTTCAATTCACACTAAGCATAGTCCTCAAATAAATTTCCGTGTCATTAGCTATACTAAATAGGGATATTAAGGGGACCTATACTAATTAATTGACATTCCACATTGTAGAAATATCTACCTTTATTGTACATCAATAGTTATTAAAGTGTCCAAGGAATGTACATCATGTTTCAAACATCTACAATTTTCTACAATCAGTCCCTTTAATTTTTTGGTCCCTTTTAATACCCCTATTCAATGCACATGTTAATGGAGCGTGCTTTCCCATTCAAGGATCTTATTGGAAATTACTAAGATGCCTAAAGTCCTAGCCCCCCCAATTGATAAGAGCACCCTAGAAATTCTCAAATCTATATTTTTTAAATGCTTGCCTTCTAGTTAACCACTACTTTGAAAGTGGTGGGCCTCAAATACTACCTCATCAAATGGTCATACTACTTTTGTTAGCAGAGTACGACATCAGGTGCCACCTAGATTCAGCATTTGCCAACATCCACATCTGGGAATGTGCTTCCTTGTACTAGTCGTTTACAATTCAAACACCCCCTCCCCCCAAACCATGTGGGAACATACCTTAAGAATAGTAAGGAGTACTGAAGAAACACAACACCAATGAAACTCCATCAGACCCAATTTGGGTGCTTCAAGGAGTTTTGTCCTGTGTTTTTCTCGAACTTCGACTCCTAGTCCCTCATTGTACACAAACTTCACAACAAACTCTACATTATTATTATATCTCCCAACTTTGTCACAAGTTTTTGATAAAGGATCTTGTATTCTAAATACCTTACAATCTGATTAGCATCTAACTTAGCCTTGCAAATCTCCTTGCCAATTGAGAACATTCTTTCCGGACAAAACATTCCTAGTGTCGCGCATAGAGTTGACCAACTGTCCTAAACGGACAACAGCTGGCAGCTAGAAATCACACAGAGTGTGTACCTCCAACCGAAAGTGTGCATAAAACTCTGGCCACTGTCCTGTAAAATCACATAGTACTGTACTGTACAGGTACTCTTGGGGACTGGAAGTTATATTCAGTTTAGTGCAAGCCCCCAAAGCAACAAAGAAACTAAAGCTTACAAAAAGTTGGGTTCCTACTGCATCCATAGAACGAGTTTGGTCCTTAACCCTGTAATGAAATAAGGACGCTGAGGACTGAAATTGTTGGATGAATGACTTAGGATATCTCTGTAGTGGACAGGGAAGCAATTCTTCATCTACTGTTTTTTGTGGTCAGAGGTGGGGACATGCAAAGTCTTCGTAAGCATGAGCCAGCCCTCATTGAAGGCCCTTCTTTTTTCAAAAGTACAGAGATTCGATGACAATAGAAACCAAGAGCACCCATGCGTCGTTCCAGGGTTAACTTAGGACTTGAGATTTGAGGAGATACCATATGGTATGGCCTCTGCCTAGTTCATGCAATAATGGACTAACTAAGATAATGGTTGATCCAGAGCAGGGAGGCTTGCTTGAGAATATTATGGGACATAATGCCAGGTCTATTTGAATTCATCAAAAATATTTATATCTGTACTTTTCACAAATCTAAGGATGTAGAAAGACGGAAGGCATTATGAGTTGTAATGCTTTTTTGGCTAGCTCTCCAATGGAATGGTGGCAAATATGCCTTGGACTTGACATCATAGTATGGTTTGAGTTTGTATGAATTTTTTATGTGCCTTGAGTTAATCCCTCAAAGATTGTTGGTGCAAAAAATAGTGTTGCAGAAGCCACTTGGTGACCTTGTAGTCCTCTAGGAATTAAGCATGTATTGTTGTAGGAATCAAAAAGTGTCTTGTAAATGGTCAATTAGTTTTTGTTTATTTCCTTAAGGTTTGAAGTTTGGGAAATGTTTTTCAAGATTTTGGATTCAGGTTTCCACGATATTAATATTTACAATGACATTTTGAAACTCTTTTTGAGGACAAAGGAATGTACTACATAGAATAGGTTGCCTTACCCAAGAAAGTTACCTCATGTCTCATTGCTTGTCCACATGGAGGCACATGCAACTCTCTAAATATGGTCTTGAAACGATGTGCTAACCTATATATGCCACTTACATGATTCTAGGTTGATAAAAATTACTGAATCTTAGTATAGAAATGGTGTATATTTATACAGTGTAGAATATCAAGATATTAATGAAGGACAACCTAATTTCACTATTTACTGCAGCTTTTATTATGAGATTACAATTTTTTTGTCATTGGACCTTAGAAAAGATGGTTTGGCTTAAGTATGAAATAGGTGACTTTGGACACTTCTTAAAAAATGACAAAATTTTGATTTGAGAAAAAAATTAAAAAAATATGTCTTTTATAGACTATGCCAATATCTTAAAGAGGAGCTTTGATTCATGCTATGTTGATTAGTAACTCAAGGTGAAAAATATGAAGACTGTTGTATTCCGGACCATAATACTTCATAGAAAAAATCATATGTGATATTGTTTTAATCCCTAAATGACCAAACATTATTTTTTTGGCAATATATCAATTTGGGGTAGCTCAATACAAACAAAAATATTCCCTACATTTTCTGATTTTTGGGGGGTTGTGGAGATGGGGAGTACCTTGTGCTCCACAAATTTTTTTCATTTTTCCACAAGAAGTTATGGGGGGAAATGTTGCTTTCAATGGATAGAGGCAACATGGGCAGTGTTATTTACACACTAGAGCAAAATTTGTAATACTATGTCCAAAAGAGTTAGGACAAGGCCTTGGGCAAGCTTTTAGCCTCGGTTTAGATCAGGTACTCCATTGACATTTTTTTGAAAACATAAATTTGTCACAATGTAGGAGGTGGTGGTAGAGAGGTAATTACTATGTAGCTTCCTTTGGTCCAATGGAGCAATTACTCCTAAAGTCCTAATTTGCCACATTTGAAAATAAAGAAATTCAAATACCCAAAGAATCCATTGAATCCTATACAAATTTGTCATTTGACAAATTACCAACTAGAGAAATTTTGATGCAAAATGAAGCAATTGCTTCATTGACATTCATAGGAATGGAGGGTGGAGAGGTCCTTTTCATAATAAAATCCATTGTTTGTCATGAATCCTCAAAGGGTACAGGATAATTTGAAGATGAAAGCTTGATTGCTCATTGTCAAAATGTAAGAATTGTGTTCAAGGATAATTTTAGACCCCATTTTGGCAAAGTAGAATAACTTTTTTTTAAACATTTGAACTACAAGAAGTTGGTAAATGAAGCTAAATTTCATTTTCAAGAGACTTGTTAGTGATTTTGAGCCTCCAAAAAAATTTTATGGACAAAATTTAGAGAGGATGTTTGAAAATGTCAAAGAAAATATTCCTTCCAACCCCTCTTTGAAATTTGTCTATAAATTTTGTTTGGAGAATTAAAATCTCAAAGAAGTTTTTGGAGATGAAAGTTAGTGTGATTTCCCAATTTTTTTTTCATTCAAAGTTTCTTGTAATAAGTTATTATACTTTGCCAAAATGAGACCTAAAATTATAATTTGAACACAATTCCTACTTTTCACTTAACTATGAGTGGTTGAGCTCTAAGTAGTTTTAATTTACATATCCCACATGGGTTGTTTCACCTCATACCACCCCATTTGTATAAAGATCTTTTTAATTCATCTCTACACACACAAAATAAATAGATTTTGATTATCATGAAATTATTGTCAAATAGCCAAAAAAAAATAGTTTATGGAGTAGAGAACATCTTCAAAATCAAAGAGAACATTTTCTAGTGTTAGTGATTCAAGATGAGTTAGACTTCACTAACCCTAACCTAGCATGTGCCAATAGCAAGCCCAATATGCCCAACTACCCTTTCCTTCAACTTCAACATAGATTGATCAAGATTTCCAAAGTTTGATATTTTAGGTGATTTATTCTTCTTCCTCTAGGTCTAGCTGAAATCTAGAACTCCATTGTTCACATTTTGAAGAAAATATTGTATGTGCAAGATTTTTCTTGAAGCTAGTTTCCTATTGGAATATTTGGTACATGTGTCCCCAATTTGAAATGCTATGAAGTTTTTTGAACATGTGGCAAAGAAAGAGGAAAAAAATTGAAGCAAAAAAGTGATTAATTATGACACAATTCCTAGTGTAGGTGTGGCACATTGTGATTATTCTACAATTCTCTCAATACTGCAACCAACCCTTGGTAGATTTTGCAACTAGCCCTTGGTCTGAAATAGGAAGGTCTAAGTGATGAAAGTGGGAAGAACGGAATCTTCTACTCAAAAATTCATAGTAATTATATTTTGAGAAATAAAAATTTGAAAAATTATGGAAATCTTCATAACTCTATTTTTGCACACTAGAATGTCTCTCCCCCAAAGAAACTGGCCTTCTAGATAGGTGTAACCACTTAAATGGTTGGAAATGGAAAATCTCCCTTACAACAAAATTTCATTCTTCATTTTGGAGAGGCCTTTGCCATCAAAATGGTTCATTTTGAGTGTTTTTTGGTGAAACATAGTCAAAGAACATCAAGGGTTAATTCAATTTTTAAAATTTTCAAAAAGAAAAAGGATAAAATAAGTTTGATGATTATTTGCAACCACCATTGTCACCATTGGGATTGGCATTTTTCAATTCCATAGTACCGTCGTATTACCCAATAGTCATCACGATCGACAACAAAACATTTCTAAAAGTACATGCTAGAATTTGTGGGACATTAGGGGTTTTTTTGGAAAGTGTGATGAAATAAATGAATCTCCCTATTTTAGGCATTTGTATATTGCAAAGCATTGAAATTTGTCCCAACCGAGGACAAAATTCTTGGCTTTCGGATACCGGTACCTGGTGGTCCTGTACTACTGTATGGATCTTCGTGCCCTACCCTATCCTATCCTATCCTACCCTACCCTACCCTATCCTACCCTACCCTACCCTACCCTGTTTCAAGGGTACCATGGGGCATGGGATGTTAACTGAGGTTAACTTAACTTTATGCTAGGTTAGATATTTTTCTTCGTGCATATACTGTAACAGCCGATCAGCATTTAGCTATATCTGTGTGAAATGTTCCTGTCTAAAAGATATCTTGTAATTCCAATAGAAAACGGAGATTCTAACCCACTGACCCCACTGAGTTCAGTTGCAAACCAGGATGAATAACTAACACTTAAGCTTAATAGTGAAATTAGGTTGCCCGAAACTAATTTCTTGACATTGACACACAATATACATATTTATTGTTATTGTACATGAATACCTTATTTTTGAATTAGGGATTGTTGTAATTGGGACTTATGGACCTCCTTATGTACAAATGGAAATATCTGTAAAAGTATTTGTTGACTTTGATGGCTTGTAGTGGAACTTTCTTGGAGCAAGGCAACCAAATTGTTAAGGCAACCTAATTTCACTATTTAGTGTACATTGCACTGCTTGTCATAACATTGTATAGGTTGACTAGGCAATGGTTCTCCCCATGTTGGGAAGGTATTATAGTAGTCTATTCTAAAAGTGATAATGACACACAAGTACATTTGCTTTCTTCAATGTGCCAATAGTATACATTTTAGGAGGTGGTTGCTTTCAATGATCAATGCCTTTCAACTTCAAAAAAGTTTAACTAATTCTACACAAGTCCATAAAATATGAAACAACTTGAATTAGATGCCATTTCAATTCTTCTTCCTAGCTACTAGAATTCATTGAAAATTGTTTCAAAGAGTTCAACTTCTCCGAAATGGCAATCAACCCTTAAATGGTCACTTTAAGAACATACTACGTTACACCTCTCTAGATGCCTAGGAGGTACTTATCAAGAGAATTCAAGGATTGGGATTGGTAGAGGAGCCACATAAAAAATTGTTTCACTATAGGGGGGCCCATTTCAAGGATGTAGAATAAACCCTTGCCTCATTAGTGAATGATGTTAAGTGAGCACATGTTACAAGCAAAATATCCCGGAACATTTGGCATAGGATGGAAGGTGGCCCCCCCCCAACCACTACTTTTTGCTATTGTGTGCCTATTTATTATTATTATACTAATGAAAATTTTCATGTTTTTTTATTGGCAAGTTAAAGAATTGGAGATTCCAACACACCAAAGAATGCACCATTTGGATACCATATGAAAAAGTTATGAATGGTTTAAATATTTTTTGTTAGAGGTTCTAAAATCATTTTTTCAACATAAATGTATAGTGAATTTAGAAATGCAGACATAGTAATGATGGTAGTTTTAGATACGGTGCAATTTTGGATGTACCCACCTTACCCTTGAATGCAAGTTGTACACTTTACGAATCACACCCATATGGTTGGATCAACCATTATTATTCAAAATATATGTCAATAAATAATGAAAGCAAAATTTTAAAGTTTCCTCTAAATTTAATCAAGGGATAACTTAGACAACAATTGCTTTTTCATAATTCCTTCTATTAGTTAGAAATGCAAAATTCTAATTATAATGAATATTTCAAGAATTGTAAGTTCTTCAAATTTCAAACGTCATTTTAGAGGTTCATTTCTTAACCCCTAGAGGACCATTGTCCCCTCAAGGTACAAAATGGATTTGGGGCACGTTCCTATGACCTCAATTTTTAGTGAAATTGTTTGAAACTTTATCATAAGATAGAAAAAACTTATTAGATTCATGGGAATATAATTTTTATTTCAATTGGTGCTTGGGAGAAAAAGTTATGCCATCTTAAACATAATTTTCATGTCGTTGGGTAGAAAAATAAATCCACAATAACTTGAAAAAAAATTTTGATTTTTCTTCTCATGGATTACATTTTTATTTACATATGAATCTTTGATTCATTCCATTAAATTAGTGTGTGAAAGTTATGAACAATCTTGTTTTTTGGGCAATATGAGCATTTTCTTGAAAAAATAACTTATAGGATTCATTTTTGAATGCACTTTGCAAAAAAATTCAAATTTTTTTTGGCAAGGTTGAGTTTCATTGCTAGAAAAATCTCATTGTTGGGATTATTGTGCTTCAATTCCATCTTAGAGCTATTAATGATTTAGTTTTTCTTGTAATCTTGGACCTACTTCTACTTAACAATTTCCGAAAGATGAAAATTAAGAGTTAGTTTTTTTAATTCTTAGACTATCAACTCAATTCTTCAATGAAATTTTTTTTAATTCAAATTCCAAAGTGCAAAAAAATTCAACAAAAGGCAATCGAAGTCATCTGAAATTGTATGCCAATGTTCAACCCCCCTTTTTTTCCAACTTTGAATGCTAATATCTCTAAATGTATACCATCAAACTTCATGAAATTTTACCATTTGGTCTAAGACAAGTAAAGTACAAGATCTTACAGTTAGTTAGTTTTAAAGTATTTTTTTTGTTTTCTAGGGTGAATTCAACAAAATTGGCAGTTTTGAGTGTTTTTTGATAGAAAAATGGCCTTGGTCTTTTAGGGGCTTAACTAAGGTAACTACACCTAAAATGGACCACTCCTCAAAATTGATCCCTATTTTTGAAGAAAACCAAATAGGGAGGATATCCAAAATGTTGCACATGACAAGGATAAGTGTAAGGTGGAATTATTGGTGATTTTGAATAGTGTGCAACTCTCTAAATGGTAATGTGGAGATGGAACCTTACAAGTGGTTGATTTTGGGTGTACATTTTGTTGTTTTAACTTCTTCTCTATTACATGTTTCCACACTACTACTGTGATTTCATGATGTGCATCAAATGGATTTTGGCATTGCCTACCAAACACTTTTAGCACCCTACACCTTGCATCTTTGAAAATTTGTATCTACGTCACAGCGTGTCCAAAAATTATGGAACCACTTGCATTTTGATTCATAGTCCTCAAACAATGTGCTAAAATTGTTGTTAATTTTCTAGAGCATATTAATCATGCTATAGAGCTTATTTGTGCAATTTTAGATGTAGTTATTGTAAAAATGTTCATTATTGAAATGAAGTGCACTTGTAGTATTTGGATTTTAAATATTTATATAGAAGAAGTTTTTTAAATTTATGCCACAAATGAAAGTTGTGTATTATCTACACCTCAAGTTAGGTCGTTTGTTTTGTTTGTTTGTTATGTTGAGATCTCATGAACATGTGTCTTTCAGCCACATTCTTAGTACCATCGGAATGCCCTCAGCAAGGAAGGGTGCACGGGCTTTGTTTCATTGCATTTGAACCTATATTGTGAAAGTTTTAAAATTTTGAATTTTGTGTGAATAACCCCTAAAGGACTGTCCTTGTGTTTTTGGAAACATAACTTTTTTGAGTAGGTACATGTGAGCAAAGATTTGACTTATTTAGGTTGAAATTTTTTTTACAAGGTGTGGATGAGGAATATCTTCCATAAGTGCTAAATTTCATTTCATTTGAGTGTACAAGTGAAAAGTTATAATGCAAAATGTTGTTTGTTTCTCATCTTAGGCAACTTGGTAGATCAGAAAAAATCACTTTATTCAAAAATAAAAATTTGAAATTGGTTTTCTAGATTTCCATATATGGGAAAAGATTTGAATTGTTCCATTTTGATCAATGAGATGAAAGTTATGAGGAGTTTTAGTTTGTGGGCAATTATGGAATCTCTACTTTAAAATAAACTTTGAAGTCGTGAAGTTTATTTAACTCAATTTTAAGTATTTATTGGAAAAAATAAAATCATAGGATGTAGATTGTTTATTATAACGCTACAACCATTGGGATTGGGATTAGCATTTTTCAATTCCGTAATTAAATTCTTGACAATTTAGTATTTTGAATCATTCTCTACTTCTTTCTACTTATTATTTTTTTCCTATATGTTGTACAATTCCAAATGATTAGAAAATTTTTCAAGCATATAGACAACTTGCCTTTAATAACGAATCCAAATATTCACCACCATTTTGGACATTTTTCATATGAATGTGACCTTTTGAAGAGCTGCTGCCCGATTTTTCACAAGGCCAAAAAAATGATTTTTGTCAATTCAAATACTAATATCTTGCAATCCAAAGAGTGAAAATTTCTGAAATTTTTCCCAAATCTTTACGAATCAACTTACTACAAGATCCTGTGGTTACATGTGTCCAAAAATGTTTTTTTCTTAAATTTGGTACTTGTGCTAGAAATGGCAGTTTTGGAACATTTTTGGTGAAAGTATAGTCAAGGAACTTTAGGGGTTAAAAATTAGAAAATTAATTTTACTTTGGCTTTGGCTAAGGCAACGGCGTAAGGCAAACTAGTAATACATTAAGTTGAAGAAATTATTTGTATTTGAAAAATTATATTAACTCCTAAAGGATTTCTATGGAGTCATTTTTGATTGGATGTTCATGACATTTGGACACAATGTGTAAACATGTACCTCCTTAGTGAGAAACTAATTTTTTTTTCCGATCGGGTGCCCAAATCAAAAGTTATGATGCCCTAAACTTTTGGGGCAACTTGGGTAATTTAGGAATCTTTTGCAAAATAATCATCAACTTTTGAAATTTGGAATGTATGTAATTAATAAAATATGACATATAATTGTCTGAAATAAAATAAAATTTCATCCTCAAATCACATTCTAAGAGGAGTCAAACTTTGTTAGCTATGTTGGGGTGGTTTCAAGAAAAAAATTTCTTCTAACTTCAAGTCCTATTATCTTGCAATTTGTGAAGTCAAAATTCTTGATTTTTTTTGGACATCTTCCAAATGTTTGTCTCTATCTTTCCACCTTTAGGATTTCAAATAAAAAATTTCCTCATTGCACAAGAAATCATAAAAAAATGACTAGTGTATTGCCAATTCATTTAATGTCCTTGCATTGCAAGGTGATTTAGAGTAAGCTAGACTCCATATTTGCTTCCAAAATTTTTCATGAGTGAACCTAACATCATATTCTTATAAATGTTCAAGATCCTCATTTTCGTTTAGAGCAAAAATTTTACTCCAAAAGGGCCCAAAGTCTGCTGACCTTGTTTCACAAGAATTACAAAAAATTTCTCACTTCAAATGTTATAATCTTTCAATCCACATAGTCAAACGGGCTGAGATTTTTTCCACACTTTGGTAAAGTACTTTACCTCAGTTTGTACAGTTGAAGTTTCAAAAAAACAATAAATTCTCATTTTTGAATAACATACCAGAAAACTGCAATTTTTAACAATGTCTCCCTAAAAAAACTCGGTCCTTTAAGGGTTAACATTGTTTTAAATCTAAATCAAGGAATAAGCAATTTGACTCCATGTATTGGGTCTAGGAAGGATTTAATCCCTCATTGCCCCAACCAAGGATAATTGTCAAAAAATTTCCCCTATTTGGTACTGCATTATTTTGTAATTCTTCTCTTCACCCACCCAATCAATTTCGGTCTTGTGATTGCAAATATTAATTTCAAATTTCCAAATTTTATCATGCATGTGTTGTAAATAAAAAATTCTAGTGTTTTCCCTAGGGGTAAACTACAGGGTGATGAGTGGATCAATCCCCTCTTGCCATGTATTGGTTATATCATTGTAAGGGGAACAATGTAGGATAATGAACTAGATAATTGTTGTTTCCACTGTTGCATTGTTTAGTTTGACTACAAACGAAATTGTATTTCAAAAAATCCATTGATGAAAAATAAAGATTTCAATGATAATTTAGAAGAAAATATGTTTCAAAAAATGTAGATATGGATGGTTTTTATCAACATGTCTCAATAGTATTCATTCCCTTTTTCATCCAAAATTAGAAACTTCATCCATATTTTAAACAGAAAGGGAAAAATCCTAATAAAAAAATTACTTTTGTCTCAAGAAAAGTAGAGATTTTTTTTTAAATGGTGCAAAATAGATCTACAATGCTACAAAAAGATGGTTAGGTCTAACATTTATAGTTCCAACATCCATCAGTTGTCCTTCGAAATATTCACATAATTTATTTTCAATGCTATAAGATTATCCACTAGAAGACAAGTGTGTTGTATCAATTTTTGAATTTGAATTTGAATTGAGGTCATTGCATGAAATTGCAATCCATTTCAAAAACCTATTTGTATACATTCTCATCTAAAATCTATACACTCAATTTATGAGTGTTGCTATGTCGCAATGGATGTAGGAGTAGTGGAGATTATGAAGCATAGAAATAATGGTAAAAAATTCAAATTAGAAAAAATGGCAAGTTGTGTACATGTTATATGTCAAAAAACCTTCAAACATTTGAATAATCTTTTCATTATTTCTAAAAAATTAAAAAAATGTCTAGTACAAAAAGGCAAATGTGGATGAACTTGTGAACATGTCAAAAACTATTGGTTTCATTTCAATAATGTTGTGAGTGATACTACCTAAAATTATCTATGTCCAAAGCTTTTATATAGACCAAGGGACGTGTCTACCTTTTAGAACATCAATCTTTGTTAAATTTTAAAATAATTTCAAGATAATCTTTATAATTGCTAACTAATAAAATATAAATCAACAAGGCACAAGGCCCCCTTTAATAAATAAATAAAAAGTGAATCTTTTCTACTTGTTTGTGGTTAAAAATTTAACAAACAAGTGTATTAAGGAAGGTTACCTAACAAAATGCAATGATGGAATATATAAGACAAGTCTTTGAGTGTAGAAGCATTGACACTAGGACAAATGGTCTTCTTCACTATTTATTTTACTTATATCCTCTAAACTAGTGATTGTATTATTTTTTTGGTGTGGATTCTAAGACTTCTTGCAACCATTATTTATTAAAGGACCACATGACGAGATATATTCATTTTTAAGTATGAAGCTTTAGGTTTCATTAGCTTTGCACTCCTATGTGGATAAAGTTTTCTATTCATATCAAGAATGCAACCTCACACTGCAACAAAGTCCTTACACTTCTTTGTGCATAAAAGATATTGAATCTCAAAGTTTTTATAGATTATAAAATTATTTCCACTTTTATTTTGGCTACAACAACATCACATGCCACACTAGTCTAACCTTAGATGAAACTATTTGTTTTGTCTTGTTTGTTATAGTGAGATCTTCAGAACCGTGCATCCTTTGGTCATACTCTTGGTACGGTCGGAAAGCTCTCTACAAAGAGGGATACATGGGCTTTATTTCATAACATTTAGAACTATGGTGTAAAAGTTATTGAATTCTAAAGTTCTTATGAATTAAAAAATTAGAAAAATATTTTTATTTTTATTTTGGTTGTAGCAACGATACAAGGCATACTAGTTTACATTAAATTAGATTTTTTTAATTTTGTTTTGTTATGATAAATCTCTAGAATTGTGTGTCCCCTAGTTACATTTATGGTATCATTGGAAAGCTCTCTACAAGGAGGGACAAATACACAGACTTTGTTTTGAAGCATTCTTACTTACAATGGAAAAGACTAGTGTGCCTTGTACTATTGCCACAGTCAAAATAAAAGGAAAAGTATTTTTCTAATTTTTTTGTTCATAAAAACTTTGTAATTCAATAACTTTCACATCGTAGGCCCAAACGCCACGAAACAAAGCATGTGCTCCCCTCCTCGCCAAGGGCTTTCTGATGGTACCAAGCAAGCGGCCAGGGTATGCACCGTCCAAGAGATCTCAATGTAACAAACAAACAAACAAACAAAAGTTATGGATGGATATGGATATTGAAGTTCAAAGTTTTTACGAATTAAAAAAGTAGTAGATTACTTTTACTTTTGTGACATCCCAATGGTTGTGGCAACAGGCAGCAGCACAGGGCATACTACTGTAGTGACAATGAATGGATGCAGTGCAATTTTAGAAACATTCATCATCCACGGAGTATTTCGGGCTCCGTCCGTAAGCCCTCCCTCGCCATGTCCGAAAACAGAAAGCTAGCTTCAGCTAAAGACGTCTGGCCAGCATCGATCTCAACAAGGCGGGGACCTCTCACGTCTTAGCACTCATGCACATGCGACTAACTTACAGTACTCTGGCAGTACACGCACAAATCCCCAAACCAGATCTTTCTTTCAGTTCTATCCCGTTTTCTCCGCCCCAGCGCCATTGCAACTGAAAAAACTGGCCACTGAGCAAATATGGAAAGCTCGGAGTCCCCCTCCAACCCGGAACGCACATGAGCAAAACCCCTGGCACTCGCCAGTAATGGCACCGTGCCAGTCTGTATATTTCCTACGATGACTATGGAGTGGTAATTTTGGCCTTCATATGGTGCAAGGAACCACACGTACGTCTACAGCGGATGCATCTCCGTACGCCGAGTTTGCTTGTGCCACAGACCTCACGTTTCGAATGCGGAACACATCTAGTTGGCTACTAACGGCTCAGAATTAGCTCAGTGATACATCATTCATTCTGAAATTGATGTCGGTGATCGATGACTTTTTTTGGCACACGTCGAAATTTCACTCAACGGCGAAAGAATGAGATGTCGGTGATGATCATTCAGTGCATTGATGTATGAGAGTTCTCATCTGATTTTTTAGCAGTTTGAATTCGAAGATTGGTTCTCTCCCCTCCCTTTTCAGGGTCCTGAAGGATAGAGAGAACTCGATAATACGAAGCACTAGAACATGGGGCATTCATCATTTGTCGAGTCATGCATGTGTTGGTATGAAGAGAAACTGGGGTGGCCAGAAGGTCATCACCTCGCATAATGGAGGAATAATCAGTTCCATAATAAATCATCCTTGTATACCACGTTCCGGTTACAAGATTTCATCAACAGTGCGGCGTTGCCATGTTCCGGCACATAACGCTCTGCACAATCAGTTTTAACTATCCAGTCCGTAATCATTTCCCTCCTATTTCACTGACATTAATGCATCACTACGAACTACAATCAAACGGGCGGGGGGAGGGGGACGGGGAAGTATATCCGTCCAATGCAGAATTTCAAAAAGAATCAGGGCAACATCATTTATTAGAAAAATGGTCGAACTACTACCCAATACTAAGAGAATCGTTCCACATCCCCCGGTCTCCAAGAACCACCACTTTAGCGAGGGATCCAGAGAAAGCAGAGAGGCAATTAAATCAGAGTCATGAATGGTTTTATGGATGCTTCTTTCAGTGCATTCGTATCAAAGATCGCCCGTTTGTTTAGCGAGCCATGATGCTGGGTCAATAGTTCCTGCCCTCCCAGGTTTGGCCGAAGCGCCAGCCTTGCCTGACTGCACCGTTGGAGACGATAGTCCTGCCGTCACTGGTGGTGAGCATGAACGACAAGGTGCCTGATAATTTGGTTCGGCAGGTCCACAGGGCGCCCCAGTTGCGGAACATCGGGATCCACCCCGTGGATTGCGACCTGATCTTCACAGCCCGGACGTCGCCAGCCCCACCCACGTTGTGAATCAAGACCATCAGGAACCAAGGGTTGCCGCCCACGGTGAAGCGCACGCCTCCCGTCCTGGCACAAGTAGCCCTGCCATAACCAAGTTCCACGACTCATAAGCAGTGATCTCAGAGTAATCAAGTACACTATGCAAAAATTATTTAACGTGCAGGAGATTTCCTTAAACTCAATGATAACCACATATTCGCTGAAATGGCGGATTTCAGTTATATTGTCACGATTTCAGGCAGCTATCTGAAACCTTAAAATCTACATTAGGACCTAGTTTTTTGGATCACAGAGCATTCGGAAGTCACAATTATTAAAGTCTGCAAGATATGTACATGGGTTTGACGATGAAAACCTCACAACAACTCTAATGTCCAAATACCAAGTGTTAAACACACTACCCTATCAACTTGAGTGCTTAATACAAGTGGTACAAATGGACAGAAATGGTGTGAGGAAATGCAGTCATTCTAAAACCTCTGGAAACACGTAATTCACATTCAAAATCTGCTTGCTAAACCAGAGTGACAGGAACACACCAATTTTCTGTACAATGCAGGGATTCCAAGGAAAGAAAAGTGTGACACACCTGCGGTAGTAAACAGGAGCGACCCCTCCTTCCTTCCGCGCGAGTGTTAAGAACGCGGGCATGGGCAGATCGAAATGCGCTCGCTGGTTGCACCATCCACCAATCGACCCCGGCGGGCACAGATTAGTAGCCGTAACAATGATGGTCCTGGCATAGCTCCAGCACCAGTTCTGGGCTCCCCGCTGACCCAAGTTTGCGGGTTTGCATTTCAGCTGGAAGCACGCACCGCAAGCGGCTCCACCCTGGAACAGAGTAGAGCTCAACGCGGCCGTCATGGAGCCGTAGCCGAGCGCGTACGTGTTCTGATACCCGCAAGCCCCGGCTTGCGTCCCTCCTCCGTTCGGGGAACCGTAGAACGTTATGTGTCCATCCGAATACCACTGCGCGTGTGCCACCGAGGCTGCGAGGCTCAGAACGGACAATACCACCAAGAGTTTCATGGCGGATGTAGAGCCCATCTTCACCACGTCCCTGTAAATGCCCCCCCGAGAAACCTCTCAGAAACATGAAATGAATACACAGGTCTAACCTATGGAGCATCCAATGTCCCCCATGTCAAGTATTTCAGCATTATAAAACCAACCTAGAGTTCCTAACTACGGAGCATTCAACGCCACCGATCTCAAGTACTTCAGCATTGTAATTCCACTCATTCCAGACGCAGAAACCAAATGTCAGTCACAATGTGAACTCCAGCTTCGTCTGGCACAATACCACCATTCCTATTTGAATTTATTCCCCTGGAACTGAAACCGCGAATACCCCCCCAAACCGAGAACCCATGTCCCTGGTGGAAAATACTCGAAGGAGGGCGAACTCCTAGATCAAAACATAGAGCAAACTCTACTCCAGATAGAAGAGACTTGTATGATATGTTCAAACGAATTTGCGAAACATGTTACTTACACGAAGCAGAGGCGCGACTGGAGGTGCGAGTCGGATGTCTAGAAACTCGAAACCTGAGACACTCTCATGAGGAAGCAATCAATGCAACAGGTGACAACTCAGAATGCGCAGTCTGTGCGCAAGAGAACTTCATACTACCAACAGTTGGGGGTTCAAGTGGCTTATAGCTCCCGCTCGCGTTCCGTCCCTCCGGAAATTGTTGCTGGTGGCAACCGCCCCTCTGCGGCGGAACCGGAGCTCTGGAGGTGGGACCTAATCAGTGTTTTTTTCCGGTTCAGATCTGGCCCCTAATTTATCTGATCACGAACTGTTGTACGATTTGTGTCGTGTTGGCTGCAGTGTGGAACCTGATTGAATTTGGTGTAAGTGTTTTTTTTGTTTTCGTTTTTTAGCACACATTGAAGTTTATTTCAACCGCGAATTGAAAGAAACCCATGCAACATCATCTGGAGACGAAGCCAGGGGCGTGACTCACGACAGACTGCTATGATCTACAACTGAGGAGCTAATAGGACGATTTTTGAACACCTTGACCGGGTTTAGTGGTTTTTACTGGCTCAAATTTGCCCCCATTTTATCTGATCTGGGACTGATGTTACCGGCAGTATTTGTTTTCGTATTGGCTGCAGGGAGTGATCGAGGGACAACTGGGAGTGGAGGAACTGGAGCTGTGAAGGGAGCTGGTCGATAGCCGGATCCGGCGGAGGGGGAAACGGCGTTCCCCGCACTTGCCCCCCGCCGCGCGGCTCCGAATCCTCTGCCGACTTCGATCAGACGTTTGGCCGCGAGTCCACGAATCTAGATTTTCATTCATCGACGAATCTCACATGGGGCCTTCGGAACTGGAACTGGGTCGGCCGGGGTGCTTGGAGTGATCGACTGGCGGAGTCTGTCGCTTTCTGCATTCATCCATTGCGTTGTCTACTGTAGATCGCGGCTTTGGATTGTAGCTGAAACTGAATGGAAATGGAAATCCTGACCACGGCGAATTTTAGCCACATTGCTACAGAGAGAATACAGAGGATATTTTTGTGAAGTAAATTTTAGTTTTTTCACAGAATACACAGATTTGTAGTGTATTTTCAAACCAACAGACAGATAATTGTTAACAAGTATCACCCATATATCAAATAAGTATTTGAAAAAAAAAGGTCTGCTTCACCAAAATAAAAATAAAATCACTGAACCCGACTTTGATTGTAAACTCAATTGGTATGAGAATCTGGAATCCTGGAAATGGCAGATTTCAGTGCGATTGGCGGATTTGCAGTCATTGGACTGGAACGCGACACCGATCCCGGTCGAGTTGTAGAGTTTTCGATCGGGCGGGTGAAAGTTCTTCGGGCGTTCTCGGCAAACCATCCCGCCAGGGGCACTGAATCTCAGCAGTGAAACTGAGTGAATGAATACTTTTGTTTAGGTAGTCGATCTCATCTGGGGAATGTCAAGTAGTCTACGAAATTTTATTTATGTTTTAAATTCGGAGTTTTTTGTGCATTCAACATTTCACCAATTCCATTCCGTAGTCAAGGATTTGCAATTTTTCTCTTTTACCAGAACCATAACCAATTATGTATACCAGGTCTAGTTGTTCAATCACCATGTAGCCAAATTTCACAAGATTTGGCTCCCAAATCAATTCTTTCGTGTTAGGACAGATCATATGCAAATTGCCTTTGGTATTTCAGAAGACTTCTGAAAGGAAGTTTCTGCTAACTTACCTGAAGATGGCCCTTGGGCCTTGGTTGTGGGGTTATTCTCTATGGAGTTGTAATTTTAAAGCGAAATAAATTTGCCTTTTGTCTCAAAAAATAAAATGAAATAAAATTGTGGCCGTCGGTCTTGTATTTTGCCCCTTTCAATGGAATTCCGTTTCATTTGTTTTGAAAAAAATAAATGAAATGAAATTGATGACTGTTTGGATGAAGCTGTTCGTTACCTCTCAGTCTAAAGTAGCTCCACTTGGGTTACTTTCTCTAGACATGTACCCTAGCCTCCTCAAACTTAGCAAATGGAAAATACTGTATAGAGAAACCTACTAACCCTATTTCAACTCAGGCAAGTTGTTCGCATCATGGGAACATTTTTTCCATGTGGGCGATGAAGAGATAAGCCTCCATTAATTAACTTACAGCAGCATATGAGTGAGCCCGGAAATTTTGTCTCAAATTCACTTTGTCTATACTACTGGTATAGTAGGGTTGAGACTATAGAAGTGCGATGAGCCAAATGCGGAGACAGTCTTGCCCCCGCATTTTACTCCTGGGGAAAACGCAAGAACGATTTATTTGCAAGACATGAAAAAATTTGCAACTTTTGAGTTCATATTTGCAATCAGAGACCCCAAATTAGCTAGGATCTATATAGAGATATAGATTAATCAAGCACAAAATAGGGGGGCTTTTTTTCACATTCACCCTTGGCTCGACCTCCGCATTTGGCCCGTTGCACTACTATAGTCCCGACCGTAGAGTAGAACCACCCATTATCAGCCACTTAAGCATTTTGTGCATGATCTGGAGTAGTAGAAGGCATTGTTAATTTTTTTGCCTTGTAGAGAGATAGAAATGATGGGTGTTATCAAATTTTCATAATTTTTTTTCTTAAATTCAAATTGTTATGAATTTTAGAAGCCAAAAGTTGGCTTGCACCCACCCCCAACACATAGACTCTTCCATCACTTTTCATCTAAAGACTAATTTGGCTCTCAAAGCAAAGGGCATGTGTCATAACAATGATGGCTAAAAGATGGTTGGAAACCAAGAACCTAATGGTTAGTTATCAGTCATCTCTCTGTTGAATTTACCATTACTTATATATTGTCCATGGGGCCTCATTGGTAATGGGTGGTTCTACCATATACTACTAGTAGTAGCAATCATGATCTTTATGTTTTTACTTATTTTTCATAGTTACTACTTATTAGTGTGCCCTATACCATTGCCACAACCAAAATAAAAGTAAAAGAATTTTCTAATTTTCTAATTCAAAACCTTCAAAATTATATATCTTTCACACTATAGGACCAATGTCGTGAATCAAAGCCCATGCACCCTTCCTCACTAAGAGCTTTCCAACGGTACTAAGAATACAATTGGGGGATGCTCGGTTTGGGAGATCTCAATGTAAGGTAACTACATCTAAAAGCAACCTCTTTCTAAAATTGCCCCCCTACATATTCTTACCTAAAATGTACTCCCACTATTCAAGAGAGTCTAGGGTTGGTTTTAGAAACACCTATATCAACACTTTGAAAAATCATAGTTTATTCATACAATGTCCAAAAAATACATTCTAATAGAATCTAGAATCCACTTTTAACTACCAACAAAAATCCATAATCAATTTTCTAATATAATGATAGAAACTATGATGAATTGTTTATTTGGGCACTTTTGGGTGTAATTACCTTAACAAATAACAAAACAAATCAAATAGCTTAACTCAAGGTATGGATTACATAATTGAATTGGCTGGTGTAATTACTATCCTTTTTTTTTTTTTTTTGAAAGTAATTACTATCCTCTGACTCACACAAAGGACTACGGCCAGATCCCTTTTTAGTATATGTAATTATATGTATTTCATCTTACTTTTTTCCCTTTTTTTTGACACAAATTTAATCTTACTTTTCGAATTGAGAGACTGTATGAGGAGATTCACAGGGCAAAAATGAATTAATTTGATGTATCAGAATTGTACAAATTTAGATCATCTCAGTGGTAGTCACTGTCAAGTTACTCCAATATGATGTTTATTTGTTCATTTGTGTCCAAAAAAAATTCTAATGTTTGTAGTAGAAAACATAATATTCCATTAGATGAGAATGAGCTCCTGCGGAAGACCACGAGTTCTCACAAGTTCTAAGACTGTGGGAACTCGGCCACAGCAGCTCGCTGACTTGGTCAGGCGACGACCAAGTCGGATAATAATAAAAAATTAAAATTAAAATATTTTTTTGAAAAAAAAATTAATTTTTTAATATATTTTTAAAATTTTTAAAATTTTTAAAATTTTTAAAATTTTTTAATAATTTTAAATTCTGACTAGCCCTGGCTGGTTCCCAGCCTTGGGAACTGGCCTGAAACGGCCCTCCAAGGCAGCTGAGTCTCATCTAATGAAACATGAAAATTTTGTCAGGTTCCTCGAACACGAAGTTCACCCATGACTGAAGCATTTTTCTGGTTTCAACAAAATTTCCGCAACTGAATAGCATAGCATGGACTAGACAAATTTGTGATCATTTTTGCAACTTTTACATATAGGATCTAGTATACAACTTGTAGGTGTACTTCCTCACAAATTTTGAAAGACCTATGACGAGTTTGAATTAGGGATTTTTTTTTCGTTTTTTATAAAGTGCCAAAGTGGCAATATTAAAATGTTATAGTGGTGCTCCAAATTACAACATTCATCCACATATTGGATGTATAATATGGTTTTCATCCATAATTTGGCGATTTCATCCAAGATTTTTGACATTTTGGGGGGTATTTTTTAGCCAAATTATTTTTCTTGGTGCAATGTGACATCGAAAAGCCAAAAAGAAAGCCCTGGTTTGAATCATGGGATTTTATTTCTTTCATTGCTACTTGAATTATGTAGTAACTATTTTGTGAAATGTGCATCCTTACAACCCTGGTATGGAATAGATGCACAATTGAATTGCAAAATAAATTAGTAGAAGGTATTAACCCCTACATAACAATGGCAGGTTTTGGGCAAAAATTGTCAAAACCTACCTCTCTTGAGGATAGCACCAAAAAAAATGGAGAATAATTGTTTTTGTACTAGACTACAATGGCAATGTGTAGGAAAAAATTCAAAAACTTTGACCTCATAGATTGAAAGATTATAGTGTTTGAAGTTAGAAAAAAAAGTTTTTTTTATCCTAACCTTTGTAACAAGGTCAACAAACTTTGATTCATCTTTGGAGTGAGACTTTTACAACAAACATATTTTTGGGGGCAGATCCATACTATATTATGTTAGTTATCTACATGCCAAATTTTGAGAAGTAAAAGAAGGGTTTTGTATAAATTTACCAAACCTACCAAACCTACCTGCAAAATTTTAGGAAGCATAATGCTTTTGATCTCGGCACCCAATCCTACATTTTTTAAATGCTCACAAAAGAGGAACGTGTTCAAGACTTGTAGTACCAAAATTTCATAAAGATCCATCAAGAATTGACTTATGATAGTAATCTACATGAGTTTCCAATTGTTCACTTGGTAGACAATTGTCATTTAGGGGTTAAAGTCAATTGATTGTTATAATTACATTTAATAATCACAATCATGTATTCAAAATTCAAAATTGAATGAAATAAGATATAGAAATGTAAAGGATATTTTTGCTCCACTTATTTTTTATACCTTTTTTTGTTTACTGGGGTTGAATCTAAACCTTGATTTAAGAAGGAAACAAAGTAATGTAATTGGAATGTATGCAATCATGCATTGTCATCATTTCAAAAGAAAGAAATGTTGGGTAAGAATTCAAATGCAACTTAAAATGAGCAAGTCAATTGATCTAATAAAGGGCGTCACTTCATGACTATTTGTATAATTATAGTATTTTTGAAAATCAATTAAAATAAAAATGATTATTTTTACTCTTTTTTCTTTTTCCTTCATAATATTATACTATTCTAACATGTTATTGACAAAACTTTCTTTATGCATTATGCTTTAATAAATCAAAATTTAAATTTTTCACCAATTTCTGAATTTTTTTTGGTAAGGAATGCATTTTAACATATATAAAATATCAATATTCTATCTATCAATCGTATAAAGGTTAAATCAATTAGAACTAATGGTGTTCAAGGTTTAAAAAATAAGAAACTTACTATTATATTATATGATGGTACTTGTAGAGTACATTGAGAAAAAATTCAAATTATTGTACAATGAACATTTTTATTACACTTACCAAAAAAATTCACTTCTTGCAATAAAATTATATCAATGAAAAATTTTTCCAAAATTATTAGAGTTTATTTGGCATTGATAAAAAAAATTCCATATAATGAGAATATTTTATAAAAATTTAAATATATTTACGAGGTTAAATTATTGATAATAAAATTAAATGATATTTATTTTTATGGCAATGGAGTTGGTCTATAACATGTTTAGAAAGAATTTTGGAACATTTTTTTACTAAATCCACTATATTGAGGATACTCCTAGGACCAAGTGCAAACATTTCGTAATCCTTTCATACTTCTTACTCCCTAACCATTCAAATTCCATTATAAGCTTTCTTGTATTCTTTTTCTTATATCTTTGTATAAATACATTATTTTCTTTAATTTGATTTCGAAAAGGGATTTTGATACTTAAGATATTCACACATTAATTCAAAGGAATGTATAGTTATTTAGGCAAAATGCCACCCTTAATAATTCTCATTATCTAGATTGTCAACTTTGGAGTGTTCAAAGAACATTACCAACCAAATGTTCAAATTTTGAACAATGAGTGAATGTGTATAATATAATATTTTATTTATTTATTTTTATCACTCATCACAATGTTTGTAGGTATAATGGTTAACAATTGTATGATATACATTTTTTTTAATCCTTCATACAAAAATTCTCTAGTTCAACAAGTATTGTTGTGGTTTACCCTATAAACTAATTTTTTCTAGGACAAAAATGACACGTCAAAGCAATGATCACGAAATAAGAAAGATAAATATCTTTTAAAATTGCCATATATAGAACCAAACATTCTAAAATGTACTTGACAAAAGTCTTGTAAATATTGCTTGAACCCAATACAAAGTCCAATTAGATAACTTTTCCAATTTTATATTGCCAAGCGTATAGTGTATGAGCTATGGACTCTACTTTACACAATTATTTGGAAGTAATCATCAAACTTAAATTTCATTTCTACTTTGTAATGTAAAATGAAATTTCATAATGTTTTTGGTCTACTACATGATTCTTGTAGGATTAACTCTTTTAGTCTTTTTCCATCTTATTACATGATTACACCCAAAGAAGAGTTTATCATTAATCCCTATATTTCCATTGTTCCCTCAAGGACAAACTAAAAATTGAACATGCTCCTATGATCTCAATTCCTAGCACAATTTTTTGAAACTTATTTAATATAGAAAAATACATTAGCTTTTTGATAATAAAGTTTTTATTTTAATTGGTGCCATAGGGCAAAAGTTTAAAATGGACAAGCCTAAGCAACTAAAAAAAGTTTCTTGTAAATTTTTTCATAAATTGTATTTTTTGTCTATATATATATGGGAACACTGGATTAATTTAATTTGGATTAGTGATGTGAAAATTATAGAACAACTTTTTTAGTGGGCAATCATAGTATCTTCATGATTAAATAATTTATTGAACTTGTTTTTTTAACTCAATTTTTACTATTTTCAAAGAAACAAATTTTCACAAGATTTAGTTAGCTTACTAGAACAATCTCATCATTGAGATTATTGTGTTTACCTTCCATCTTAGAGCTATCAATGATATAGTTTTTCCTTCTATCTTGTACATGCTTCCACCTAATAATTTGTCAAAGAATGAAATTTAAGTTGTTGTTTTTAATTTCTTTTTTGAGAGTATTAACTCGATTTTTCTATATAATTTTAAAAAATCAAATCTTTAGTACAAAATTTTTAAGTAAAGAAGATTCAACATCAAATAATCTAGTAATAGATGTTGCAAATATTCAATTTTCTTCACTTTTTGCAAATACCTTGCAATTTCCGCAAGCAAAGTTTTTGAGAAGTCTTCTACACATTCTTATATTGGCATAGTGCAAGATCCTATTGTTAGATATTCAAATAAGACAATTTAAAAAAATTGCTCTTTACAATATAATTGGCAATTTTAAGTGTTTTTTGATGAAAAAAGGCCTTGAGACTTTAGAGGTGAAAGAGGTTTGGTTGGAGCTTTATTCTCATGATCACCTTTGATATAATATTGATACACACTTCTTTTGGTTTTGGTAATGAACCCTTTACAGGTGTCTTAACATCCCTAAATGAAAACAATATTATTTTAACCCTTAATTGACTAAAGAGCCTACACCGGATTTGGAGAGAAGTCAAGCAACTTCTATTGACTTCATAATTCAAAATTTCTCTTGAGATTTTTTAGAATAGATGCTAATTATCCTAATCTATAGGTGAAGCTTTGTTTCAAGTCATTATAAAAAAATATTGCAAAAGCTAGAATTTAAAAAAAAAATTCAGTGTCAAACTAGGAAGATAATAATGTATCCTAAAAGAATCCATTATTTTATTTTATAGATTGACACCTATTTGACAATGTTTGAGAAATTCAATTTCAAATAATGAGATAAAAATTATGAAGAGTTTTATTTTGCAGGCAATAAAGGCTACAAAACTTATTAAGTTGTTTTTTGGAGTTTTGTCAATTTTCAAATTTTCAAAATACAAAAAGATTATTGTTTACTAGAACATTCTCATCATTCAAGTTTACAAATCTTAATATTTTGTAAAAGTTATAAGAAATTCAAGTTTTTCTTTTATTAGTACTACTTTGCACTTTATAATTTCTTAAGAGATGAATAAGAAAGATTTTGTGAATATATTTTTACATATATTCTCAACCCATTTTCCAAAATCTTTACCAGATTGTGCAAGTTATGGGACATAAATTTTTTTCCTATAAATGTTAAGACATAAAACTTCACCTTTGAGAAGGGCTAGAAAAAACTATTGTAGGAAATTTACACACAATGAAGTTGCAATGAATGGGGATTTTTACTATGGAATTTTGGGAGGATGTACCTAGATAGGTCAACTAAGGGATCCTAAGGTTGGATTTGTTAGAGAAAATACATAGATGAATATTTTAGCCTTATTTGGGGCATGAATATTTTGAACTAGTTTTGGACTTCAAAACATCAATAGAAATTAGGTATTAATGCAAAATTTGGATTGAAATCAAAACTTCATATATATTCATCAAAATTTACCATATAAAATGAAATATCAGATTGGGCAATTTGAAAAGCATTGAAAAAAAATTGTTTTCATAAACTTGAAAAATTTAGGCATATAAAATGAAATATCAGATTGGGCATCTTTTCCTCATTTTTTTTAAGTTTATGAAAACAAATGAACTCCTAGAGAATCTAATTTTGATGAAGATGTAATGGTTGGAAAAAAATTATGCATTTCTTTTGTTTTAGGCTCCAACTCAAGTAGGGAGAGTGCTATAGTATTTTGCTTCAAAAATTTGTGTAATTCTTCATAATTTGGGACTCTATTCAAATTTGAAGTTATGGACTCTAATGTCCAATAATCAAGACCATGTTGTCAAATTAAAGCCCATCAAACCTTGGCCAAAAAACAATTTACACCACTTTGCAAGCTTTATTCTTACAATTCATTGCCCTCAAACCCCCAATTTTTTCGTATGTAACCCAAATACTAGTCAAGAAAAGATCCTATGATTAAAAAATTTAAAAATTTAAAAAAAAAAAAAAAAAAATTCCCCAAAGAGTGCTAATTTTTGGTAGTTTAATGAGTATTGGCCAATGTTTTAGATATAAATCTTTATAATTTAGTAGTGCATTTGACAATAATTTATCAATCTTGTACTATTTTGAATTAGTACAAGTTGAAAAGTTGAATATTGCTATACTATGTTCCTTGTCCTTAAATGAGAATTTACAGTTTTGTTTTTGATACTAATTTCATTGACCATTTTCTAAAAGCATCAATTAAAAAAATTTCAAATTTGATATCATTAAAATCAATGAAGAATATTTCTTGTGTTCATTACAACTTAAGTAAAATTAGACTTCAAAAAAAGCTTCCAATCAACCTACTCAAAATAACCTTATATAAGAACAAAGATGATATTTATTTCACACATAGAGAGTATCAATTTCAACAAATATTAAATACTATATTGATACTAATTTTCTAAGCGACACTAATCTCCCTCGCCCTTTCCCTTCTCTAATAAATCTAAAATCAACCTATAGTTCTACGAATTTGATAATAGGGGTGATAAAGATAGAATTGATTATAATTTATTCCATTAACTTAAAAGTAGGATACATTGTTTGGGATATTTTTTATGTTGTACTAGCTATTATCCTTTAATTTCCATATTGCATTTTTCTTTTTATCAAGTATTGAGTCTAGGTACTTTTTTTCTACTTTTTACTCTGAATAGAAATTTTTTAGATTTTTTTCCCAAATTTTTTTTGATACTTTTCAAATTGCAATTGTTTTTTTTTCCCAAATCCACCAACTAACTTTGAACTAGCCCTTGAGTTTTCCACAACATTGGGGAAAAAATTATCCATACCTTAACTTTGTTTGTTTGTTTTGTTTTGTTTTGAACAATGAGATCTCACAAACCTTGTATCCTTTGGTCACATTCTTTGTACCACCGGAAAGCCTTCTCCAAGGAGGGATGCACAGACTTTGTTTCGTGGCATTTGACCTACCAAAGAAAAGATATTGAATTTCGAAGTTATTAAATGAATTAAAAAAAATTAGAAAATTACTTTTACTTTTATTTTGGTTGAGGCAACGGCACAGGGCACACTACAGTACTGTAGTGGTGATGAAACTACAGTAGAATAGATTCTTATTAAAAAAGTCTTATGCTGCAAAACGGCGACTGTTTTGTCCCTTCGCGTGTGCGGTCGTTTCCTTCCACACGAGAACATTGTGTTCAACTCTCCTGATCCGTCCAAGCAAATCCATTCTCTTTCGCAATTCGTTTCCTACAATTTCAAACTTTCCGACAGATAGCGATCGAAGTTCCAACAGGAATTGAAGACGCTTCTTTTGAGTATACACTCAATTCTTCCGGAGCTTGTATTGTACGTTTTTCCACCCTTTCTCTCTCGATCTAAATTGTTGTCCCTAAATTTAGATCTAGGCCTAACGTACGCTTAGCAAGCTCTGGATGAATTCGGAAACGAAAAGGGTTTTGTTGAGATCAAGCAAAGCAATGATGATGGTGCGAGGGGTTTGATTTGCGTCGAACTTTTGGTAAGGACGAGATGATAGACGTTCAGCGAGCTTACTTGGCATTAAGTAAATTTGTGGTGTCATGGAAGTTCACGTTCTAATTGTCAATGTTGGGTTTTAGATTGTGAATCACTTGATGTATAATCTCTTGCTGTTACCAGATTTCATATTACAATTTAGCAAGCTCTGTCTGTATTGGCGTCTTTGTCGATGTAGCAATGTGAGTGATGCGAGAGGTTTGAATAGCGCCCACCTTTTGTTGGTGATGGGTTTGTGTTCAGCGAGCTCTTTAAGCTTTGGGGTTTAAGTGGATTTGATAAGCTTTGAGTTTTATGGTAGTTTGCGGAGGTGTAGAGTTTCGCATTCTAATTGTCAAATTTTGAGAACTGCTGTGTGTAGTTTTTTAGTGATGGAGTTTTTTTTTGTTGTAGGTTTATCGTTTGCGAATCTTGTAGCTAGTTATCTGGATGATTCGATTCTAATATTTACCTTTTGCCCACATCTGAAGTTACGTTGTAGGTTTAGATTGTGAAGCGCTTGCCCTAAAACTCTTTTTCTATCACCATGGATAGTTTTCGATCACTGTATTTCCTTTGAGTCAAGCTACCTTCAATCTCATGTCAATGCACTGAATTATACGTTTAGTGTATGATAGCCAAGGATCAGGGTTGCACTCGGAATATTGGTTGGAGCTAGGAGTCTTTTGAGTGATGGAGTACACCAGAGAGGTTTCTTTGATGCAATTACACCCGAAAGAACTACAGTACTCTTTCAATTATTTGCTATTAGAAATTGATAATGACGATGCCTAAATTTCCTACAATTGTCCAGTTTACCGGTAGATTCTTTTTGATCATGTCGCATACTACTGTTCTTCCGCCGTTTCATAGTTATCAACTCTTTGGACCTTTGATCGGCGAGCTGAAACATATTTCGAGTTTCGATTCTCAAGTTCATTCAGTCACCAGGTTGTTGTCTTAATAATCGATTGCTTAGCATTTTGAGTGAAAAGATTGGTTATACTGATCAGTATTTTGTGGTTTGTGGTTTGAAACATGTATTAGGTACATTAAGAATATGGTGCTTTGGGTGTTTGGTTACGGTTCACTCCTATGGAAAGCAGGCTTCGAATACGATGAGAAGATGATTGGCTTTGTCAAGGGCTATCGCAGAGTGTTCTATCAAGGTGGGTCTCTTTTCAAATTTTCAAATTTTGTTTCAAAGGTTGTGTCACCCATCCGTATTGGCTTAATCTCAGATGACGTTGTTTCTTCTAATTCTTCTGGTCATGCGTTCTACAGCCAACACAGATCATCGAGGCACAGCGGAATCCCCTGGACGTGTTGTCACGTTGGAAGGCAAAGAAGGGGCAGTCACCGTGAGTTCTATCACCTCTACTCGTAATGGTAGTGGTTGTGGATCCCAATGAACATGGACTTTAAAGGGACCTGTATCTGTACTTGTACCCGTCCTTCAAGTATACTTGTAATTGCTTCAATTTAAGGAAATGCATGCATTATACGGAAGTAAGAATATCCTGTGGTTGAGAGTCGAATTTTTTAGTTCTTATGCAATCTTTTCCTATGTTACAGTGGGGTGCTGCATACCGAATCTCGGGAGATGATAAGGAGAAACTAGTTCAAGCTGTAAGTTTCAAACTTTTTTTTAAATAAGGTGCATTAATCTTTTTCCAAGAACTCGAAGCTGTTCTTGGTTCTAACCGTGAGGATATGTTTCTTCATTCTGTGACGTGACCAACCTACATTTACCTGTTGCTTGAACAGTATCTGGATCTTAGGGAACAAGAATATGATCAAAAAGAGTATGTCAACCTCTATACGGTATGTGCAGTTTGCAAAATCCACATGTTGACCATAGAGGAAGATAGTTTTGTTTATATGGTTCCTGCATTTGTTTCCACTTATTCAGCCGAATGAGAGAAAGAGAACGTGTCATGTAGCTTTAAATTCGATTCAGTTGATGAAGGATTGAGTGATCGATTGAAGGACTCTTCAACATAATTCTCCTTTTATTGGTAGCGTATGAGAGAGGCTCGAGGATTTCATTATAACTTACATCTTCATTTTGTCTTGCCTGTGACAGGGGGATGACTTGGAGACGCCAACCCTCTGCAATGTTCTTGTGTGAGTTAATTTTCAATTAAATTATATCCTTTACATGTGTACTTCCATTTGGGAGAGACAACTTCATTCTAGATGCTACGCCTTCCCTGAGACAACATAGTTGATTAAAGACTACTGTACTCTCATTTGCAGATATATCGGTTCTTCAGACAAGTCGAGGAATAAGTTCTGGGCAGGACCTGCACCCCTGGAGGTGATGGCAAAGTAAGGAACTAATAATATCCTCACTGGAAGCGAGAGATTTACGAAGTCTGTTTTTGTTTGGGAAAAGTTACAAAATTCATTCCAACGTGCATGTTAGTCACTCAGGTCTTGAAAATATACAAACCATAAAGCTCTTTTTGAGTTTTCTTGTTCTAAAGTCATTGAAGCATGCGTCTCTCACGTGGAATTATGACGCTTACTAGATTTTTTAACATTGACGTTCGGGTTATGCAGACAGATTGCCCGAGCAGTGGGTCCATCTGGACCGAATTATGAGTATCTATTCCATCTGGAAGAGTGCTTGCATGAACTTGGTACATTCCATACCTACGTTATTTTGGCATTGAATTGTGTCAAGTGTCTGTCCTTCGAAATTACTAGAAACTGCGTACTTCCCAGTCATTTGCCAAACCTCGGCCTCTGAGAATAATTGGGAGAGGAAAGGCTCATGTACATAAAACATCTGGAGAAGGTGAACAGGATGACCTCAGACAGGAAAAAGAGAATAGCGAAAACTCCAAATACTGCCAAGACGTCCAAGACAGGCTATAGTGGTGGACACTAATTACGTGGTTACAATTGATAAAGCCCTAAGCGAAGCCCTAGTCAGTTTCTGAAGCATGCTTTAGCTTTTGTCTTCAGTTTTAGGAGTCGCCAATGAACTTTGTTTTTTTGTGGGTTTTTTTCCATTTGCATGCACTGAACCACTTCTCCTTAATATGTTGATTGTTTACACCTAACAATGTTCGATCTCTTGGTGCAGATTGCGTAGATGAAGACATTTGCGAGCTTGCTGAGGCTGTTCGAAAACATTTGAAGTCAAGTAACGGGCTCAATGCTATGGTTGGAATTGCTGGGAGTAAGAATTTAATTACAGAAACTGTACTGAAAAGCAACCATATGACATCTGCAATTAATGGAGTATAGGAAGTGCATCGTCTTTCTTGGGGTCTGTCAATGAACGTGTCGGAAATATTTGTTTGCCACCATTGATGCTACTGGAATTTTATTATGCACTTCCAAATGGAGTGCTGAATTCTTCATTACCTGTTATGCTAGAATTGTGTTGTCATCTAGCTATACAGGAGCCCCTAGATTAATTTAGTATGAGGCCATTTTCAATTGGTGATGGAACTGGACTCTCAGATTGTAACTTCTTTGTTTTGTTCTATTAGTGGGTGTGAAACTAATTTAACAAAGTCATACTATTTGGAAAATAATTAGATTAGTTTAAGCGCAAATAATATTGTATTACATCAACTTCCATAAAAAAGTTTTTGTTGGTGATACCAATTTTGCACCCTCACTAATAGTATACTCATTGTTGGGAAACAATAGAGAAACAATAGAGAGGTGGAACTGTGAATTGTGTAGACTAGGGAATGACCTACAAGAAGAGTGACATTTAGTTTAATTAGACTAAATAAGTTTCATTAGGCCAATTCTGTGGATCATTCCTTGGATGTCTACGGGTATCATGTTTCCATGTGTGAAATCATATATAATAACGAAATTCAAAGATTTAGCTCTCATTATCATTATAGTGTAGTACAACTTTGATTGTATGCTTGTGTACTTGAGTCTCATTGCTTGAATATATTCCAAGTTAGAATTTGGATGAATTATAATTATTAACCCCTAAATGTTCATAATCATCTCTAGAATTGACAATTTGAGAAAAATCATTATAAAGCTCAATTTGGAAGCATATTTTGGAATTGATATACAAAGAAAAGTTGGAGATTTTGAGTTGGAGATCCCATTTGTGTAGTTAGATTCACCAATTCTATCACCAATCTTTTTTTTCGTTTTATAGATTTTGAAAGAGAAATTTCAAAATTCCTTCTTAATTTGATTACAAGCAAAATATTATCATTTTTTTAATAAAATTTGTTGGAATGGATTTGAAATGAGGTTTCCTTCACATGGTGCTTTTTCCAAATTTTTGTGTTCTTAAAATCTATAACCTCATTTTGGCAAATCCAATTTTGAACTAAAGTCAATGCAATTTGACCACTTGACATACTTGCACATTTATAATTTTAGAAAAATATGTACTCTAACAATACCAAATCCAACCTTTAGATAGGATAATAACTTGATAAAGTATCTCTACAAATTACAATAACTTTCATCCAAGCAATTAGGAGGATGAAAATTGAGTTTCTATCGGTTCATCATCCCAAAATAGACATTAGAGTGCTTAGGAGTTAACTAGTGTGCCATGTGCTATTGCTACTACCAAAATAAAAGTAAAAGTAATTTTTCATTTTTTTAATTCATGAAAACTTGGAAATTAATAACTTTCAACCTGAAGGTCCAAACACCACGGAACAAAGCCTGTGCACCTTTTCTCGCAAAGAGCTTTCCAATGGTACAAAAAAAAACCCATGGATGCATGGTCTAGAAGATACTTAATTTAGTATAATTCAAAATAATAAATAACTCAAAAATCCATAACTTTCACACCATACGTCCAAACACCACAAAACAAAGCTCATGTACCCTCCTCACAAAGAGCTTTTGACCGGTAAGAAGAACACAACTAGGGGATGCACTATCCAAATGGTACATAATTTAGCATAATTTAAGATCCATAAATAACTCAAAAATCCATAACATTTTCACTATAGGTCTAAACATAGTTTTATGATTTCTTAGATCTCAGAGTATCAAACAAACAAACAACCTAAGTTAAGGTGTAGGTAGTAAGAACATATAGCACTTGTGTTCTTCTCTACTCTCAACCATTGAGATTCTACCACATCAACTTCAAATCCTTCAACTACAATGCTTCTAATTATTTTTTCAACAAATTCAACCACATAATCTTTTAGTTAACTTGTTTAAGTATGTTTTAGTAAAATTTTAGAGCAAATATCCTCACCAATTGCAAGTTCAATGTGCCTAAACTTCAAAATGTAGGCTTTTTTAGCCCTTCCAAAAGGTGAAGTTTTGTCTTTCAACATTTTTAGAAAAAAAACAAGTATGTCATATAGCTTGTAAATTTTAGTCAATAAATTGGAAAATGGATTGGGAGTATATACAAAAAAATTTAACCAAAAAAACTTTCATATTTATTTTTAAACAATTGTAAAGTGGAAGGTGTTATTGAATGAAGGATAAAACTAATACACTAATAATTTTGGGAAGAATTTGAGAATTTTTAATCCCAATGGTGAAGGTGTTCTATTAAATAATTAATATCTTTTTTATTTTTTTGGAAAATTTTAAAATTGAGAGTAGAAGATGACTTTATATGTTTTTTCTACCTTCACTACCCACAAAATCAAACTCCTCATATTTTTTACCTCATTATTTGGAATTCAATAGTTCAAATATTTTTGAGTAGTTATCAATTTCTAAAACCTACAAAAACCTCTCAATATTTTTTAGAATATATTTTTTTTTCTGCTCACTTTGACATTGAAATAAAAACATCCTTAAAAATTTTGTAATATTTATGAGAATGATGTCAAACAAAGCTTCACACATAGATTATGAAGAAAATAATTCATCTTTAAGAATTCATGCAAAAATTCCAAATTATGAAGTCAATAGAACTTTCTTAAGTTCTCTAAAAGTCCAAAGTAGGCTCCTTGGTCCTTTAGGGGTTAAAAAATATACAAAAATTATAATATAATTTAGATACATTTCATTCTTGAAGGAAAACAAGGTCTTATTATGTAGCATTGTAAAGAATTGATTGATTGATTGTTATTTATATCATATATAATATAATTTTTTCATTAGGAGTTCTTTGGCATTTACTTAGAAAACTATGTATGCTTAAAAATAAGATAGTTATATTTTAACTTTGGCAAATTTTAGAATGTTTTTGAAGACAAAATATGCCTCCCTAAATTAATTTCTTAAATCTTGAAAATAAGTAAGATAGGGATGATCATCATAATGTTGTAATTTTTTTAATTTTAAAAGACTATATTATGGATTTTATTTGGTATAATTAACATTTTTAGTAGGATTATAGTAGGGGAAAATTTGGTTTAGTTAGTATACTACCACAAGCTTCAAGGATTATGCATCAAATATTATCCTTAAGTTTTAAAAATGGATTATTGTCCTAGTATGCATTATCAATGTAGTACATAAGATATTCTATTACCTACATAATATGCATGTATAAGTTTTTAGTTATAATCAATAGTTGGATGGATGGATTTTGTTATATTGGTTTAAATCAATGTTTTAAGAACTTTTTCTTGGATTTGCAAGAAACTAAAATTTGTAATTAAATTAAGGTGCCTAGAATGTACTACCTCCCTTTTTGAAAATAAAAATAGGATCTTGATTAATATCACAACTTAGAAATTTACCTAACTGAAGAATGTCTCAAATTCAAGGGATCTAAAATAATACCTCCCTTAAAATACCTTGATTATGCATGTGTATGCTAAAAAAATATAGGAAGTGACTTCCTCCAAAACTTTCCTTGTACAATATTGGAGATGTATACCATATTAATTAATCATAGAATCTTTTCATATTTTACAACTACAAAATCTTCTTATTTCAAAATTTTTACAATGTTTATCTAGATCGTTTAATGCATCATCTCCTCATAAACACAAACCAAACCTATGTCGAGGTTGATTTTGACATTAAAAAATCATAAAATATTACTATTGAATGTATTTAGAAATCATAAATTTTGATTGATTGAAAGTAATTTAAATGGATGAATGAAAAAAATAATTCACATTAAAAGGGTTGAAAAATTATTTCAAATTAATGCTAAATAATTCAAAGAGACAAAAATTTATTTTTATTTAAGTAGATGAAACTTTGAAATTCCAAAAATTAAACTATGTGTTAGAAATTGGGGGTAGGGTTAGGACTTCATTCATTCTTAGATTTGAATAACCTTCTATTTTATGCAAATATCTTCAATGTTGGAGATATGGTTGGAGCATCAAAATCAAGGCAAAAACATTCAGATGAGGATTGAAGATTCTTTTATCAACCTACATCATCCACTGTTGTCGAGTAGAAAGGCCTTCCCTTGGGAAAACAAAGGGCTTCTAGTTACAACTAGATGTGGTCCCAAAAAAATGGAAGATCCCGTGATCATATAAAGTCACAAATACAATTATAAACCCTCGGATGATGCCATATGAACAAATATAAAATCACAACTCCACATATCCCTCACAAGATGTCATGGAGTCTCTATATACATCATAAGTTTCTAAAAGATAGTAGGAAAAAAACATATCCTTTATAAACTCCCTTTGAAGAAGTATCTAATAGAAGAATGAGTGCCACAGCTGCTCTACAACTCCAAACTAAAAGTGTGATATGTCCTTGGAAAGATAACAAAAAGTTCTACAACCTCTCTAAGTTTCACTCAAAAATAAGATACTATCTACCTTTCATAGTCTACTAAAGTTAACTCTTTTAAAACCCAAAAGTAGTTCTTCACACTTTCACTCTCAAGCCCATAACTTTCATGTGCTGACACGAAAATACAAAAATAATACCATTTTAGAAAGCTAACATAAGTATCTACAACCTCTCTAAGTTTCACTCAAAACTAAGGTATTGTCCACCTTTTATAGTCTACCAAAGTTCACTCTCTTGAAAGTCCGAGGTAGCTCCACAACACTTCATTTCCAAACTCATAACTTACACATACTACCTCCAAATTCAATGAGTGGTAGCTTTTCGGAATCAAAAAAACAAGATACATAAGCTCTCAAAATTTCAATGCAAAAACCTCCATGTACAATGTGCTCTGCCTTCCCAAAGTGATGGGTTCTCCCAAACAAACAAAGAGGAGGAAGAAAATGACCCTCTACCTCATTTGTCACATTAACCTCTACACCATCCACCTAAGCTAATGTATTTTGGCCACTAAAATACCATATGGGCCATAATACACCTATGGGCCACTTCCTATCTTTCATAAGTCTATCTACATCATCTATGTGGACTTAAAATCCATTAAAAACAACCAAAGAAAGGTAAAATAAGCTTTACCTTTTGTTTTACAACTTCAAATACATAAATTAAAACACTAAAACATCTTAGAGTATAAAAATCAAAGAACTAAATTCAAATGTTTGTCAAATAGAGGTAAAAAATAAGAGTTCAAGTGAAGTATGACCCCATTTGTTTCTTGAGACTCTGAAAAAAAACACCTTCAATTCAACAAACAATTATGCATTTTCACATAATGAATGCATATACAATGCGACAGTACAAAGTCATTCCAAAATTAAGAAAACCAATCAAAATTAAAGGTTTAATTAGCATGTGATGACAATAAGATTTTGGAAATTTGATCAAAACTAAACAATAAGTTCAAGTTTTGATAAGCTTCAATAATTTTTTTTTAATATTGTAGCCATATGAATTCAAATTCAATGCGTTATGGATTACATGGAGAAAGAAAACATAAGAATATTACTTGTAGATTGAAAGATTATAATATTCGATCAAGAGCCAGGGTGTTAAAACTATAAAGTGATTTGAAATCTTTCAATCTTCTTTTTACAACTGAAATCTAAAATTGTAGTCATGAAAAAAATATGAGGTTAAAGGATATAACATGCTGTCATGCCCCTATCTCCTTGGGGTGCCCAAAGTGCCTTAGTGAGCAAGGGGGACCTTGGGGGTGACTTCCCAAGCCTTGCAATAAACTAAGAAAGGAGAAATGAGAGACTCCCGAGCAAACAAGACGCAATAGCGCCTTGGTTACGAAGGGCATTGTAGCATGTCATACATGTTTGGAAAGCTCTTGAAAATACGCTTCTAACCGTCTAAAGAACGCGTGATTTGGACTAGTAGGCTAGAAGTTAAAGCCGTTCAAAGTTGGAGGTATCCCGGTGGCGCCGGGACACTCAAAGGCTAGGTGTGAGGGGTTCCTAAAGAATCACTAAACAAAGCATGGCATGTAGCATATCATTGGAAAGCTACACAGACAAAGAACCTAGAATGCCAAGAATTACGAGTTTCTAAGGCATGAGCCAAAAGTTATGGCCAAGAAAAGGGCCGTGGTGAAGGCTTGACGCCACTCCCGGTGAATCCGAATCTTTGGAGGGCCATAATTTTGTGAGAACTTATCCAAATGGGACAAGGGAGCAGTCCATAAGCATCTACTCGTTGCGTAGATATCCAAAATGGGCTCACATGTGGGATTTGAAGCCTTGACAACAAAGTTACGATGTTTGGAAGTTCGAAAGTCCAAACGGAGTAGGAACTTGGGGATTTCGGTTGGAAACGAGTGATCTTCCAAAACCCAAGGGGGTTTGGAAAGTCCCTTTGATCCACAAGGGGGAGGGGTCTACCGAAGACTACATAGAGTACATTAGAAGGGGTTGGTCTCACTCCTTCCTCCCTCTTGGAGCCTTGATGAGTCCCGGTGACTCATGGGTGGTGATGTAACTTCACCACTGGCTTCAAGGCTGCTTGGGACACTTGTGTGTGTGTCCATGGGCACTGGTTGGTTGGAGTCCCGCTCCTTGCTAGGCCTTTGGTAATGTGTCCCGAGTTGTGAGTCCTGATTAGTGTTGGTGTGAGAGTAGCAAATGCACAACGGGCTTAGTATGAAGTAGGGTGACAACCAAGGGCGGTTAGGACTGTGGTAAGTAGTGCCACCATGAGTCCTAGCACAGTAAGATGGAAGTTCCGCCCTATGTCACCAAGTGACGTGTCAAGTGCCACGAGAGAAGTACGTGTTAGAAGTCCCAGACACCAAGATTTAGCAATGTGAGTTGGAAATGGGAACTAATGCTATGAGTGCGTGGCATGTGCAATGTTAATTAGTTGGGCCTAAGTGATACCGGTATTAGAGCATAGTGAGCCTTGAAAGCTTGAAGGGCTCTTGAAGTTTGGTTGGAGCTGTAAAGTGTTACTAAGGCCACGACATATGCATAACCATAATGAATTTACAGCTTCTCAAAATCTACTCTACAATTTTTTTAAATAAATTTTCAATGTGATTTTTTCCCTAAGATATAATGTATTTTAGGCTCATCTCTGAGATTGTCTGACACCAAAAAAATGAAGATTTACAATGGACACACTTGGACAAAATCTTTAAGAGAAAAATCATAAACAAATATTTTAAAAATCAAATTTGTGAAGGCTAAAATGGACTTTAGTGGATATTCAACTAAAATAGAAAATATCCAAAATAGTAATTTGATATGATTTCATTTTAACTTCAAACTTTAATTGACACCAGAATATGGTGCCTTAGGCATTTAGGGGTTAAATATTGGGTTGGACTATCATTTGTTGAATTGAGCTCAATTTCGTAGATGTCACTTAGGAGTTAGGGTTTAATTAATGACAAAGTAGCAACAAACTTTGTGCATAAGACTCTAAGGTAATTGCACCTAAAATTGTCCAAATAAGCATTTCCTATCAATGAATGATCAAAATAAGTTCCTAAACCTTGTTCAGAGTGAAAAGAAGATTCTAGATTTTTCTAGTATACATTTGTCGAACAACATATGAGTAACTTGAACTCTGAATTTCCAAAGGGTTGAAAACAGGGCTTAATATGTCCTCAAAGAGTTTTGACACACAGATGTGCAATTGATGATACAATTGCAGATGATAGAAGGGCATTGAGAGTGAACAAAGAGAAGGAAGTGGATGCAGCCTTTGGGAAGTTTTTTGAGTTTTATCGGCTATTTTTCTTCAATTTCCAAATAGAATTGTTTTTTTAAGTATAGAGTCTAGTTATTTTCTCTATTTTCCATTCAAAATCAATTTTGGGGGGTTTCTCCCACCATGTTTTTGCCGATGTTTTCAAATTGCAACCAGATTTTTTACCAATTCCATTAGCTAACTTTGAACTAGCCACTGGATCTTCTCGGAGATTGAGCAGATGGTGGTTGAGCACCTTGAGAGTGGTGTTCACAAAGTCAAGGAAAATAGTACTCAACAACATGATTTAACTCTTAAAGGATGGACTAGTGATTGTGGGAATCATGTTTTTTGGAACCATGTGACATCATCTACTTGAAAAAAATAAAAAATACACATTAGAGGTCAAAGTATTATAGAAGATCTTCCCTTTCCACACAAAATTCTAAAGATGAATAGTTGTAGTTTTGTCCTAAATAGAGAAATTCCTTGTCATCCATTGGACACTAAACGTCCATGTCGACGTTTATGGGTTAAACTTGCATGCAAAACCTGAAATTCAAGATGGAGGGGTGCAACTCTCAAGGCATGAAAGCAAAATGAAGGAAGTGAAATTGCTCAGTGATGTGAGTTCATAAGTTTATAGAGCTTCTGAATCTGCAATTCACCAAAACTACCAAATCTACCAGAGACAATCTCTTAATTGTCTTGTGGGTAGAGTACTAGAGTGTTCTTGAACAAAAATTATGGTACTAATTTTGTGGTTGATTCTCTCAGAAGTTCAACCTTTTGAAAGACACACAAATTCATGATGTAATTTACTGCTATGATTAACTTACACTCTCTCTTTTCAGGATGCACAACTTCATACTTGTCTTAGTTTTTGAGATGCATGTCACATTTTTTTGGTGTTGGAATTGTGCTAATTAACCCCTAAAGAACCAAGGCCTTTTTTCTGCAAAAAAACACTTAAAACTGTCATTTTTAGAGTAAAGAGGAAAAAAATTTGAAAATTGTATTTTTTGCAAATCTAACTGTAGGATCTTACACCTAATTAGTATGAAAATGTGAGGAAAAAATTTCAGAAATTTTGATCACAAAGATTGCAGGATATTTGCATTTAAAGTGAAGAAAACAAGTTTTTCCACATATTGCGGGACTAGGTTATTTGACTTTGAACCTTCTTAACTTTAATATTTTGCACTGCAAAGTTTTGAGCTTTAAATATTTATGGTGGAGAATTGAATTGAGAGTCTACGAAAAAATGAAAATACCAAAAAAATTAATTTTGATTCTTTAAAAAATTGTTCAATAGAAGTAGGTACAAGATAGTAGGAAAGTATAAATTATTAATACCTCTAAGATAGAATTAAAGTGCACTAATCCCAATGGTGATATTGTTCTAGAAGGTAAATGAAACAATATGGACTTTTTATTTTTTAAATTGTAAAAATTGCATTCAGAAATGAATCCTACAAGTTATTTTTTCAGGAAAATGCTCTAAGTGCCTGAAAAACAAGATTGTCTATAACTTTCTCATAACAAATCCAAACGGAATGAATCAAAGCTTTTCGTGTAGAAAAAAATACAATCTATAAGGAAAAAAAAATAAAAAATAAAAAAACTCAGATTTTTGAAACTTTTTTTTACTCCCCCCTCTCCCTTGTTTTGAGCTTATTTGGGCATTACTTTTGTTCCCGGGCACCAAATGAAAAAAAAATTTATATTCCCACAAAGCTAATCAATTTTTCTATCTTCATAAAAAGTTTCAAAAAATTAGGACACAAATTGAGACCATAGGTACCTTCCTGAAATCTCATTTGTCCCCTGAAGGGACAATGGTCCTTTAGGGGTTAAAATGAAATCATACTAATTGAAATTGAAATAAATATTTAGCAAATTGATGATAGTAATACAAACTCATGAACATGATGTTGAATAGTTTAAAATTTGAGACCATTGAGTGTCAGTAAGAATTCTTTTTGGTTCACTTGATCAAAGGAGGAATACCAATGCAAAAGCTTTTAACCCCTAAATGCCCAAGGCACCCAAATGTGGTGTTTGGAAAACTTTGAAGTTAAGTAAAACCCAACCAAATTGCTATTATTATTAGTTTATATTTTTGGAGAATTCTTTTTGAAGTCTAGTTTTAGGATCAAAAAGCTGATCTTAAAAATAAAGGATTATGATTTTTCTATTGAAGATTTTGTACAAGGATACCTAGTGCACTCTTGACTTCCCATAGTGTTGTGGGCTCTTGGAAATGAGCCTCAAATACTCTAGATCTTTGAGGCAAAATCACAATAGAAATTCATTTTTTTTAAATCATAGAATAGATTTTGAAAAACTGTAAATTGACTAGGGTTGTGCATGCTAGGCCCTATAACCTCATATTTTTTTAGTGACCAACTTTTTAGAGTTGACATGCAAAAAATGAATTGAAAAATTTTCCTAGTTTTTACACCCTCGTGATCAAACATTATAATCTTTAAATCCGTAAGTGATATTGTTATGTTTTCTTTTCCTATGTGATCTCTAACATGTCGAGCTTGCATTTGTACAGTTACAATTCAAAAGAAATTGGTACATCTTATGAAAATGTTGACTTTTTGTTCAATTTAGAGCAAATTTCAAGAAGCTCCCAATAGGCCTTGGACATTTAGGGGTTAAAGGAGATATACAAACTCTTGCTAGTTTAAAATTTTGAAGGTTCTATGTTGTTCAAAAAAGGATACAATCCCTCTAATTAACCCTGAAACACCTGAGAAGATGTTTTCTGGCTTTTGGATTACCTGAGGGAGTCTTATATTGTATAATAGGAAAAAAATTCTCATTGAATTTTTTTTCTTGAAGTTTGTTGAGCACATTTTTATTGAATGGTATTGGATATTCCCTCATTTTAGTGAGTGGTGTGGTATTTTTATATTTTTCTACTTAATCCTTTAAGTCCCAATTCAAGCAAGCAAAAAGTAGTTTCCAAGGTCTTTGAATCATGAAGAATTGGCAATCTAAGAGGATATTGGCATGGACTTTGTAGTGGAAGTCAATGATTTTTTTAGTGGGGAATCATCTAACAAAGTTAGAATTGGAAAAAGTTAGAATTGGAAAAGATAGTAGAAGCATGTGCTACCATGCTATGTTGTAGAGACATATGGGAAGCTCTCAACATTTGAAGCTAGTTTTTGGATGGTTGCCGACTTGCCATCACATAATGACAATAAAAAAGAAAAGTGCTAGAAAAAAAAGCATTGCATGTCCAACTATATGTTGTTGGTCTAGACGTATAAAGTTGATTCTCAAGCCCTTCTTGAGATGATGAAAGTTGTACCAAACCTATTATTGATTGACTTCTAGGGTGATTGCAAGAAACACTTGTCCTATTTTTTGTCCCCTTGCCCTTGGACATGTGGTTTTTTGGTTATAACTTTTGCATCGTAAGTCCGTTTGTCTTGAAATTTGGAATGAAGGTACACATAAAATTTTCACACATTCTGTATTTTTTGGGTTTTTTTCAAAATTACTTTACTATTTTTAAAGAGACCCCGATTGGGTGTCTACCTTGGCCATTTGGAGGGGTTTTGAGCCGAAGTTGTACTCAAAAATGCGAATTGGAAGCCAAAAATTGGAGAAGTTGGAGGTGTACTTGCATTCCAATGAAAGACGAAGAGTTTTTTTGCAAAAAACCTTTACATGAGGTGTCTACATGGGCCCAAAGTGACCGTTGTTTGCGCACATTTGTCGAGCAAGAGAAAATTTTCATTGAAGAACTTTTTGGTGCAATGTGAGAGTAGGCTTGTCTAAAAAAAAAATTTTCTAGGAATTTTTTGAATTTTTTTTGAATTACTAAAAATAAAATGGTCCATAGACCCTTTTTCTGTTATTTTCTGCTCCCAATGCTTCTATAGTACTCCATAGTAGTCTATAGTACTACATAGTATTGTGTAGTACTAATCAATGCTTAAGATCTACAAGCGCGCGAAATCAACGGTTGAGATTCATAGGCACAGTTTAACGCGCAAAATTGATACTAGTCCGTAGTACTACCAGTCCTACAACTAGAAATTGGGTTTTTGAGCCCAAAACATGAAGTGTTTCTTGCAATCACCCTCTATAAACATTGTTTTTTTATACTCAGATTGATGAAAAATGTAATATTGTAGTTTTCTATACAATAGAAAGAAAAGATTTTCTGTAGGCAAAATTATAGCATGTCCTATACAAAGTTCGTATTTTGATTATTAAACCTTGTATTTCCATAAAATTTACAACAAATGAGTAATTTGAATTGAAGCTTCTATAAATCCAAAACCTGTATATTTGACTATTAGTACCATTTGCACTAGCTACAATACTATATTTCAACAAGTTTCATACAATAGTGTACACACTCCATTATATACTAATTTTCTTTTTTCTTTCCTCCCAATTTCAATGGTGGATCTTGCCTACTTCATGCTAAGCACTAGCTAAGCACATGAACGTCGTTTATGTATCGGGGTGATTGCAAGAAACACTTGTCTTATTTGTTGCGTTTTTGGTTTTCGCTGCGTCAGTCCTATTAGTACTACGAGTCCTGCGAGTACTATGAAGGGTACGGGAGATGAAACGTGGACCGTCGATAGGAATCCAGATGAAACACTGGGAAGACACGTGGACGCATGGTAGTGGATGATAGTAGGAGATGTCAGGGAAGGATGATGTTTTGGGACAGTCCCTATCATCTGCAATTCCGTCGTCTCCTTCAATTTGGCGTTCTGCTTTAATTCGCCAAACACGATTACCTAGGGTTTCCTGCGAAATGCAGAATTCTGTGTTGTCGACGTAGCCCGTGCTCGATAATCATCACGCTCCCAACCGCCTCCCAATCTGACCGTTTCATCGCAAGAGTGTTGACCGCGAGGCTTCTGCTACTATTCTTGCCCGACATTGTGTATCCGTAGTTGTGGTGTGAAGGGTGGTTCAGACGACTAAGAGACAGTGCACACAATTCACGAAGTTCACGGAGTGGATCAATGTGGAGTTCGCTGATCGGTGGAGGTTGTCAAGGCGTGCGTCTACTACAGTTGCTGTTGCTTCGAGGGCACTACAAATCACAGTTTTGGATGGCTGCGTAGGTCAGTGACACTTTCATACTTTTGTTTTGAATTCCATTAGGAATCCGGGTTTTGGGTCGTCATTCGTTGGCAGAAGTTCTTGCCCCATCAACATAGTTTCGTTCTCTCATGGGGTTAAAGCGTAGCATGTTAGGGTTCAAGGTTCAATGACATGAAATGTCGCTTGTGGATGTACTTGTTGATTGCTTTCCTGTCCAATTCCAGCTTCTCTAGATTAACTACGACATAGGGTTCAAGTTTCACATGTATTATCAATTCACGCTTGAAATCGATGCACCTGCTGTCACTTAGGGCAGTTTGTGCTAGGGTGGTGTAGCGCGCCTCGTGATGCAAGTTGTTTCCCGTCCGGCATCTAGCCTTCCCCTTCTTGTTCAATTATCCTTCCTCGTAGGCAGCCACATTCATTTCTGTTATTGAATTGACCTAGCATTTTTTCTCCCAGCACTTGAGCTTTTCTCCTTGCGGGTCCTGCACGTACTGTCGTCGTTCCTCTGTGCGGACTGTGCAGTCCTGTACAACTTCCGCTCCATCCTACAGACTCCATTTAGTACTGCATTAGTACTGTGGCATACATTTAGTCTTACATAAGTACTATAGGAACTACTGAATGTGACATTAAGCTGCCAATTGCATGTTTTTTGCATGTACACAACTGAAAGCAATGTGCGCAATGGCGAAGATGAAGAGTACGACGGCGGATAACCGAGGTTGACCTCAACCAACTCAGCATGCACGTGTTGAGGACAGCAGTGGCGCTGACGACGGCAATGCCATTACGTACGAGAAGAAGGGGAAGAGAAGAACAGCATCACATCCAGTTCAATCTGACTTGGACAAAGGGGGGCTCGGGGGGGCTTCTGCTGTAGGAGAAGGTGGAAGCAACAACAACAAAAAGGGTGGAAGGGCAGGACCTAGTCCAAAGAAGAAGCATAAGCGGGTAGCTTCGCCATCCCCATCCTCAGGAAGTAGTGACAACGCTTTAGATAGCGAAGCCTTGGAGCAGCGGCCGAAGAGGAAACCGGCCAAGCGCAAGAAACTCGCCCCCACTGACAGAGAGTACACGGAGGACGAATGCCACCACCAGCTCAATCTCCTCAGCCACCCATCCAAGCGCCCTCCCACAGCCATGTCGGAAGACATTTTCTACACTTCCTGCAAGCTCCCCCGAGATGGACAGAATCCGCATAGGCTTCGCATGGACAAAGACGTGCCCCTACTTGATGTGCAGGCCTTGTTTGGCGAAGAGAAGGGGCGGAATGGTTTCCTTATCACAGAAAGGTTGACTCTCGCTTTGCGGAAAGAGGTGGAGTCACTATATTGCTGGATTTACCAGAAGACGCACTCCAGCACTCATGTAGGGAAGGAGTTGGCCATGGGGTGGACTCTACAGACATAAGGCCATGCCATCAATTGGGCAGGCTTCGCTGCTGAAACCAATTTGGGACAGCGGAAACAATATGCCCGACGTATGAAGACGTGGTTGACAAGGATTGCCGAAGTGCAAAATAGACCATTTGCTGAGGTCGTCCAAGAAGAGGCAATTTCGAAGTACTTGGATGTCAACGACGACAATAAGCCAGTCTTATAGCTATTTGGAGATGGACAGGACATTCTTCCCCGGAATGTGAAACTTGAGCAGGTGCATCAGCGTCTTCCGTCTATGACCGACACTTGCTGGGTTGAAAGGTACGTTCATCCTCTCTTCTCAAAGTTTGCTACTTCACCCTTACGAACTGGCATGGTCGTAGGCCATGTAGTATTGCAGTGCATTCCGATGAACTTTGTGTCACTGCGTCGGGCAATGGATGACTACTACTAGGGTAGTACTACTCAATACATTAGTTCATCGTCAATGCCCCTTGTCCTCTCGTCTACAAGACTGTATCCCTCGGAGTCCTCATACTACTTCAGTGCACTAGCGCGCGGAATTTCATGGAGTAACGCTCCTGTACTTCTGCACTTGGGGTTGTCCTTCTAGATAAGGCAACTCTGCAAAGTCATGCCAGCTTCTTCTTTAATGCCTCATCCATGCTTACAGTACTGTCCAGTAGGACTTCTACCATTGACTACCTCCTATCTTTCGTTAGTGATGCACTTCTCTTCCACATGCTAAGTTCAACGCACTACACTTGTGTCCTTCCTGTCCTACGCAATGTACTCCCATGGATTGTCGGTTGTAATCTGTGAGGAAGAAGTGACTCACCGGTAAGAAATAGTACTACAGAAATAGTCTTCTATACTAATCATTCCTTGTACTTCCATAACGTACTGTCAACGTCCTCAACGACACGATAATGTGACCACCGCGGTGCTCACAGGACTAATAACAAACATGATGCACATATTCAGTATTTAAACCATCCGAACCCGTGCACTGTGGACTTCGTTGGGACAAAGGCAGCTGCTCGTATTCCCTTCAGGACTTTAGTGAGGTCTTGCATTATACTTAGAGTACTACAGTACTACATGTTCCTCGGAACATACATCACTGTACTTGTGTGCACAGGAGAAGTGATATGAAGTACTCTTAGGACTTCGATGAGTGTTTTGTTGTACTATGAGGAGGTCTGCTTGTCTGAGTACTAACCACCTATTTTACGTTCCGTGGGTCGCAGGAAGGCCGAGGTTGAGGACCTGGTGAAATTTGTCACTGGGAACTTGAGGAAACTCGAATGCAATGCTGAGGCACTACAAACCAAGGCGGATTCTGCAGCAGAGCAACAGCGAGCTAGTCTACTTGGAATTCAGCAAGTGCAAGACACAATGACGGAGATGGCAGAAGAAGGTGGCTCCGAATTTCTGAAGCGCTTACTAGACAACCACTCGAAGAAGATGAAGGAATTGACAAGCGTGGAAAGTGACATGCGCAGAGCTCTTGATGATGTGACAGGGAAAATATTGGGTACTCAATCTCGCCTTGCACCACTGGAAGAGCACCTCGAAGACCTAGTGCGAGGTGGAGAAGGAGCAATACTCCACCCCCATCCGTAGCCCAATCACGTTGAAGCGATTTTTAAGGACGTATCCACTGCCTTCAATCTGGAGCTTCGCTGTTGTGCTGCATGCTCGGAGGGCTTCCCTTATGCAGATGTGCTTGTCTGTGCTTGCAGGCATGTGTATCACCCATGGTGCGTGGCACAGTGGTTCAAGGCGACATCCCTGTGCGCTCATACTAATTGCGGCGTGGTTCATCCAATGTGGTTGAAAAGCTGGGGTTTCCCTGCCTCACTTGACAAAGCTAGAAAAACAGAGGAGCCTGCGGTAGTCGAAGGCGTCTCTACTGTTCTAAGTCAGGGTCCCTCTACCCAGGAACACCCAGCGGGACATGTCATGGGTACGTGACTGCTTCTCCCTGCACTCAGAGAAGGCTATCTTGTACTTCCAATTCATAGTGTTCAGCATAGCAGCACCACATAACATTATTTTCCAATCATTAACGCCTTCTCTTTATTGCCTTTAGGACTAGCCCAATAGTACAAATGTAATAGGATGTATAGCAGTAGGACTGCAGTACTCCCTTCCCTGTTTCCTGTATGTAAAAGTACCAGTCCTGGTTTGGACATTGGTACATTGTTGGTGCTCTTCTTGAATGTCTCTCTCTTCTTCCGTGCTCACTGCATTCATGAGAACAGAGAAGCAAACCGCGACTCACCCTGACCACGAACATTGTGGACTGCATGTGCAGGCCTTTCCTCCATTGGAACTGGGGCACCTAGTGTGTCCACTTCTGACAGCACATTCACGAAGTGTTTCGGTCGGGACAAGTACTCCTCGCGTGGAAATATCGTTCTTTCAGGCAAACGACTACGGGATGACAGTCGTGTAGCAGGCACTCCAGATGGCGATGCCACGTCTAATCCTTTTGAATCTAAATGCTCCGTTGTCTCTGCAGGAATCAAACACAGTCGTTGCAACACGCCTCTTCCACTATGTTCATCGGATGCACAGGAGTTTCCATTAGGGACTCACATTACCACGGAGAATGTGGAAGACGTTGTTGCAGTTACTCCCGCCTCAGGAGCACCAATTGCCACACCACAGTGTCTACCAGTGGAGACTATACTTGCGGACAAAAACAAAGACAAAGGTCTTCCTACTCGTGAGTCCTTAGCATCATCGGCTGCAACAAAGCTCTTTCGAACTTCTTCCCTAGTGGTAGTACAAGGGGAACCCATAGCTCTTCCGGATTCACCAACAACGGAGGTGGACATTTTGAAGCTGCAGTTCAGCTAGAAAGACAAGACGCCCAGTGCTCTGGATCTAGAGTTACAACAACTGGATTCGCAATCCCTGGGATTCAGCAACACAGACGATGGTCATCCCAATGCACCTATGTGCACTACGGAGTTCCACGTTCCTGTGGTATATGGCCTTATAATGAATCTGCTCTTCTCTACCCGATCATTCAATACATAGTCGAGTCTTCTGAATTCTGGATGTAGTTTGTGATCATTTTCTGTATTTGAAGACAAAGAAACCTTTTCTGTTGTCGATGTAGGACTTCAGCGGCTTCTAGAGTAATACATGTAATTTGATCACCGTGGGTGAATGCAGGAGGTGACGTGTGAAGAAAGTGCTAGTGCCGATGAAGATGACCTTTGGGATTTGACGGTGAAAGAGGATGTTGCACTCATGGGTTCAACCGCTGCTATTGTGGCCAATGTTTTACCACTAGCGTCGAGAGAACCAAAGGAGAAACCGTCACCATCCATAGAGGCCGACCAGGCTTGCAGCCCAGTGAAAGGCGTCATTAGAAACACCTCGTCAGGTATGCCATGCAACAAGAATGACTAGTCCTAATACATGTGGAGTCATTTACGAAAGTAATCGTATTGGCTGACATTTCAATCAGTAAAAAGGACTCCTAGTACTCTCAATACTTGCAAGCAGTATACACGATGTACTTGCATGTACTATTTCAGTACTAGGAAGCACTCACAAGAGTACTTTCTGTATGGCTGTATGTGTTCTAATGTTGACCGTATATTGCCTTTGCGGTCACAATGCACATTATGCACGCTACGTCTGAAGTGATACACCTTCCATTCCTGTGGACTATGCTGTGCTAGGTAAAGGAGGAAGTCGTCGTGTGTCGAAGTCTGGTAAGTCGCCTGATGAATTCCGTAGGCAGTTGCGACCTCGGCCAGCTGGGGGTTCCCCAATTTCGATGTCCAGTCCTCCTTTGACAGGTCCTGCAAAAACTCCAAGTTCCGGAGAGGTGGGTAAAAAGTGACACTATTGCACAACTGCCAGCACAAGGCACTGTGGTAGACTGTGCGTTTAGAGGGGGGATTGCCTCCGCCACTTTTGAGAGACGTTGGCCCGGAGTGCAGGAATTTCAAGCAGCAATGAGTGTCCGCTTTCCATGTAGTTCTTGGGCCGCATCTCAGAAGTAAAAGGGGGCAGTCCATGGAAGACCTGTGGGCCTATGGATAGTAGTGGGTGCAGCACTTCGCCCTTTTCTTGGTATCTATGTACTTCATGCTTATGCAATATACAGTTTCGAACGGCTTTGTGTTTGTTGTATAATGTGTTAGTCTCAACAGGAGGCACGGTCAACGACTCTGTGTGATTTGTCACGTGGCATGGAAAAGGTCCCCATATTGTTTGCGGGATCCTGTACACCGCTTTCTGTGTCGCCCTTGGACACGGACTATACATATGTTTGCAGTCCCATATTGCATCAATCAGTGAGTGTTGAAGCTCTAGTTGCAGCATATTATGTACATATGTTTCCCTTATGCACTTCTGGAAGGAACTCCGGTCTTCCCGGCGGAGTTACTTCACCATGGGAGGAGAATGCAGGGTCAGCATACTTGGACGACGGTACCCTTCACCCGCAGTACATCAAGAAGGTGAGTGCGGGCTTCTCCTTGCCTATCCCTCATGTCATTACTTCCTAGGACTACGGAGTTGTATAGTACTCATTAGTTGTGCCATGTAGTATAGTGACATCCGCGTAGTCCTATAGTACTCATTAGTTGTGCCATGCAGTATAGTACGTGAAATCCGCGTAGTCCTATAGTACTCATTTGCTCTGGCATAGAGTATAGTGAAATGAAGATCCATCCGGAAACTGAACCCGCTGTCCTATTTTCCTGACTAGTAGCAAGTGCCAGTTCCAGATGACCCGCACTTTGGCGAATGGAGGTCTAGTTCGTTGTCATGAGCAAAATGCCTGCCCTGAATTGCGGGGAGGTCGCTACGCAGGGCATGTGCAACGACAGTACATTAGAGAATGCTTCCGTGTGTGTGGTTGCAGCCTACCCTGCAAGAACAGAGTGGTGCAAAGAGGTGTTACACATAGACTGGAGGTACGCAAGATTCTTTTGCTTGCTTGTGCATGCTCAAGATGGAAATAATGAAAACGTGGCTGATAAATGATTAGCAATGGTGAGGGCCTCGAAGGGAACTTGAATTCGGTAAGATTTGAAGTAGCTGTGTTAGTGGAGGGCGGGCATGAAATCTGCACTTGCAATTCTGTTCGACGAATGACATGCAAGCATCTCTCATTTTCAACGGCAGAACATATCGGATGTTCTAGGTAACTTGCTTTCCAGATTCGTGCATGATAACCTGTGCATGCACAATGTAATTATGTTTTCAGTCATCAGTGCCGTGGGATGGTAGCAGGTTTTCTCCGTCTCTGCTACGAAGGGTTGGGGCATTCGTACACTGCAACGGCTCAGCCGCGGTTCTTTTGTGTTTGAATACGGTGGAGAAATAGTGACAAATGCAGAGCTTCTGGCTCGTAAAATATGTCGGAAGTATTGTGTTGCTCTAGATGCGCATTGGCAGTTTGAGATGAACCACAGAGATGACTCACTACTGACCATTGATGCATCCACAATCACAAACGTCACTAGGTAGCTGAACCACACGTGCATCGTTGATTCTGTATTAATTTTACTTTGGACTTCCCCATACAATCGTTGAATATCTTCAGGGGCTTTTGTTGAAGGAATTCAACTTTCTTATTTGATTTTGCCATTACAGATGTGGCGATGCAAACCTGATGGATATTCCAGTCTCAGTGGAGCACAACATCCCCACACTATACCATGTAAGTACTACATGTGATTGTAGATAGTGTTTGGTTACATAGTATGTAACCGCTGGCCACCATGCAGGTCTGTATCATGTAATAAGTTGTACCGTCCTTGTTAATGCAGGTGGCCTATTTTATCGTCCGGGAAGTAGCGGAGGGGGAGGAATTAACATGGGATTATAGATGCTGATTTCAAAGAAAAGATGGAAGACATGTCCCATTCAAATGTACTTGCGGCAGTGACTTGTGTAGAGCACCTGCGGATTAGGACTATCCTATGTACACCCCAGGGGACTATTGTACCCTTAAACATTATATAGTGAGCATTTCATTTTACCGAATAGGACGATTCGTAGTACTCATAATACAACATAGTAGTGATTTTCTGTGAATGACTAACTTCAGTATAGGCGAATAATTGTGGTCCAGCAAAGGAAGCTTCTGAGAGCAACAATGAAAACATTGCATGTAATTACATCTGTAGCAATGAAAACAATGATCACTATAGATATAAGTGTGGACGGCTCAAGTAATGCCTACACACTATTTAATAAAACCGGGGCCTTCATATATTGACTTCTTAGGACTGTTTTGAAGAAGAGAACTGCATGCGGCAATGCATTGCACTTGCAAGTGTGCCGGCAGACTGTCATATTCTTATACCCTACTAGCGCTATGTTAAGAGTCTAAGAAGTTCTGTTCCATGAGACATCAAGTTCCGTCATTTATGCATCCATTTCTTCTAGGGCTGTGTTGATGACGTCCACAGTCTCATCTGAGAGAGTATACACTACATCTCCCCCCTTCACTCGGTGGTTTCTAGAAATCATTTGGAACTTACAGGCCAAGACTGAGTCGGCGTCCACTAAGGCCTCCCTGGAATTACGTAAGAACACATAGTTGTTAGCATTTCTCCGTCCCCATTTCTGATAGTACGTTGCGGAAATGACAGAGTCTCCCGCTTGAAAATGCCCCCCCCCCATACGTAGTTAAAATCTTCTTCGACAATGTGTTTTGGCCTCTGACATTGTAAAATGTAGAATGACACCCCTTCGTCGTTATTTTCAGTGGCCGGGATAGCAAAATTGTCTCTTGCCTGCACTAAGTCACCCATGCTTTCATCGTCGTATTCGTACTCCCAACTGTCATCGTCATCCTCTGGGACCATGAGCGCAGCTGCGAATTCCACATTTCGTAGTTGTATCTTAGTGACCTTCCAAGCCTTTATGTAGGATTTCTTCTCGCAATGACTGAAATCTTCCTCCACGCAAGGGCCACAAAAGCATGACAACGGCCGTAGTAACAGTTTCGTGGGATCGTGCTTATCTGGAGCAAAGATGGAGTGCAGTTTTGAGGATCCAGGGATTGGATCACAAGATTGGGAATTCCGACGGTCAACCTCATGTAGCCATACATGATGGAAATATTGGTATGACCTGCATGCATGTGAGAAGGAGTCAGTCAATAACGAATGCACTAATCTTTACTGTGAAACTACAAGAATGCGTAGAATTGCATAATCGTCAACGACAGCCTTCGAGGAAGATGGAGCATCTCACAGTACACGTACAGATCCTTCACTAAGGCAATGAGTACTATGCGGCACCCATAGCTTACTTTACGAAGACTACTGCGCCATTCAGTACTATGCAATACATAGAGCTTACTGTAAGAAAACTATTGTGCTAGAGAGTACTATGAGGTATACATAGCTTAATTTAAGAGGCGTTTTTGGGAAACAGAGGAAGCTGGTACTGCATATATAATGTGAGACAGCAATAGCTTCTGAATAGACGTGTAAAACAACGGAGAAAAGCAAAGCATGGAATGAGGAACCTCATGCCCCCGTGTCGATTAGGAACTGGTCTTGCCATAGTAGCATTAAGGAACTGAACACAGTCTTGTGCATTTTGGAGGCGTTTGTGAGGATTGACAAGTTGCTCATTGCGAAGAGACCTTTTGATGACTGCCCCAGCACCGTCCCATTCACCTTTTCCATGGCCCGTCCCATAATAGTTCCAAAGCATCTTGCAGCCGCCCATAAGGGCTGGATATCTACATCCACTTAGAAGAAACACAGTGTGAGTGAAGTGTAGGGTACTTGACCCCGTCAGTGATTTCTGGGAATGGGTTCGTACATGAACGTGGCATGAACCATTATACATGCCAAACAACGCCTTGGAAATTAGCTATACGTATAGGACTCAAACTGTACTGTGAGTACTACTGAGGACTGCGCAGAGCAACAGGACATGGCGAACGAGTTCCTTCCGACTTTTTGTTGAACATGAAGCATTATAGAGGGAAGCATCACCTGGCTATGAAGTACATGGCCTTGGCACTCTTGAACTGACCTACACATCCATCACTGAAGACGTAGTGAATGGATGGGGTCAGTCCTTCTGATTGCATCCACCTCCAGTGGAGCATGAGGCAATGTTGTGCAAAGTCCGTATCATGCGTTTTGTCATCAGAGATGTAGTAGTGCGTCTCTCTCATCATCTACACCCTCCCTTGCCCCACATCTTCCCCAACATCCGGTGAGTACGTCACTTGCACAAGAATAGTGATTTGGTCAGAATGGTAGTACATGGACTGAATCTCATTCTGAGGTTCGAATATGTAATTCTCAAAGAAATCAATGTGCGTCAAGACAACGCCTGCTTACAAGCACGCTTGGAGGAGCTTGGCTTGCTATGTTTGCCACTTGGCTATGAAATTATGGCGAATGAACTACTGAAGTGAAGGACAGAAGAAGTCGAGGAACTCAGAAAATGAAGTCGTCCTCAGCACCTCTTTGATGCGCTTCTTCGGCTGACCATCCGCTGATGTGCCGACAACCTCGTATTGAAACTGCTTCCATTGAATGGTGCGAGTAGCATTGATCACCCTTTCTCGTGGACAAACGTCAAAGAATTGTAGACCACATCTACTGCAAGCTCCTAGCAAGCATTTAGGGTGATGGAATTCCTCATCCTCCATCTTCGGACAAATGAGCGCTTCCCATAGTGCGATGACAGAAGGAAATCGACTTCGTCCAACATTACAGACTCCTTCGTAGTTGGTGTCGCAAACAGTGCACTGGCAATCACAGAGGAAGATGACATGCGCCCCTCTAGAAGGATCGCGGAAGGTGTTCAAGGCCTCCAGAAGATAAAGCACTTGAATGTGGTATCGACAGCAGCAGACATTTCACTCTTTGCACTTGATAACAAAAAAAGGACAGAGGTTGATGAAAGCCCGGTGCTGGATGGCACACTCAGGGTGCTTCTCAATGAATCGTGTGTATAACTGCATCTGGAAGACATTCAAAGAATAGAAGTTAGGGATGTCAACTTCAACTCACATGAAATTGTGAGCCCAAGAAGTAGTCCTATCACAGTACTTCTAAAGTACTAGTGTCACTGCATTAAGTACTCAAACAAGCACTACAAGGTCACTGATAGTACTATATAGTACTCGCATGAAAAGAAAGTAATATTCAGGTCACTCACATTGTACAGAGGAGGATTGCAGTAGTACCTCTCAAAGACAGCACATGACGTTCAAGAGTTATGGGGACTCGAAGAGGATAGGCAGTGGATGACCCGTGCACTCCAGAGGACTCAGTGATCACGGAATAGTGATTTGGAAGGACTAAATCATTGCAAAGCACGACAAGCTCATGCCGTCCAAGTGCGTAAGAAGTAACTAGAAGTACATTACGCAATAAGGCATAAGTGAACTTAATACTGCAACGTACTCCTCAGGAACTAGAAAGGCAGAGAAAGGAGTGCAGGCGGTCCGTGTAGTACAGTGTCATCCACTCATGCATCACTGCCGTCTTAGGACTGCATACGTAGTCTAAAGAGGACATCGGCTGTAGCAAAGCATTAGGAGGTGCCGCTTCGGCATGTACAAGGTACTCCGCAAGCAATGCCTAGTAATGTTCATCAAGTCATGTCATCAGTGACGTGTATGAATGACTACCTCACGGAAAGCAAGTACTACTTACTAAGAGGCGTGTAGTCATTTGCGCATTGCCACTAGCTGAAAGGACTCTCGCTTACTTCAAAAGTACTGTCAACTGTGTGTGTAATACATTATGCACTACAGAGGAGTATGACGTTGTAATCTGGAAAGGCTAGGCAGACTACGAAAATCAAAAGAGGTCCCATGGGTAAGATGGGGAACTATATAATAGTGAGGACGTGTCCTGAAAGTACCTCATGCGTGGAAGACTAGGTACATATTGGGTATAGGAAGACAACTAAGTACAGTTTCGTCATGAAACGAGGTGTAGAAAGGGATGATGCAAGACGTCTAAGGACTAAGTTACTCGGTAATAACCTTGGGTCAATTGCCGATGTGGTGTATGTTAAACTGTTCTACACATAATCATAAGCGCTCAAAATGTCTACATTGTGGAGGACGGTATAATCCTCCACATATGCAAGTTGAACTGTAACTACGAAACACACTGCATTGAACTTTGAGGAACATGAAAGTGAATGGGGAAAGAGGAACTTGGCTTTCCAAGAGAAGATGAGCTGCATGTGTATCATACAAACTCCGTCCGAGGCGTTTCCTACGAACGTCCCGACGTCCTGGACTAACTCGAGTTTCTTTTGTCCACCACTACAGCACAAGAGCCTTGACAGCGTCGTCAATCCCCCCTTCTCGTTTCTTCCGTGCTAGGACTTGGTATCGGGTAGACGTAGACTCTGTAGTAGATCGGAGGCGCTCCACAACTGCCACCAAATTCTCCTTTCGTGTACCAAGAATGTTGTGGAAGTTCGTGAGGTCTGAATCTAATTTGCCGGCCACTGCTTCCAGGATGGCGCGCTTCCGAGCCAACATTCCAGAAGAATGTGGGATCTTCAGGGCCTACAAATCGGCACGAATGTTCTGCAGTATTTCCCTTTGGACCCATGCTTCTTCAGGAGTAGGGTAGTAATCAAGAAGTAAAGGACGAACATGGCGACTACTGAAAACCTTGTCAAGAACTTTCGCTCTGAAAGCAGGATTCCGAATTCATGCCAGTAATCTCGTCAGAGAACTCGCGATTTGTTGAGCACTTCTCCAGACACTTGTCCGGTGCCTCCTGGAGCCCCATCAAAGTATAATAGCATCGATTCCATCTACCGGCTCCCCTGCTTCTACACCTCGTTGCGCGGTCGCACGGTTCACTCGGCTGCGCCGTTGATGATTCCTCCAACAACTTCGTTGATGTTCCAACGCAGTAGCCAGCAGTTGCTGTCAAGTCTGTGGACCTGGACAACCGTCACGACGGACACCATCCATGCCAGCATTTCAAATCCAAGAATCTGCACACATAATCCAGAACAACAACATACCCTAAACCCACCTACGAAAAATTGCAGAGAACCCATGGAAATCATTCCGCCTTCCCATGACAACTTGGGGGACCGAAGGTAGATAGCAGTGTACAACCGAAACTGGCGGCAGCGTTCAACCGCCGAAACGCGTAGCCACTAGAAACTCAACCATAAAGACGTCGCCGTGAAAGCAGTCCACGTTGGCAAATTTGCAGGCGTAGTGGGCCCCGCCCAGTACTAAGGAGTCCTACACTATACCCTGGACTACTATTTTCTGATAGTGTCTTCGATTTACCCCAGAAAATGAAGTTGGAACATTCCTATTTTTGAAAAATAGTTAATGATTTTGGAAAAATAAATTTGAAAGTGGCCATTATTGACAATTGAGAGAACTACTGAATGGAGCAAGAAGAAATTGGAAAACATTTTGTATTACTTAGAAAATGTTGTGTAAACGTTGGACACATCGGAGCAATGCCAAAGGCAATTGAAACATGATTTTGCAAATCCCTCTCCACAAAAGTTGTAATTCCACTACAGCAGCTCACTGTCCAGTTTTGACAATGTAATCCTTCAAAAAAGGTACTCGATAGTACTAAAAACTATCAAAACCGCAAATGTGACATGTAAATGAAATTCAATTTCACACCCTAAAATAATTTTGAAAAATTCAGATTAATTTGTGTTCATTCATCAATGCTAGAGGAACCTACATTTTGAATTTCATGTTCATTCAATCATTTCTCCAATAGTTATGGCACAAAACAACCACCGCATTGAAAGTGTGACGCAAAATAGGACAGGTGTTTCTTGCAATCACCCATCGTTATATTCTTCATTACCGCTCAAAGAACTTCACAATTCCACAATGTTCAAAAGATATTTGCAATATTTTCTCCCCTCTCCTAGTTAGTCTAGCACTTAAAGAATTAAGAAGATACTTGGGCCTTAGTGTAAAGTTAAAGGTTCCAATTTTCAACTTTCAACTAGTGACATAAGTGTTGATTCCAAAGATCATGCAACTCTTAGAGGTTGAATATATATCAAATTAGATGGTGCAACTTCTTGAGGTTGAATCAATGTTGCAATATTTTTAGACCTTTTGCTAGCGTTACTTTTTCTCATCTTTTCATTCTTCACATGATTTTTGAAAGATGACTTGTTTTCTTATGCCAATAAAAATCTCTTTGTATTTGCATTTCTCTTGAAAGCAATCATGTAAATGACATGATTCAAATCAACAAAATTAGCCTCATGACCACTATAACCACCATATGAGTATTGAAGGTCCTTGATTTGTTTGTAATATGGTATAAACATTATACCTTCCTCGTTCAAACAAATTGGTCTTACGTAATGAATTGATCTTCCTTTATTTGGTCATTTCACAATTCTTTGTATATGAGCTAAATAGTAAGTACCATGTCAACTTCTTTGACTTCTACCATGTCAACCTTCTTCCATGGTGATGATAACATCATCAAACAAGCACACTTCCTTGACTTCATGAGCACCTTTGACAAGGATAAATTTTCAAAAGAACTTTTATATTGCACTCACCATAGCCTATCTAATGGCAATTTAGATGGTGGATGTGCATTATGTTCCATAATAAGTCTCATTTTAAACACTAGACCCTTTCCTAGCACATCAACAACTGGTGAAACGATACATGCTTCATTATCTTTAACCCCTCATTGCCGAAAGGGGATGAAAAGTGTCCTCACATCCAATTCAAAGTGCTATGACTTTTGCATCCAATGTCCGAATTCAATCAAACTTGTTGAAATATTTGTGCTCTCTCTTCTAGTTTGTGTGGTAAAATTTTTAAATCAATCCAAGATGTACTCAGTTTTTGGAGGCCAATCAAAGTTCATAGGTTCAATTTTAGTTCTCCAAACTACATTTGATGGTTGCAACTTCAGGGGCTTGTATCTCTTTCATCCAATTTTTTTTCAATACAATTTGTTGGGTTATGATCCCCTTGAGGTCTAGTTATTGTGGTAGAATTCTCTTGTCAATCCATGTTGTTTTGAATGTCTGGGAGCAATTTGAAGTTCAAAATCTTGACATTGATGGATTATAGTGAACTTTGGCGGATTGTTTCTTCTTCATACAACATTCGTTTCCAATAATTTTTTTGGATAAGTTGTATATACTAGTCTAGTTTGTGTTGCTGAAATTTCATATCAATCCAAGAAGTTATGAGTGACTAAGAAGCATATTAATAGAAGGAGGTTCAATTTTTTATGTGTTTTTTGCAACTTTCTTGCTATTTTTTGACATTTCAAAGCCATTTGGTAGACACAATGAGTCAATTGAATGATACTTTTTTTCATCAATGTGTTTGTATCAATGCTAATTTTGAATCACTTTGAAGTTTAAAGTTTCTTCATTGAGTAGATTTAGAAACCGAATTTCACCTCAAAATGTTTCTCTAGGAAAATTTTAGCATCCTTTTTCAACACTAAAACATTATAATCTTGCAATCTATATGGTCAAATGACACTAAATTTGATGCACATCATCTACAACAAGTACACTACAATATTGTACAATTGAGATCTCTATAATTCACTGAAATTTATATCTATATCACTTCAAAAGCAATGTTGTTTTTTAACTTGTTCAAGTCTTCGACGATGAGGGGTTGAGGTTTGAAGGACTTTCAATCACTTGAATTTGTTGCTCAATGTGTAAGACAAAACTTCTCATTAATTCATCAAAATCGTTCACCAAATTTTCATCAACTAATGATTGATCTTTGAATTTGATTTGTTTATTTAAACATTATTAATCATCAATTTGCTAGTATCATCATGCACTCTATAGCACATTGCTCTATAATATTTAGTAACTTTGTAAAAGAAGAAGTCGAAGGTTTAGCCCACTTACCTCCAACAAATAGTACATCTTTCATTTCAATGTCCATTGCTTGTATTTGTGTTCCAACAAAACCATTTAACCAAGCTTTTGCCAAGCTTCACTAAAAATTGATTCATAATCAATTAGGTTAGAAAAACATGATCAATTATCTTCCCACCAAATGTGGCATCTTGATTCTATAAACTAGAGACTATCACTTTGTCAAATTTGATCTATTTAGTTCTACATATATGTGATGTGTGTTCCATTGCCTCCTCTCCAATATACAAATTATGTAACCTGATTTTAACATGTTGAGCAAGGAACAAGAGAAAATCTTTGCAACAATCAAAAACCACTTTCTGTAACACAATAAGCATCTTAAGAAACAAATCACATATGAACATGATGTAAAGAACTACATAATGACATGATATCAAACAATCTATATTGGATTCTTTTGTCAACTAATTTTTTATTTTAAAAGTATCCATGTTTAACATGACAAAGGTATTTTGTTTCAAAACAAATCATGTGTAGAACAAAAGAAGACAACTTTACCTGAGACTTCTAATAAGGTTCCTCTTCCTTAACAAATTTCTAAACAAGCTCAAATTGCTTCGAGATGCAAAAATATTCCTTATTACATGTTTTTGAATCCCTTCAACTGCAAAAAAATCCTCTTATGATAATCTTCTAGACATTTCCTAAGCTTTGGAAAGGCAATGTGCTAGACAACAATACAATTTTGTTTATTTTTTGATGTTTATATCTTCTAACAAACTATGTTGTTATCTTGAGAAGCAACAATGATCAAGTAGTAGTTAATTCATACTTGTTACTTATTCCAAAATATATGACTTTTGTTGTTGAAAAGAAAGCATTGTGGAGGATTTTTTCCAACATGTAGATGGACATCATGGCCTACATCATTAATTATCACTTTTTGTAGATAGAGCAAAAGAACTAGAGAGAAGGAATATGAAGACAATTGATGACAATTAAGACTTATTTTTATTGACTTTTGATAAGGGATAGGACACAATCTTTGTTGAATTCCAACTCTTTGAGATCAAAAGACTCCATTGGTATCATCTCATTTCACAACTCTAGCTTGCATGGCATATTATGCTAATTAAACTACTTCTAGGTTGGAGATTGGGTGGGACTTATATTTTCTCACCATGCAAACAAAATCCTACAAGTTAGTTGGCAAAAAAAGATATAGATGCTTAGCATCAATACTAACGCCCCACATTTAGAGTTGAAGCACCCTAATTCTATGAATTGCTCCTTGGAATGGAATCGTTGTATTAACATGTGCATGAAGGAAAATTATTAAGAGGCAAAAGATAGATCTCCACCTCTTGTTTGCAAGAGTCATCAAAGCATTGGACCTCGAATCTGACAAATGGCAACAGAATAACATCAAGCCCTTGTAGTAGTATACCATATAGATCCGCAAGAATCTCCTCATCAACAAATGACAATTCTAATGTAGCATTACTAATAAGTAACTGGGGATTCTTCATCCTAATTTCAAACCTATATGAAGGGAGGTTTGGTGCAAGACTTGCCTATAGAAATATGCAAAATTTTTATGGTTTGTATAGACATATTAAACGGTTGTCATAAATTCTTGGTAAGCCTAAATTAACCCCAAAATTGACTTCACATGCGTTCAATTGTTGTGACACAAGAAAAGACAAAATACACTCCTCCATAGATTTTTCTCCTTACCGTTGGGCTCAAGTGGTATGCTATTATGCCCACTCTATTTTTTCTTAATTATGTACATCAAATGGATTTCTTGAAATTGGCATTTTTTTGCAAAGGAAAAAGTGCCCTACTACCTACCTCCAACAAGACTTTTAGGACACATGTTGGATAAGGAGAGGATTGAACTCATGAAATCCATCTAAAGGCTTAAAAATCAGCCTCAATAGAGAATTATATAGCTAGGATTTGGTCCCAATTTGATGGTGCTCCCCTCCCCTTGCTTCATACAATATGTATCAACTCTGAAAGACCAAATGGTTGTTGCTTGACCACTTGAAAATTCAAACAGGTTCCTATGAAGTCAATTTTGAATGGATGTTTTTGAAAATTTGACAAAAAATGCAAAACCGTATCATTTTCTTGAAAATGTAATTTTTCTTGTGATTGGGTGCCTAGATTAACCCCTATAGATTTTTTTTACTACATTTTCACCAAAAACGCTCCAAAATTGTTGTTCCTAGTACAAATACCAAATTTTGGAAAAAACCCCATTTGTGCACACATGTAACCATAGGATCTTGTAGTAATCTGGTTTGAGAAGATATTGAAAAAATTTCAGAAATTTACACCTTGTAGATTGCAAGATATTAGTGTTTGAAGTGACAAGAGTCCCTTTTTTTGCCTTGCAAAAATCCGGGTAGTTGCACTTCACAAGGTCAAATCATCATGAAAAAATGTCCGAAATGGTTGTAAATCTTTGGATTCATTCTTCTAGGCAAGTTGGATACATGCTTGAAATTTTTTAGATCATTTGGAATTATACAACATACATGGAAAAATTATTCAGTAGAAAGAAGTATAGAATGATTCAAAATACTTAATTGTTAACAATTTATTTATGAAATTAAAAAATACCAATCTCAATGGTAGAGATTCCGTAATAAACAATCTACACCTAATTTTTTTTTTAAATTTCCAAAAATATTGAAAATTGAGTTAAATACAAGTCTTTGAAGTTTATTTTAGAGGAGAGATTTTGTAACTACTTGCAAACTACCCATAACTAAAACTCCTCATAACTTTCATCTTGTAAATCAAAATGGAATGATTGTGAAGTGCAGCTGCCTTGAAGCTATTCCATGGGTACATGTTGTGTGAAGTTTTCAAAGAAAAATAAATAAAAATTCCATTTGTAGTGAGCCACCCCAAATCACTATGTTGCCAAAAAATATCGTTTGGTCCTTTAGGGGTTAAAAGTTCTATCGCTTGAAGTTTTTAGGTAGCTTAGACAACTCATGAAAAAATATTTTTTACTTTGGATATTTTGCAAGCATGTAACTAATATGATATAGAATGCTATAGTGAAAATATCCTAAGTATACTGCAAAAAACTCTCTCTAGGAGGATTTATGATATAGAATGCAATTGTAAAATATCCTATGTGTATTGCAAAAATCTCACTCTAGGAGGATTTTAAAGTTTGTTATCTTTATTGGTTATTGTTCAACAAAAAGAAATCTTCTAATTTCTAATACTATAACCTTGAAATCAGATGAGTGAGAAAATTTGAATTTTTTTCACACTAAGGATATTTTTACAAGTATAGTAGTCTGCTACACTTTTGTACAATTGATTTTGAAAAGAATTTTTTCCATTTTCCTTTTTCCTTAAACATACCCATGTCCCTAAAGAGGTCAATAGTGTTCATTCATGTAGGCATTCCATGGTCTCTTGTGGTCACTTGTTCACCTTTTTTTCTTTTTTAGAAAATACTCATCTCTCTTTAGAATCCAATTTCTATAGGACTCGACTATATACTTTGGGTTTTTTAACCCCTAAAGGACCAAGTGTTCGTTCAATTTATGCAAGAAATCTTAGGTAGGTTCCTATGGAGTCATTTTTGGTTGGATGTTCATGAAATTTGGATGTAATGTGTAATTACATACTTGCTTTGTGAAAATCTAATTTTTTTCCGATCAAAAGCCCCGATGAAAACTTATGCTGCCTTGAGCTTTGTGGGCAACTCGGGTAGTATGTGCAAAACTCTTCCGATGATTTTGAAATTTGGTGGGTGTGTAGCTTACATGATACAAGATGCAAATGTCCAAAAAAATAACCATGTTTAGTATGAGAATTTAATTCTAGAAGGAGTTAAAGTTTGCAGGCCTTATCACGCAAGGTTGGAAAAAAACTTTTTCACCTAACTTCAAACATTATAATCTTTCAATCCGTGTGGTCAAATTTTCTAAAACTTTCTCCACATGTTTCCAAAGAAGTCTTGTACAAATTTGTATGGTTAAATTTTGAAAAAACCCTTTTTATATCAATTTTTTCTTGCTGCCCTAAAATGTGGCAAATTTTGACAATTTCTGCCCAAAATGTGCCTCGGTTCTTTAGGGGTTAATACAATCGTTTCCCATGTGTAATCAGAAAGAAAGGAAAAGGATAAAAGACAAAACGAAAAGAAAAAAATTTATATAAGGAAAAGAAAAGAACTGAAAACCTGGTGACACAATTTCCTGAAAAATATTAATAATTATTCCCCGTCGATGTATAGTAATGAACTTGGAGATCAAATATCAACGGTATCTTTACTTCCAGCACATAATTTCAGGGAATAGAAGCATTAAAAAAGAAATTCCATATTCTTTAAATATAATACCGGTATATACATCATGTGACATTAATTACTTTTATAGACGAAGGTTATGTGCTTTTGAAAACTTTCCCGAGTCAATATTAAATGCGCCCCCAAACCTTAACGACCCCCGCAAAGCAGACATTCCTGTCGCTCCCATACTAATTTGGTCATGGGAACACCAAAAGGCTTCGTCAACACAAAAGCTCCCACTATGAGAACCACAACACGGGAACGCCCAACGGCTTTCATTCTCGCGGAATTCAAATTGAATGCACAAGTCAGAGCCCGTTGGATCAAGCTCTTGGGCTTTGGCGCCGAGGATTTCACTTCCACGGCGGCGGTAGCTTCACCGGCGTGCTTCTCTACTCTGTCTTTACATCGCTCTCCTCTTCTATACGTTCCAGTCGACCTATGGTTCGACCTCAGAGACGCCCTTCTGATTCCGTACTGGGATGTCAGTGCTGATTTGTTTCAGTGATTTTACAGTGATGATGGCGAAGATGATTAGTTTCACTGTGTGAATGGCGATGATTTGAGATTTGTGTGATGCTGCGATTCAATTTTCATTAACACTTTGGGCGATTTGAACTTATTCTGTTTACTTGGGCAGTTTTTGAGCCGACAGTGCTTGTGGGTTCTACGACTTGGGTATTAGTTGACATTGAAGCTGCTTCATGTTTTCACTTGCTCGCGAGTTTTCTGTGGTTTTTTTTCAACTGACAAGTGATGATTAGGGTTAATGAGAGAGAGAGAGACATTTCTGTGCGTACGCTTCAATCGAGGTTGATCACTCGGAAAGCTGATAACGCAGGAGCTGTGTCCGTCTTCCTTTTCGTGATGTAAAGGGCTGAACAGAGTCAGTAGGAGTCGCCTGTTGCGGGATTTTCTGAATTTCATGGCTAGAGTAACTACACCTCGATTGTGTCTGTCGCCGTCTCCTGTTCCGGAATTCAGAGGCTGCATGAATGGTAGTCAGCCCGATCCCCCGATACGCAAGCTTCGGAATCGCTGGCCCTTCTTCAGCGAGGGTGAGTTGAAGTGGCTCCTATCTCCGAAGAAGCCAGGTTCTGGTGAGGAAACCGAGTCTCACAATTGTTCTACGACATGTGAAAGCAAGGTCGAGAATGAAGCTGAGAGTTGTCCTAAACCCTTGCCGAGCCGAAGTCCGGTGACGGTGGCCTTGCAGGTGGAAAAGAGGTTTGATGAGAAGAAAATGAACGATTACGAGGATGTGAGGTCATCGTTCGCTTTTTCGAAGGACAAGCAGGGGGTGCAGTGCGGCAGCTATGGGAGTCACTCTTTGGGCCCGCGGTCGTTGCTTTTCCAGGACGTAGCCGTCAGGTCTGAAGGCATGCAGGTCGAGGCAGGATGTGACAACCGTGTCAATCCTCTGGTTGACAGTGAGGTTGGGCAATTAAACCCGTTTCGTATGAATCCTTTCTGCGACGGAATGGATCACTTCCCCTATGGGGTAGCCCCGATCGTGTTCAATGACAATGAGATGTCAGGCGACAAGGGCATGGCCGAAGCCGAGTGCAGCTCGGACGAGCGCAACAGTTCCGAATACTTCACCCCTCCCAAAGAGTGTGTGGATCAGCAGGAATCGTTGCACAATGTAGGCGGTGAGGAAGTGGAAGAGGAGGAGGTTAGGAACAGCGCTGTTAAGAGAATGAGCTTCGCGTTGGAAGACGGAAAGAAACTGCCTAAATTCTCACCAGGTGAGGCAGAAACTCTGAATCGGAGACTGCCAATTGGTATCTGGCCCTGTGGCTCGTCGCAGTGTGGAACTCTGCAAGATCCATCTAGGTTTAGACTCTTGACGATGTTCTTGTGCGTCGACATTCCGTATCCCGACTGCAGCAGCAGACACATTGCTCCCAGGAGATACGTACTTACTGTTGTATCATGCTCACGTGCAGATGACATGATTCTTGCGATTAACTGTGGAGGATCGCTGATAGAGAACGAATCGCATGGAATTTGCTTCGAAAGAGACGATTACTTCACTGGCGGAGACGTGCTGAGTACCAAGGAAGAAGTGACGGGAGTGCACGACGCAACTCTGTATCAGACGTCTAGGTTCGGGAACGTCACTTACGTTTTCAGAGACCTGCCGAGTGGGAATTACGTGGTGGATTTGCACTTCGCGGAGATCATCTTCACGAACGGCCCACCGGGAATGCGAGTGTTTGATGTGACCGTCCAAGAAGAGAAGGTATGTCTCTGATGCACTGCATGAAGTAGAGCTTGAATTTTGGGGACTGGGAAGTGCTGTCTGCTGCGATTGTGTGCTGACATCCTGACTGTGTGCGCAGGTGATCTCAGAGCTGGACGTGTACGAAGAAGTCGGGTCGAATAATGCCCTGATCCTGAGTGTGAGCACGTCGACATCGGACGGCAGTCTGTCAGTGTCGTTTGAGGGGGTGATCGGGAGTCCCACCATCAGTGCTATTTGCATCCGTTCCGGACCGACGACAAGTATGTGGAAGATGGAAGATGATGCTTTGTCGTCCTTGTCGACTATGTCTCTGTGAAAGTGAGGGTCAGGTGTTGCGTGTTGAGGAGCTCGTTTGAGCTGACTTGTCGCAATTCTGGACCTAGGTGAGGAGTGGGTTCCAAAAGTTTGTTGGTTTCTTCGTGTCATTGACCGACGAGCCTTGCCTTGATAGGTTTTCCCCGAGGTGGTCGGAAATCAAGAGTTCCGAAGAGAAAGATAGAAGGCAGTTCCGACTGCAAAGATTCCGAACCTCTTGGTTACGAGGATGAGTTGCTGAGAGAGGATGAGGAATTGGGGCAGATTACCGAACACAAAACGAGACGTCAGCAGGTTCGCACGTAGATCATTTTGCATCAGCCAACTTGACGTCGCTGATTAAATCTTGCGAGTTCTACAGTTTCTCCAGAATGTACTGTTTATGATGAGTGGCTGAATTTGACATGCAGTCGAAGAAGACCCGCAATTCGGAGTACGAAGCAAGGGTGACGGAACTGAAGAACGAATGCTACGAGGCCTGGATCACTCTGCAGGACTCCAACCGCATGAACGAATTGTTGCGGGATGACCTGTGCGCAAAATCACTGTGCGTGGACTCTCTGGGTATGATCCGCATCTTCTCTGGGGTTTCTCCTGTGGGTTTTAAGTTTACGTGGCAGCACCCATTGCAAATGGTCCGAATTGATGGACGGTTCTTAGTTTGCGATCCCTATGATCTCCTGCTAATGTATTTTCTTTGAGCAGCTACGGCGGTGGAGAACCAACTGTCCGAAATGAACGCCATCAAAGAGCGTTCTCAGGCTGAAAAGGAGAAATGGCTTTCGACAATATCTGCAGCTTACAGAGAGATCAGGGTGCGTGTTGCGTGTTGCAGTTCTCTGTGCAGTGCATGGGAAATATCATATGCTTTTGGCTTGGGAATGCAGTCGTCAGGCTGTCTCTTAAGGGTTGGTGGCACTGTCGGGGGTGAATGTGCAGATTTTGAAAGAGGAGCAGCGGTTGCTATCGACTAAGGCGAAGGAGTGGGTTGCTTCCTTCCCCGATCCTACCGTAATGACTACATCCGTTCGGATCCTGTGTAAGGCTACCACCAGTCTGTGTTCTCTTTCCCTTTCTCAGCGTTTGCATACCTTTCCAGCAAACCTGTCGAACGAGAGAATTGTGCTTTGGGTTTCCTGCTAGCCCGGAAGTAGGTCGCAATTTCAATCTTGAATGCTGAATGAAGAGTTGAAGTTGGTTTGTGCAGTGAACGAGCACCAAGATCTGCGCAGGAAGTACGCGGATGAGTGCTCTGAGCGGAAGCTACTCTATAATAAACTGCTCGAATTGAAAGGTACAGATTTTTTTTGAGAGTTAAAGTTCTTGCTAGACTTTTGAGTTGTATGAATCACGTAGTAAGGCTGGCATGGCTACCAACGTTTTTACTATGAATTGTGAGCATTGACTTTTGACATGTGCAGGGAATATTCGAGTGTTCTGTAGATGCAGGCCACTGAGTCAGGCTGAGGTGGCTTCGAATGCGTCGTCGGTGATCGAATTCGAAGCAGCTAGCAATGGGGATATCGTGGTGCGCAATGGGACAGCCGGGAAGTTATTTAAGTTTGACCGCGTCTTTTCCCCTCAGGACGACCAAAGTAAGCAAGTGAACTTCTGTAGGCTGTTTTGCTTACATACCTTCCATCTGCTTCTACTGTGCAAACGATGGTTGTTTCTTGCCCAGTATCGAGCAGTGTGACTAATACAATCTTTTCCAGGCGACGTTTTCGCAGACACAGCACCAGTCGTGGTCTCGGTCCTCGATGGCTACAATGTATGCATCTTTGCATACGGGCAGACAGGGACTGGGAAAACGTTCACGATGGAAGGCAGCGTGGAGAATCGCGGCGTGAATTACCGGACTCTGGAGGAGCTGTTCAACGTGGTGGCACAACGGCAAGGCGAAGTGAAGTATGACATTTCTGTGAGTGTAATGGAGGTTTACAATGAGCAGATTCGAGACCTGTTGGCATCTCCTGTGGCCCAAGATCAGCCCATGAAGAAGTACGTTTGCTGATGTTTGGAGAAACTAGTTGACTGCATAGAATTGCTCAACGCTTGATTTGTGGTGTGCGTCTCCAGCTCGTTGGCTAATTCTGTTTTGTAACCGCAGGCTGGAGATCAAGCAAGCTGTGGAAGGAGGGCATCACGTCCCGGGGCTGGTGGAAGCCCAAGTAACCAGCATGGAAGAAGTTTGGGACGTTCTTCAGGCGGGTAGCAGCTCCCGCACAGTGGGTTCAACTCGTTCGAACGACCACAGCAGCCGATCCCACTGGTGCGTCAAGAAGTCCTAGTTTGTTTGTGTAGGAATTGGCTTCTTTGCTTTGTTCCTTTCGGAATGGAAACTGGTAATATCCTGATGCTAATAGGAAGTTGTTTTATGGAACAGCATGCTTTGCGTCATGGTTAGAGGGGAGAATTTGATAACCGGGGAGATCACAAAGAGCAAACTATGGTTAGTGGATCTGGCCGGAAGCGAGAGAGTTGCGAGGAGCGACGCTCAAGGGGAACGTCTGAAGGAAGCCCAAAATATCAACAAGTCTTTGTCAGCATTGGGAGATGTAATCCAGGCCCTGTCGGTGAAGAGCAGCCATGTGCCTTTTAGGTCTGTTTTGTCTTCTTGTTTGCATGCCGAGCACGGGTGCTTTCTGGTTTATGCAATCTATTCAGTTCTCGGTCTTGGGGCACGACATATCTGCCTGTCATGAGCGAGTGATGGCTTTGCATTATTCCCACCTATGGAGAGTAGTAAAACACTGAATGTGCTGTAAAGTCGCGATTATTTAGTACTGAGCATGCGCTTATCTGACCTTTCTTCGTGTCTTGCAGGAACTCCAAACTAACTCACTTGTTGCAAGACTCGTTAGGTACTGCAAACATCATACTCTCTTAATGTGGTCTGTGCAGTGGATGCTGCCCTATTTGTTCCAAATCGACTACTGACTCGACTGATAGCGAATGACTCACCCTCGTAATTGTATCTTGGTTTGTGCAGGAGGAGATTCTAAAACACTGATGTTCGTTCAAATTAGCCCCAATGAGGCAGATGTGAGCGAGACGCAGTGCTCATTAAATTTTGCGAGTCGGGTGCGAGGAGTAGAGTTGGGTCCGGCAAGAAAGCAAATGGACTCGAGCGAATTGTTCAAATACAAGCAGCTGGTAAGCATCTCGCTTCCACTTCAGGACTAATAAATTCTGCATTTGCTTCTCTGGTAGCGATTCTGGGATATCCTCTAGAAGTTACCGAGTACCATGACGCGGTGTTGTTTCACGACTTACATGATTTTGGGCTGGTGCAGGCTGAAAAGGCAAAGCAGGAATCTCGATCCAAGGACGAGTCGCTGAGGAGACTAGAGGATAAACTCCAGGCAGTAGAGGCGAAATCGAAAGCCAAGGAGCAGATGTGTCAAGCTCTCTCCGAAAAGGTGTGTCTCTACCTCAGACTTTCCCAGGGAGCCTTTGCACTTCCCCAGAAGTTTTTATTCACCTTTGAGCTGCCAATAGGAAATATGGTGCATTGATTCTACATAAAATCCACTCAGACGTTTGAGTAAAGTATGGATATGTTGTTCTTATACGGCGATCGCTCAATGACACCACAAATGGATGTGCGTTTTTGTGCATGCGCGCAGGGGAAGGAAGTTGTTGAGGTCGACGTCCAGCTCCTGAACGAGCGACGAGCTCGACAGACTGCAGAGGCTATGTACCGCGAGCAGAAGGCGACGATGGAGAAATTGGTCGCGGAGTCCAAGGTGTCCATGGACAAGCTCGCCGAAAGGTCCGCAGCTGAATTGAGGCATGCCAAGGACACGCTTTCAGCTGAATTGAGGCTCGCAAGGGAAGCCCTGGCCGTCGAAACGAATCAAGCCCGGGAAGCAGTTGAGTTGAGGCACAGCAAGGCCGCCCTTTCAGCGGAACTGAAGCAAGTCAAGGAAGCGCTTCAATCCGCTTCGGCCCGCCATGCGAAGGAGCTGTCTAGAGCGCTCCAACAGGTGCAACAATTAAGCGAAGTTGGCAACAAGATGGCAGTTCCATCACCCATCCCATTGCCGGTACGCGTTTGCGCCTGACCCAACTCCAGTTTGTGGTATTGATATTTCCATTGCCCTCGATTCTGTTCGCCTGCAGGCAGTATTTTTTTTCCATTTGTGCACAGAGTAATCGAACTCTTTGCCTCTGTATCTGTGAATTTCAGGCCCCTCCGCCGATCGTGGAGACCGTTCTACGACGCCCCCCGCTGGTGGAGACCGGTGGCTCCCCCGCGGTGGCAGTGGACCGAGTGGCCACGGTGGAGTACGTGGTGAAGCCCCCGGACGCGAGCGAAGTGATTCGCAACAGCTGCACGGGCGAGGTGTTCGCCAACGAGAACGCGTGCCCCCAGCAGCAGATTTCCGAAGGCGTTGCGGAAGCGCAAACCAAAGCCAAGGGCATTCTGAAGCAGTCCTCGGGCACGAAGTACGTGTCCCCGAGCAGCAACGGGGGCGCAGCGAAGCGCATTCCCGGCGGCGGGCGGCCCCGCAGGAGCGGTTTCGCCGTGAAGTCCGCGGTGCAGGTGAACTCGCTGGTGCGGAATTCTCAGGAGTCCGGCGGCAGCAGCTGCAATTCGGTGGCAGCCTCTTTGTCTGAGGAGGAGATTCAGCGGCTTTGCGGGGGTCTGGACCTGATCGCCACGAGCAACACGTCCACTTTCGACGCCAGTCTGCAGACGCTGGCCCAGGTGCTGGAGTCCACCCCCATCGGCGGCTGCAAAGCTGTGAGCCGCCCTCCCGCCCAGCCGAAGTCTGTGCACTTCCGGAGCCCTCTGCTGCTTCCGCCTCGCGAGGATCTGGAGAACAGCTCGCCTGTGACCGAGTCCGAGTTGAAATCGAGGGCTGCCAGTGGCGCCGCGCTCAAAGCTGCCAGAAGGACCACTCTTATTCCCAGTCGGCCTCTGGCGGGCAGCAAGGCCCCTGCCTCGTCAGGCGCGCACCGAGTGGTGGCGTCCGTGAAGCTGCAAGCCGTTCCAGTTTTGCGAGAGAAGAGATGGAACTAGCTTTGCTGTGCTGTGCTGGATGCACATCCTGTGCATCTGCCCCAGTTCCTATTATTTATGTACATTATGTGAAATGAGGCGCCGGTATCGAGGTAGGTAGGTAGGCAGGCAGGCTCCGATCGATCGTCACCATTCCTGACGGCCAAATCATTCCAATGATTTGAACCCGGAATAGGATGCCTTTGTAAAATTCATGACGGACTCATCAATTGACGAGAATTCTTTGTCCACCATAACGCTTCTTGTTCGAAAGTCTCCGTTGTCTCTGGATTGTGGAACGCAAGGTCTCCATGCGAGGCCTGGGAAGATGTTGAGGTGCTGTAGTTTTGTCACTCATCCTAGTAGTCGTCGGTCAGCTAACTGGTTTCTGCGTGCAGCGACTTTAAGAGCTGTCTACCGGTACGACGTCGTCCATTGTTCTCTCCATTATCAGAATCAGTTGTAGTGTACATCTCATGAATTTGCAACGAAGTAGTGCATGCAAGGAAACTGTTATCCTGTTTAGGCCAAAGTAGTGCTCCTGCTGTAGTTAGCAATTGCTGTGCCTTGCGTAAGTGGCGTATATACGGGTGCATCGGAAAGGCTTCATCTCAATGTTAAATGTGCATATTAAACAGGACCTTAACTGTGTGAATGTCTATTACATTGAGTAATGTATTCAATGTGTTTCAACCTGATTCCAGATGTTGCAGTATGTCCATTGACCAAATGAAGTATTAGACCTGGGTTTGCTCCAATCATCTTTGGACATGCGTCATAGGGAAGATTTTAATAGGGAGTCGGCAATTCACCGAAATGGTCGTCGGATTTGTGCACTGGTCAGGTATGATGTACAAAGATATATATTTAATTTGTGTGAAGTCAAAGTAAAATGACGGAAGTATGAGTTAACCCTGTAAGGACGGGCTGGTCATCGTAGAAATCTTCTTTTTTGAAACACCGTGAATCATCTACTTCAAAAAACCCGAAAGTAATCATTGGAGGTTATACTACTATGCAAGACCTCTCCCTTTGTGCGCAAAATTCAGAGGATGAACAATGGCACTTCTGTCTTACATGTGAGAGTTCTTTGTCATCCATCTGACCACTCTAGTCTGCGGCGTCTTTACTGGGTTAAAAATTGTAAAGAGAGGGTGAGGTGGAGGTTTTACTAAATGCTTGGGTTTTTTTATCTACTCAATTATTTCAATAAGATGGGTTTACATTAGTTAAAAGTTTACTATTTGGGGGCATAAGAGTCATGGACAAGTAGAGTTTTTTAAGAAAATTGTGGCCATTGACACTAGTGGAATGGTGGTTGAGGAAAACCAACAAAGAGAGAAGAGGGGTACCATGCAATATGAAGTGGTGCCGTCCTCTCACATTAGACATTTGAGGCTATTTGGAAGTCTATGGCAAATCCTCACTTTTGGTTAGTTTTTCCAAAATACCATTTTTTGATATTTGACTCAATGCTACAAAAATGGTAGTTTTGAGTGTTTTTTGATGAAATAAAAGCCTTGGGTCTTGAGGGGTTGAGAAAATTGTAGTCATTGAGTTCTTTCACCATAACTAGTTGGGCAATGATTATACCATTTGCAACCACATAGCCATTGCATCAATGCATGGTGATTTCTTCAGTTTGCAGAAATTGGATTTACAATTCAAGAATACTTTCAAATTTTGAATGAAAATGTGCAAGGATGAATATGTGACCATTCAAATGGATGAAATTATAGTAGTGGATTATGAAACTATCTTTGTAAAAGAATAGATGTTATTTGTGTTGTAATAAAGTGTAAAGAAATTGGGGAACCTTCAAAATATCTATATGTATTGTGCATTGTGTTTTATAAGAATTGTCCTAACCTTCACTTAAAAACAAGATAGTTCTAATGTCACCAGTAGAAAACCATGCCCCCTATTTACCTTGGTTAAATTTTATTTCCTTGGCTTTTTTGTTAAAATCTATAAATATTAGTTAAAACTTGTTATTGTTAACAAAATTTAACAAAAAATTATTTGTAAAATGATAATATGTATGCATGTGTTATGCATAATGTAGTATACCAATATGATCTTGTTTGATGAATTTTGGCCCTTGCTGGTCGTTTAGGATGTCCATTGGATGGTCTCTTGTTGGACATTTGTCTAATGTACTAGATAATCTCATATAATATGCTTGAATATTTCCAAATACACTTGATTTATTCAAAAAATATAATTATAAAACAAAAGCAAGTTTTTGTTGATGTTGAAGACCTTGTGTTTAGATAAACCATCCTAGTATAGGCAAAAGATCCATTGTAGACACCTACCTAGCCAAGGAATGGCTCACTAAATCTTGTATAAGCCTATGACAAAAATATTTTATAAATGAAATTCAGGCTACATTAGGTTGAATTAATGGCCACAATCAATCTTTTGGATGATGATGGAGTAACTAGTGATTGCAATAAAATCTTCTACCTTTTCAATGCAATTTCATCATCAACGATCCCAAAATTGGCTAAATTTCGCTCAATTGCTATATAATTTCTTTGTGTCCTCAGTGTTAAATTCAAAAAAATCTTCCGAAAATGAACATTTGGCTAATTTCCCTATAGTAGTTCTAGGATCGCTGTTTATTATAGGAAGTGACCTTTTGAAGCATTCATGTTGAATGTGGCCTTATTAGGGAATATTGCGATTGCTTTAAGTGAGTAAAATGACCATTATGAGTACACTTTTTATTGGTTTGAAGGTAGCTAGATATTATTTTGGCCAATTGGGTAGCATATCAAAATTATATTTTGTCAAAAAAATAAAATTTCAATTTCTCTCTCCATTTCTCACATTTATCTTTTGGTGAATTTAAAAAAACTCAACAATGTCAATAGGACAAACCAAATCATTTTTCTAGTCATAGGTTGGTTTACCTTAGCTTGAATGTTGTGGTATATGGTTGGACAACCTTCCATATGCCAATGCTTTAATGAAAGTAAACAACGACACTAGCATGTGAGCCTAGAGGGGCAAGCTTGTGAGCTGTAAGTGTGGAGCCTTGAAAATATTATTTAAAAAATTTTAAAAACAAATTGAACCCCAAAAAATCCAAAAATAGAAGAAAACTTATGGTACATCATAAATTTTCTAACCTATGACCATGTACCCTATAACTGTGGATTGTGCTAATTTTTTCTTTGAGGTCCTTAAATAGTTGATTTCTAGAGGAAAATAACTTCAGTCTGTGGTGCAAAGTTTTAGCATTTAATTCATCGACTAGAATAAAAAATATGCTAGATGTTGCTAGTACACCAAATAGATTTAATTTCTGCAAAACTCTGTTGTATTGTTTTGACTAGCTAAATTGAATATGTAGAACAATGACTTCTGAAAATCCCATAACGACTAGGATTTCTAAGATGTGCTAGTCCAAGAGGACATGTATAGGATGTCTTACAAGTTAGGGTGAGATGACAACTATAAGCCATTATGGATTTGTGGTAGACATTTCACTCAAATCTTGAGGTGTTTTACTTTATGTAAGTTTCAATTCTAAAATAGGATTTAGGGATGACTTTAATGTACTATCAAGTGTTGACATCCTAAAAAAATAGAAAAAATGCCAAAAAAATGGTGAAATTATAAAAATAGAAACAGGAGAAAAAAGGGAAAGAAAAAAGGTGGAAAAAAATGATGAAAGAAAAATAAATAGAAGAAGGAAAAAAATGGGGAAAGAAAAATAATGGGAAGATGAAAAATAAAAATAAAAAAACATGAAAAAAAATGGATAAAAAATGGGAAAAGGAAGGGGAGCATAGTATAATTAAAAATACTACAAAGAAGTTTTTAAAATGAGAAAATGGTTAGAAAATATGGTAAGAAAAAATAGTTTCATATTCATACATGCCTTACTGATATAGGGTGTAGGGTTGTACATTATAGTCATTTATATGAACTAACAACAAAACAATTGACTTATGAGACCTGCTTCTATATTTCATGAATGCATTAATATAGGGTTGTGAAAAGTCAGCGTCTCGAGAAAAATCGCATCCAATAATCGAATGTCAAGACTCATCGGATGCTGTGACTTCAATGGGTAAAAGAACCTGTCCGAAAATTACCATGGGTAAATACGGTTGGATAGACGGGCAGACACCCACTCTAACCTAACAATCAACTTCATTTTCTATTTTTGACTTCAATTTTTGGAATTTTGAGGTCTGTAAGATACCATTGAAAAGGTCTTCGAAATACCTTTCCAATAGTATATCACACGCCCTCAAATTCCGAAAACTCCAATCGCAAATGGCAAAAGAAGTTTGTTGCTCCAAAAAAGTGAGCACTTGCCTAGCTATCCGCCTGACCGCCTTGTTGTCCACTTGTTGAACGAGCAAATGGCCGACCAGTTGAGTAGACGCCTTGCAGCCAACTTCACTTACCATTTTCAAATTCGTTTTTTGGAATTTTAGTGTGTGTAATATACCCTTGGAAAGGTCTTCCAAATACCTTTCTAATGGTATATCACACGCACCAAAACTCCAAAAACTCCAAAAACTCCAAAAACTCCTACGACAAATGACAAAAGAAGTTCATTGCTTCTAAAAGTGATCGTCTTCCTTGTTGTCCGCCCATCCGCTTAGTTGTCTACCCTCTCATTTGCCCTCCCGTCTACTTGGCGGTTGGGCAGACAGTTAGTATGCCCTCCAATGTCACTTCTTTTTCCATTTGCGGTTGGAGTTTTGGGGCGTGTAATATACCATTGGAAAGGTCTTTCAAGTACCTTTCCATTGGTATATCACATGCCCCACAACTCCAAAAACTTCAACCGCAAATGAAAAAAGAAGTTCATTTCTCCAATAAAGTGCTTGTCCACCTATCTACCCGATCGCTCTCTGACCATCCACATGTTTGACCTCTAATTGTCCGCCCATCCGACCTTTGCTCAACCGCATGTCCGCCCAACCTCTTGTCCTCCTATCCGCTCGTCTGCCTAAATCTTCGCCGATCCGAGTGACCTTCCATTTGCCTGTCCACTCGACTACCCGTTTGTCTTGCTCTTTGCCCATACTCCCATTCGTTTGTCCGCCCGCGTGCCTCTTCTACAAAAATATTGGATTTTGAAAAGCATTGATTCGCTTCCAAAGAGTACTATTCAATACAACAAGCATCTAATGTAATTTTATTGAATGAAAAAATAATTCAAGGTATTATTTTACACATTTAAACCTTCATTCGAAAAGCTAAGCCCTACACCCTAAACCTTAAATCCTAAATCCAAAACCCTAGACTTTGAACTTTACATCAATTACTATAAACATTAGTGCAATTTGTAGATTATACTTGATTTTCAATCTCCTTTGCATGTGATTATCAAAATGTACTATAAAAGTAGATCTCATGGACTTATTCATTTATATTTCCAATGTTTTTTATTTTTACAGTGTACGGCATTAAATATTATATGTCACTATACAAATGTGAAGCATTCAATTGTAACGTGAAGTGTTTATATAAGTTTTGTTGTAAAATGCAGTGATAGTTGAAAACACCAAGATATGCATGTACTAGCAATTGTATTATTTTATTAGAAAATGTTACTAAAAACACTTTAAGCACATTATTGCACTACAACAAAATGGGTGTTTTATGATTGCAAAAAATGACTAGTGAGTTGTAAAATCTCAAAATATGACTCACGCAGAAAACACTGTAGATGACGCGCGATATGACTAGATCTAATCATTACCGACTAGTCAAATTTTTCATGAGTCATATTTGTAGTCATTTGTATTGAGGGTATAATTAGGCATATATTGCCTACGTGGCATATATGTTGACTATCCTCGGAGTCTTGACTTTTTCTTGAACTGCCCGGGCAAATGGAAAAAGAAGTCTATGTGGCATATGACTCTATGTAGTCATATTTTTGGTTGACATGGAATATAACTATGTCAGGTCATATTTTGATTCATGTGGCATATGACTCTATGTAGTCATACTTTTGGCTTACGTAAAATATGACTATGTCAAGTTATATTTTTGTTAATGTAGCATATGATTCCATATAGTCATGTTTTTGGCTGATGTGGAATATGACTATGTTGAGTCATATTTTGGTTCATGTGGCATATGATGTTCTGTAGTCATGTTTTTTGTGATGTGCAATATAACGTTTATGAGTCATATTTTTTGCTAATGTAAAATATGACTCCTTGTAATCATATTCTTTGCTCATATCGTATATGACTTTCACAATTCATTTTTTTGGTTCATGTAAAATATAGAATATGACTACAACAAGTCATATTTTACATCAGTATAGAATATGATTATCATGAGTCATATTGGAGGATGGTATGACTATGCAAAAGAAATGTCCTTTGTAACTTTTATGACTGAATGCAATCATGTTTTTGGAATTATATTGACACATTTTGAGGATTATTGTTATCAATATGTGACTGCACATAGTCATGTTTCAGCTAATATGCATTTTGCACTATGACTCAAATAAGTCATATTCTGCATGAATGCACCTACTCACATTTTGAGCAACATTCATGATACGGATAACTTATGTCCACTATACCTTCAGTGAAGAATTCCTAGAACAAAATCCATACATTGCAAGTGGGCATGATACTATGCTAGATATAATGTTGTGAGCATGGTTTTCTTGCTCAACTAATCATTGAATATTTACATAAATCCAAAGATGTAACTTATTGACATGTATTAATAAACTTCAAAACACACATGAAATCCAATTATTTTGAAAGTGCATATACATATACACACACCTAACCTTGTAATGGAGTGTTGTCTAGAACTTGTTGCCTTCATTCATTTGGTTGAGGGTAGCAAGGCTTCCATGGGATGAACAATGTCACCTAAATGCACCATTGGAGGGTCATCATTGTGGTTGCCCTCATATAGAAGAGCCCCTTCTGATCCTAGAACAATGGACATTATCGTGATTGACACATTGCCCTTTTCAATTAGTTGCCCATAAAGTGTAGCCCCTACAAGATTGACAATGATTCCATACACTATTACACTTCCTTCGGCCTTCTTGTCATCGTCCACATCAAAGACCTTCACCTTAGACCCTATGGCCAAAGGCAAAGGTCTTGCATTCCTCAAGCTGCAAGTAGCCTTTGCTAACTTTGTTTGATCTTCTGCAACCTGCATGTACAGTTCCAACATTGATATTTAGTGAACAAACTATGAGGCTTTACTTCAATAGTTTCAAAACAATAGAGAAAAGTGTTACAAAAACATACCGAGGTCACTGCTTTCGATGCTTGACTAATTGCCTTATCCAAAAGCTTCACGTAATACTCAATGTCGAAAGGGTTGTGGCTCAAAACTTTAAAAGGTTCTATAATGGTTTTTAGAAGGTTGTCATTTGAGACTAGTGGATCCCATGGGGCAATATTAAGCACATTCGTGATAGGCGAACGAGATGTTGCTTTGGAATCACAATCCACTTGAAGGAGTCGAGCTCGGCCATGATTTGGATGTAGAATCATACTAAACAAGTTGTTGACATCTCTGATCACACCACCAATTTCCCTCCCCCATAGAAAACAACATTTCATAGATGTCCCTACAACTATAATTTTAGCCACTTCTTGGAGAAGGGCCTCTCCAATTGGAGCCCATATGCCAACATCAAACTGAGAGTACAACATGGTTAGGAATGCCCCACATCTTGCCCTCTTTTTTATTTTCACCTTAAAATCTCTCTCATAATAGATTGTACCGTCTAGTCCCCACTCTTGATTGTCATGTAGTGGTCATATGTCACAAAGAAAACCTAGAACATTCAATACAATGATCTTTGTTCGTGAATTGTCTGAAACTCTCACTAGTGGAACCTTTAGACTCTTCGAAGACTTCTTCTTCTTAGAGGGATTGCCTCCCTTTGTAGCCCTATTGGGCCCCCCTTTTTTTGCAGGCTCTTCCTTTATGATTTTCAAATGAAACCCCGAACGTTGTTCGTACAAACCTCTTGCTCCAATCTATATACACGGCAATGATTGAGAGTTAAATGCCATGGGATTGGACCACTTCCAAAGTTCACACATGTAAAACAATTGTTTCTCCAATCCAAAAAATTAAGATGTCTCAACTATTAGTATGGTGGCTCATACAATTTAACATATTCTGAGTACCTACCATTACAAGTACTTCAATACGCGTTCCCATTTGTACAAATACTAGAAAATGACTGGATAGAGTAACACGCACTCAAATATGGCAACATCCAATTACATACAGTGAAATACCACTACTACTAGTTATATATGGTGTAATATGACAAGCCTAAGTCACACATATATTAATATGATTAGACTCAATTATATGTAGAGAAATGTGACTGCACTTGGTTACATATGAAGACAAATGACTAGGAGTACTTATATAAATGGGCGTACCTGACAAACTATAGTCATAAAGGTAAACAAAGTTTTCAACAAAGACAAGCATGTACTATCAAAAAATAACATATAGCAAAAGACAATCACAAAGCATTTGTCTTCTGAGTCACCAAAAACAAGTCTACCTTATGCGCAATGAACCACTACAGACATTGACCATTATAAAGGTAAAGACATAGTAGACTAATTAAATCCAAGGGCACATTGGAGTCAAGCTTCACCTTATTCATCTTGTCACTGACCTTCCCTACCAGTGATGCTGCACAAATAGATCCACGATATGCCAACAATTCCTCTGCCTCTCCCTTCCTCTTCTTTGTACTTTCTTGGTCCTTCTTGTTTACACCACCTACTTCTTCTATATCCATCTCATCCATTGCCATTGTTTTCCCATTGTGCTTTACATTCCCCAATTGATTAAGGGGCTCTTCTTCCTGAAAAGTCACAAGAGCATCTCAAATTTAGTTGGTCACATAACATATTGTAGTTCTTCAATGGACATTCAAACAAAATGCATGCAACAACAATGACCACAAATCAAATGCATGAGAAGACATATGCAAACAAAGTTTTTGTGTAGACCTTAGGTGCCGCTTGCACTTCCATGACTTCAGACAGGTTCATTGCTCGCATTTTTGGAGCAAGCTCTTCATGTGTCTTTAGTGAATTGGGCTTACTTGCAATTACCAATCCCTCCATCTTTTCCTCACCAACCACATGTTCTTGACCAGTGGTGCCTACTTGAAAACTCGATGGTTGTGTTCCCCCTCCATTTCCCTTTCGCACCTCATACAAAAGCTCTTTTACTAGGGCACTCATGTTGCTTAATTGCCCCTTCATAGTCTTGAAAAGTATACAACTCGTTCCGCACCTCTTGTAGGCCTTTGTCGGATGCCCTTGAATTTCTCACTACCCCTCTTGAATTGGAGGAGCGATTGTGCCCAGACTTGTTTAGTGCTACAAGCTCAGCTTCTACTTCCAATTGTGTTGGCGGTCTAGCAAATTGTGTGGTCTGCAACACAAGTAACTCCACCTTCTCAATTCATTGAGCAAAACATCCAAACTAAGTGCATACACATTACGGTTGCAAATGACATTACTAGTGTATATTTCTTCAGATAGTCACATATGTGGCCAAGTATGAGTTCATGAAGTCACCTTCACTAGCCACATATGAATAGAAGGTGTTGTACAACTAGCCACACATGATTGCCATTAGTCAAATTCCTATCCAAATATGACTTGACATAGTCAAGTGATTGTATTCATTATAACTACAAGTACTAATATGATAGTCATTATTTTAATTGCAAGTCTTCATACAATTGTCTACATTATAATTGTTTGCCGCATAACAAGAAATTTGAACATTATAAAATCAATCACCTAAGCATTTTCTATGCATGAAAACAAACCTCATTAAATGATGACTTCTAAGTCCCATGTACAATTACATCTTGAGAACAGAATGGGTGAACAAATATGAAGCAAGTATTGCCATCACTTACAAGGCGCGATCTCACTTCTTCCTCGGAGTGTCCATTGTAAGACATAGTGTGCATAGTCTAACGTGCAACCTTCATTCGCTCAGATTCCGCTATTTTGTTTGTCCTCTTGATCAAGTTCTTGAAATTCTCTAGATGTTGTTTCTTGACATATGTGGGAATGCGACCATCAGACTCTATGCATTTCTTTATGTTCGACCTCCTTGTCCGCATTTGTGACCAAAATATTTGGAAGAAGACATCCTCTGGGACATCGCCTAGCCCACCATGATATTCAAATTGTGATGCCAATTTGTCATTGATTGCTATCAAGAGAGACCGAGGATGAGCCTTGAAGTTGTCTACGCTCCAATCCAAATCACGAGAGTACCCACGGAGCTTTGTCAACCACTCAGACCTATGCACTCCTTTAGGACACCTTGCATGGTCCACTTCAACCCAATCTCTTTGATCAACCTCCTGGACATTCCTTTTCAAATCCTTCACCTTGGATTGTTTGTGGTGGTTATGACTGTTGTCAGTATTGTCAACCTCCTTTCCCACCATTCCCTTGAGCTTGCACATCTTCTCCCATAATTGCTTTGGGTCTTGATGATTCTTTGCCATGCGCTTCAATATGCTCACCTCATGTAACTCCAATTCATCCAAAAGATTAGCACAAGGCTCAACTCCTAGACCATCTTCATCCTCCTCCACACTAGACTGGTTGTCGCTATCTCCTTCCAATTCCTCCCCCTTCAATGCATCTTCCATGTCTTGGGAGAGGAGATTTTCTTCTTCCTCCTCTACCATTAATGTCACGTTCTTCGGCAAAGTCATCTTCCTTTTTCCACTAGCTTCTTTAGACCAAGGCCGAGGTTGATTACATTGATCTTCAATCCCCTCAGAACATGAAGTGACAAAAATCCATTAGATATGATGATCTACTATAAAATTGAGGAGATGGCTACAAGCTCGAAATATGACTTCAACAATCAAAAAATGCATAATTGCATACCTCAAGGTAAACAAAGTCACAAAGTCCTCTTCTTCATTGCAATGACTCACAAATGAACTTATGTGATTCATTCTACTCACCAATGCTCATTTATGACAATAGCAATCACAACTAAACATTTCTAACTGAAGTCAATCAGAAATGAATTTCTATAACTACACTAAGTTGCAATTACATATTAGTGATTAGATTGAGTTACAAATGATCTTTTGTCACTGTACTGAGTCACAAAGGCTTATTCATGACTATAGTGAGTCATAAAAGATAATTTGTGAATATAGTGAGTCATAAAAGATAATTTGTGATTGCAATGAGTCATAAAAAATTATTTGTGACTGCCGAGCATCATAAAATATTATTTGTGACTACAATAAGACACAAATGCTCAATCAACACTATACAGAGTCAAAACTGCTCGTTAACGACTACTTCATGTGACAAATTCTCATGCATGACTACGTACAAGAAGTCCCATATTTGTGATCATGTTTTAATGTAGTCACATTTTCCCTATCATTGCTAACCAAAGTATGCATAAGTAGATTGTTTTGTCCACAAATCTATATGGTTGTTTGTTCAGGCATTGATTGAGTAACATTTTCAAGTTCAAGTAGCAACATGCTCAGCTACTTTGCATAATGAGCCTTGTAATACTATAAATTGCAAATAAAAAAAATAGAAATTGGTCTTCACCTTAGGACAAGCCTCCTCAAATGTTTCTTCTTCTACTTTTGCATTAGTAGAATTTGTATCGTCACTACTATTTGCTCCAACAACTATCCTTCTCTCCGTTCCTCATGTGCATCTTCCAAATGTTGGATTAACAGTACCGGAGCTCTTGCCTCCTACTGGTTGTTTGAATGAATGTGGCTTTTGAATCAGCACGGAACGGTTGCTTTCAAAAAAAACCGCAAGTTCATTAGAAGTCATTTCTACAATTGAGAAAGTAATTGATGGACAATTAGCTATTGCATGAAACAATTCCACTTGCACATCATTTGGTAGATTAGCAATCTCTCTTGTCATTTTTGTCAACAAATTCTTCATATTCTAATGACAACGTTCTTGGTAAAACACGGCTTCTGCAGATTGTTGATGGGGAAGTTGTTATCATTCGTGTGTGACGGCATCCACTAAGGTGCATGCATGTGCTTTTTCATTCATTGTCATCTCCTATATTGTATAGCTTGAATTAAAAAAAGCATACAACAATCAGTATTGTGGCAAATGGACAAGGCGAAACAATGACAAGCAACAACCTCACTACTATGCGTGATAAAGTCCTACAACAACTAAATTCATTTACTGAAAAAGCAAGTCAAGGGTTCATATTTTGGCCACATGCAATTCCAATGCTACAAAATTGACTATGGAGACAAAGTCGCTCATCTAATATTATAATTGACATTCCTAACAATTACACTGGATCATACTACTATGTAATGACTTAAATGAATGAAAGTAGACAGAGCTTCCATTAGATAATAAATACCATACATAGTTTTGGAAAGAATTGACACACAAAACGTTATGCAAAGAGTGTTTTCATACTAACCAAACAAGCATCCAAATCAAAGTAGTTAGTGCCTCACCTTGATTGTCCTAGGTCCTCCAATTGTGTCGCAAGCTCCAATAAGCCTAGGTCACTCAATGTTTGTGAGTTTTTTTCAATGTTCATCTTTCTCAACCTCTTGTACTCAGTGATCTCAGAAGCCATGCTTTGCCTTCAACGTAGACAATAAAGTGCAATAGGTGACCATGTAGCACTCAAGGGTGTTATGAACACATGAACATGGCTAATCGCAATCACATGATTTTTCCTACTCATATACACTACTCACATGACTTGGCCTAGTCGTATGATTCTTACTAATCATTGTTCATCAAAACTTCGGAAGTCCCCAAAAACTTGGAAAAAAATTAGAAGTGCTATATAATAGATGAAGTCTTGCAGTTGGTTCTCATTTGTCACATTGGAAAATGAAAGTGAAAACAAAAAGTTTGTCTTTCTAATAATTTCTAGCATGTCCGGCTATTGCATTCATTTTTTGACAACACATCCAATATTCTGTCTTGATGCTAATAAAATGAAATTTGAACCTCCTATTTTTATTTCTTTTGTACTTTGTTCACAAGAAAGGTAGAAATTGAGGTTGCTTTTGGTAGGGGTTACTTTGATACCTCCATTGCAGATTATTTGGTATTTCATAATAATTATTTTTTTCCGATATTTCTGTCAATTGGATTTGTAAATTCTAATTGATCTTAAAGTACTCTACTATATCCATCATGCACATAGATTGCTAGTACCTCCATTTCTTCTAAAATTCACTTTCATTAGTTCTACATTGAATTTGTCTGTAATATTGAGGAATTATGCTTGTGACAAAATATTAATATCATTATATCTATAAGTAGTGAAACAATACTCTCTTAGTTTACATGAATTAATTTTAAGTGGAAACCATTACTTGTCCATGTACATGAATTAAGGTGTCACTGGAAATTGCAAAAAAAATCATAATTCTTAGAGCAACATAATAGGGAGGAACCGGTTTAGCTAAGTGAATACCAAATTAAATGATTAACTCTATGTATGCAATAATGTAGAATTCTTTGTCTTCAAGTACTATTTATTATAAAACACATGATCTCACAATTTATTTTAGATGATGTTTCCAAGATCAATACAATTCTAGTTGTATTGGAATCACTCCATCAATTCACTAGTCAAGAATATCCACAACCTTTAGAACAAATGCTTTTACTTATGGAAAAGATCATGTTTCTATACTTTGTGTCAAAACTGCAATGTACACTTTGTCTAAGGTTGTACTAAAAGTGCAGTTTACAAAGTTTGAGGTACACTACGGGTTCAACAAAAATGCAAATCTTACATGCAATATCAATCAACTTACTTGCAAGGGAGATATATGAAGTTTGGTGTCCAAAAAATGGAGTTCTAGCTCCCATTGCCTGCAAAAAACAACACGCAAGAACAAACAACTTGGTTTCTAATGTTGCAATGGAAATGCAGGTTTTTGAAAGACATAGCAAAAAAAAATAGGACATCACCAACGGTTTAAGAAACACTCGATCCAGGGTCCGCAATTTTAAGAAACAAGAAGTCGAAAGACAATAGTAGGTACACGCTCATTAACTTACAACAACTACACGTCACAAATGCCTACAAATTCGAACTTCGTAAAACGGCACTATCAATGTCTCATAGTCATGGAAGCTTTCCTAATCTCGACGCTTCAATAGACTATGCACGTTGGTTTTAAAAAAATAGCAACAACAACATGAAAATCTAAAGGTTGAGCTACCATACCTCAGAACAAGAAGAATTGAGAAGAAAATTTTCAAACAACACGAAGTAGAACTTGGAGCAACATCAACGTTTCAAATGTGGAAGACGAGACGTTCTAGAAGATCTTTAGGGCATAGACACAGGTCTGGCTGCGGTGCAGTCCTCGCAGCTCCAAGGTGCGCCTCGCAAGCGCTAATGTAAATCCGGATACAAATTAATGCTCCTGGGGCCCATCATCAGCAAAAGTAGCTCCATCATCACAGTTTCCAAAATTAAAGCTACTTTCAATTACAGTGAACTTCAAATTAACATGCAATGCACATACTTTTGACTTGAGGAAGACTAAAAATGGACTACCAAGAATATCACACTGCAGTGCTATAGGGGTTTAGTGCATATCTAGCATTCTCGTGGAAATTTTAGTCACACCTCCACGGATGACCCTAGTGAATGCAAGTAGCCTTCGCCGCTGCATACTGTTTGGTTGCTCAGACGTTAAACCTAGGTGGACTTAGCTTTTCTAACGATGCATTTGGTCTTCAGTTTGAGAGAAAATGTGTGCACATAATCTGTCTTAAGACTACTAAAGCATCAATTGCAGCTTCTCAAATGAGCTGAAGATGATCCTGTGGGGGATTGTGTTGTTGTGGTTGGAGATCAATGGCTTGGAGTTGAATTGGGGTGCTCTGTCGTTTTCTGGTTGCTCTTGGTACCAAATCTCAAAGCTTTTTCAACCCAAATTTGTTGTGTAGGAGGCAATTTGAGATTCATTTGACACAATGCAAATGTGTAAGCTTCTTCTTGTCTCTTATTTTCTCTTTGATACATACTTTGGGTGTCATTTGGTGGCTGTTCTATAGAGGTCGAAGTTTTGGCATGAAGTATTACACCCTGGAGTAGATTAAAGTGTAGCGTTTGAATGAAGTGTGATGCAAGATCCTACTTTCCTTAAACACAACTTGGTTTCTAAATCTCAGCTCACAATTATAAATTTTTCACCCCATCAATTCGAACCTTGTTGTGCAATGGAGGCCATTTTAGACTGAAACAATGCTTGCTTGGTATAAAATGTTGATTATGAAATGCTTTGAATTGAATAGATTAGCATGCGTAAAATGTATATTGGAATTCAGTCACCTACTAAAGAGCATGATGAGATTCAAAATATTTTAATCACTCTACACTTGTAAAGATACTAGTGCAAAACGTAAGCTTAAACTTTTGTGCGGTAGGGCCTGGGACTGACCAAAGCATATGCTCATGAGATCTGCACGAATTTGAACTTTTGGTATAGTAGTTGTTGATTCAATAAATCCAGAGTGTTAAAGAAAGTCCCCTAAATCTTGTAGAAATTGTCATTGCAACTGCATGAATAGGAATCCCAATTTCTTTTCTCAATTCACACTTCATCTTGTACACTAGAAGATGTCGTTCTAAGATGTTCCACAAGCATAGCACCGATAGATAAAAAGAACAGATCTCGAAGTCAAGGGTATGTTAATTGTATGCAATCTCAATCAATGTCACCGTTTAATCATATGCAATCTTCCAATTCTCGTTAGTCTTTGTCCATGTACATCTTTGTTTCCTAGTTCTATCTATGAAACAATTCAAACGAAGACTATTCACAGAGTGGTTTGTTAAAAATTAGGTTTTGGAAATCAATTACCAAGTACTTGGAAGTCATGCATTGAAAGTTAGGTAGAGGACCTTTGCTTATTTAAATAGCATGCAAAATTGAATCCAAAGTTCATCAATTTGAAGGTACAAAAGCAAAAGACAGTTTCCTCATAAAAAATGAATTATATGAATGACATCGGTAGAATTAGATGAACTAGTGCAAAAACCATCATTCTACAATAAAATTTGATCATGCAATTGAAAACATCCTTAACAAATTCATGGTGGATTAAAAAAATTTAATTAAAATAAATCCTTTAAGTTTAGAAGGTTAAGTTTGAATGAGAGTGACTAATGAAGATTTTAATTTCTCTTTCATATTCCTATTGCTTTTAATAGTTCCCTTTTCTGAAGTGAAAAGGTTACTTTCTCCAACGTGTACCAATAACTATACAATGATCAATAGAGAATGTGCACATCATAGTCTTTAGATGCTACACCATACATATTTGAAAAAACTAATAGAACAGTGGTACAAACAATTGAGGGATGGAGAAAACTAGTTTTCTGTGATTCGTATTTGTTTGCATGTATTTCTTGTTCCAAATTTGAAATCTTGGTCATCTAGGGGCTTAAAGGTTGGCATATGGAAGGGGGTAGTGAGGGTAAACAATGTGTTATACTATTTTCTATGCAAATTTGACCGCATCCTATAAAGTATATCAACGTCAAGTTGTTGTGTCCTTTTGAGTATGTCATCAACGTGTACATGGTGTCTATGCATGGAGACAATGTTTTTGAGTGGTTTTAGGTATCAAAGTAGAATATATATACATTGAATGATTGAAGATGCCCAATGTGTTGCTAGCATTCTGGAATTCTTTAGGATACAATAAGTGTTTTTTACCTTGTCCATGTATTGACCGGATAGGAATTCAAGAAGGTGCAAGGGGTATTTGTTTATTGAATATGAGTGGGTTGTTAGACAAGTTACATGATAATTTGTAGTGGATGCGTTCATTTTCACTGCGGTTATTATTTATGAATGCAAAGGAACTCATACTATAAATGTATAGTAAGTTCTATTCCTTCATAGTAGGACCTTCATTTGGTGATTAAGCATTTTGTGAAAGCTAATCAAGGTAATGTCAAAGAATTGTTCTTAATTGGAGACCTTGTGCCAATAATAGCATCATATACAATTTGCACCACATAGATGAGTAAGGAATTTTTGTACTATTGAAATAAAAGTCTTGGCATCTAATTTCATGTGGTCTTTTACTAGAAACATTTTAGTCATATTTGGAGGCTAGAGTTCGCTTGTTCTTGTTATTGTTCTGCATTGCCTTACTTACAAAATTGCAGAAGAGGAATTTTAGTTATTTGCTAGGTCATGACCTTCATTTGATGTAAGCCATGATGTGCATTCATAGTTAGCTAGTGTGCAATTCTGTCCCCTCTACTATAAGTGTTTTTCAAAAGAAGTGAATGTATACATTTGCAAGGGTTAGGAAATTTTAATGGTGCTATGTATTAGCTCTTCTCAATAATTTCTTTGATGAATAATAAATTTCCATATGAGAAATGCATTTGGCATTATTCAGCTTGCCAACAATGGAAGAGCATGATACCAATGACATTAGAATTAAAGTTTGTAGAAAGCCCTATGAATTTCATCTGAAACTTAGCTTACATAATTTTTGAAAGTCTTGTATGTTTTTTTATTATTTGAATGTTTGGTAATGTGGAATTGGAGAAGGTATATTGCGTCAAGCATTGGAATTGCCTGAGTTATGTTACCCCAATCATATGACTTTGCGTAGTCATGTGCCTCTAATCATATGACTTTGCGTAGTCATGTGCCTCTAATCATATGACTTTGCATAGTCATGTGCTTGTAATCATATGACTATTGGTTGTCATGTGATTTGCAATAGTCATGTATGTGGTGGAATGTGGGAACTCTAGAAAGTCATTGATTTATTGTGCCTTTCAAATTTCATGCATCGTGTATGACCATTAATTGTAGAGGATGTCTGAAGTGGATATGCAAAGCTTGGAGCATCTACGGTTATGGCAAGAAGAGGATATTCAAGCGGATGCCATGCGTCTTTCGAAGTACCCATGCCCATGCATGGAGTGCTCAGGAGGGAAAGTGCTAGACAGATGCACCATTCGAAAACATCTTCAAAGCAAGAAAAGGGACCCTACTTTTGTAGCCTCTATCTCGGTAAGAAATTAAGAAAAAACAATTTTTCATTACAAAAGGAATTTAGATATGCGCATGTGTACCCCGTGTTTTCATATATATGAAAATTTTCATTACTTGTGTAGGCCCTGTGGAGACCATATGTAAAGGTCGCATGTATGGCATCGCTACGAAGGTTTTTGAGAGAGGAACTCACTTCAACGGACAATACATTGAAAAGAGCATCTGCGAGAGTTTTAGCTTTGGAGAAGTAGAGCATGAGTGTGTTTGATGGACAATGGTGTGATGGGCCCATCCCGAAGCTAACACAATTTTCCTATTGGAATAGAAATTGGGATGTGAGGGTATCAAACTTCCTTTTCATGGGTTTGGATCTTTTTGCACTCTAAGCTACTAGAAAGGGGGACGAATTGCTTCCCTTTGTAGGACCACAGTACGCAATGTCGGAATACAAAACTATACAAAGGGCAAGACCTTGCATGAAGTCGTATGTGATGCAAGTTGAGCCAGACCTGTATATAGACAAAGATGTATTAAAGGGAAATGTTGTCGGCTTTATTAATAGTTCCCTAAGTCACAAGGACATAGGAAACGTTGCCTGGGAGTTCCGAATGTTGCCAAAACCATGGAAGACTTTGGAGTGGGGATATGTAATTACACTAGCATCAAGGGACATTCAATTGGAGATGAATTGTATGTACACTATTATGTCAATTGAAAAGTATATTGTCATATGAGTCCATGTAGTCACTTTTTTGTGTAACTTTGGTAAGTCATATTCTATGAGATATGATGAGAAGGTATCACTTACAATCTACAATGGTCATGTTTTTTCCTAGAAGTCCCAACATTACATACACTTTCATTTTTTAAATGAAAGGTTGGAATGTGAATTATTTTTATGAAAAGGAAGCCAGAATCATTTCCATAAGGGACTCAATTCATTACAAGGATGATCAAACAATATAGAGCATATGAAAATAATATGGTAACATACAAGGATTTTGCATGATAAAGTTGACAAGTACTGTGTATGTGTACATGCCACAAATGGGTCATTACAGGATGACTACGCTCCAGTGGATCTCCATTCCCAAAGACGACCGAGTTTTTGAAGGAAGGCAACACCTGTAGAGCCTTCTCAGAATGCTAAAGAAGTAGAGGTGCTTCGTATGGTGACAAATTGCTTCAACAAGTATGACAACATGAATGTCAGTGAGGGAGGAGCAGAAAATGTTGTAACATACCCTATGGAGGTTGCACCAATTGAAGATGTTGGTGCCAGGCACGTTTTCCCCATACAAGACAATGACAACAATGATGAAGAAGTACATGGCAACAACGATCAAATGGAAAGAGAGGGGAGAACTTGCAACATGAAGGACCCTACTGGTGTGGACAAGGAGGTCCTTTTGTAAGAAGCGCAGACTCCACTTTATGCAAGAAGCAATTCCAACCGTCTTACGTCTACTCTCATGCTACTTGTTAGTTGCACTACTTTTGGTGTTCCAAATAGCTTCGTTGATGAATTGTTGAAGTTGTTGACGGAGACTATATTACCCAAGGACAACTCACTTCCCAAATCATTTTACGAAGCCAAAACTTTGTTGATGAAGTTGGGGTTGTCGTACAACTCCATACATGCGTGCAAAGATGGATGTTGTTTGTTCCGAAATGAACTACAGGATGCAACAGAGTGCCCGACTTGCCACAAATCTTGATATGTCGAGAACTCAAAGACCATACCAGTTAAAGTTCTAAGACACTTTCCGTTGATTCCTTGTTTGAGAAGAATGTACACTTGCCTACAACTAGTAGAGCTCATGAAGTGGCATATAGGCGGGAAAAGCAAAGACAAGGTGATGAGATCAGTAGTGGATTCAAGGGCTTGGAATCATGTGAATAACAAGTGGCCATGGTTTGCAAAAGAAGAGTGGAATGTCAGGTTGGGACTTGCATTGGATGGTGTGAATCCATTTCAAAATCAAAATCTTAGCCACTCCACTTGGCCAATGGTGATGGTAAACTACAATCTTCCCCTATGGTTGGTGACCAAAAATTTCTTTCTAATGCTCACACTCATCATACCAGGAAAAGAAAGTGTAACCGATAAAAACATAGATGTTTACCTTGCACCCTTAATCAAGGAGCTACAAATGCTATGGGAAGGGGTGGATTGTTTGGACGGATCGTGCAAGAATTCTGAAGATGCTGCATTCCAATTACATGGCATTCTCATGTGGACAATGAATGACTTTCGGTCCTATGGATTGATTTCCAAACAAGTGACAAAAGGATATAGGGCATGCCCTGTTTGTGGACCGAATGTAGTGACTCAACATTCGAAAGCACTAAAGAAGAATGTTTACCTTAGGCATAGACGATATTACCAATCACCCACGAGTGGAGATGGCAAAAGGCCAGATTTGATGGACAAGTGGAATTGAGACCTCCACCAAGAAGGATGACTAGTCGAGAACAACTTCGTTATGTAGAAGACCGAGGAGAGTGGATGAAAAATCGTAGCATAAGTGAAGCGGAACAGACGGAAGATCCAATACACCAGCATGGAGTGAAGAGGAGGACATGTCTATATGACTTGCCTTATTGGAAAGTAAGCCTAAATCAATCAATTGGTTGTTGTAGGTAGTCTGAACTGCTCGGTTATTCATGTACAAAAATGAAGGGCACTCTACATGTGTAGTCTTTAAAGTGAAGGTATGGTGACTTTATGTAGTCATGTACATGAGATGACCCACTAGAGTCATAATCTCTCAAGTGATGTACAATTCCTAACAAGCGGAAGTCATTTTGCAAGATCTTCTTATTCAGCACACATTGGACGTCATGCATTGTAAGAAAAATATGGCCGATAGTATTTTGAGAACCTTATGTGGAGAGAAGGACACCCTCAAGGTTCGTCTTGATATGAAGGAAGCCGGCATAAGTAAGCATGTGTAGCCTTTACTTGGAAAAAACCCGGGCAGTGCCATATTACCTCGGTCATCTTTCACTCTAAGCAAAGAAGAGCGTCAAGTCTTTGTAGGCAAAATCCGTTTATTGCGACCCCCCACCCAGTATGTGGGTCAACTAAAAAAGTGTGTATATATGAATGGGAGCATAAAGGGCTTGAAATCGCATGATTACCATGTCTTTACGCAACAAGTGTTACCACCGTGTGTTTGCACATTGCTAGCAAAGGAGGTTCGTACAACAGTAATCATGCTCAGTCGTGTATTCAAGAGGATATATGCTAAGACCATTGATGCCAATTCTATAGCAGAGCTAAGGTCAGATATGGCAACAACGTTATACATGTTAGAAAAAGAGTTTCCCCCATCATTTTTTGACATAATGAGCCACTTGCTTGTCCACCTTGTAGAAGAAGTCGAAATTTGTGGACCTATGCATATACGATGGATGTATCCCATTGAATGTTATTTGAAGACACTGAAAGGGTATGTCCGAAACCGTGCTCGACCAGAGGGGAGCATGGCTGAAGGCTACACTGTACTTGAAGCACAAGGATTTTGCACAAAGTACATGCAAGAGTTCGAAGAGAGCACACGAAGAGTGTGGGATGACAAAGAAGATCCTACAATGTATGACGAAATCTTAGAAGGTAGCGGATGGGTATGCCACCTCTCATTTGAGCTTCGACAATGGATCCATGAGTTTGTGGTGAACAATGCAGCCCCATTGGAGAATTGGAGGAGGTAAGGTCGTACGAGAAGAGTATAGCTTCTATTATTTTGCCACAATTATAGTCAATTGCCTTTCCTACAATTACTAGTATATACAATTGTGACTACATTGAGTGTTGGCATTATTTTTATGACTATTGTTATTGGTGTAATTACATTTATGACTTCTTGTAGTGATATAATAGCATATATGATTGAGTCCAGTGATGTAAGAGCACCTCAAAATGAAGTGAGACATATAATTGTTGTATGATGTAGGAGACATGAAGCTGATATATCATGTCGTGAACTTCAACTCCAACAATATAGGTGTAAAAAACAAAAGAGCCAGATAGTATATCCAACAGAGATGTGTGATGAAGAGTTTCACGTGTGGTTTCCCAAGGCAGTGGTACATGCAATGGAAGTTGGGAATGAAGAAGTAGACGAAGATGTGAGGGCTCTAATATTACCTCCATCAGATTGAGCCAAATCATATCGTTCCATGTATGCATTTGGGAACCACATTCGTGTCCAAAGCTCTGAGAAGCAGTTGACAACAATGGACTCAGGAGTAGCCGCAACCTTTTGACAACTTTATCGAGCGAGTGTCAAGGATAGAAACATGAAGGCCTCAGAGTTAGAGTACGTTGGGTGGGTGGAGGAAATCATATCTGTAGACTATGGGCAATTTGAGGTAGTGCTCCTCTATTGCAATTGGGTGGTAGCGAATACAAAGGGTGATGGAGCCACCATGAAGCACGATGAGTATGGATTCACCAGTGTGAACTTTGAAAGATTGATCCCATACTCAGTGCAGTCATTTGCCTTTCCACTTCAAATTGAACAAGTATTTTTTGTACTAGACAAGAGAAAGCAAGGATGGGAAGTTGTATTCCGAAAGGAACCAAGAGGTGTTCAATTATTCTCCGAACATCATGGACCACTTGAAGTGGAATGCATATCTCTGGGGAAGACAACAAATTTTGATGGACTACAAGCCACAGGCTTGTTTGAAGACCTCATACCAAAGGCACCCATTTTGTGTGATGAAGTAGAAGTACAATCCAATGTAGTTGGAGTTGCATTGCAATGTCTTAGAGAAGACAACATAGAGGTAGATGACCTACAGTGCTCAAATGAAGAGAGTGAGTGATTCCTCAACTATCAAGAACTATATGGTACATGAAACTGTCTTTCACAATCCCAATTCTATATATAATACAATATTATCTTAGACATATAATACGCAAACAAACCATATAAGCATCTTTGTCCTAGGAACTAGATATTGCTTGTCGTATAGTACAAGAGGCACTCAATCAGTCCATGAGGAAAATAGATATTTGATTATGTCCTCCCAACCTAATTCGTTTGTTATAAAATTACCCTCTATATTATTACAACAATTGATAGTATCTATATTAGAACCAATATTTTGTATAATAGTTTTTTTCACAGAATGCAAATATCTACCTCAAAAGAAAACCACCATAAGGAATTAGAACACATTCAGAAAAGTGAAAGACATTTTGAAAACCTTATCTCATCCCTTCAAATATGATAGGCTAGGAAAGAAACCAACTATTGTCTTCTATGGTCAATTGCTTTATTTTTTCTACTTCCTTTGTAACATGGTTGTTTGGCCGAACAACTCGACAACATGACGAACACGACGTCCAACACGTCTAGTAGACCCCCTTGTCCGTCTAATAAAGTCAACTTTAAGGTTGACTTTCAAATAAAACACTTTCTATTTCCAATCTTGACATATTTGAGTTTTATTTTATTGAAGTGTCTCAATTTAATAATCACTTATTCCATTCTTAATTATGGATCATAAATAAAATGAGATTTCAAATTATCTCTGCTATTAGGATAAGGCTTTATTCGTCAAAATTGTCATGTATACACGACACTCGTCTTGTATGACACGCGACATTAGACGAACAACTCGACACCCAACCCCAAAATGTGTTCGACAGAACAACCCTACTTTGTAACCCCCAAGAAAAATTGGAATTGGGCAATTAAAATATTTAAATATGCTACCTCATATTAGTGGATGCCAGGCTAGTCCTATATATAGTAGATAAAGTATAAACAAAAAAAATCTTCTCTTAATAGTCTTCAAAAGAATTCACAATGACCTCTAGAGGAATGGCCTCTATGGTCAAAATACAAGAGGGCCATTTAAGATTGCCCACCTTCTCATTGGCCTACTCCAAAAAAAATGACTACCAAAAAAAGAGTGATAAGAAAATATGATTGCCTCCAAAAATGACTGCAAAATATAACTCAGTCAAAAATATGACTGCCAAAAAAAATGATTGCCAAAAAAAATGATTGCAAAATATAACTCAGTCAAAAATATGACTACCAAAAAAATTGACTACAAAGTATAACTCATGCAAAAATATAACTGCCAAATATAACTCAAGCAAAAATATGACTAGATACTCTCCAAACATGTTCCCCGCCCAAATCTTCCTTAAGCTGTCCCCCCCCCCCAAAAAATCTAACAATCATAAAAATATGATTGCAAAATATGACTGAAACAAAAATATAACTACAAAATATGACTAGACGCTCCCTGAGGATGTTCCCAATTGTTCCCTATGAAGTATTTTGGTGTTCCCAATGCGCGTATACTATACACTTGTGAAGTATAAATGCAAAATATGATTGTCAGTCATATTTGTAGTCATTTTTTTTCCCACCATATTGGCCTCCAAAAATATCACTGGAATGAGTCACCAGTCATCTCTAGTCATATTTTCTGAGTCATAAAATACCCGTTTTCTTGTAGCGTTGTGATTTAATATAATTTAATATAACTCAAGTTTCAACATGTATTATTATCATCACACCTAATAGCGATATCTAAAAAACAAATAAAATGTTATATTTTAGGATCTTGTATAATATCACTATGTCAAATAAGTTTTTTTCAAACTAACAAATGGGGTAAGGATTTATCAATTTAAATATATCTCTTGTCCGCAAAATATATGATTTTGTTTCATTAGGTTGCACTTTATCATATTAAAGTTAGTTGACAACCACACATCTTTGCCCATTGATGAACCTACTTGAAATGAGTGGTACGGTGTGTGGAATATATTTTATTTCTTATTCCTTTAAAGTTTGGAATGCAATCATGACAATGTAATGCATATGTAGACCTTACGAACTTTGTCTTTTAGGTTTCATTTGTTAAGATTTACTTTATTATAGGCCACTATACAAATGGGGAACATTGGATTATAACCTGGAGTGTTTTTTTAATTTTTGTTGTAGATTGCATTGATAGTGCAAAACACCAACGTAAATATCCTAAAAAAAATGATATTATCTCATTATTCTATTATGGCATTTACAAAACAATGCTCAATATGTTTTAAGCATTTTAATATAATTTGATGTGATATGATGTGAACAAGATTCAAGTAAGCATTCATACAACAAAAATGGAATTGAGGTTCTTATCATACACGCTTATACCTATGTATACTTGCGTATATCCTAAATTGTAAACCATCAATAAATTTATCACAACTCCAAAATATTAAAGCTTAGGTAGTGTACAATGTGATTGACCTTCAAATATGATGAGCCTTCAAGTACAACAATTGAGATAAGGAGATCATACTCTAATGATTACAAATACATTTCATCTCAAGACTTTTTGCAAATGATTTTATAAAAAGTTTCGTAATCTTGTAGATTATAAATTTATAATATTGATTGAATTGCTTATGTACACTAAAAGAAAACTGTGTTTAACTTAACAATAACTATGTTGTACTCAACAGAAAAGTGTAGGCCAGATTTTGTTGACTTCTCCCTTCATAATGCAAAATTTAACATTTCAACATTTCAATATCGAATTTGACAAGTGAAACACAAAATTTTGTGTTAGAATGCAAAATTTTGGGTTGCGAAGGGAGATCTCAACAAAATCTAGCCCACACTTTTATGTTGAGTAAAACGCAATTTTTGACAACTTCAACGTAGTTTTCTTCTAATGGTAGTTGTGTAGGCCTAGGATTTTTGAAAATCTTGAACCCCTAAAGTCCTAAGCCTTTTTTTTCCATCAAATATCACTCAAAATTGCCATTTCTATGCAAAGAGCAAAAAATTTATAAATTAATGTTTTGGCATATCTAACCATAGGAATTTGTACTAGACTAGTATAGAAATGTGTGGGAGTAATCTTGTCATCTTGAAAACTTTAAGTGCATACATTGCATGGTATTTGCATTAAAAGTAAGCAGACAAATGTTTTCTTCCATTTTTTTATACTAGATTCTTCAGCTTCTAATTTTCTTCACTTGAAATTTTAGCACTAATGATTTTAATTTTATAATATCTTCTATTAAAGAATCTAGCTAATAAGCAAAGAATCTTGAACAAAAAATTCATAAATAAATCATTTAATTGAGATCACATATTACAAGAGTCCCCTATAAGAGTGTAGGGTCTTCGAGACTTTAGGGATTAATTACTCTCCTTCAGAGGCATAGAAATCAATTAGAGATTGAAACCAATGAAATTGTTACAATTTTGACATTGAATTTCTTTTGCTGTTAATCAAAAAGTATTGTTAATATAGAAAGCTTGTAAAAAAGCACTAGCGTAAAAATATATATTTTTATTCCTATTTGAATTCTTTATTTATAAATCAAATGATTTTCCAAACAAGAGGCTACTTGGTGCCACTTTTCATAGTTGTATCAATTTAGTGCCTCATGATATAACACATTAAAGATATAATTTTTATAGCTTTCTTGATTTATCATGCAATGCATACTTTGCATGTACGCCCATCCGCCCACTTCTACAAAGTTAAAAGCACCTCTCCTTCTTGCCCTCCTCCTCATCCACCCCCCTCTAGCAAATCAAACGCACCTTTGCCTCCTGCCCTCTTCCCCGTCCATTGTCTCGTCGTTTATTCTAGGCTAAATGACCAACCTCCACCAAATATAAAACACCTCTTCTTTGTACCTACCTCTCCTTCCTGTGTTCCTCCTTGTTCACCAAGCGGATGGGCAAACAACAAGGTGGAGGCTCACTTTTTTGAAGCAACAAAATTCTTTTGCCATTTCTGATTGGAGTTTGGGGAGTTTGAGGGCATGTGATATAACATTTGAAAGGTATTTGGAAGACCTTTCCAACGTTACATTGCACACCTCAAAATTCCAAAAAATGAAGTCAGAAATGGCTAGTGAAGTTAGTTGCGACTACGTTGTTCTATTGTAATTCGGTACATATTGTAAAAATATATTATTATATGTTTTGTTCAATAACTTCATAGTGATACTATGGGGTTGAGAAGCTTGAAGGTGACATTGTCTTGTGAAGATGTACAAGTAGATGAATTTGCCTTAAACCTTCATTCAACCTTATTAGTGAGTTTATTTTCGACTTTGTAGTTCAAATGTCAAATTGGAGGTTTTTTTCTAAGTCTCAAGATGAAGAGCCTCAATCGGACACTAAGTTTGAGCTTTCACTTTCACAGTTGCCGGATCAACCTCTTTTACTGCAAGATTTTAGACATCCTCCAAAAGAAGCTGGACCGTCTTGACTACTAAAACAACCTCGTGTGGAGTGGCGTTGGTACGGTAATCTTGATGTTGTTGCTAGAGCATTGGTGATCTTACTTCAAGTCGGATGTATTGAACCAAGCACTCATGAAGTGATGTTCGAGGTGAGTTATGAAGGCAGAAACAAGGACCAATATTTTTGTATGGCTCGGCCTGTGGGGGGTAGTCGTAGCTACCAACGATGGTTGGAAGGGCCTGTCAATCCTTTGATAAAGGCTGAGTTTGCAAAATATGTTGTCGCTACCATCAAACGCATTCTCAGATTTCTTCAAATAAAGGGAAGCTTTGATTGGAACTTTGTTTGTTACCTCTAGTTGATATTTGTTAAGTTTTAGTTCTTATAGTTATGTTTTGAGTGTTTATTGAAATTACAGTGGATGATTGTATTTGCTGAAAGTAAAATTGGGAGTAGAATTTTAGTTAAAAAGGACTACGGTTTGGAATGAATGTGAATGGAGAAGTGGTTAGAATATTAGGTGAACCTTGGTAAGGGCATGGGCTGAAGTGCCCCTACTTCTCACCTTAGATGAAGAGGAAAAGGTGGAGAGGGGAATTTTATGGAAGGGAAGAATGTATTGGATATTGGGGTTAGGAGGTAGATTTGGATTTGATATAGCTCATTGAACATTGATCCTTTGGAATGAAAATTTTGACATCTGATTCCTTCTGATGTGTCTTTTCCAAATTGTGCTTGAAAGTTAAATTTAGACTTGTGAATCAAAAGTTATAGAATTTTGAAGTTGAGAAGACCCAAGGCCCTCTATTGAGAAAAACATAGTCTTCTTTGAGCCACAACTTTTGAAGTAATTCTCAAATTGTCTTCATATTTGGAGAGAATATATATCATTGTAGTAGATTTTTAAAGAGTCATCACTCATTTGATTTGGAGTTTAGAGGAGAAAGTTATAAGGAGTTGAAGGTTTAAAGGAAAGTTGGGATTTGGAGGAAGCAAGGCCAAAACTTATAGTGGCTACAACTCTGGATTTGTTTTTCATATGACTTTGAAAGTTTTTGAAGAGTTAGTTTGTAAGAAAATTTTCCAAGTTGTAATTATGAGTGTTAGGAATCTAAATTGCTATCGCACTTGCAATTTAGATTTGTAGTTCAAAAGTTATAAAAGATTATAGAGGTGGTAGTGGATTGCCAAGGGGATTAAGAAACCTCTACTTTGTACTCTAATAACTTTTGGATAGTAGTTTAGTTAGACTTGAAATTTGAAAGGTGTCTTGCTTGTGAAGTTAGCTTTCCAAAATACTATTACACTAAGCATTTGAAGACTTAAGCCACTTGTGACATTAGGAAGAAGGTCACAGCTAGTGTAGGGAGTAGTTCTTTAGTGTTCTTTTTTTTGCACTTTGAAGTTCTTTTGAAGATTTGGAAAATTAAAGAGCCTAAGACATGAAGACTTGAAGATTCAAGGGCCGTATATGCCAAGGACCTAGCCATGTGTTGTAGCTTGTAGGTTTTTCATTTTTGGCTAGTTTTGAAGGCTTCTTATCTTTTATTGTTATTACAATCCGTATTTGGAGGATCATTGCATTCAATTCTGCATTGTAAACTGTGAGTGTTTTAAACTCCACCCTTTGAATTAAAACGTGTACACAAGTTCTAACGGCCTGTTAAATCAATTTCCTTAGGGTGTTTCTAATCTAAGTTCAATTTGCGCCTTCCAACCAATGGACACTTTGTTTTTAAATATCCAAATTGAACTTAAATCGTTTAAATCCTAATTTTTAAACTATGGTTAATTAAATCAAATAACTAATCAAAAGATGAATTCAAACTAAAATCAATGTAACCTAAATTGTAGAATGTAATTTGCCCTTTCCAGAATGATAAAGCAAGTTAAATTTTGACTTTCCTAATAAAAGAAATGAATGGATGAAATATTGATCCCTAAACTACATCACAACCTTTATCCACAAATTAAAAATAGTAAAACTACTTGAAATAAATCTAAATTTTAGGGTTAGGTTTTTAGTTATGTTAGTTACCTAATTCTAAGACTAAACCTAATTTGACCACTAATTGAAGAACTTCATCCAAATTAAGATCAAACTTCATCCAACTTTTTCTCACTTAAAATCAAAGTATTTTTTAAATGAAAATAGGTTCAGGATTCTTTAAAAGATTCCCTAATCAATTCCTAATGTAAATGATTCCTTAAAGATTCCTTAAAGATTCCTTAGAAATTCTTTTTAATTATCTTCTATTCCAATTTAAATCAAACTTCCTATTCTAAAATTATGGTTTTTTAGGATTTTATGAAAATTCAGAAATTACCTTCCCAACAAAGTAAAACACAAAAAAAACTAAATTCTTAAAAAATTATTAATGAATGAAATTTGTTTTAAAAGTCTAACGAGTTAAATTTCATTCATTAATTATTTCTTAGTCTAAACGAACAATTTAATTTTTAAATTTTTAAATATTAATTTTCTTTTCTAATTTTCCTAAAGTTTTCAATGGTTTATTTTATCAAGTGAAATTTTAATCAAATTGAAATTAAAAGAAATGAAATATAAAGAATTTTAACGTACCTTTCCCATGAGGTGATCGATCGTACCGTCCTCGAGGATCACAAGATGAATGGTTTCGTAGTAACCCGCTCCATTCTCCATTTTGCTAATTCATCGCACAATTTGAAATTAATTCTCATTCAATGTTGTACTTCAATTTCAATTATTCTTTTCCTTCTAATGGTTATGGAATTTAATTAATTTTGGTTGTATTTAAAATAATTCCTAATTAATTAGAAATTATTTTAATACCTCAAAACCTTTTAAATCTGCTAAATGAAATCAAATCTAATAAACCCTAATTATTTTGTAATTTCCTAATCCTTCGAAAGATATTAGTTGGCGTTTTGTCTTTATCTATTTGTCTTATTAAGCCTAATAAAACAAAGCCTAACCAAAGCCTATCCTTCTAATTCCTAAAAGAATCCTAATTAATGACTAACCAACAATTCAATGAATAGTAATGAGAATAAAATTTCAAAATAAAATCAAAAGGATTCTTACCTTATTAATTGTTTAGCTTCCTTTTATTCTTCTTCTTCCTTTTGTCTCCAACCTTCTTCAACTCTTCAACTCTCTCATTTGTTATGTCAATTCATTGTTCTTTGTTTCTCAAGAATTGTGTGAGAGTGGATGATTTGAAGGTACTTTGTTTAGATCTTAACTAAGTTGTGATAATTCTTGACATTTTTCAAGTTAATTGGAGTGTTTTTTTCAAAAACTCACCTTATAGATCAATGTTTGCTCTGTCAGTCTCTGTTGTAGTCTTGGTTGAACTGAGCTCCCTGGACCTTGGTCGAGCTGGCTCTCGGTTGAGTTGGCTTCCTATTTTTGTTCTTCCCAACCTGTTGAGACACATGGCGCGGCTCCGTTGGTCGCCTCCCTCGCGACCTCGTCGTCAGTTCTTGTCGTGTCTAACACGTGGCGCGGTGCAGTTGGATACACCCCTCGCAACTGTCCGACTGTCCTGCTTCTCAGCTTTGATGGATCGGAGGTCTCTGCCTTCTCCTCATGCTGATACTCTGTAGTCTTTGCCTTCTCCCGATATTGAACTTTGATGGTATTGCCGGCTAGTTGGGTTATGAATTAAATCAAACTAGTTAGCCGATTAGGACCCCTGGCTCTGGTTTTCCGTATTAGTTACTGGATCACAACTCTGATTACCCTTACTTTATGGTCATTCCACTAACTATGCGAATTTTCACTAATCTAATAAACTAATAGAAATTGACTAATCTAATTTTTTAAGAATTTTTTAAATAATGTAAACTAAGTAAATTAAAGTATCCTAAGCTAATAAATCTAATTAAGGGGAAACTAACCTAAAACTTTGAATTTTCTTTTAACTACTACTATGGTTTTATCAAGAGTCCATACTAAGGAATTTTGATTTCTTTTCTCTAATCTTTCTCACTAAATCAAATGTTCCTAATTACTACATCTGCAAAGCATTTTTCCAAGTATGCAAATAAAAAAATTTCTCTAATAATTGGAACCAAATCTTAATTTCAATTATCCCAAAGTCAAAGCTTCGCCGTGTGGGGGCAACCCCAAGTATACACGGTGTCAATGATCAAATTTTAGTATTTCGAAACTCAATCTTTAAAGGAGATACACATGACAGTGTTTAACCGAACAATAAAAATTAATTCTTCCAAAATTTCTAAGTATCCAAGTTTAATCACTAAAGGAGGTACGCATGACAGCGTTTAAACCGAACTTTAGCAATTAAAATCCCAATCTCCGTTATACAACGAATTTTGGGTAGGGGTTGGTTTAATAAACTTTTGGCAAAGTCAAGCTTCACCGCCTTAAGTATATTAATACCAGATTCTGTTCTAATGAGCACAATTTGTTAGTATTCAAGAAATCTTAAACGAGATTAGAATTTGGAGGTCTATCCCTTCCAAAACTCTCACAATCAAAGGAAATGGAAGCTTAACTTCAAAAACTCAAGAAATCAAATAGAAATCACTTTGAAGGGACCCTCTCGTCCTTCAAAGTGTACAAATCAAGAATGAAAATATGGTCAGTTCTCGACTTAGATTAGTGTTCCGACCACGCTGGTAGCACAAAAGCAAAGGTTAGATATAAGAATGAGGGTACCGACAACCTCGAGGGAAGGGCCTTTTATACTTGTCCCAGGCCCCTCCTTAGCAAGTTGTCGGTGGAAAAACATTTACTTTTGATCTTAAGATATTTCCTAAACTACCCTAATGTACTTCCAAAATAATCTTTATTTAATGGAAGAATTCTCTAGAATCCTCTCCATTTAGCTAACAAATCTTGGCTAAATCAAATCCAAGATCTTTTCCCAAAGATATTTTGAAAATAACCCTAATTAACCTAGATATTTTGCTAATTAACCCAAAGTATTTCTAAATTGTCTTTCTTTAAACAAAAGATGGATTGTTACGCAAGAAAAGAGGTCTTACCCAAATCCAATCTTCAATTTTCCAAAAGATATTTACAAAATTAACTTTGAATTACCACTAATTACTCTAAAAAAGTCAAACCTACTGCTGGACCCTTCCTATCTTCTAGGGAACAACTCCAAATTGGAAAACAATTGCGCCATTGTGTTTTGAAGACCCAAATTAGCCTCAGGGATCCCCTACCTCCTTCTTTCTAGCCTTTCATAAGTGTAAAATCAACTCACGGTAACTCCAAAGAAAGGTGAAAATTCTAACTTTTGGAATTTGTTTCTTTTGAGGAAACTGTCTAGCTAGGGTTATTTAGAAGGTTCGTGGGAGTAAGAAAAGACCCCTCATTCACGTCATTTGGACACCACCGTCTCCTGGTACGCCAGTCAACCCATCGTAAAGTTGTAAATTCTTCAAAAGTCCAATGTCATTGCCGATTCTGGTACCTAGGAATGTCAGAATGTCTTCAAACTTTGTGGAATGATTTGTTAGCACACAACACCCTATCCTAATTTTTAGTGGGATTTTACCGCAAACGGATAGTTCCTAAGAATTTACAACCATGTTCAAAGGCAGTTGACTTCCCATGGAGTCATTGTAATTGTTTTAGAAAAATCCGAAACTTTTTGGGTAGCTTCTAGGAAACTCCCAAAACCAAAGTGCAACATCATATTTCACTTTGCACTATTCATAGGGAAGCTAAAATTAGCAATTCCCTTCTAATTTCCGCCCAAGGGGGAAATTATTCTTGTATCGGGGAATCTTGGAACAACTGGCTCCAATGTTGGCTCTTGGCATGCTTTCAGAGTAAAAGCACCTTTCTTCATACTCTGGTCGCTTTTCTATTACTTTATTTGCAAATTGGATAATTCTTCTAAAAGTTACCTGCAAATAAAGACTTACCAATTCAAATTCTTTACGAATTGGATGGTGACCTATACTCGACTCTCTAGACCTAAAATGGACTTAGCCAGCTTGTCACATGCAATTATAAGACCTAGTTTAACATGGACAACTACTAGGACTAGCTAACACTCAAACCCTTAATTCTCTCTGAAATGCTTAATCAACCTCTCAGACTCTCAACTAGGCATTAGAAGTATGAAATTCGAGTATTTTATATATTCTACACTTCTAGGATGACCCCTCACTGTATTGGTAGGGACTTCTACCAAATGCCACTCAAACACTCTTTTTATGCATTTTTGCGTATAATTACGCTAAAATACTAACAAAAACAAAAAAAAGAAAATCATGAATTCCAAGTGCCAACTTGAGGGCTCACATAAACCTGTTGCAAGCTATGCGGGTATTCAACTTAGTCTCTTTTTGTGTTGTGAGTGACGAAGTGGGATTGATCACCTATATGGTCGAATCTTATGTCGTTTTTATTGGTGAGGCTAGATTAATGACTAGTTGACTCGTGAATTTGAGGTTTAGGGTTCCCATCATTCGAACGGCAACTTGTATTCTGCTATCCCATTTTACCCATCCGAGAACTTGTTTCTTATTACACACCCTTACCCAAGCCCTTTAAATCCACCACATGATAGGATGGATGAAGATCGGGTGAAGATTCAAGTTTGAAGACCTCGATGACCAAGAGAAGATACAAGTTAGAAGAATCTTCATCGAAGCTCTACAACTAGCAACCAGATACTTTGTGTGTTCTCTAAGTGCACCCCTCTCGACCCGACAACGTAGTGAGCGTCCGCTCAGTTGGTCACTTGTCAGCCCATCTGACAAACGGACTAGAGGGCAAACGACTTTGTGGATGCACATTAAAGTCATAGACGAACAGCCTGACCTATGAAGGCGCGGTCAAGTTGGCAGATAGTCTTATTGAGTGGTAGATGGTCGGTTGGACTTGTAGATGAGAAGGTGGATGGACTCATCGATTGGTGAACAGGCTGCTGAAATGGTAGATGGCATCTTAGACAAGCTAGCAAGCAAACGATGATATAGATGAAGTAAATTATTTACCCCATGGTAAGAAACTAAAAAGGCGAAAGTCAAAGGGACGTCCAAACGTTGACAACTACGTCTAGAAGTCTTATTAGTCCTACTAGATCTAATCATCACCCATACAAAGTAGCTAATGGTGTCATGGTAGCATAAAAACTACAACTATCACCTAGAGAAAATAAACTTGCAAAGCTAGCATGTTGCATGCGGGTCAAGTTGATCTTACACTCCTTCATTCCAATAACCCTTTCTAATATGCAACGTAGAGTTTGCACCTGTAAAAGACAGTGAAGGACCATATCATGGTACTCATCCCAATATAGTAGTGTAACAAGTGGGTTTAGATCTACAAACAACATATAGCACACCATGCCAAGTTAATGTATGCCATACCCTTGTGCTTGTACTAGCCTCATCTCCCAAGTTTTCCAAAATTTTGCATCATCATGTTGCACATCTTGTAGTGGCAAATGAACTCAAATGAAGCGAAGCAAGTGAGAAATATGTGCTACTTATATAAGCCAATCTACTCGACCATTTGGATGTCTTAAATCTTGACGTCGTAAATCTTGGCATTCTAGATCTTCACGTACTTCGCTAGCAAGATGACAAAATCGCCTGTACACGACAATAGGTGTGGATCCTTCTCTAAGTGCGTGTACTAGTGAAGTATACTACCGTGGTGGTTTTAGTAGCTCCGATAGATCACCATCATTGGTTCGCACATGCACGTATGACTTGATAATGACCATAGGTAGGCTAGAAACCTAATCCTTATCAATAAATTGAAGGCACAAAAAATCATTCATGTCGTACGCGCAATGGAGTGTTAGTACCATTACAACACCAGAACGTCGTAAAATGACTCGAAATATCGTTCCAGAGGATTCTAGACTATTACTACAAGCTGAGATTATCTATATTACCAACTTAAGCTCTCTCTTCACCTCTTTCCTCTCTTTTCCGGATTACTACCTTTCCGGAATCCAATCTGGATCCACTCCTTTCCGGAATCCAATCGGGATCCATTCCTTTCCGGAATCTAGATCCGTTACTTCTTACACACATTGGTTTTTGATGCCTCTGTTTTATCCTCAAAGGGTCCACCTTTGATCTTGTAGAGGGGTAGGGACTCACCACTCGTATTCCTCACACACTCTTCTCTCTCTAAACTACACAAAACACACTTAGACCAAATATCGCACTAGATCAGACCAAGAACCACTCTCACAACTTTCCGGATGGCCAATCCAGAAGGCATGTCACTCAGAGTCGTAACAAGTCCTATCTACTACAATGACAGATCAACAGAAATCAGAACTGATGGGGGATTGTTAGTCGTTATCTAGACTGATCCTAAGGTTTGGCATACCTTCCAAGGAAAATAGAATGGGGATTTTTTCACTGGCGGTTGCTTATCTCCACACGGAACCCTCCTTGGTATTCCAGACTCGCACCCACGCCACTCTTTGCCGGATTTCCATTCCAATGTTTTAAAGGCACCGTGCACAAGACCGTATTCACAAGCCTAAACTACGTCACGAACGTTCCCTCCCAAATTAGATCTAGTCTCCTCATATCCAGATTCTTCCTTTCCTCCTCTTCTCTCCTGCACTTCAACACTCTCACAAACAAACACAAGAAAGATGGATATATGATAGATCAATTCCTAAATGTCCACTTGGTGGTTCAAATTAAAGAAAGGATGACAAGATAACAACTACAAGTGTTAGGATGGAATGAGAAGGCAACAAACCTGCTCCTCGCTTAAAAACCCAAAAACTCAAAGCCAAAAAGCCACCCGGAAATCCAGGTGACCAATCACAGACCTCCCGAGAAACCCAAAAAATCAAATCCTACAAATCCGGAACCCGGGCCCACATCTGAAAACCTAGATTAGATTCAAAATTCAAATCCTAACTAACTAAAACCCTAACTACTTCGCCTTTCACGCCTTCTTCTGACTACTCCCGCCTTGATTTGATGGTGCTCGGATGGATGCCCTCAAAGTTGCTTTCACCGAAGTCGTCTTCAACGCTATCCAAGTCTGGATCTTCTGGATTTCCGAAGGCGAGTCTTCCTCTTCCATATCCTCCTCTCATCCGGTTTGGTACTCCTCGTCCTCAAATTTCTCAATCTAAGTGACCTCCCTCTCGTCTTCTTCTCCTGGAGAGGTGTCATCCAAAACAATGGAGGTCCTCTCCTTCCTCGGTTGGGGCTGTTGTATGTGCTCAAAACTTTCCGAATGAGTCCGGGCCGGATTCATCAGTCCCCCAATCCGGTCCACCAAGTCACTACGGGTTAGCAACTTGGGTGTCTGAAGGGTTTCCTTCTCAGGAAGACAGATTGTTGGAATTGGTGGCGAGATGGTAACTTCCAATCGTGCTAACTCTTGTGCTTTGTTCGACTACTTAGCTGGCTCTCGCACTATCTTCATGCTTCCCCGAATGGTCTTCTCCAGCTGAGTTGAGAAGGGCTCTGTTGAATGCCGAAGAGTCTCCCTAGGGACTTTTGGTCTAGCCGGTAGTGGCAATGATGTTGTTAACTTCACTGGAGTTTTCGTGTCAAAGTGGATTTCCGGAAAGTAGAAAAAATCCATGACACGGTCCAGATCAATCTGCCCCAACAGTTGGCACATCTCCTTTAGCACGGAATCCATCCTCGATGAGAAGTCCACTAGGATCTGGACCACCTTGGATCTGGTTAGATGTCCTTCCTCTGCTAGCCGGTTTTGGACTAGAGAGGCCTTGACGACGAGATCCGTGGGTCTATCCACCAGACCGGATAGATTCTTGACCAATTGCAAAGCTTCCTTCTCCCTCTACTTTGCTATGGCTAACTTCCCTTGTACCCAACTCAACCTAGCTTGAAGGTTAGTCTTCTCCTTCTCCAGATTTTCAATCTCCTTCTCCTTCCGTCCCAACTCTTCTAGATTCAGAAGTCTCTTCACAGTGTCAAGTATGTCCTTTGGCTCGACCTTCAACTCCTTGCTGATCCTCTTAAGAATATCAGCCAAGTTCTCATGGTACTCCTACGCTTGCAAGACCTAGTTGAATCCGGTTTTGAAGAACACGGAAATGTCTTCCTCTAGCTCCTCCAGAACCTCCTCTTGAGCAAGGAGTTTTCCTCGTGAAGCCAAATCGATGGATTTCCTTTGTCTCTAATCCATGAACTGCTCCTCTTCTTCTAGCTCTTAGTCTTCTTCAAATGCTGGCTGCTCTGCCTCCACTTCATTTGTAAGGCCGTAATGTAGGATGGTGGATCTGGTGGTGTACTCTACCATTTTTGCATCACTCAAAAGTTTTGCATGATGGTAAAGGTGGAATAGGTATGGACCAATTGGGCTGGTCTTTGCCTTTCCCACATTGGCAACAAGCTTAGAGACTACTGTTCTAATAACTTTCCCCCAATTAACCAGTCTACCCTCCATGGCACCAAAAATGGTATTGGCTATCGTAATCATAACCCGGGTAGGCTTTTCTAAATACAAGATCGAGATAAGAAACTCTAGGACCTACTTCTACCTCGCATCTAGAAAGTCACTGATGGCATACCCCTCCTTGGAATGGGTTGCATTCCTAAATTTTCCTACCGCAAACTTATCCGTTCAGGAGGCTAATCCGGATCCCTTCTTGGGGAATCCATATACCTTGGTCCAAATTTCATCTATCCAAGTTCCAGGTCGCCCCTTTACTATCAACTCATACTGATTCAGAGCTCCAAAGATGAGCTCTTGAATCATCCGATCATTCTTCACAATCCATAGCCTCAGGAACAGGCCAACACACCCTATCTCGCTCAGGTCATTTTCAAGCTGCGACTGCTCTCTTAGCCTTCCTGGAATGGTCGGACAGACCATCTGTGCCATCACTAAGGGTTTTCGGATATCTCCCTCCGCCATTGAAACCTGAAACTAAGCCCAGATCTCATGAAGACAACCAACAAGTAGCTCATGAATCGATCACTAACTCACCACTCTTTCTCTCAACTATACGAGCGCAAACTGCTACGAAAGAAAGAGGAAGAAGAAGTGGGAGTGGCGGGGTTAAGTACCCGTCATCCTACCGACTGTTCCAGAAGTGGACCGTTTACCTGTAATGGTTCCCTAGATTCCTAGACCGTAGGTTGTCACTATCCGGGTTTCTGGAATTCAGATCCGTCATGGATCCTTTTACGGAACACCTGGATCATCCTCTCAACCTTAATGCAATGTTTAGGCTAAGAGGATTCTAATCCTATTTGCCTATTGGAAATTTTGAAAAATTGTATACTATTATAAACCTATTTTATACTAACCCGGTGGATTCCGAATTTACGTCTCGCGACAGAGGACACGAGACGTAGGATGTAAGAAGTAGCTCAACCTTGGAGGATGGTATAACACGTCCTTGAGATTGGCTTGGTAGGTAGGAGAGGAGGGTAGTTGGGCCACCTTATAGTGTGGAACAAAAGAAAGGAAGAAGGAAAAAAGAAATAGGATAAAAATCAACAATTAAATCCTTGTAACAATTTATTTATGATCAGAACGGTGGTTCTTTGTCTTATGGCACAAGATCATGGCAGAGGAGGTAGAGCTTCTAGTGGGCGCGATCCGCAACGCAAGTTCCAAGGTATGAATTAATCCTTTCCAATCTTTCCCTAGGTCCCTAATTAGAAGCTAGTAGTTTGGGCCGAGGCCTACCCCTAAGTCAGACCCTTAGGAATGTAGGTCAGGTCATTCCTAGGGACATGAACTTAAAGAAGAAGGCCGTAGCTTCCCTAAACCCTAAAGCATGCCCAAATCGGGTCAAAATTGAGAAAGTTATAGCTAGATGAAGTTTAGGGTCAAGTTGGATGAAGAATAGCTAAACTCCGAATTTGATGTAAATCTAAGTAGGTCAGGAGGAGGCTACCAATTAGGGTCTAGGGCCGAAAAGAAAATCTAATTCCAGAGGGTAGGTTAGGAGAAATTAACGGATGAAGTTTAGGTAAGGTTTGGATGAAAATTCATTAGAAATCCCTGATCAGGGCCCGACTCCAGATCTAAGTAGGAGAAAATCTTTTGAACCATTCCTCAAAATTTTGGATCTTTCTAAATTGGGGAGCTAGGTGTAACCCATGGATGAAGTTTGAGGAACTGAGTAGCAATCAAACTTCATCCACCCATAACTTTGGCTAGGAAGTTCAGATAGTGTCGAATCTTATGTTTTCAGAAATGGCACGAGATGAACTAGAGGGTTCCTAGGATATTTCTGCCCCGGTATAGGTTCCATTTAAATCATCCAACAGGCCCTCCATCTAGTCGGCCCAAAACATTGGAAGTAGTTTAAGCGAATCTTACAATTTGGGGTCACTTAGGCACTCAGTAAAAAGATCTATTGCTTGGAAGGCACAATGGACCACGCTTAGACATTCAAAGGTAGGAGTCACTTAACCAAAACCTAGAACCTGGTTGTATTCGAGAATTACCAAGGGTGGGTAATTTGGTGCTCACACCAAGCCACATCTCAATCATCTGAAAATCTTTGGTTGTCCCGCATATGCTCACATCCCTAATGAAAAACGGAAAAAGCTTGATTTTAAAGCTAAGCCTTGCATTTTGGGAGGATATGGTGACCCTATTGGCGTTAAAGGCTATCACTTATATGAGCCTTCAACCTAACAACTTTTCACTAGCCGTGATGTAATATTTTCCGAAAATTCCTTACTTACAAAAGACATTCTTGATTCTAGTCAAAATTCTCTTCAAACTCCTACCTTCTATGAAGTACCTGATTCCTCTGTAGTTCCTCCAACAACTCCATGGCTAACACTTGAACCTTCGTCGGACATATCGGTCGACGAAACACCCAATCCACCTAAATCTTCCAAACCTATCACACCCTCTATTTCCTTGCATTGTCGACCACATGGTATTAGCACACCATCAACTCATTGCCATTCCCTTCCTCAACAGTGCTCTACTCGCTCAAATAAAGGCCAGTGGCGATTTAACTTCTAAATTTCATGATGAAAGCCTCTTTGCTTATGCTTTATCATCTCAAGTTACTAAGCCTACTTCTTTTTCAGCTACTCTCTCTGGACCCAAAGCTCCTCATTGGCATGAAGCCATGCAGAAAGAATTTGAATCTCTGATGACCAATAAAACTTGGACTTTGGTTGATCGACCTCCCAATCGATCAGTATTAAGTTCCAAGTGGTTATTTTGCCGCAAGTATCATGCTTATGGCACCCTTGCACACTACCGAGCCCATTTTGAGGCACATGGTTTTTTCTCAAAAAGAGGGTATCGATTATAGCAAAACCTTCTCTCCCATCATCAAAATTACCTCTTTACGATTACTCCTTGCCCTTATAGCACTTTATGACTTATATGCTCACCAAATGGATGTTACCACGACCTTCTTTAATGGTATTTTAAAAGAAGAAATTTATCTTTCTCAGCTAGAAGGATTTATAGCCCCTGGTTGTGAAGATAAAGTATGTTGATTGCACAAATCATTGTACAGCCTAAAGCAAGCCCTTCGAGTATGGTATGACTTGTTTGACAAATTTCTTCTCAATCAAGACTTTTTCCAGTGCAAATCTGACACCAATGTGTACTTCGAGGCCTCTCATTCTTCTTTTATTATTCTTGGCCTCTATGTCAAAGACCTTATACTTGTCTCTGACAACCTCAAATATTTATCGACTCATAAAGCTATTCTCTCTCATCGATTTTCTATGACAGACAACCATGATGTGGAATACTTGTTAGAATTTCAAGTGCATCGAGATCGTACAACCAAGACCATTGTCTTATCCCAAGACAAGTATATTACTAATCTCCTACTCAAGTTTAATATGACCGATAGTAAACCAGTTTCAAACCCACTTGAAGTTGGAATTCGATTCTCACACACAAGCTGAGAACCTTACACCTCAAGAAGAATCTCTCATGGCATCCATCCTCTATGCTCAAGCACTAGGCTGTTTACAATGGCTTGTTACTTGCTACAAATTTGATCTAGCCTTTGCAGTATATCATTTGGCTTTGTCATTGGACAACAATTAAACGAATATTTTGCTATTTGAAACATACGTGTACTTGGGGTTTAGTATACCACTATTCCTCTCCTATAAGTTCTTGTTCTACCATACTTGGTTGGATTGATGCACACTGGGCAGGCATCATTGATACTCATAAACCTACTTTTGGGTATCTCTTTCAACTCATAGGCAATTTCATCTCTTGGCACAGCAAGAAGCAAGCCATAGTTGCTTTGTCATCAACAAAGGCTGAATACATTGTTGTGGCAACTACCACGAAAGAATTGCTCTGGCTTCAAGCATGATTGACCGAATTAAGATATATAATTCAACTACCCAGCACAATTTTTTGTGATAATCAATCCTTCATCACTCTTGCGAAAAATCCGAAATATCACGAACACACTAAACATATTGACATCAAATTTCACTTTATTCATGAGAAAGTTGACTCTCCAGTCCTGTACCTGGGTTCACCCCCACTTCCGATATGTGGGCTAATATTTTAACTAGGTCGCATCCTCAAAACAAGCATCTTGCTTGTACCGTTGCTCAAGGACTTTGTACACTGCTTTGATGAACGGGGAGATGGCATTGTTCATCAACTTCGTTTCAATTCTTGCAGTTTAAAAGAAGACACTTTTATTATGTTCTCCTGATACACCTACAACGGGAGTGTTAGAATATAATCAGCTTAGCATCAGTTATCAATCTAGATTTAGATTTACACCTAGAGTCACACCTCTTTGTTTAATGAACAGTCACAGCCGTTCTCCAGCTATTTAATTTCCTGTACCTTCCTTTTCAAATATAATATCTCAAACATGCTTTCTCATTGATATGTTTACTTTCCATGGCTTTCCGTTCTACAGATGATTCACGGTGTTTCAAAAAAGAAGATTTCTACGATGACCAGCCCGTCCTTACAGGGTTAACTCATACTTCCGTCATTTTACTTTGACTTCACACAAATTAAATATATATCTTTGTACATCATACCTGGCCAGTGCACAAATCCGACGACCATTTCGGTGAATTGCCGACTCCCTATTAAAATCTTCCCTATGACGCATGTCCAAAGATGATTGGAGCAAACCCAGGTCTAATACTTCATTTGGTCAATGGACATACTGCAACATCTGGAATCAGGTTGAAACACATTGAATACATTACTCAATGTAATAGACATTCACACAGTTGAGGTCCTGTTCAATATGCACATTTAACATTGAGATCAAGCCTTACCGATGCACCCATATATACGCCACTTACGCAAGGCACAGCAATTGCTAACTACCACAGGGGCCCTACTTTGGCCTAAACAGGATAACAGTTTCCTTGCATGCATTACTTCGTCGCAAATTCATGAGGTACACTACAACTGATTCCGATAACGGAGAGAACAATGGACGAAGTCGTACCGGTAGACAGCTCTTGAAACGAAAGTCGCTGCACGCAGAGACCAGCTAGCTGATCGACGACTACTAGGATGAGTTACAAACCTACAGCACCTCAACATCTTCCCAGGCCTCACATGGAGACCTTGCGTTCCACAATCCAGAGACAACGGAGACTTTCGAACAAGAAGCGTTATGGTGGACAAAGAATTCTCGTCAATTGATGAGTCCGTCATGAATTTTACAAAGGCATCCTATTCCGGGTTCAAATCATTGGAATGATTTGGCCGTCAGGAATGGTGACCATCGATCGGAGCCTGCCTGCCTACCTACCGACCTCAATACCGGCGCCTCATTTCACATAATGTACATAACTAATAGGAACTGGGGCAGATGCACAGGGTGTGCATCCAGCACAACAAAACAAAGCTAGTTCCATCTCTTCTCTCGCAAAACTGGAACGGCCTGCAGCTTCACGGACGCCACCACTCGGTGCGCGCCTGACGAGGCAGGAGCCTTGCTGCCCGCCAGAGGCCGACTGGGAATAAGAGTGGTCCTTCTGGCAGCTTTGAGCGCGGCGCCACTGGCAGCCCTCGATTTCAACTCGGACTCGGTCACAGGCGAGCTGTTCTCCAGATCCTCGCGAGGCGGAAGCAGCAGAGGGCTCCGGAAGTGCACAGACTTCGGCTGGGCGGGAGGGCGGCTCACAGCTTTGCAGCCGCCGATGGGGGTGGACTCCAGCACCTGGGCCAGCGTCTGCAGACTGGCGTCGAAAGTGGACGTGTTGCTGGTGGCGATCAGGTCCAGACCCCCGCAAAGCCGCTGAATCTCCTCCTCAGACAAAGAGGCTGCCACCGAATTGCAGCTGCTGCCGCCGGACTCCTGGGAACGCCGCACCAGCGAGTTCACCTGCACCGCGGACTTCACGGCGAAACCGCTCCTGCGGGGCCGCCCGCCGCCGGGAATGCGCTTCGCTGCGCCCCCGTTGCTGCTCGGGGACACGTACTTCGTGCCCGAGGACTGCTTCAGAATGCCCTTGGCTTTGGTTTGCGCTTCCGCAACGCCTTCGGAAATCTGCTGCTGGGGGCACGCGTTCTCGTTGGCGAACACCTCGCCCGTGCAGCTGTTGCGAATCACTTCGCTCGCGTCCGGGGGCTTCACCACGTACTCCACCGTGGCCACTCGGTCCACTGCCACCGCGGGGGAGCCACCGGTCTCCACCAGCGGGGGGCGTCGTAGAACGGTCTCCACGATCGGCGGAGGGGCCTGAAATTCACAGATACAGAGGCAAAGAGTTCGATTACTCTGTGCACAAATGGAAAAAAAATACTGCCTGCAGGCGAACAGAATCGAGGGCAATAGAAAGATCAATACCACAAACTGGAGTTGGGTCAGGCGCAAACGCGTACCGGCAATGGGATGGGTGATGGAACTGCCATCTTGTTGCCAACTTCGCTTAATTGTTGCACCTGTTGGAGCGCTCTAGACAGTTCCTTCGCATGGCGGGCCGAAGCGGATTGAAGCGCTTCCTTGACTTGCTTCAGTTCCGCTGAAAGGGCGGCCTTGCTGTGCCTCAACTCAACTGCTTCCCGGGCTTGCTTCGTTTCCACAGCCAGGGCTTCCCTTGCGAGCCTCAGTTCAGCTGAAAGCGTGTCCTTGACTTGCCTCAATTCAGCTGCCGACCTTTCGGCGAGCTTGTCCATGGATACCTTGGACTCCGCGACCAATTTCTCCATCGTCGCTTTCTGCTCGCGGTACATCGCCTCGGCAGCCTGCCGAGCTCGTCGCTCGTTCAAGAGCTGGACGTCGACCTCTCCCACTTCCCGCACCTGCGCACGGTCAGGTTGTTACTTAATGCCGATCTGAAGTTATTAAGAGAGTGCTAGACCGAAAGGAAATATTTAGGAATTGAAGAATCGTTACAAAGTCTACATTATTCACCACAGCTTTTTCAGATCACGTGTAACAGATCACACTTTCAGGGGTAAATATAGTTCGGCAGAAGTAATAGATAGATACCCACCCTATCTGTGAGAGTTTGACACATCTGCTCCTTGGCTCTCAACTTTGACTCCGCTGCTTGGAGTTTCTCCTCCAGTCTCCTCACCGACTCTTCCTTGGATCGAGCTTCCTGCTTTGTCTTTTCCGCCTGCCCACCCGAAAGGTCTCTGAAGTCTTTAATTAACACATCTCGGAACCAATCGACTCAGAAGTGCAATAGGACAGCGCAGATTCATTTAATCGCAAACGAGGAGTTCATCTCTAAGTGGAATTCGAAGGGCGCTTTACCAGCTGCTTGTACTTGAACAACTCGCTCGAGTCCATTTGCTTTCTAGCCGGTCCCAACTCGACTCCTCGCACCCGACTCGCGAAATTCAATGAGCAAAGAGTCTCACTCACATCCGCCTCATTGGGACTAATTTGAACAAACATCAGTGTTTTGGAATCTCCTCCTGCACAAACCAAGAAATATTTAAGTAAGTCAGCCCCTCGCTATCAGTCGTTTCATCAGCCGAAATTATTCACATTTGGTTAATTTGAAAAGCATCCCGCTAAGAACCCAGAAGATATTTACAGTACCTAACGAGTCTTGCAACAAGTGAGTCAGTTTCGAGTTCCTGCAAAACACAAAGAGTAAACGAATTCTCAGGTCCCGTTAGTGTTTCTTACTCATTCTCCATCATTAGGATGAAATCATAAGTCAGCTATCTCCCGTCACCCAACACGATAACTAGTGCAGGACCTAGGGCACATATATACAATACACAAACAAAGGGTAAGGTCGTGCGCTTCAAGCACAACAAGAAGAAATATACCTAAAGGGTATATGGCTGCTCTTCATTGTCAGCGCCTGGATCACATCTCCCAACGCTGACAAAGACTTGTTGATGTTCTGTGCTTCCTTCAGACGATCCCCTTGAGCGTCACTCTTCGCAACTCTCTCGCTCCCAGCCAGATCCACTAACCACAGTTTGCTCTTCGTGAACTCCCCGGTAATCATGTTTTCCCCTCTCACCATCACGCAGAGCATGCTGTTCCATAAAACGACTTCCACTTAGCATCAGGAAATTGCTATTTTCTATACCCCAAGGAAAAAAGCACTGACCCCATTCTTACGCAGGCAAACTAGGATCCGTTCTGGTTAACGCACCAGTGGGATCGGCTGCTGTGGTCATTTGCACGAGTTGAACCAACTGTGCGGGAGCTGCTACCCGATTGAAGAACGTCCCACACTTCTTCCATACTGTTTACTTGCGCTTCCACCAACCCTGGAACGTGATGCCCTCCTTCCGCAGCTTGCTTGATCTCCAGCCTGCGGTTACCAAATATTGTTAGCCAGCAAGTTCTTACTACTTATTACTTATTCAGCTAATACATAGCCTACGAAAGCATTTGCGGCAGGCTATAAGCGTCCAGAAAGTCCAGTCAGCCTAGAACTACTATCAGCACGTGTCTAGAAACACACTTCTTCGTGGGCTGATCTTGGGCAGCAGGAGAAGCCAGCAGGTCTCGAATCTGCTCATTGTAAACCTCCATCACACTTACGGAAATGTCATACTTCACTTCGCCTTTCCGTCGTGCGGCCACATTGAACAGCTCCTCCAGTGTCCGGTAATTGACGCCGCGATTCTCAACGCTGCCTTCCATTGTGAACGTTTTCCCCGTCCCAGTCTGACCGTATGCAAAGATGCATACGTTGTAGCCGTCTAGTACGGAGACTACCACTGGTGCTGTGTCTGCAAACACGTCGCCTGGGAAATGTTCTGCGTCAGTGGACATTCTCCAAAGCAGACCATACACAAGCATCAGCCTCTCAGAAAAGAAGAAAGGATCCCATTCACCCCTGCGTAGTGCACAATGGAGTTTATCTTAGCGACCACAGTCTTCATATGACAAATTTTCTGTCTAGCTTACTTTGGTCGTCTTGAGGGGAGAAGACCCTGTCAAACTTAAACAACTTCTTCCCAGCTGTACCGTTGCGCACAACAATATCCCCATTGCCAGCTGCTTCGAACTCGGTCACCGATGCAGCTTTCGACGCCACCTCCGCATGACTCAGTGGCCTGCACCTACAGAATACTCGGATGTTCCCTGCACCCACCAACAAACAAAGCTCCAGATTCATCCTCAATACACGGGTCCTTGTAAAACAGACTACCTCATCCTTAGAAGGACATGTCAACATAGCAATAGACTCCTAAAATCACTCTATACCTTTCAACTCAAGCACTTTGTTGTACAGTAGCTTCCGCTCATAACACTCATCCGCATACTTCCTTCGAAGATCTTGATGCTCATTCACTGCAAAAGTCAGAATTCAGCATTTAGCACTCCATACTCAGATTTCCGACCTCGTCGGTAATAACATGAAATCTGCACCATTGCCATCCATACTTCTTTTCGCAGAATATACCAGACCACAGGCCTGCTGTCAATTCATGGAAATGTGGGCGCGAGGAAATGGGCAGGGGTTAGCCTTACACAGGGTCCGGACAGAAGTTGTCACAACTGTCGGATCGGGAAACGAAGCAACCCACTCCTTCGTCGTAGTCGATAGCAACCGCTGCTCCTCTTTCAAAACCTGCACATTGCCACCCCAACGTGCCACCAACCCTTAGTAAAAGGCCGCACCGCTGCATTGCCAAGCCAAAAACATAGCACTGAACAGAGCACTACAACACGCAACACGCACCGTGATCTCTCTGTACGCTGCAGAGATTGTCGAAAGCCATCTCTGCTTTTCAGCTTGAGAACGCTCTTTGATGGCGTTCATTTCGCTCAGTTGGTTCTCCACCGCCGTAGCTGCTCCAAAACAATACATTAGCAGGAGGTCATAGGGGTCGCAAACTAAGAACCATCCATCAATTCGGACCATTGGCAGCGGGTGCTGCCACGTAGACTGAAAACCCACAGGTGAAACACCAGACTAGATGGGGATCATACCCAGAGAATCCACGCACAGCGATTTTGCGCACAGGTCATCCCGCAACATTTCGTTCATGCGGTTGGAGTCCTGCAGAGTGATCCAAGCCTCGTAGCATTCGTTCTTCAGCTCCGTCACCCTTGCTTCGTACTCCGATTTCCGGGTCTTTTTCTTCGCCTGCATGTCAAAATCAGCCACTCATCATAACCAGTATCTACCGAAACTACTATAGAACTCGCAAGTTCAAATCAATGACCTCAAGTAGGCTGATACACTATGATCTGCGAGCGAACCTGCTGGCGTCGGGTCCTGTGTTCAGTAATCTGCTGCAGTTCCTTATCCTTTTTCAGCAACTCCTGCTCGTAACCAAGAGGCTCAGCATCTGGTGTGCTGCCAGAACCGCGTTCAATGTTTCGCTTTGCAGCACCCGATTGCCGACGGCCTCGGGGAAAACCTATCACAATCAGGCTCATTGGTCAACACAACGAACATAAACAAACAAACGTAGACAACCCACTCGCTTCAATGGAACACTTTCCACATATTGGGGGAAACAGACTCATTGAGAAATAACTCGACATGTCAGACAAAACATCATGTTCTGTCTCCCACGTACTCGTCGTCGGTCCGGACCGGATGCAAATGGCGCTGATGGTGGGACTCCCGATCACCCCTTCAAACGACACTGTCAAACTGCCGTCCGATGTCGAAGTGCTTACACTCAGGATCAGGGCATTGTTCGACCCAACTTCTTCGTACACGTCCAGCTCTGAGATCACCTGTGCACAAAACCATGTCGTCAGCACACAATCGCAGCAGGCAGCACCTCCAAGTCCCCAAAGTTCATGTTCTCCTTCATTCAGTGCATCAGTGACATACCTTCTCTTCTTGGACGGTCACATCAAACACTCGCATTCCTGGCGGACCGTTCGTGAAGATGATCTCCGCGAAATGCAGATCCACCACGTAATTCCCACTCGGCAGGTCTTTGAACACGTAAGTCACGTCCCCGTACCTAGATGTCTGATACAGGCTTGCGTCGTGCACTCCTGTCACTTCTTCCTCGGTCCTCAGCACATCTCCGCCAGTGAAGTACTCGTCTCTTTTAAAGCAAATTCCATGAGACTCATTTTCTATCAGCGATCCTCCACAGTTTATCGCAAGAATCACGTCATCTGCACGTGATGAAATATTCTCAATCAAAAGGTGACTTGAGGAGATCCCTGACTGCACACTTGCAACCTGTGCAGCAATTCCTAGTAAGGGTAACTTAGACCTAGCTGGCATGACACACTGCGACGCAACAAGGCATGACAGGGGGTCAGATAGAATCGACAGGCTGCAGTGCACACATCTGCCTCACCTGGTGAGAATTTGGGCAATTTCTTTCCATCTTCCAACGCGAAGCTCATTCTCTTCACAGCGCTGTTCATTACCTCCTCCTCCTCCTCTTCATCCTCACCGTCGTCTACCGCGGAGTGGCTCTGCGATGATTCCTGCTGGTCCACGCACTCTTTGGACGGGGTGAAGTATTCTGCAGTATTGTGTTCGTCCGAGCTGCAGTCCGTTTTCAGCACGCTTTCCTCGTTTTCCCTCTCATTGTCGTTGAACACGATCGGGGCTTCCTCCTGCATGTTGTTGCCGACAAGCGTATCGATCCCGTCACAGAAAGGATTCATACGAAATGGATTAGGATGCCCATTCTCAACCGGACGGCCGTCTGAAGCAGCGTCCGTACCACTCCTGTTTAGTTCGCCGTCACCGAAATTGTTCACAGGATTCTCATCTAGAGGCTCGATCTGCATGCAATCTGCCCCGCCAGTACCAACGGCTATATTCTGGAAAACCAACGTGCGCGGGCCGAGAGAGCAACCAATATCGCTGCTGATTTGCATTCCCTGCTTATCATACCTGTCGTTCATGAACGCGAAAGATGAACGCACATCCTCGGAAAGACCTTCGCCATCCTCCATTTCCTTCGCATCAAAATTCTCTTCTACTGAAAGGGCCATCGGACTTTCGCTCGGCACCGGCCCAGAGCAACTCTCAATTTCGTTGTCGACATTGTTTCCGTCATGATGCCCAGCCATGTGAGCCTCCATGTGCTCACCAAAGTCGGGACCGCCGGAACCTGGCTTCTTCGGGGATAGGAGCCACATCAACTCGCCCTCGCTGAAAAACGGCCAGCGATTCCGAAGCTCGCGGATGGGGGGATCGGGCTGATTGCCGTTCATAGAACCTCTGAAATCCGGACCGGGAGAGAGTGGCAGACACAGTCGCGGGGGCGGAATTCTTGACATGGAAACAAGGGATTTCCTCGACAGGCGTCTCCTGCTGACTCTGTTCAGTCCTTTACATCACGAAACGGCAAACAACAGCTCCTACACCATTCACGCAAAATATCAAACTCGGCCTCAGTGTCCAACCTTCTGCAAGGCAAATAACTTGACCTCCCTAATCACCTCTCCCCCTCCCCTCACAGCACACAGAAAGACAACTAACGCCAGCGAGCCAGTTAATACACTGAGCTTCCTATCCCTATCTGATGACAATTCCTCGAACACTAAAACATGATCAATACACCTACTGGGACTTCAAATTATGCTAAACATAAGTAGAAATGAAATCGAAACGGCAAGACTTCATTGCCGTAGACAATGCGGATCAGAAACTGCAGGGCGATAATAAAATTAAGGCTCACCAATTAGACAACAACTGCGATTCCGAGGGTCGAACGGAACTTACAGAGCGCCTCGGAGACTACGAAATAGATATATCGAAAGCTACGCGAGTGAGATAGCGGGGCGTCGGTACCAGAAACCAAGTCCAAACAGATGACGTGACGGGGAATGGCGAGTGGGGAGACGAAAGAGAGCACGCCATAGCCAGAGCTTCAGACCTCCAACGGTCCGCAGCATTTGAATTTTGTGGAAGGGAGCCGTTAAGTGGAGGGAGACGCCGTTCCTTGTCTGTTCTCTTTCGTTCCCGAATAAATTCTATTGTGCTCACTGAGTTCCCAATGAGTTCCCCGTCCAGGAACAGCGTGTCCTTTTCGGTTTTTTCTTACAGTATGAGGTTGAATACTTGAGGGACATTTTACTTAAATTGTGAGGGGGGGCAAGTTTGGCTAATATCACCCGGCTTTTTCTTTTTCATTTTCATTTATTTGGGAATACATAATCGGCCCAAAGCAATTTGATGTATTTAGGCAAAAAAATTGCTTCAAAATACTCAAATCCAAAGCAAAGCTAAAATCTTCATCTATATTTATTCATTAACAAATCTAAACATAGGATCCTTTACTTAACTTGGGAGAGTACATACTCTAAAATTTTCAAAATAAGAAACCTTGCCAATTGAAAGATCATGATGCTTGGATTTCAAAACAAAGTATTTTCAACTTAGTCTCTAGACAACTTGCAACTGAGTGTCCATAATATGATGAAGACATAAGTTGGGATTACATATAAAAAAATTCAACAAAAAATATTTCATATTCATGCTTGAAAAAAATAGTAAGTAGAAAAAATAGAGTATGATTTAAAATACTAAATTATTAAGAATATAGTTATGGAATTAAAAAATCCTAATCTCAAGGGTTGTAATGTTGTATTAAAGAATCTACATCCCATGTTTCTTTTTTCTTTTTAAAATATTGAAAATGGACTGAAATAAAGGTCATCAAGTTTTGTTTTAGTATTGAGATTCCATAATTGCCTACAAACTAAAACTCCTCATAACTTTCATCTCATTAATCAAATGGTTCTTTAGATTTTTATATATAAATCTAGACAACCATTTTCAAATTTTTATTTCTTAAGAATGTGATTTTTTCTAAGTTGTCCACATTGTTTGGGCTACCCAGGCTCCAAAAGAAACTGCATATCATACAATAACTTTTTAACCATATAGTTAAAAGTTATGAAAGTTTTTGCACCTCAAAAGCTACTCCTTGACCACATGTTTTGTGAAAATTTGAAAAAATAAAAATAAAAATTTCATCAATAGTGAGTTGCCCAAAATCACTATGTTGCCAAAAAAACATTGTTTGGTCCTTTAGGAGTTAAGTAATGATAATGTGTACTATACATCTATGGTCATGGATGAAACATCTAAGTTATAGATGAAAACATATTTATTTGTTTCAATGTACATGCATACATAAAATAAATATTAAGATATATACACCCCTACACAAAATATGGCACCAACATTCAGATCACAAAACATCATTCGCAAAAACCTTAGTATTGATTACACAAATGTACACAACCAAAACATATAAGTATATGAAAGCCTAGGATTTGCCTCTAGTACATCTAGAGCCATTTTTTGAAAGTTCATAATTTATTCACCATACAATGTCCAAATAATGCATGCTAAAGTTGTTGGAACATTCTTGCTAACAAGATCCAATCAAAATAATCATATGTTTACAAACAATAAGTGCCTTCATTTGTAATTAGTGGAGATTATAGATGCATATACCTTGGTGCCATTCTAAAATTTTGTGTTATTCATTCGTAGAGGTAGGAAGAATGTTTCTTGAAATACTCTTTCAAAATTATATTGTTTCTTTTTTGTCAATATATTTGTTTTAAGGGCAAACTGTATTTAATATTGTAGTCCTATTAAGAGTCTATCCTTCATTAAACTCAACGAGAATTAGTAGACTAGTGAGGTAATTGAATCCCTAAAAATAGTTTGATGATTCAAATTCTATTATTTTTAGTATAGTAATAGTCAATTTTTTTAATTGGTAGTTTATACACTCTCACAAATTCCACTTATATCTTTTTTTGGAATTGGAAAATGAAACCAAATTACACATGTAGTCTTTGTCGACAATAATGTTACTATAGTAACAATTTGCCATCTGTTTCATTTACCAAAATACAATAAACAAGTTTCTAAAGTTAGAAAAACTACCTTCTATAGATTTCCAAACTTTAAACAAGATTTAATTTGAAAAAAAGTAGGACATCAACAATATGGTGATTCAATGTCCCTTATGTCAACAAAAATAACTTCAATTCTCAATGACTCTCAAAGACATCCTTGACTCATTGCTAAATAATATTACAAAGTATCCTTCCAAAGACCAAAAATCTTTCAAATAATTCTACAATGTTGTGACCCCCAAAACTTCAAAAAAATTGTTTGCCAAAATGAAAACCTTAAATATTGAGTAACTTTGGGTTGGAAAATAACCCACTCCACAAATTGGTTGTCAAGGGACAACCAAAACCCTAAATGCAATGGTAACACAAAGGCTTTCTTTGATCGGAGTTCCACTTCTCTTTCTTCTGGGTCTCGCGGAGGAGCTATGAAGAGCATTTGGCAATGCTCTTTGATTCCGTGAGTTCATATTTTTCATTTTGATTCTGCGTCCAAGGTGGTAGAGGAGTAGCCCGGGTAGGAATTTGGGGGAAGAATTGGGTGAAACAAATTTTCAGTGCGAGTCGTGCAGCAGAAATTGATGCCGCTATCATGCAATTGAATATATCGAATACTGTGAATTCTGAAATGGAATGTATCGAAAGCTGTAGAACTTTGGAATTCTAAACTTGAATGCATCGAATGCTGTAGAAATTTCGACTTCTACAACTGAATGTATAGAATGCTGTAGACATTTTGAATTCTGAAATTGAATGTATTGAATGCTGTAGAAATTTTGAATTCTGAAGGTGAACGCATCGAATGCTGTTTGAAATTTAAGAATTCTGAAATGATGTGCAACATTTCTCATACGTTGTAGGAAAGTAATTCTCTTGTGGACTGGTGTATTAGGTCTTTGTTGACGATCGAGTGCGTCACACCGACGGTCTAGTTTGTCAAAATTTAGCACAGGTGCAGGCAAATTTCATTAGGGTTAGAGTTCCTTGTGTGTTTCTATTTTCTTTAGTGGTATATGGTCATCTAGTACTACCGAGTGAACGGGGCTGTGTGATGTATGATCCTTGTGTTTTCGGCAAATTGCGTGGCTGACGTGTTGCGCGCGTCTATGCAGCCCTTCATGAGTCGGAGGATTTGCAGCTGTTAGGGTTGCAAGGAGAGAAGTAATGGCACAAGCCTTTGGAGGCAACAGGGGTCTACAACCCATCCCACCTGAGAAGGGGGTGTTCCCGCTGGACCATCTTCAAGAATGCAAACAGGTACTGATGAAGTGAATTTCCTCTTTTCTGATATCGAATTCATATTTATTTTATTGTTCAGTTTTTTTCTCAAGGTGCATTCAAGACTTTTTGTGGTTGCCGAGTGAAATTAGGGTTCGATTTGGTTTTTAGTTAAGCTTATGCGGTTCTTGGTGGTTGACAAACACTTCAAGAAATTTGAGGTTCTGCTTGCGGGCAATCTCCCTCTTGAATTCTGACGAAATCTGAATTGAAGTCTTAGCAGTTTTGTGAGGTTCAGATAAACCTTGATTTTCCTGGCCATGGCGTGTGTCGGTCTGATTTACCTTTGAATTTGTGAAAGGTGGTTTAGATTTTTCGGATCTATGCTATTCGCTTCTGATTTACGTGAATGTTCTATTCAATGAGATTCCTGACAGTAAATTTCTAAAGTTTTAGCTAGTTGAATTTGATGTGCAGGCAATGAGAGAATATATGCAATGCTTGAAAGAAAGTAAGTACTCGTCTGAACGGTGTCGGCTTCTCTCTAAGGCATACCTGGAGTGTCGAATGGAAAGGTACGTGTTCACGCCTTGAGGAAGAAACAAATATTATATAAGCTAGTCCTACTACATTGCCGATACCTTGTCTCCCTGTCTATATACTACCGTATTACCGCATACTCATGTGAGTTAAAAATCTACTAGTCTGATGATATGCAAGGGAATCCTGCTGTGTAAGAGAAGAGACATGTCCTGAGTGCATGGGATTTGCTGGTCATCAAGAATATTTGGCATGTCCGGCATGCTTTTTTGAAATCTCTAACTCCTGATGTAGGAATTTGATGGTGAAGCAAGATTTGAACGAGTTAGGGTTCAAGGAACAGAACAAGGACTCTACTCCGGTTGAAGCTGTGACGGGCCCAACTTCATCGTGATCACTTTTGGTGCTATTGTTCTCACAGTATTCTACTCATGTGCTTTTTGAAAAGGTGTGTCTTTGAAAACAATTCCACTTGTTTCACTTGTCGTCTGTTTTATAGCCTGGCAATATGAAGATTTGGAGCAATTTTGAAAGCCTAGATTAGTGGTTATAGAAACTAAGATGAAGAGTGCCACATAACAGGTTAGAAGACCCTTTTTGAGCACCTTTTGAATTGACATGGAAAGAGTCTGACACCTCATTTTGGAAAGTTGAGTTCTATTTGAATAAGTGAACTCCTTAAGACACTGAGCTATTTATCTTCACTTATGAGTTTATGTCCGAGTTTTAACCTCTGAAATTCTGCTGTTTTCTTAGGCCTAAAATTGCAAGGCTAGAATCTTTATCTTATTTTGTTATGAATCCATCTGTTGGATCTTTTTAGCTAATTTTTCCAAGTTTGTTTTCAAAATTTTAGTGAAAATCACCAGTGATTGCAAGATCCTAGTGCTTCAACTTCAATAAACAAGCTTTTTCCAACCCTTCTCAATGTTAAAAATTTTGTCTTTCAAAGTTTTTAGTACAAAATGTGTCGCACAACTTGGTATGCATTATTGAGATGCCAGGAAATGCCATGCTTAGTTTTCTGTGACACAATGCCGATCATCTTGCCCATTTTCGTCTGCAGGGCATCGACATTATCGATTGGAGAAGATTGGAATTGGGCGACCAACATTGAAAATTGGGCAAATTGATCGTGAGCTGAAACATTTTTTTGCTTGAGTGTAATGCAGAGCACGCTCTGCTACTTGTGATAAATATACACATGGCGTGTTCTGCATATTCTCTATGTTTGTCTGTTTTTAATTTTGACTACAGGACTGTTCATATGCCACACTATCCTAACACGGTGTCAGAATTGGCATCTGGTGCTGAGTCATCTTTCATCCTTGAAGGCTTGAAATTGCCTTGTGATGGTGTTCAGGATACGATATAAGGTGGAGGCACTCATAACCGACCATTTAAGCGATTCTGGACATAATCTGGAGTAGGATAAAACAAAGCAAATATTTTTGTATGTGCAAAGATAGAAATGATGGGGATTGCAAAAAGATTGGTAATTTTATTGCTTGAACTGAAATTATTACAAATTTTGAAAGCCAAAAGTTGGTTTGGACCTATGTCCAATGTCTCTAGTCTTCCAAAATTACTCACTTAGAGACTACTTACTGACTGTAGCATGCAAAGTGAGGGACATGAGTCATGGCATTTTGGTACTCAAAAGTGTTACCACAACCAATTTTCCTATGTGCAAAGAATTATGGGAACAAGTCCTAGCCTCTCTTGAATTTCAAACACCCTATTTAATGTTGATGGGGGTAGTGATTGGTAATGGTTGCCTCCACAGTAATTACTTTTCAAAAGGTGTTCCTATTGTTAAAAAACTTATGTTCTGATTTCTTTTTGTTACCTTGAAGTGCCCTAAATTTTTTTATGCCCACATTTCAGCTCTTACACATATAGAAGTTGCCATTGTTTTTGTCTATGTAATACTTAGGATCATTCATACCAAAGGGAGAAATAGATGTTATATTTGAATCAATAGACTAGATGTTAACTTAGTAGTGCCCAAGTAACTACTATGTAGTCAATAGGTGTGTAAAAATTGTGGAAGCAACAATGCATTTGAAAATGGGATGTAAGTATGAGTTGATGTGTGGCTCTAAATTGCATGCATAGAATGCACCTCAAATCATGATTTGGATTTGTAGAACTTTCAAATGATATGATTGTACCATGGTGCATGACTTGAATACTAACATAATCTTGAAGAAGATACTTTAGCAATTGTGATTATTTCTAAGCACCAATTTATATATTCCTCAACTTGATAAAGAAAATTGTGTACAAGTAGGAACTTGATAAGGTGCCTACACATAAAACTTCTTACATAAAATGTACTTCCAATTTCTAGCACTTTGAAAATTGAAAATTCATAGTTTACTCATATAATGTCCAAAACATGCATTCTAAAAGAATGTGGAATCCCCTTTTGACCACCAACAAGATCTTACAAAACTTTTTCAACGTAATAATAGGACCCATGTTCAATTGCTTACTTTGTTGGTTTCAGGTGTAGTTACCTTCAATGAACATCCTACTTCGACCAAGTTTAGTCATCAGGACGTTTACTGTCAGATGCCTAAACCGTACTGTCAGATGCCAAAAATGTAGTAACCCTAAAACTTAACGGACAAATCACAAATAAGCAATTCACAAAGATACACATGTGCTAGATAACCAGTCGAGAAGCAGAGTAGCGACTTGATTATGAAACATAACCCCCTTCTACAAACTAGATCAAGATCGTCAAATCTTGGAGATCTACGGTAGCCTCCAATCTCTGTGAGTGGAGGATGGTTTATGACTCTAAACCACCCTCGCTCGCACCCCTTCCAAATGCCCTGTAACAAGTGGCAATAAAAGTTACAGGAGAGGGCTACCGTTTTCTTGCGCATTTGGAAGCGCGCAGAGTTCATAAGTAACAGCAGGCATGTTCACAAGTCAAGAATTTCAGGATCGAGTAATTTATACGGTCACATAGCGAGAAGCACAACTGATGGAAGAAGAAGAGAGTACCACCATTCGAAGTCGAATGGCTTCAAAATGTTCTTCCTGCAGATTTGCAAATTTGCACGGGTCACATGATGTCATTTGCTTGACAGAACTTAGTAGATTCATCTCCAGCATACAATGAATGCGAAGAATATTTAGATTAAGAATATACAGAGAGTTGCAGCTCAACCGAAACTTGAAAGATTCAAGGAAGGAAGCAAAATGTACACAATGACGAGTATAAATAGTACACAAATGTCACAACCCTAGCAGTACACACCTTCCGTTCTTGAGAGCTCTAATAACCTCACTTGTAAAACGAACTAAAGAATCCTCCACTGGGAGAAGCATGGTATGGCGGCTGAGTTGCGGCACCAGGTTGAGGAGGTTGGGAAGCCTGTGGCGCCGGGGGGACAGATGGTCCATTGTAATAAGGACCCTGCCAACCTGGGTATGGAGGTTGACTAAAATTATGCGAGTGCTGGTGAGATGGTGCGTGGGAAGGGTGAGCCGGTTGAACTGGAGGTTGTGAGTAATAAGGAGGAGCTGGCATTCCAGGTTGGTTTTGGCCTGCATAGTAAGGAGGTCTTGCTGGCGACTGGGCACCGTAGCTTGGAGCAGGGGTAGCATTGTAGTAGGAAGAATCTTGTGAACCATGAGAAGGCGATGGTGCTACAGGGGCGGATGCTCCTACTGAAGGATATGTACGCGACTGTCTATTGTCATTGGTGAATGACAGGCCTGCAATTTGGCGTTGCAGGTCATCCATCATTTCACGACATTGTATACTCCGAGTCATCACATAGTCGCTACACTGTTGCTTCAAATTTGTGATTGCGTCCTGTACAGAAAAAGACACCACGTCATGAAAACAAATTCAAGGTATACCAGTAGTTTGCCATGTTCCGAAGAATTCTACAGGGAACAGAAATGAAACAATAAGGTTACAGTACAACTGACACTCAAAGATTCCTCTAAATGAGATGAGCGAAGGATATACCTGCAAGGTGACATAAAATTTCAAGCCCTCGTTGATATTTTCGCGAATCTCTCTGTACTTAGCAACCGCTGCTCGAACCTGGTTGAAGGCCTTCTCCTTCTGATTTTTGAAATCTTCCAAGTTGAATGTAGCAGCGAAGGCATCGTTGTGCATTTTGATCTGACGAAATAGACGTTCCTGATTCTCAATATTCCGGGCAACTTCTTGCGAAACTAAGTCATACTTCCCAAGCTCTTTCTTAAATAGATCTTCGTAGGACCCAGACGTAGTCATCAACTTTGGAAGGATGTTATCTTTTCGCTTCATATCTTTAAGCATATCTTCTAATCCAGCTCTTTGAGATGCACATTGTTCGAGCTCTGCAAGTCTCTGTCGCAACGCTCCTACAATCTGATCCTCATTCCCATCCAGAGACAGCATTGGTCGTCCCAAAGTAGGCAGGGCGGATTCGATTGGCTTCGCGTCAAGAATACTCATGAGAGGCATGTTGTCACGGATTGTGCGCTCAATTCGAGCGTCACTATCACCTGCCTGTTACAAATACAGATAATTTAATCCGTCATAGTGTCAAAATCCGTAGAAACCGCATGCCAAGACTAAGAGGTGAAGTCGCATTGAATGAAGAGACAATCCTAAATATGTAACCCTAAAATCATCCAGGGGTGAAACTCTCATCACAACACGCGAATTGCTACAACGTTATTTAGCTCACAGGTTCTGACCCACCAGATGAAGCAAATATTCTGCACTATGTCACAGCTTAAATTTAGCGAATGGTGAAGAAAGAACGGGGAAAGCCAAGTGTGCTGAGCCTTCTCACCCAAGTCACCCCAAGACTACTGCTTGATAATAGTATGGCTCAATGTCCAAATAGATTACCTGTTTTAGATTGGCAGCAAATCCGTTAGCTCGATCATGCAAAGTCTTGGTGAGAGTGCTAGACTGCGGTCGCGTCCACCGGGTTCCAAATTGTGCCCTAATTTGAGCATCCTCTCTCGCCTCTTTCTCCAATTGCTCCTCAGTTTGCGCCAGCAACTCCTCATTCACGCGGCGCAAGTCTCGCAGCTGCCTCATCTCGGTTTCAAGCCCAGCAGGGCCACCATCCAATTGCACAGCCTCCACATCATCCCGAAGATCATCTGAAAGCGAAGCAGTTCCTTCCAACGCACGTAAAGAATCTGGCAGGTCCATCTCTTTAAGCCTCACTCGCATTATTTCGCTCTCTTGCTGCAATTTCTCCGCCTGCGTCCTTATTACATCATCCACCATTTCCGTATACTTCGAGAGTGCCTTGGCACTCGAATCAGGGACAAGGCCGGCAAACATTTTCTCCTTACTAGCGTCCAAAACATCTGCCACGGGAGTAGATTTCGCAAGTGCGGCTCCTGTCAATGGCGGAAGACTATCTGGAGAGGGCACACGCATAAGGTACACTCTATCATTCTCTTTGTTTGCCCGCTCGAGGTTACGATTAATATTCATTTCCAATTTCGCAACTACATCCTGAAGAGGTCCTACTGCAGCGCCCTTCGATTGCTTTCGAGCTTCTGCAATGAGGCCACTTCCCGCCCTCAACCGGGCAATCTCCTCTGGTATATTCTCTTTTTCATGCAAATCAAGAGCTGCCCGGTAGCACGCCTCCGCATTGAACTGCGCAGCCTTGAGCTGCACATGCGCGGTCCACGTCCGGTCCATGTGCTGATTCAGAGGCGGGAGTACCAGAGCCGCATAAGCCTCCTCATAGAAAGACCCGACCTGCTTAGCCACCTTCGAGCAGAGCGAGGGTTTGTTATCCGCCACAACTTTCTCGAAAAAACACTCCTGAGCTTGCGCCAGCATGAGGCGCTCAAGCATTCCTGCGCACTCAACCGAAATATCCAGCGTGGAATTGTTTCCCGTCCCTGCGGCTTTCATCGATATATTATCCCTAAGAAACGCAAACACCCCCGCCGCGGCTTGGAACGCTCCGCACGCTTGTTTCAATCCTGTCGGCGACGTCCGGTCCGCCGACAACGCGATCTGCGACTGCACGGCACCGAGGTTGAACGCAATCGCGGCTTTCTCGAAATGGATGTTCTGCTGCGTCCCTTTCCGCCCTTGCCGAAAAGCGTCGTACCACGTGAAATGAAGCGTGTTTATATGCTCCCGCTCACTGGAGATCGGGAACCGAGACTCCATCACGGAGAGCGCACGGAAGTAGCGCTGGAGCAAGTCGCGCCGCTGCTCCAGAGCCTCCGTCGACCGCTCCACCTCCCATCGCATCTTGTTCACGTCCTCGATGTCCTCTTCCATGTCCTGCGCCTCCCGCTCCGAGTAGTGCTGGACGATGTAATTACGAAGCGGCTTCACCATGTCCACCCCGGTGGTGCGCTTGGCGTGGATCGCCAGCATCACGTTGATCTGCCCCTGCTGGGCTGCCATGGCGCCCAAACCCCTACCACGTTCCAATTCCTCCCAAACCGAGCAATTCTTATACCGAATCAAACACAGAAAAAAAACTCAACAAGGTATAAGTTAGTGAATAATTCTAAATCACAAAAACAATTGCAATTGCAATCAAACACAATTGATTGCTCCCCCGCGAGAGCGATACCACAGGGTTCGAGGTGGTCGGGGCGGAGCGGAGGACGACTTGGCACCCAAGACCGTGAAGCTTCCGTGAAGGCTACTACTGCCCAGTGTCCGACGGTAGAGAACCTACCGGGTCTAGCTGTTTCCCGGTTCTCACACCGACCTACCCAGTTCGTTGTATGTGACCGGCTTTCAATCCGGATACGGGTATCGTGTTATTGCCGTGGTGAACCCTTCAACAGCGGGGATCAGTACGATTTATGAATAAGTGTGGCCGGCATAAATAAGTGGCCGGCACTGCAATTCGGTGTATAACTTAGGGCAATGTCTGACAAGGAGGGTGTTGAGGAAATAATTGGAGGTCAAATCCGGACGAGGAAGCTCTTTTAATCTTACAATACTGACAATACCTAATAACACTAGAAGAAATTTGAGTTAAACTAGCTGATGTGTTTTTGTTAAATCTAACACAACTGGGTTGGAAATAACATAAATTTACAAAACAATGACTAAAATAGTGTTGGAGTTGCATTTTAAACATAGTTGTATGAGGTTTAACAAAAATACATCAATTACAATAATCCAAATTTTTTTCTAGTGTAAAGAGTGGTAAACTGTGCTAGGAAATTTGTTTCTTTAGGACAAACGTAATTTTATTGGATGAAGAATTGGTATTGCCCAAATCTTTGCTATTTCCACACAATACATTGATTATGCAATATAACTTACCTCCCAATTGAATGGCAAAATTATGGCAATGGTTTATGAAGAATTGAAGTGAATTCTACCTTTATTGATAGATATCTATATAAAGAGCACCAACATTACCAAGACATTCAATTGTTGTGATCATAGATGCAATTCACTATACTCTAATTTGTAATTATTCAATAAAAGTGAAAGACTAAAAGATCTTTGTTGTAAGTTTCAATTGGATCAATAAAGATGTTGATGTGAATGCATATGCAAAATTGCACTAAACATAATTTGGGTATAAAGGGTGCAATAAATACACCCTCAATTTGTACATCTTTATTTTTTCAGTTTTTTTTCAATTTTGAATAAGAGTCAATACATATGGAATCACTTTAATAATAGGAACTACGTTCAGTGCAAAATGCATCAACTTGAATCTTTAAGAGCTCTCAAATTATGAGGCTTTTCCACTACAAGGCAAAATAATCCCCTATAGTTGGGTGGCGAAGAGTGTATGGGACCTCTACCTAAATTGCCTTCCAAGCAATAGACTCCAACAATGTTTTTTAGATGAATTTTTAATTAAATGAGTAAGTGGAAAAAGGGGTCAGCACTACAAAATCCCCTAAAAGTGAGTCCTAAAATCCCAAAATGACCCTAACACCTATTCCAAGAAGTTAAGGCAACCTCCAAGGCCTATTTCTATACAAAATCGACAATTAAGACACCAAATGGGTCAAATTAGGGCCTTAAAAATTAATTCTAGTACATCCAAACCACCCAAACTCTAGCTTAGTCCATGCATTTTGACGCCATGCACCTCTCTAAGTCCCTAGATTTAGTCCTACAACATTCACATCTTCATTGTGGGCAATTTAGCATATTTTCTTTACTCATTTCATCATCCACCTACCCAAACCCTAATTCTAACCCAATTTGGCTAGTGCTTCCACACTTGCCCCAAAACCTAAAAAATAAACTCCCTCATTATGCACTCTCAATCACCCAACCCCCCTAAACTCAACATGCATTACACCTCATTCATTATACAAACGCATGCAAAGATACCAATATTTTGTAGTTATTCTTACACTTAAAATTTAGTTGGCCCACAACAACAACAAATGTAAAATAGGACAAAAGTCATCACAACTTAGAGCATTAGATCTCCTCGCACTAATTCAATGACCTCCTCTTTGTCCTTGCTCCGAATTGTGTAAGCCGTATCATTTTAAAAAGTTCACTTTTCCATCTTCATCCTTTCTAAAATTTAAGTCATTTGGATCCTTCAATCTCTTGCAATCACTCGCTAAAGTCAACAATCTTCCTTGGCGACAACAACTAACCTCTTTGCACTAAATCGGTTTCCCCAGCCTTATTCTGGCTCCAAATTGAGCGATCTATAGCTTTTCAGAAAGCTAACTTCATGTCACTCCATCCCTCCAAAATTTAGCTCCATCTGATTCTCCAAGCTCCTGCAATCACACGTCAAAGTCGGTAGTTGAATCTTAACTCAAATTTTCCCCATCTTCTCAAGCACCTTTCCATTTGACTTCAAACCCCTTCATTTTTCACCCATTTTATTTCATAAAACACTATGAAAACTACTTGACAAATTATTCCTAATCTTCCCCTACCCTAACCTTTTGCAATTCATGCTTCAAATCCTAATTTTTCCTATAATCCAACTTTCTAACAAATTAATTTTGCCTAACTACATTCATCCTACACTAATTTACTATAAATCCACTAATTTAGAGCAAATTGCATGAAATTATTGTAATTGCATTAATTTAGTGTAAACTGCGCCAATTTAGTAAAGATTGCGCTAATTTGCTGTAATACCTCCTGAAGTATTGTTTTTTGCCCAATTTAGTGTTTCTACCACTATTTTAGTTTTCTAGTAGTAGTTTTAAGTTCACCAACTTCTTTGGTGTTTTTCATATTTAATATTTTTGTGATTTTTAATTTACTTTTAGTATCATTTTGTACTTCTAGTCTTGTATTTTTGGTTTTCATTTTATCATCATTTTACTTTTAGTCTAATTTGGTTACTCTACCAAATCTTGCTTAATGTCTCTTTAGTTTTAAATCCCTATTTTTTCCCTAGAATTTCCTCTAATTTTCTCTGAATTGCAATTTCTAGCATCTCACCCTAACCTCTTGAGATTTCCATTGCTATCTAGCGGAAAAATCCCTAATTGATGGTTTTGGCTTAATCCAGAGTATTGACACTTCCGGACTTGCAAATTCAAGTAATTTATTAATATTTTTTATTCTCTAAAAGGTGAATTAATATGGTGATTCACACATGTCTATATCTATGACAATGAGCAAAGTGCTTTAAGGTGAGGTTCAATTCAATGTACTTCTCATTAATCTACAATATTGATTGAATTTTTTTAAAAGAAACTTTTCTCTATGATCAATTTGTGATAAAATTGAAGTATGAATTATGTTGTAAGAAATATCTTCTAAAAGAATAGAAAAATTGAAAAAAAAAAATTACAGGAGTTATAAAATTAGGTTTTTCTTCAACATAATTTTTAAAATTGATTTAAAAATATTAAGAAAATAAGTTGAAAATTTGACCAACACCATATACAATTAGAAGTGAAACAACTAGCTTCAAATACTTTTTTACATTTTGAAGACATTTTGAAGACAAAATTAGATATCAATTCATAAAAACATTGATTTGTTTGATGCTTTACACCATTCAAATAGCATTCACAAGAGCAATGTTATGTTTATTTTTAATTGCACAACGTGATATCTAACAAATCATAAGCTATGGCTATGGGGGTAACAAGAATGTACTTTTTGACTTGTTAGGAATAATGAAGCTAGATCCAAAAAAATTCATAATATGATTGCAATGTCTCTAATTTAGAAATTTATGAATTTTTTTGTAGGTATTTATAAATCAAGTCAATTTGAAAGCATCTAACTTCAAAAATTTCATAAATCTTACAATCTATTGAATAATTTCAACATGTTGTGTTTTGTTTACTACTCATTCAACTATTATTTATTATATATTTCTAGAAATGAATGTCGGAAGTGAATATTGTTTTTCCTATGGGCAATAAAATGTATTACTTCTACTTCAATACATCCTTTTGTTTTTTTAAAGAAACACATATTATTTCATTATCCGAATCAATTGCAATTCCCACCTAATTGCTTCACAATACATATGCCTCCTCCATCTCCTAATCTATAACAAGGTTTTTTTATTCTTCATATTACACAAATCTTATAATTCAAGTATGACTCTCCTAAATCTAGATTCTAAAATAATTAAAAAATTCATATACACTTAGAGGCACCTAAATTAGATTTTGATGGAGGACACAAGTTTCTTTGTTAATAGACATGGTACTTACAAAGAAATAAAATCTTAAAAAATTGTGACCCCTTCATTCTTGCCCCTTGGAAAAATAAATTCTCAAAATGTTAAGGATGTTGAAAATCTAGCCCTTCTTGAAAACAACTTGAGGATGATATTCTTTGATGACATGGGTGGCTAGCTTGAAATGTAAGTATATCCATCTAAAGGCACCACCTCCATTTGTTCCTTAAAAGGCCCCTTTCATCCAATCAAAACTACCAAAAGCTCTCAACAATAAACCATGGGATTTGAAAAGCCCCAAATATGGCCTCCTACTATGAGAGGTTTGACCATTATGATATCCTAGGATTGTCTGGTGAAAACTTCCATAAGTTTCCTCCATAATGCCCTCTCTACCTCTCTTGCAATCTCAACAGTCATGTCTCTTGGATCTTATTTTTTAATTTGTAGGATCAACATGAGTGGCTATATGTAGCTTGTTTTTGGAATTTGCACTAGGTGCTCAAGGGTTAAGACAACCAGTAGGAGTTGAAATATTTTGTGCTTCAAAGATGGCTCTTCAAAAGTATTGTACAAGGAATGATGTATAGATCCCCTATACTTTTCAACTTTGAAAATTCATAGAATATTTGAACAAATTTTAGGAAATTATAAAATGACTTATTTTCTCTTCGTGAGGCTAACATCCTTATACAAAAAATCATCAACTGATTTAGACAACCTACTTGACCTATTAGGTAGAGGAAGCAACAATTTTGGATACTTCTATCTTTGATGAATTTTTTGATAACCGAAATTTCAATTTACCCTCTAAAATCCAATTCTAATTTTGTGATAGAAAACTTAAAAATTAATTTCTCATTCTAGCACAATATGGAAGTCTCTTGAAAGAGAGTCGGAATCAAAAAACTAATTTTTTTTAATTAGAATTTCTTTGGCCACCTTCCATGATATTTATATTTCTATGCAAGTAGGGAGAAACTACTTTTTTAGAGTAGCTTTTTTTTTTGACCAAGGAAAAACTACATTTTGGAAGTAGCTTTGTCTTGTTGTCAAACTAAAAGCAACCTAAAAGTTCTAGGCCAATATTAAAATTTGTTTTTTGGAAATAAAAAATATACTTCTCCCCCTTTTCATATACTTCTCCTAATAATCTTGCTAGCCAACAATTCTCATTCCCCTTGTACTAATATTGCACACTTGCAAAAAATCTTCTCTTTCATATAAAAGATTGGCAAAATTTTGTACATAGAAATTTGCCACAAGGGACTATTGCTAAAATGTATACACTCATGAACGCCCCCTACCTAAAACTACCATCATCACTTTGTATATGTCTCCCAAATCAATATGCATGCATGTTGAAGAAACATTTTAAGAACATTTACCAAAATAAACTTTGACCCTTCATAACTTTTGCATACGTTATCCAAATGTCACATTCTTTGGTGTGTTAAAAACCTCCTTTCACTTGCCAAATATGGAAATTTGACCACCCATTTAATATGAAAAAGTGAAGATTTACGGAGTACCCATCTTAGTAGGTGCCTAATATACGTTAGAAATTAGAATGGTTGTGCGGACGTAGGATAAGGCTCCCCTCCACGTGCCCACCACTCTCACTCCTCCGTCCTGTAAAGAGCACACTGCTTCCCTGTCTTCTGCTTACCCTTTCTCCTTAATTGCACAAGCTCGTCTTCTTCGACCTCTTCGCCATCGCTCAAATTTGCTCAAATTTGCTGCAACTCCGTCGCAAACCCAAATCTTCACTTACTGCCATCGTCAGAATTTTGTGCATTTGCGCCTGCTTTGCCGTCCCCCACCTGAATTGCAGCCATGGCCACAGCGCCTGGCCAGCTCGTCCTCTCTCGCACTCCTCTCGTCACCTCCTTCTCCCTCCCCCGCTCTCTCCCTTCCCGTCGCCGCATTGCCCCATTGATCCCTGTTCTTACTCCTCCGCTTCGTCATCTCGCGATCTCCAGGTTCCGAATCCATGCTTCCTCGTCGTCCTCCAGTGCAGGCTCCTTCGGCTCTCGGGAGAGTAAGCCGGAGGAGGAGAATGTCCCCAAGGAGAAGCAGAACGCGACGTTGCAAGCGATTGCCGGCGTGTCGGCATTAGTTGGATTGGGAACCCTCGCCGGAGTGGCTTTTACTTTGTCCAAAGGCGGCCCTGCGGCCTTGATGGCTGCCATTGCGAAGTCTGGATTTAGCGCTGCTTTTGCTCTTATATTTGTGTCGGAAATTGGGGACAAGACTTTCTTTATCGCCGCGTTACTTGCGATGCAGCATTCTAGGGTTTTGGTGCTGGTGGGAGCATCAGGTGCGCTGGCGCTCATGACTGTGATCTCGGTCGTGATAGGACGGGTTTTCCAAACCGTGCCGGCGCAGCTACAGACGACGCTGCCGATTGGGGAGTACGCGGCCGTGGCGCTTCTAGTTTGGTTCGGGTTTCGATCGATTAAAGCTGCGTGGGATACTCCGTCCGTGCAGCCGACGCAAGAGGGGGCTGATTCGGGGGAGTTAGCGGAAGCGCAAGAGTTTTTGGAGAAGGCGGAGAAGAAGAAATTGGCGACGCCGTTTGAGATTGTGTCGGAGGCGTTTAGTTTGGTGTTTGTGGCGGAGTGGGGGGATAGATCCATGCTGGCGACGGTGGCGCTGGGAGCGGCGCAGTCGCCGTGGGGGGTGGCCTCTGGGGCCATTGCGGGCCATGTGATGGCGACGGCGCTGGCGGTGCTCGGGGGAGCGTTTTTGGCCCAGTACATTTCGGAGAAAGTGATTGGATATACTGGAGGCATTCTTTTCCTGGTGTTTGCAGCAGCCACGCTCATTGGAGTGTTTTGAATTGAACTGATGACGAGAAAAAGGATTCCTCCAATTTATTCAATCACTGAGAAGGAAGAGAATTTTCGAGTTTGAAAAAACTGTTTTTGTTCGCTTCCGAGTTCTGCCTTAGTGTCACGCAAGTGACCAATTTGTGTATTTGTATTCCAGAGTCTTGACACTCATTGAAGCTTAGAATACCTGTTTCGTTCGCTTTCAAATTCAGCCTAGGGTCATGGTCGTGACCCATTTTGTAATTGTATTCCAAATCTTGGCACTCATTGGAAGTTGAGAAAACCTTTTTTCCTTCTCTTTCGAATTCCTTGTCTGTGGAAGTCAATTACAAGTTTTGGCCGGCAACCCTCTTTGTGTAGCTCTTTAAAGTTTAAACTGTGAATTATACAGTATGAATTGTAGGGTATTGGCGGGATTGCCAAGCCACTTGTCATGCAATTTGCAAATTTTTCCCCTTGTAAGTTCAAAGCTAGTTGTGCACATTGCATGTGCAGGATACTAAGTTAGTATTAGTGTTCTGCTGCCAGTGACCATTGTGAGCTTGCATGCAAAAGCTCGATTTCTCCCATTTGCAGTTGAGGGCTAACAGGATCAACCATTGTGAAGGAGCCTAGTGCTCATCGAATATTGACGAACTTAAACCAAGGCAATGATCTTTCAAGAAAACTGTTGCATATATGAATTGCGAGTGCACGGCACTAGAATTTGCACAGGTGCTGCAGAATCACCAAGATGGCAATCACTTTTAAGAAATTCCTTTCCACATTCATCCATCTTTTGAACCAACAAGTAATATCAAATTATCTTCATGCACTTTTTCTTCCAAAAATTTCAATTCCATTCATATTTCAAATAGAAGTGGAAAATTCAGGGGGGGAAAAACTACTTTTACTTCACAAAAAATAAAGATTTTCTGTCTTTTGAAATGGTGCGATTTCGGCCCCACGGTGCCAAAAACGAATGACTCCAACTTTTTTCACGTCACTGTGGTCTTAGCTTGTGCTGATGCAACAAATGCATCCTCCCCTTCAGTCCCGAGCCAACAAACTCAAATGTGACCTCGAATACAACTAACTAGCAAACCAAATCCACAAGAATCGAAACCTCATGAGAATTGCTTGCACAAGATAAACGTCTATTGATATAAAGAACACAAATCTGTACACCCCGCAGAAAGCAGGGACAACTAACTTTACTACACATTCAATGGACTATTCACGAATCACAATTGAAAGCATTTTCTATCTATTTTACAGTAAGCAAGCCACAACAAACCTCTTCCACCAACTCCTCCCACACCGCCTTCTCCACTTGCAAGCAAATCCTATCAACATCCCTCCGAAGCAATAACCACGACTTCGTCGGCTGCACCTCCTGCGCCACCAAGCTATGGAGGAGCAAACTCTTTTCACTACTTGCAGTTGAGAATCTCCGCTTGCGAATCTCACTCCACACATCCTCCACGAACCGCCGTCCACATACTGCAGCATTCCGTGGGGCAATGACAATGGGCAAGCCGAAGCAATGGTGCGCTGGTGTTGCTGCTGAACTGAGCTCCAGTTTTGTAATCAGAATCTCGTTGATGGCGTCGAAGAGAATGCGGTGATGGGAGCTTCTGGTGGAGATCTTCCTGCTGGTGGTTTGCATTTTCTTCAAGAAATGGGGGCTGATGGGTTGCGTGGAGGAGTGCCACTGGGTGATGTTGCGGCCTCCGTGGGTGTGGAAGCCTGAGGCCACGAGAATGTCGCGAACAAAGGCGAAGTCGGATGCAGGACTTGGCGGGGAAGAACTTGGCGTGGAAGGACTCCTTGGTCTCTTTGGGGTGATCTGAGGTGTAGGAGTTTTGGTTTGAGAGGGGGGTGGGACTTCGGATGATCTCCGTGCGTCCCGATGCTTTTCTGCGATGGTAAGAAAGTGTCATTGACATGTTAGTGTTTCATCATGGAAAATGTCTAAGAAAGAGTCATAACACGATCTTATGAAATGCTCATGTGAGAGCCGTCTCTAGTGGATTTACTGTTATCCAAGTCATTGTCTCTCACTGTTGCTACTTTTATTCAATTGGTTGAGATCCTGCCTTCCTGAAATGCTACGAAAGGGCGACAAGAACGTCATGATCCATATGTGAGAACAGTATTAAAAAGTGTTGTAAAACGTTATAAATCCATTGTAAAGAAGTGTTATAAAACATTCCAAATCCATTGTAAAAGGACGTGAGTGCGAGGTTCACCTCTCGTATCGTCTGACTCGTTGTCTCTCACTCTTTCGCTACTTCCTTCCCGTTTGGGACGCCGTAACCGGATTCGCAGTGGATCTGCGCAGGCCAGAAGACGATGAGGAAGACCATCAACTGACTCAACCAAGCTAACCAGTTTCAAATTAACCAGAATTGGCAGAAAAAGAGGAAGACCTTTGGCACAAGGATCCAGGTGGGACTGCTTTTGGATACTGAAAACCAACCTTGATGCGAATTTGTGATGTCCTTGAACTCTTGAAAAGGGGGTTCCAATACAGAGACAACAGCACTGTCACGTCCATTCTTGTCACTGGTTGCATCCTGGCCATCTTTCACGTGGTCCAGAATGTTCCGCCGCACCTTTGCATTTGTGTTTGCGTCTTTTCCATCCTTGGAACCTGCATTGCTCTGCATTCTCTGGGAGTCACAGGATTTCCCAAGCGCTGCAGCTCGTGATGGACTTGGCATGGCCTCGGATGTCTCATGGCCAACCTTGTTACCCTTCTTGCTGTCAGCAGAGAACAACATCCTTTTGTCACCGTTTTGAGTGCCATCTTGAGTACTGTTGTGAGTGTTCCTTGCAGGTTTGGATACCTTGGGTGTAGTGGCATTCTGTGCAACATCGACGCCATTCGTACAATTCCCTCGCAACATTGCCGCATTCGGCACCGACCGACACCGAGCGAGATTCGGCGACGACGCCGCATCGTTCACCGAATGCAGAAAATGCTTCTTGTCTGGGCTGTCAAGCTTGACAAGATTGCTCCGGGTAGCATTTGGCTTCTGATGAGAGGATTCCGAAGTTTTCACAGAAGTCGGCGAGGACGCTGCTTCATTCACACAATGCAGAAGCTTCTTCTTGCCTGGACTGCAAACCTTGACATGATTGCTCTGGGTAGCATTTGGCTTCTTTTGGTTGGTTTCCGAAGCCTGCACAGAACTCGTCTTCGTCCTCCTCGTCTTGACTCGGAGTGTGGTAGAAGGGGAGTCTGGTAAATAATTGCTGAGCACTGCCTTCGGAGATGAAATCTCTTCGTTGTCGTCGACATCCGGTCGCAGCATGGAAATGCGCTTACCCGTGGACAGGCTCTTCGTCAGAGTGAAGGTGGTGGTCTTTGGAGAAGAGGCAGGTTCACGAACTTTGGGGTTTGGGAGGTTTTTGGTGCAATGAATGTTCTCATTGGGCTGGTGCTCTCTTCGACGCAACCTCTCTTTGATTTCGGCAATGACGTCGCGAGCGCTGTTCTTCATGTTGGTACTACCCTTCGTCGCTTGCTTTATCTGGGATTTGGGAGAGGTGGGGAGCATGTATCGTGAGCTTGTGGAGGTCGGAGTTCTGCGCTTGACATCGTCTGGAATGAGGTCTCTTGATGATGGCCTGTGTGTATTCCACATGACAAGGCCACACAGGTAAATGGGCCGGACTGTGAAGAGATAGAAACATGTATCTACCAATTGGGTGACAAGAAACTGTGCACAAGGTTACAAATGCTGAAAGCCTAAACTTATCAACCTCTCCACCAGTTAAGAAATAAGATTACTTATACTGTCTGCCTAAACATAACTTCTTCTCCACCACTTAAGAAACATATCAACCTCTAAACATATCCTCTCCACCAGTTAAGAAATAAGATTACTTATACTGTCTGCCTAAACATAACTTCTTCTCCACCACTTAAGAAACATATCAACCTCTAAACATATCCTCTCCACCAGTTAAGAAATAAGATTACTTATACTGTCTGCCTAAACATAACTTCTTCTCCACCACTTAAGAAACATATCAACCTCTAAACATATCCTCTCCACCAGTTCGGAAACATCTTAGCCTCTCTAACAGTTATGAAATTTTCAAAGGAACTTTGATTCTAAGCGCCAATTCATGATGCAACAAGAACTGAAAGCTCTAGTAGAAATATGGTATGAGGAGACTAGGGGAATGATCACGAGAAGATCCACAACTATCATGCGCATCTTCTTGAGGGTCATTTCCCCTGGTCTACGCAAACTATGCATGTTGTGGGGCTTGGAATGGAATACTAGTTAAGTCTAAAAATGAAACATAAGTTTTGCTAGAACAAGACAAGTCAAACCCGTCACTTTATAATGCTCACCTGTGAATAGCGGTAGGGCTTTGTGCGGTGCGGCCTTCAATCCCGGGTTTTGGGTTTAGCTTGTTGTGGTCGTTTCCTTTGCGAGAATTCGAGTGCATGAAGAGACGAGCTAGAGAACGAGGGCTGAACCCTCGTTGTGTAGAGTCGCTTAATGCTTTTGCAGCTTGTCTAGCTTGTGTTCGTTGTGTTGCTTGTATTGCATGTGTTGCTTGTGTTGCTTGTGTCCCTTGAATCCCTTGTTCCCCTTGATTCGCAGGTGTCGTCACTGGAGTAGTAGTTCCGTTGTTGCTGAACACAGCGTTCGGCTTCTGCTGGAGAAACTGGAATATGAAATCCTTATTGCACTGCAGAAATTCCAGCGCCTCCAGAAACTCCTTGGAGTTCTCGAATTCTTTCCCGAGCTTGGGGCTGCTGGCGATGATGCCCTGCGACAAGGCCAGCCTCGCTTTGTCGAGCGTGGCGCGCACTTTGAGCTTCTTCTCCTCCAGTTGCCGCTTCATGTCGTCGAGGTGCTGCTTCGCCGCGAATTCTTGCTTGAACCTCTGGAGCTCCGCTTCTTGAGGGTGGTCGTCGCGAACTGGAATCCGTCGCGACTTTGCAACTGGATCCGCGCCCTTCTTCGACATTTTTCGCGAAGAATTTTGAGTCGGGAGAAGCTCGGGCATGGTATTCAAACCCATGAGACGGGCCACGACGTTCGGAGCTCGCAGTTTCTTCTCATCATGGGCGTCTCGATTCCATCGTTTGTCACTCGCTTGGTTGCAAAACCCCTGACAGAACTGCAATGAACGCAGCACTAAACCTCAATCAATCTCGCAAACCTCTAGGAAAGCAAACTCGCTACTTATTAGGAATTTTGTACAAGCAACACTCAAATATCATTGCCACCACTCACAGAAAAAAGGCATAAGATTTGTGAGGGCTACCAATCTCGCAATCCTCTCAGGAGGCAAACTCGCTGCTAGTGGAGAATTTTCTACATTCAATACGTAATGATCAATGCCGACACTCAGAAATGGCTCGGGTTTGTGAGCGCTTGCAATCTCGCAAGCCTCTCAGGAAGCCAACTAGCTACCACTCGAGGATTTTCTACAATCGACACTCAATGAACAATGCCACCACTACTCACAGAATGTCCTCAAGTTTGTGAGCGCTGCCAATCTCGCCAACCTCTTGGGAATCAAACTCGCTGCTAATTGAGAATTTCTAAAATCAATGCCGAATGCTCAACGCCGCCATTCACAGAAGGTCCTTGATATTGTCAGAGCTCCCAATCAATCAATCAATCAATCTCCCAAATCCCACAGGAAGAAAACTTGCTACTGATTTACAATGTCCCACAATCAATTAACAATGATCAATGCCTCCACTACTCACAGCAACGTCCTCGAATTTGTGAGCGTTCGTCTCCACACTGCTCGCCCCGTCCAGACTATTCCTCGGCACCTCAAACCCTGTCAGAATCAAAACTCAAAATCTCAAACTGGATCCCAGCAATTCCAATTTCTCATCTCAGATTCCACACTCTCGTTTATTCTCACCTCACACAAGGTGTCTCCTTCGCACCACTCTACCCCAATTAAGCACCTGTACATTACCATACTCTGACGACACATTCGCCATAATTCTAATATTCAATGCTTCCGACCACACGGGTGGCCATTTCCAGCGACATACGTACACTGGCTGTACTCCAGAGCCAACACAGACAGACAGACAGAATTACCGTCAAAATTGAGAGAACGAATTGAAAGGCTCAAGCTACGAATTGCACCTGCATCTCCTTGTGTCCTCTCCATGAGCTCGTTTGCTTGTTTCCCGCATTGCGAACGGGCACAATGTAAGCACCAACAAGTTGCAAAACTCTACGTTCGTCTCCGACCTCCTGAATGAGTTGCAGTGCGACCCACCAAGGAGATTTGAAACAGGGTTGATTTTGCAGGATTATTTGAATTGGTTTGCCTTGATTTGCGTTCCGTTTTGGAAAGCTAGTGGAAGAGTTTGGTGGGAGGGGGTTGAAAGGGGAGGAGCAGGAATAGAAGGTCTAGCTTGGAAGCACGAGCTTTTGCTTCGAAGGCCGAGCTTAACGTTCGTGAGGCATAGTTTCGGCAGTTTTGCACTGTTTCCCAGTTTGCTGCTTTGGTGCACAGGTTTCTGCAGGCATGGGGGCGAGAGCCCAACGTTCGTATTACAGGGAGAGGGGGTTCTCTCTGTTTGGATCGGACCGCGGAGACAGACTCTGCTTTGCACGGGTTGAGTTCTCAGTTCTCACTATGAATTGGGTAGTTGGGTCAAATCACACTCAAATTGATCAAAAAAAAGGGGTCAGATAATGTAAAACTCTACTTTAACCCTTAACCCTTAAAGGACAGATCGGTGACCGAGGAAATCATGCCTTATGGAACCGTGTGACATCATCTATTTTTTTTTTTTTTAAATTTACATTAGAGGTCAAAGTACTGTAGAAGATCTTCCCTTTCCGCACAAAATTCCAAGGATGAATAGTTGCAGTTTTGTCCTAGATAGAAAGATTCCTTGCCATCCATCGAACACTAAACGTCCTTGTCGACGTTTAAGGGTTAAATGCCAGATTGGTGACCATGGAAATCAGCCCTTTCAGAACCCTGTGACATCATCTACTTTACAAAAAACAAAAATTCTCATTGGGAGTCAAACTATTGTAGAAGATCTCTCCTTTCAACCCCTAATTCCGAGGATGAATAGTTGCACTTCTGTCCTACACGGGATAATTCCTTATCATTCATTAGACAAAAACTATCTATGGCATTGTTTCTCGGTTAACTCTTATACGATGCCATGAACAATTTTTGGCTAGTGAATGACAAATAATCTTTCTATGTAGGATAGAAGTACAATTGTTCATCCTTGAAATTTGTGCGAAAGGGAGAGATCTTGCACAATAGTTTAACCTCCAATGAGAGTTTTTTTTAACCCCTAAATGCTTGAGGCACAAAATGTTGGTGTCAACAATAATTTGAAGTTAAATAAAACCTATCAAGTTACTATTTTCAATATTTGATATTTTTGAAGAGTTTTTTTTGATGTCTAGGTTTATCATCAAAAATCTGATTTTGAAAATGATTGATTATGATTTTTCTATTCAAGATTTTATGCAAGGGTGTCCATTGCAAATTTTGATTTTCTAGCATTGAGGGTTCTTGGAAATGAGCCTCAAATACACTAGAACTTGGAGAAAAAATCACATGAAAAATTCACTTAAACAAATTGTAGACTTGATTTTGAGAAGCCATAAATTGATTGGGGTTAGGCATGTTTTACACTTTAACTTCATATATTTTTGGTGACCAACTTTTTTGGTTTGAAAGGTGAAAAGAGAATTGAAAGACTTCAAATCATACTCACAATTTGAACACCCTCATGATCTAACATTATAATTTTTTAATCCATGAGTGATGTTGTATTTTCTTTTTCCATGTGATCTTTGACAAGTAGTTCAAATTTGTACTTTTACTATTCAAAAGAATCGATAAAACTTATCAAAATGTTGGCTTTTTGTTCAATTTAGAGCAAATTCCAAGAAGCTCAAAAAAGGCCATGGGCATTTAGGTATTAAAGTAGATGATGTCACATGGTAGTACCAAAAGGGATGATTTCCACAATCACTGGCTTGGCATTCAAAGGTTAATTTCTTTTTTACTATGGTTTTCTAAACTCAATTCCTACTAATTATAATTAATTTATAACTTTTTTAATAGTCTTTCACCATAGGTTTAGATTAGCATGATTTTTTTCATAAAAAAAAACAATTTCTTTACTAAAATTCCAATTGAAGTTTGAATATTAGATTGTCATCTTTTGCAATGGTAGAATAAGTGCCTATTACCTAATAATACCAATATGATTGATTACAAAAAAATTACACAATCACATGATAAGTAAAAAAGGGATTTTTCTACTATAATTTGAACACTTTCCTTTTTTGTATAATATTCAAAAGTAAAAACATTTGAATGCCCATTTTTAATATAAAGATCATCCCAAATGTTGTTCATGTCAAAACATAAAATGTATATATTATTCATGTACAGGGTAATATATTGACTATTTTAGAAATAGATCGTTAAAATTTGAATTTGAATAAATCAATAATTTGCCAACAATGAATTAATTTTTTAAAAATCTTGTATTTTGTGTGCAAGATTTTATCATTGCAAATCCTCGTGGATGACTTTTGTACTTGAAAATTATAAAAAAACAAAATAAAACTTTGAAATTATTGTATTGTAATATAGACATTGAATTTCAACATTGTAGTAGATGATTAATGTCCTTCCAAGGATCTTTCCAATTAATTTTTATCTCCAAATTATCAAATGAATGCATTATTATATTATTGATCCATAAATTTATTATAAAGATGACAACATTCATGAAATTAATAAATTAAAAGGTTGAAGGAATAGTCAAAAAGGATTCTTGGTCATTTGCTCCAATGTTGTTGACTTCCATTTAAGTGTGATTTTGACTCATTTGTTTTTTGTTTTTTTGTTTTAGTTTTTTTGAAGATTTGACTCATTTGGAAAAATGGCTTTGGATCATCTATAACCAGTTGGTGATTTTCCCTATACCTTTATTTGGACTACAAAAACAAACTTTGCCTTCCATGACTCAAGAAGCCAACTATCCATAACATTAGTTATAGCAATAATTTGCTCAAATTTGATACAAAATAGTGTTGATGGAATATTTGGCATGAAATTCTTTGTTTTATTGTGGACGAGATAGCTAGAGTACTACAAAAAAAATTTGGTTGGTATCACTTTGGAGGGAACGAATGTATCATAGACTATCCAAATGCCACTTAGAAGTCCTTTCTTACTCAGCTAACCTTGCACTTACCATGCAGGGAATGCATACGAAACAAAATGTGTCAATATATTTCAAGAGAATGTCAACGGAATAGGTGCATGGTCAAGTGCTGTAAGAATTTTTTTCTTTACATTTATGAGAATCTTCTTTCAACCCTAACAACTTTTTGTAGATTAGTCTTTTTTGACAATATATTTTTAGCATGAAAATAGCGTTTAATATGTACACAAAAACAGAATTTTAGCAAGTTTTATATGAAAGTCTCAATTTTTTATAAGTTCTCTTGGACATTCATTTGGGTGTGTGACTCAACAATACTTACTTTTAGATTAATAAAAAAAGGATTTTAACTGTGTTTTTTGCACTTCATTCATTCATGGGTCACGTGGATGTAAATGATTTCATCAATCTAATAAAGATTGCTTCCTGCCCTGTCTTAAAGAAATGGAATAATAAAACCCAGGCTATTACACTTCCAGTGAAAGTTGACCACGCCAATGACCCTAACTTTTTTGTTTTATTTTCTTGGCACAAAATTGAAAAATTAATTTAAAAACAACAACAAAGAAGAGCAGAAAACCAGCCAACTATCCCCATTTTCTTGTTTAAATTAATTAATTTTTTTCCCTTGAAACACATGGACAATTTCCATTGATCAGGGATTTTCTTGTTTTATTTTCTTGGCACAAATTGAAAAATCAATTAATTTTTGAAAAGAAGAAGGGCAGAAAACCAGACAACTACCCAAATGAATTCTCTTGTTTTATTTTCTTGGCACAAATTGAAATTAACAATTTGAAAAGAAGATTGAAGAGAGAAAAACAAGCCAACTAACTTTAACTTACTTTTCCCAGAGCGGCAATAACTTAACCACCCAAAATTTGGAAATGGCAGACCTGGTCAACCTGGACTCCCTGCCCTCTCCTGCAGAATTGGGCACTTTTATTTTTGATTACCACTGACTCTCTGTCCTGATTCAAATTTTTAAAATTCCATTCTTGCAGGGTTTAATGTACATGCATGCATGGATATGCGTGACCGAGTTATGCAGAGTTTGGATGAAGAATTATTTTTCATCCAAAAGTATCAAATTCAATTAATCCAAAGTGATTATGTTCATTCAAAATTAATGAAACTGTACAAAAGGTAGTACAGTACAGTACAGTAGTTTGTAACAATTCAGTCCTTTCATCCACTGGGAATGGATAAATATGTAATATGTTGTCAAATATTCCCTTCCGAAATTTTGTGTGTTGTACAAGTATTGCAAATAGGAAAAAATTTGCACCTTAGAATGTCTGCAAGGAAGGAAAAAAATGAATAGAATCGTCCACATGTGTGCTTTCATCCATAAAATTATCTATTATAGGTAGCTTTCATCCAAATATTGGCAAATCTAGGAATTTTTTTTGAGAAGGATTTGGTTGTTTCATCCATTTTTCTAAGCATTGAAGTATTTTAGGAGCCAGTATGGAAAGATTCTAGTGAAAATTTGCAAATTTTTTTAGACTATATGGCACACTTCACATTCTTCCAACGAATGAATCATAAATGTTGTAAGACTCATCTTCACCTATGGAAATTAAAAAAAAAAAAAATCTTCACAACTTTTGCATATCATATCCAAATAACACGTTCTTTCGTGTGTCAGAATCTTCAATTATTTGCTAACAAATACGTCTAAGAATTTTACCAGTCTAACGTAGTAATTACGCTGAGCACGCCGACCAAAAAGAGACTTAAGGTACGGGATGAAGTTATTACCAACAGTACTGCAGGTGTTGAATACAAGTCCAGGCCTCCAGGGGCTGTTACAAATCTACAATACCAGTGGTAACCCAATTTGCGGCTATTCCAATCAGTACTTTCGTTCCAAGCCTTTCTGTTAGTACTGCGGTTCGCCACATTGAAAATTCAAGAGAATTTTTGGCTGTAAGGGAATCAGATTGGAACCGCGAAGCTAAGTGCTGATTATCCATCCTTTGCAAGCTTCATGAATCCAAATTTGAATTTTGCGAAGTGACTGTACAACTATCTTCATTTCTAATCTTTCAGCATGAATTCAGTAAGTACCATGCATCCATCTTGCACCCTAACACTCATACGTGCTTTCCACTAAACCTTTCCATCACAGACTGCTGAAGCTTCTGCCACAAATCCACAGCAATGCAGATTGGGCCCTTGGGTATGGAACCCTCCTTCTCGGTCTCTGGAGAGCTTTTCCTGGGAGCCGGGTGAACAAGGCCCCCTACCCAGCCTTCCTTCGGAAACGACTGCTGCAAGAATGCGAACTCATGTCAGGGCCATGCACAGGCAAGTGACTTGAACAGCAAGACAGTGAAGAGGTGAAAAGTATCATTGCAAACTGGCGAGACAAGAAACTATATACAAAGTCACATATGTTGATAGTCTATACATAACCTGTCCAGCAATTTGTAAACGCCAGTTTATGGTACACTAAGAGCTGATAGTTTGGAGTGGAATACCAATGTAGTTGGAAAAAGTCGAACATAACTATTCCTAAGGAAGAGAAGTTCAAAACTGTCACGTCTTACAAAAAATCTCACCTGTTGAACGCCCGTTAGATTCTGTGTTGCTAGGTCTTCAGCGCCACGAAAGACGTTCCAATTCGGGATCCTCTCCCATTCCTCCCTTGGCTCGTGTTGCATTAAGAGGCGACCCCGGAAGGTTGTCACTCCCAATCTGGGCCTTTCCTCGTCTGCTGCATAAGCTGCTTCTGGGCTTCATGAACCAAGAGGTGATTCATGCCAGGACCACACAGCCGAGTGAGACGGATTCGCAGACAGTAAAAAGTATTATTGCAAACTGAGAGGGACAAGAAATTGTGCACAACGTTACACAACGTTAACTCCCTTAACATAACCTCTCCACCAGTTAAGAAACGAGTCTGAAACACCAATTCATGACACCAGGAGCTGCCAGCTTGGAACGAAATATAAGTTTGGTTATAAAAATCAAACAGATTTATTCTTGAACTAAACAAGGATTGAGCCATCCCTTGTTTTGACAAGATCTCACCTGTGAACGCCACTTGATTTCTGGTTGGTTAAGCCTTCGGGGGAATTTGCTTTGGGAGCCTCTAGTTTGTCGTGCCGGGTAACTCGGGGTCGCTGGAGAGGCTCTCCACTGAAGCGAAGGTCGATTGGGGCACCCGGTGCTGCGACTCGCATGTCGGCATAGGCCGGATCGCAGGTTTCACGGGCGTACATGGAACACCGTTCTTGGGCTGATACTAAGCATCCTCGCATTTCCCTCGCCTCGCATTCCTCCCTTTTGGATTGATCCTCAACCTCTGCATTGTGTTAACAATCTTAAATAAGAAATAGTTATTCCAGAGGAAAATTGCAGGACTAAGAATCTGTTGATAGAAACGAAGTTGGTCACAAGGAGGTTTCAGAACCGTAAACCCTAAATCTAGAGGGCAGTTTGATTTCCGAGGAGGTAACCCAGCACAATACAGTTTCTTCTTAAAGGCCCTGGGCCCAATGCTTTGAAGACTCCTGGTCCTAGGTTCAGAGTGCTCTTCAAAGACCCTCATAAATCACAAACCCTACCTGAAAACCCCTACAGAACACCACAACGAGTAGGGGATTGTCACAAGAATGGTCGCAATGCTTTGCTGGGTCTTCCTAATAAATAAATTACAAAAGAGGTTCCTTTAAGGGTTGGTCTGATTGGGCCTTAGGCTTACATAAATAAACTAAGGTCTCTGTACTTCGGAAAGAAATAGGATGCCTTCCATTCTCTATAGAACACTAGTTCTCTCTTATACATCCAATACCTCTAAATGCATGACAATAGTGCAGAATGTTGATTTAGGTGTGGTGTTCATGACAAACGCCAAAACATACTTTGAATGGTCACATACCTAAGCATGGAACAACATCAAACCCACACTTTAAATTGCAGCACGTATCCCAGGATGGTAGCAACCTGAGGGGAAGAAGGGAAGAGAAGCCTTCCACCACGGTCGCCCGCACGCTTGTGCAGCACTGATGGAGCACCCGAGCTTCGCTCCAGCTTCACATTGCGTCTCAATCTTCTCCTTACACGTTCGCCACGCCCGTCGCCATGCCGCCTCGCTCCGGAATGCAAGCACGTATGGCCCCTTGGAAAGATCGTCGCCTTGCCCGGCAGGAACGGGTATTCTTGCCAAGGGGCGGACAGGATCAAAGGCAATCACAGTTTCGAACGGTGAAAGACCGACTTGACGTGCCTCCTTGCCTGGAAGCTCCAGGTTGGGATTCATCGTCCAACTTAACACCTGGGGTTCACCTGGAAGAATCCATAACACTTTTTTTCAGACACCAACATAACATTCTGGAATGGGAAGGCAGGGGGGTCCTTCTATAGTAGCACTGTCACAAGAACATAATCGTGTTACAGTGGCCCACAAGACATGGGCAAGCTTGCATTCATGGAAAGCACGGGCCCCTGCCTTGAAGTTCCTTGAAGTACAAGAATGTTATGACCAAGAAGGGAACCAGCCAGATTTCAAAATCCGAGTTGGATTCCACATTGCTGAGCATTCGAATACATGAATGGACGAATTGTATCTTCAGCAAAAAATTTGAATAGCACGCTCTCACCAAATCAACCAAACCCTAAATTAGTGAAAGTCACAACAAGACCTTTGATTAAACCGAGATTTCTCCCAAGCTTTTGAAATTCGAGATGGAATACCGCTTATTGGACATGCTGTTCAGCATTTAAATATATGAATGCATGAATTTGCAATCTTCAGCAAAAGCGCGCTCATCCAAACCCTAAATTGGTGAAGACTGCCAAGACCTTTGATTCTCGTCTTCCATCAGAAACTTATCCAGAATTTTGAAATCCGAGGCGGCACATACATTGTTGAACATGCTGTTCCGCATTTGAAAACACGAATGGAAAAATTTCATCTTCAGCTAATTAAAGCGAAACCCACAAATCACCGCATCATCCACACCCCAAATTCGTGAAAAATCGCCAAAACCTTCGATTCACCCGTACAATGAGAGTGAAATTGTGCGCAATCTATCTATCATCTCTTCGAGAAGAATGGAATGGAAATCCAGGGTACTGTTAGTCTCCACAAGATAATCAACAAAATTCGTGCATCCAAGACCACGCGTAACACCCTGAAAGTAACACAGAGAGCTCGACTAGAAATCCAATCACGGAGAGAGAATTCTCGTACTTACATGAAAAGAAGTGAAGAACATTGTTTAACCGATAGCGGACATGGCCTCTTAAATTTTTACGAGAACTTCAGCAGCTCCTGCAACGACGAATCCAAGGAAGCTCGAAAAGTGTCCGGATATTCAAATTTGGGACTCTATGAGAATCAGTCATGGCTTGTTGGATGGATGAATTTTTGCAAATCCTACAAAGATTTTGTTCTCAAATTAAAAATTAAAAAAAAATTAAACTTCTCCTGGGTGGATGTTAGCATATCCTCCCGAATAAAAATAAGGTAAGGTGGGTCCTCTAAATCGCCAGTTTTTGCTACTGTGTCTAGTTAGTTACTACTATTAAACTGGTCAAATTTTCATATATTTGTATTGGCAAGTGAAAGGAAGTTCTGATGCACCAAAGAACGCAACATTTGGATATTGTATTCAAAAGTTATGAAGGAACAAAGTTTGGTTCTAAAATTGTTTCTTGCACATGGGTACACAATTGATTTTGGAGATGTACATAGAATGAAGGTCGCAATTTAGGGTTAGTCTCACATTTGGAGGTGCCCACCCAAGAAGGTCCATAAAACATTGATTTACTAGTTGATTGCCTTTTGGGGGAAGCTAAATTTCTTGAAATACTTTTTATAGCTTTTTCCTAAAAGATAAATAGAACTAGCATTTATTGTATTGTAAGATTTTTGGGTTAGTTTGTGAAATTAGTTATGAATTATTGAAGCTAAAATAGCATAAAGATCTAAAATTGTTGTGTTTTCCACTAGTTCATTAAAAGTTTAATGGGTACCTTTATAATAGATGACACTTTTAGAACTTGGTTGTTTTTAGCATGTTCCTGTAATACCAAATTTTTTAATCACTAAATCATCTACCAATCCTAACACCTTTAGAACTTGGTTGTTTTTAGCATGTTCCTGTAATACCAAATTTTTTAATCACTAAATCATCTACCAATCCTAACACCCCATGAAGGTCATTTTTGATAAGTAGGATGCATGCTATATATGATACATTCATATCAAGAAGGACTTACTATTGGTAAATAAGAGGGTCGGTACATTCCTTGTTGGATAATTATTAATTTTTTTAAATTCACAAATGATCCGTAAATGCCTAAAAATAAAATTATCCCATAAGACTTTTTTTCCATATTCATGTTTTACTTTTGGAAAAAAAAGTCCATCACATTTTGGCATCTAAATTCAAAATTCATTTTTGGCTAACACATTGTCCAACTATGGTATTTTAACATTGATAGGATAAACCTACATTATAATGGAAGATAGACCTTGAAAGGGGAATTAATAATTTTTTTGATGATATTTATATCAAAGAGGGTTTACCTACTGAAGATTGAAATATGAAACTTTAGTCTTAAAAAAACAAAATAAAAAATAAAAAATTGTTTGATTTCTTTTTTTTGGGGGGGGGGGAGGGGTGTCTTTGTGTATTTGCAATGTCTCTTCTTTCATTGAAGCAAGGCAACTTTTGAAAAAATACAATAAATGAAAAAAATTCAATAATTCTAGAGTTCCTTGCAACACAATAATTGGTGGTAGTGTATAGCAACGCAAAGCCTAAGTGTAACTATTGATTTTAGTGGGATTATGTTTTTCCTCTCAAGGTTAAATGTTGAATCCTTAATATGAATGTCTATTAGACATGTCAGTTGATTTAGAACAAAACAATAAAGAAAGCTAAGCTAATTTGCATATTTAATGGTGGAGCCAAGTATAACAAGGCAAACATTTCATCATTGGTTTTGTAATTTTGGAAGTATTCGTGTTTTAAAAAAAATATTGAATTCAAATTTGAATTCTTGAGTTTGAAATAGTGTAGAAAGATCAATATTTTTTCAAATATTTTAAGCATACAAAAGAAGTAACAAGTTTAACAAGATCATCCAAGTATGAAATAGGAGATAGTTCTTTGACTAAGACCCCACTATCCAACATGCTAACTTGATTTAACTATTGCAAAATTGAACCTCCAAATTGAATATTTTAAAAGTTTCACTAGTTTGACAAAAAAATTAGAAGAATTTTTGTTATTTAGGCTCTTGACCACTTTCTTTGGTCAATGTTACTCCCAATTTTTAGTAGTGAAAGTTTTTGAATACATATTTACACCAAGGAAAAATATCTTACTTTTCAAGAGAGATGAAATAACTTCACATAATTGATGGGTTGAAATAATTCCACTATACTCTCCTCCAATTTTGATCCTCCATTGTGTTAGGGGTTCTTTTCATACCTTCTAAATGTGCTCTTGTGCAATTAAGTTTACATTCCCTATTTTTCTAAATTTTGTCATTTTTTTGAGGATGCAAATGCTAATTTAGGAACTTTTGATCAACTATGTGTACTTAGTGGTGAGGGTCATGAAATTTTTTTCATGAAAGTAGTGATGTCAAGCCAAAGAATTTGTATTAGCCAATGAGGCCATTATTACCTTGCATATGATTCTTTTTCAATAGGAGCAATTGATTGAATTGCAAATCAGGGACTTCTTTTAATCCCTTAAAGACCAAGGGATTGTCTAGATTTCCAAAATAGTAAAGATGTATTATAAAGTGCAACTTAGAAAAATAGTTTTATGATGACCCTCAAACAATAATGGTAAAATATAATCCACAAATCATATATGTATGGTTAGATCATTTAGTATATAGATTGATATTTATCAATAAAATTTGAAAATTCCTTCTAAGGTTGATTGATGATTGAATACTTGAGATTTTTGCAATAATTTTATTCCTTTAGGTTCAAAATGTTAAATTCTAATCATAATAATATTTGAAGATTTTTCTTTAAATTTTTATTCAATTTGTTCATGAAGGTTCATTTTTAGAATTGTAAAAGTTACTTTTTAAGGCCACACCTACTAATCCCCTTTGAATTATAGAATATTTGCAAAGCAAAATCTTCAAAATCTATACCACACCATGAAAATGTTAAAAAACGAACACAAGAATCTCCAAAAAAATTAATAGATGAAAAAACACATTTTGAATGTTTGGGATGTATTTGCATCCATCCAATGTTCAAAACTTGAACATTTGATTTTTAACCCTTAAACAATGCTGAGGATGTTCCTTATCCTATGGATGACAAAGAATCTTCCTATGTTGGACAAAAGTGCAACTATTCATCCTTGGAATACTGTGCAAACATGAGAGATCTTGCATAGTAATTTCACCTCCAATGAATATTTTTGATTTTTTTAAAGTAGATGATGTCACACAATACCAAAAGGGATGATTTCCATGGGCACCAACCTAACGTTTAAGGGTTAAGTAAAACATCTAATTTCATCCAATTTTTCTAAGATTTTTGTATCAATTTTGATAAATTTATAGCATATAGACTTTTGAAACCTCTCTTTGCAAATATTCTAAAGTTGAAAGAGGGTAAGTATGTTTCACCTCACAAATAGACTTCTCCCATTTAACCCTGTAAGGACACTACAGACCTAAAAGGCGCAGTGGATGACTTCACTATTAACTGCAGAAACACAGAATGCATCTATTGGACCAATAATCGGAGTATTTTGGTCAGGGAGGGCCGCCTCCTTCCAGTGTTAAAAATCACTTGGTCAATAAGTACTGGTCTTTCACACATAATTAATTCAACTGGTAATACCTAAACAGGTCAGATGGAATACATTCAAGCACCTTTTGGGTCCTAGTTTTACATAGAGTCAGTAAAATAAGCAAAAATGTATAGAGGACCAGAGGAGATAAATGGAACATCGTTGCACACCTTTTTTTCTCGACGAACTTCAAAGATTCCGAGTATCTGATTCCCTCAGAAATAGAAAATCAAAGAGGGAAAAGATAGAATCGTTGACATATTACCCCTCCTAGACACAGGTTGTACTAGCTAATACTCCGTATTATTTGGTGTCCAAACCAAAGAATGGTTTTTACTTGTCTCTAGAAGTAATACACTTTCAGGTATTAATTCCTAAGTGCTGAGTCCTGCAGTAGTGTTTCCATTACATCACCTCAGTTCGCAGCCGCAGATACTTTTCCTCTAGATTGTGACGAGTCGTTCTTGCTACTACCGTCAGCTTCGGTTGGTTTTGCCATCACGGGTTGGAACTGCAAGAGAAGAAAACACATACCGCTCAGCAAGGAAAAATTTAAACCATCTTGCTTGATACAGGGCCAACACCGTTCCCCTTGTGGACACTAGCAACTCGCGGGGAGTGAGGCCACTCCTTAAGATAATTTCTATCGGAGCAAAACTTGAAATCAGAAAAAGAACTACCCCAAGTACTGACCTGGTATACAGAATAAATAACATTTCGTCGGATTTGCGCCATCATTTCCAGGAATAAGTTATAACCCTCCAACTTGTATTCTATCAATGGGTCTCGTTGAGCATATCCTCGAAGTCCAACAGCTTGTTGCACGAATTTCAAGGCTTGTAAATGCTCTTTCCATAGATTATCAGTTTGTGAGAGGACAAAGTATCGCTCAGCTTCTTGCTGAAGTCCTGGTGCCTTCTTTGTCACAGTGGCCTGCATTACACAGCATGTTTGTTATGAGTTACATGATATATGTGATTATTGTACCAGTGAGTATAAAACCTAAAAATCATCAAAATGAAAAACTCTTATTACCTTTTTCTCAATATAGGCCTCGCGGCCCCTCATGCGAAGATAGTCACCCAGGCTATCATAAGTGGGACATTTTTCAGCTAATAGCTCTGGGGTCAAGTCTTCCAGTAGGTAACAGTATCTGCAGTAAGAGGGAAAGGTGTCAGACGCTGCTTCCAGGTCCACACATGCATACAAAAACTACGATCACTCGGAATACTACCGTGTGCAAATCAACCTTGGACAGCGAGCGACCAACTCTTACAAGAAATCAACAAGAAAGACGCTTCCAGAACAACATAAGGGATCACGTAAGATTTGACGTGAAAAAGTATCAAGCGCACTAGTCCTTCAAGAGCTGAATTCTTACTGTTTGACTTTTGCACATAGGGCTTCTAAGTTCCATTCTGCCCTAGGAAGAGTTGAATCGACATTTGCCTGCATCATTGAACCGCTGATTAGCACACAAATCTCCAGAAGGTGCCCAAGAGATCAAAAGTTACTTCATCGTACAAAATGAAGAAATTTTGCTAATCTGATGAAATTAGTTGAGATTTCGACATGAAGGATTCCCGTACCTCCAAGATATCATCCATAGTCAATTCTGCGTATTCAATCATTTGTGATTCTAAATCCGTCGCCTCCAGAGCACGCCGGCGTTCCGTGTATACCCGGTCACGCTGACTATTTAGAACTTCATCATATTCAAAGAGTTGCTTGCGAATATCAAAGAAATAACTCTCTACTTTCTTTTGAGCTTCATCCAGGGATCTAGTGAGCAATTTCGACTCGATAGGAAGGTCTTCCACTCTAAATGCTTTCATTAATGCCTGCATTACCCCCAGGGTTCAGTCAAATCCTGAAACGTTACAATACTTCTGTAGAACATAATTAAAACCTAACACGATATTATAGAATTACCACCCTGATACCTAACAGCAGAATGTCAAGTCGCTAACGAGGCCACATTCTGCGCAACCAGTCTCATTCGTATCCATAGCATTCACGGCAAGACTGGACTAGAACCTCCTTGAAAGACACAATGACTGAAGATCTATTAAAGGGGCTGATATTAAGAGAAGAATTTATCAAATTCTAAAAATGGTGACAACAATACAATGTCATTATAACAGAGACATCACCTCACAAAAATCCTCCTAACATAATAACTTAATAGAAGACGTAATCATTTTCTAGGCGCAACCAAAGACTCACTAATTTTGACAGAAGCATTTACCTGTATGCGATCACCACCAAAAATCCTAAAGATATTGTCTTCCAAGCTCAAGAAAAATCTTGTGCTTCCAGGGTCTCCTTGACGACCACTGCGACCCCGCAGCTAAAGAGAAAAAACGGAGAAGATTTAGTAAAAGACAGGATTTGTTGATGATGCGAGAGAACGACGTGCACGTACAGTTTACAATCCTGAGCTACGGGAAGCAAACTCTGAAAACCTCATTATGGATGCAAAATCTAAATCACGCACGCCACCCACCCACAATGAGGGTGGTATTCTTGCAGATTCTGCCGACTATGCATCTCGACATGTAATAATAAACCACTGCATTTTTCTCACCATTGATATTAAAATTACCTGATTGTCAATGCGCCTTGATTCATGTCTCTCGGTACCAACGACATGCAGACCCCCAGCCGCCACCACCTTCACAACAACATTTCAGGAGAAGCAATAATTACGAGGTTGTACTAGACGCACGCTCATGACTTGACCTGCTCAACAAATCCAAAGGGAAAAGAAGTAGCTGACTCGTTACACTTTCACTCATCAGGTCCAAGCACCTCGTGAGATTCGTTTCGCCATCCCGTGCGTGCTCGAACAACACTGAACAATTCAACATGCTTACCGTTTTCTTTTCTTCATCCGTGTATGTTTTATACTCCGACAAAATAGCTAAGTTGGCCTTCCGCAATTGTGCCACTACTGCGTCTTCAGTTGGACCCTGCAGTAAATTTCCACTCATTACTCATAGACAAGTATCAGGTTTCAACGTCTCTATTGAAAAAGAATTTGAATTGCAATTTACGGACAGCTTGGAGTATCTTCGAAAGTGGACATATGACTTCATTCGATGATCGAGTCTACTTCATGGTGACTTACCCGTTCACATGCATATGAAAGTCGATCTTCAGCTTCAAGCTCAGGCAGTGACTTTTCTCCCCAAGCTTTCACGGCAGCTTCAACGGCTTCCTCTGCCAGTGTTACACATTCTTTCGATAGCTCACAAGGGAATAGGCTTGAATTAACCTGAGAAACAGACTTGTAGTTAGGGGCTAGAATGTAGTTAGTAGTTAGTGGCTAGAATTGATGCGTGAAAACGGGAAAGACCACTGAGGGTAAGATTCATATGCAAGACACATGAACAATATCCTGATACTGGACATACCTTCCACGACTTCTTGAGAGGTATTTTCTTGGTCTTCTGGAACGGTATCTCCTCATCGCTCAGCTTAACTACTCTGTTATTGGCAGACATGGGAAGGCAAAGCATGAATATCACAATCTCATTAAGCCGTGTTTGTCAAATGAGTATAATTTATCACTACCAAGAACTCATATCATGGTAGGCTGAAAACTTTGCATAAAACATCAAGTCAAAGTGATGCTTGCGACTTGCAAGCTTGAACGATCAACTGCGATCAACTCATATTGCCAGCAGATGTCGCCAGATCGAGTCTAAACTAATAGCAAACCAAATTCCTAGTATTGCATATTTGAAAGCATGCAAGCCCTTCCATGCTCGCAATGAAATATAATTTATTCCATTAAATACAGAGGCCAAGATTTTATCAACTAGAAATATTATGATGATGTCGCATACCGAGGCATGAGCATCTCCCGTAGCTTGAGCCGGGCCATAAATTCAGCGTTTCCTCCCAATATGATGTCAGTTCCACGACCAGCCATGTTAGTGGCAATGGTCACGGCTCCCACACGCCCACTCTGTGCAACAATCTCCGCCTCTCTCTCCACGTTCTCTGGCTTTGCATTAAGAACCTGCAAGGAGGTACTGCCGACATTCAGCGGCTAGCTAATAGAAAACTGCAAGAAAACCCCAGACAATTCTTTCGAGATTGGCTTAGAGCGAGGTTCGCTTCTGGAAACAAAATAAATATATACGCAGATTGAATGTAAATAGCAATCCTATAATATCTGAGGTAAACTTCAGCAAGGCTGCATAGAAGAAAAGACCACCCTCACCTGATGTGGAATGGATGCTTCAGTTAGCTGCTTCGAAAGCGATTCACTTTGCTCAACACTGGTCGTTCCGACCAATACCGGCCGCCCTGTTTTGTGCATGCGAGAAATCTCCACGACACTTGCTCGCCACTTTCCAATTACCGACTTGAAAACTACATCTGACTCATCCTATCAACACTCAGAAATCCAGTTAGAAATCTAAACAAACTTCCCATCTTCTAAAGAGAAGCAAATGAAAGTACAGAAAAAATAAGAAAGAAAGAAACTTCGAGATGACAAAAACAAGAACATTCCCCAAAGTATTCAAAAGGTCCTGTCCTCAAACCTTACGAATCATGGGCTTGTTCGTGGGTACTACTGTAACTTTCAACTTGTAAATTTTTTCGAATTCATCAACTTCAGTAGCTGCAGTTCCGGTCATACCACAAAGTTTGGGGTACTGCAGGGAAAATTACAACTTCCGTGAGAGCTTTGGCATAGAGGTCACCCCAGCTAAGTCTAGTTGAAACACTCTGAGTCATTATTACTATACAATTGACCCTCAAATAATGGAAGAAGATGACTGTCAGTTCAATGTCTTGGCGCAAGCTAAACTTCGCATATTGTGCAACTTTTACACTGAAAACATTGCTGACTTCAATACATGAGGAGAAATTCATGTCAGAGAATTGCATACAAAGGTCCTGAGAGCATTCTGAATAAGACAGATGAAATAAACCAAGCGACAAATGCCGAAGACTGACTCATTTCAAATCAGTTCGTGCATGGAAATTCAAAGTCGACTCAGCTAAGAAGGAAGCTGGCGGTCTTGCAAGGGTACCTGAAGAAAGAAATTTTGGTAACTGATAGATGCCAGTGTGACTGTCTCATTCTGAATTTTAACAGCTTCTTTTGCTTCCACAGCCTGGTGCAAACCATCGCTCCATCTTCTTCCCTGAAATTTAGAGGGACAGCTGATTCAGCCGAAAATACGACAATGGCATAATAGGTGCCCTACAATCGAGAATGTCAAAGTCACCCAACGACCACGACTACGACCACTACTCGTAGAATGTCTTAACACAAAAGAAATGAAACTTGATCACTAAAGCCAAAAAGCCATGCATATTGATGAAGAACTTATGCCAGACATCACAGAAACCCTATATCAAGGGCAAACTATGGAATCGGAGAGAAAGTGCAGAGAAAACTTATGGAGGCAGTACCTGCATCACTCGTCCCGTGAACTCATCAACGATGAGAACATCCTGGCCCCGAACAATGTAGTTCACATCCTTAAGAAACAACTCCTTAGCTTTAATAGCATTGATTACATAGGACGCCCATTGCTCCCTTGGGTCATATAGATCAGTAACATTTAAAATGTCCTCAGCTGCTTCGTAACCAATCTCACTCATTAAGACTGACTTCTGCTTCTCATCAACCTGCCATGAAAGATACAGGTAATATCTGAATTAAGGGAGGTCACAAACTCGAGACCAAAAGGTAAGCCACTGAGCAAAAATAAATATCAGAATAAGGAATAGCAATGAAGAGAACCCTACATCTTCAATTGAATGCCCGAATATATTAGAAAAAGAATGATTCCTTCCAGTACTAACTAGATCAAGAGGACTCGGCAGGACATACAGGTTGCAAGTCAAGCTTGTCAGCACCCTGTCACAAGGTGTCGGCACAAGACAAAACTCGAAGAGTACTGCGCAAATATTGAATCACATTATATGGATACTTTATACTGCGCAATCATAGACAGATAAATATAATAAAGATTTAGCTGAACACCCTGATCTGAGCGGGATATAAACTGAATTCTTTATATGAGTCATCAATTTATTGGACTACATATGCCAAAGTAACTTACTGTATAGTGGTATTCACGTTGAAATGCACTTGCAATTTTTGCGGCTTTAATGTAGCGCTCACTCGGTTTCTCAGCAGATCCGGATATGATGAGTGGAGTGCGGGCCTCATCGATAAGGATGGAATCCACTTCGTCAATTACACAATAGTTGAACCCACGTAACACTAGCTCCTCCTTGCTCTACACAAACATCAGGTACATAAAAATTCAAAAAACCACATCAATTTCGGAAAGACTGCTCAAATAAATTTAAGCAGAGTCGAACTTTTGTGCCACGACGTTGAGCAGCAATACGTTAAGGAAATTTTTCTGCTGCATTTGATTAAAATGGCCGAGCGACCGAATTAAAAATTAATAACATTAATAACCTAGAGGGGTTTTCGTAAGTTGCAAAAACAATAGCTTTCAGACTTACAGTAGCTAAGTTGTCTCGCAAAAAATCAAAACCGAGCTCACTGTTTGTTACATAAGTAACATCACAACCGTAATTCTCCCTCCTTTCCTCCGGAGTCATCCCCTCTGAGTAAATCATAATGACAGAGACACGCCTGACGTTAGCAACAGCATAACCTTAAATGAGGAACTTTTTTACGCAAATCCTCAAATAATTGAAGCTGCATCAAAAAGCACAAATTCCCTAAAATTGCGTTTCTCTTCTACCATAACGAAACTAGCGAGCAGAAAGGAAGGAAAAGTGGAAAATATACGTTGAATTAGACCCACTCGGAGACCCAAGAAACGGTGAACTTGGCCCACCCATTCACAATCACGTCTGGCCAAATAGTCATTCACCGTGACGACGTGCACCCCTTGCCCCGTCAAGGAATTCAGAAAGGCAGGCAGGACTGCGACGAGCGTCTTCCCTTCTCCTGTTCTCATTTCTGCAATTTGTCCTTTGTGAAGCACGATTCCTCCTACAAAATTGGAAATTGTTGTCAGCAGAAGTAAAAAATCCCCAGAAATTTTAATTCCAGATATATGGCTTAATTCTACCCAGTGTTCAAGTTCTAAGAGTGACGAACCTACTATATGAACTGCCTTCGTCATATGTACAAAGCAAGAGCGTATGAGCAAAGAAACACAGAGCACGAGGGGAGTCCAAACGAGTACCTATGAGCTGTACGTCAAAAGGCCTAAGTCCAAGCACCCGTTTCGAAGCTTCTCGCACAACCGCAAAGGCTTCCTGTTCAAAGAATAGGGCAAATCCAATCAGACCTGTACAGGTTTAAACCCTGAACGAATCTGAACGTTCAAAAAACAGGAGAAGCATTGCGTTTGCTGCAGCATGAAACCTTATCAATTGGCACTGTTTAATCCATGAACGACGAACATATGCACTGTACCAAAAAATGCTGTAGGCTACACTTCGGATGGTGCCAATAAATTCCCTAATCTAGTCATAAAATTATGCAGAGAATCAGAATTTGACGAAAAACATCACAAATACGCTCAATTCCTCAACAAACCGCTCAATAAAATAATAATTCTGCACTATAGAGGTATCGATAATTCAACATCCTCGACGTAAGGAAAAGCCATAACGAATCCGTGATCTTGAGAATTCATATGATTATCACTTTCACAAAATGATAGAAACCTGGCGTTGGATCATTTATTCTCAATTTCTGATAAGCACTAACCTAAATTGCCAAGAATTAATGATTCATTCCTAAATAACGAATCGTACTAATCGACTCAATGTTGAAACAAAAATTTCCTATCCATCGAAAAGAATTATGAAACTATGCTCGTAATTATACATTCAATTCATCGTCTCACAACCATAAATCAAATTACAATCGTGTCTACTTGCGAAATGGCAGAGAATTCATACAGGTAAGAGAGAATCCAAAGACTCCCCGCTCCGGGAACGCTTCTGCAACTCCGCAGTGCGAGCCCTAAGCTCCTCATCATCCAAAGCTTGCATCTCCCCTTCCAGGCCGCTCACTTGCGCCACTTGACCAGAATACTGTTGCCTCGCCGCCTCCCCCGTATCGGCCCCCTTAAAAAGACCACCAAGCAATCCTCCAAGACCAGCCCTCGGTGCACTCACAGCCTCCTTCCGCCTACTACCCTGGCCACGACGAGGAGACCAAAAATCACCTCGATGTCCATTAAAACCCGAGCTCCCGGCCCCGGAAACGCCACTCGAGTCGCCAATACGGCCGCCGCTGCACGTGAATCCCGACGACGGCGAAGACGAGCCGGACGGAGACTGACTGCTGAGTGTTACAGTGGAGCTGGTGCGCGAGAGAGGCGACTGCGAGGAGCTCGTCGGCGATGTGCCGCTGTGGCCCGCGATGTTGGCCAATTCGCTGCTCACGAGCGCGGCCATGGTGTGAGCCGCCATTGCTACGAATTTTTTCCTACAATCCTAAAAGAAATTGGGCGAAAATTTGAGAATGTCTTGAGCCACCGCGATTCTGTGAATTGAGGCTCAGCTTGCTTGCTTGTGGCCTCCGTTGGTGCGACGCAACGTCCACCATAGCCAGTAAAACCTCAACTTCAAACTCCCAGGACGGAGACGACGATTTAGATGAGCTTTATCCACATGGATGAAATCTCTTTTGGATGTACAGACTGCATGGCGACCAAGCTACGAACGAACGGTCATCTACAAAATAGTGCTAATAACTTACATTGAGTTTCTATGATGGTTTCCTTGGCTTCGTTTGGGTCATTACGAAAGATCTATAACCACTGACCATTTAAAAATTTCCTCCATTTCTCATCAGCATTGAATAGAAGAATGCATATTAACCCCTAAACGCCGGGCTGGTCACCGTGGTGGAGATGCGGGTAGTGAACAGTTACAAATTCTGTGTTTACCGCAGAAAAAGGCACTGTTCTTGCGTTGTTCACTGGCAGGCAAGTGCTGCAGTCAGGCTGCCCGATCAGAAATCGAAGAAAGGGCAGCATGCAACCTATCACCGTCCTCAACTGTCTTCACACAATTTGGCATACCCAAAAATAATAAAGCATTCAATGAGTCTGATTCTGGGTTTTCATGACAACTTCCTTCTGCACGATTGCAATCAAAAAAAGAACGGATGAAAAACAGCTTGTTTACATCTTCCAAATTGCTTTTCTGACATCCATCGGACACAAAACGTCCGCCACGTCATTTAGGGGTTAACGCAAAATGGTTATTGCAAGGGACTGTCAAATAAATAAGGTAACTACACACAAAATCACACAAATAAGCAATTGAGCACAGTTCCCATTAACATATTGAAAGTCTTTTTGTGGGGTCTAGTTAGTAGTCAAAAGGGGATTCTAGATTTTTTTTTAGAAGGCATTTTTTGGACATCGCATGAATAAACCACAAATTTTCAAACTGCTGAAAATAGGTGTTTCTAAAATTGACTATAGACTCTCATGATTAGTGGGAATCACAGGGAGATCGGGAGGGTGTTACCCTGGGGGGTATAATTTCCAAATGTAACTATATCCCCCCCTTTGTCTTTTTAAGAATAGAAAGTCAAAGGGGGGATATAGTTACATCTAGAAATTATACCCCCAAGGGTAATGTCCTCCCGATCTCCCTATGAGTACATTTTAGACAAGAATTTGTAGTAGTTAGCTTCGGAAAGTAATCAAATTTAGGTGCAGTTATTTTACAGTGTATGACATTAAATTACAAAAATGTAAAGCACATCTTCTTGATACAGACAAACCTCGTACATGTTGCATTTTCAAGATTGCATACTATGTTTCTTCACCAAAACCTAGGCAATGGACATATACTCCACTACTTCCAATTGTATTGCTTTTGGGAACTCATGGACTTCTACATGTAGAATGACATGTAGTTCACAATTTGACATGTTAAATAGTCCTATTAGAGTTGTATAGAATATGAGAGATTCTCAAGATTTATAAGAAATGTGCATGTTTTTTTTATGTTGATTATGGCAAATATGATCTTAAAGCAATAAAGACGTTTTGAAATCCAAGCATCATGATCTTGCAATTGGTAAGGTTTTCTTTTTTAACTTCTAGGAGGGTGTACTAGCTCTAATAAGTTAACTAAAGGATTCTATGGTTGAATTTGTTCAAAAAAAAATATTGATGAAGATTCAGCCTTGCTTTGGAGAGTAGTATGTTGAAGAAGTTGTAGGCTTTTCAACGTGAAAGAACTTTAGGAGTTAATTACCCTAAAGTCCCAAAGTTCCCTTTGGGACACTAGGGTGGGCACTAGGGATTTTGATTAGGCTTGTGTGACCTCAATTTTTTATATGATTTCTTAAGACTTTTTTTGAAGATTCAAAAATACATTTACCGTATGGGAATATAGTTTTTATTTCAATCTATGCCTAGGAGCAAATGTTATACCACCATAAGCTTCAAAAGCAATTTTCTAGGTCTAAACAAAAATAAAAACAAGTTTTTTATAAAATTGGTGCCATTTTGCAACTTTGGCACTTTTATAGTTTAGACTGCATGGTTTGAAATGCATACTTGTCTTAGATGGCACTTTTACAATTTAGAATATGCAATTTGAAAATGGCATAAAGAATGGCATAAAGGATGGCACCATTTTAACAAAATTCCCTGTAGAAGAAAAAATTGAAATCAAAATAATAATAATTTTGTTTGTAGGTTAAGACCAAATATGTAAGATTGTAAAATTCTTAGCAAAATTTTTTGTCTACATCATAAAATTTGATTCATGCCATAATTAAGGTTGATGATGTGAAAGTTATAGAACTTTTTGTTTGGAAGGCCTTCATTGCATCTTTAGTCCTTGAAATGATATCATATAGATTCACTTTTGAACTCAATTTTCAGAAATTTTAACAAAAAACTCCAAAAGATTGACTTTTTTTGCTAGAGCAATCTCGCTATTGAGATTAGTATATTTAATAAAAAAATCTTAAGATAAGAAGATTCAAAGTCTTATAATAAATGAATCTAATCATGCAAGGTGCAAGAAATCCAATTTTCTTCACTTTTAACAGAAATATCTTAAATTTACATGGACAAAGTTTTTCAAATTTTGTCCACACATTCTTATACCAATCTAGTGCAAGATCCTATGATTCAATATGCACAAAAAAAAAATTAAGCAAAAAAAAAATCAAATCTTTAAAGTTTTCTGCTCATTGCAATAGGAATGACAGTTTTGACTAGTTTTGGATGAAGGAAAAATGCCTTTGGACTTTAGGGTTTAAGATTACACACATTAGAGAAAATTTTGACTCTCCATAGGGTTGTTAAGAAGCACCAAAAGGGACCCAAACATTACTTTCTTTTTGGCCTACATAGGAATTTTTCCCCTATTTCTGCTAATCATTGTCTTGCCAATTGTTAGAGAATTGGTATTCGAGCATTGGTACATGAGTAGTTTAATAGAGGATGGTTGTGACAACTACAATTTTATATTCAAAAGAGAATAGAAAATTAAGATATACTCCCTTTCATTCCCAATATTCACACAAGGTGAATCTTATTTTTGTCAGAGATTCTCTTCTTTTAGTAGCCTTGCAGGGGTCTTGAAATAGAGTGGTTTGTCAAACCTTCGCAGCCCTCCGGAGAGTCCAAAATTTCTCTAATGATTACTTCAAACTAGAAACCATAATTTTTATACACAACTCATCACCGTCATCAAACTGCAATCAGTCCCCGGGATGCAGAATTGGTTAACAGAAGTAAGTAACTAGGACTACGCTCGAAATAGAAGCGAAGGAACTTCGTCAGTACTGCTCAACTACAGGAACTCAAGGAGGAAATCCAAACACAATCATACAGCAGTGTCGATGCACAAACGGCAAAAAACGCCAGTTCTATTCGACCTTTTATTTATCGCGTGGTGAAGTCACCTTGAAACAAATAGTTCACGAAGACTGGTCCATCCAGGAATTACGCACAAACCAAGGGATTCTCATTCTACACCTCCGATCCAAATTTCATACTCAGTCGTGAATAATCCTGCTAACATGCTAAACCTGAGTTTACACACACCTGCACGAGAATATAGGAAGCATGCTCCGAGTGCAACAGTCAACGTATGCAAATGTTGATCCTCCCATTGCTTGCCAGGGCATCGATCGACCAGAGTCTGTAGGCTCAAAATCAGTCACTTCTTCATTTTTCCTGAGATTTTGCGACTGTTCCGTTCGTCTCCGGTTGGTCCACGCCGGCACCCAACAAAAGTAGGTTCAAAATCCGCATCACATGCTGTTCTTCAAATTCTTATGAGACACCGAGGCTACGTTTCCATGTGCAGCTACACTGCTATCAATCCAACTGCCAGTCAGACTGATACCAGCGAAACCCCTCAGTCCCCACTCACCCATCACATCGATCGATACCAGCCTGACAATACATGGAAATTGAGCCATATTTCATACAAAGTGTTCATGCAAAGTTTAGTTGTTGATGCGGCATGATTCTTCAGGTATTGGGCAAAGTTTGAGACTGCCACTGCACATCTGAAATTACGATATTTTTAATGAGCGACTAAACTTAATTAGCACGTTCAACATCTCGTATCCCTTCATCCACAGAAATTATTACATCCAAATGGACGATAACGTTTTGGGAATGAGTGGGATTTAAAGAACTCCGTCCCTGATCCGTTCAGGTATTTTTTCATTCATATCCCATTTCGAACCAGAACCAACTTGAAATAGTGCTCCTGTTCGCCGAGAAAGAGGCTCCTCTACGCTGTGCTCCTCAAATAATGAAATCACACAAAGGAACCAATTCATGATCACAATGAATTTTGGCAAGGCGTTATTGATTTCAAATTTCACTAGCAACTAAAAACCTCCAAATCAAATTTTCTTTGTTTCAAATTTGGCTTAATTATTTACGAAAGACCCAAGACGTCGGGTACTTGGACCTGCTTCGATGGTTCACTTTGGCTTGTTTTCCGCCAATCCGAAAGATCAGAGACCAAAAGTTCCTCAGTTTCTCATCAGCATTGAATAGCGAAATGCATATCACATACTCTGTTCTCTCACCAAACCCCAGGCAATGGACATACACTCAACCGCCTCCAATTGCACTGTCTCAGAGAACCAATGGACTTCTACATGCACTATGACAAATATGTTGAATTGTCCAATCAAATTTGTACTGTACAAAATATGAGAGATTCTCAGGATACACAAGAAATGTGCACTCCAAAGGAATGAGTAATTGTAGTGCGTTCAGTGTATCCAATCCCACACTCACTCTATACTCGTAGTATGACACTTGTAAGTTCAATGCGTGTGAAAGACAACTCCACAGCAACATGCAGAAAAAAGTACCAACTGTTTTAAAGACCATCTAAACAAACTACCACACAATGTCACCTCGTTGGCGACTCTCCATTCCCCATACTAAAAATATATCTGACTCAAGTTCCAACTCCTCATGCTGGGTTTGTAGCGGTGACTGCATAGTTCGATGGTTCAATAGCCCATTCTCACGTTCCAGTTCCGCATATTTTACCTCCCACCGCATGTTCTCGTAATTCGTTCGAGCCACTTGGGCCTTCAAACATTCGATCTGCTTGTGAGCATCAAGCAACTCCTGTTGAGTCTTCGCAAGCACTAGAAGTAAGGAACCTGGGTTGTTGAAATCGTCTCCATTGTGTATGTTGGGGGCAAGTTGTGAGCCTTGACCTTGCATGGCCGAATCCATTCTTGAATTGAGAGGCTGTCGGAGTTGTTGAATCGGTGAAGTCGTCGAGAGCTGGCCTTCTCCAGTAGGCATCTCCAAGGCTAGTCCAGGGACGCTTGGCAGCAGATTCCTTGAAGACTTCCGCTTACCAAATTCTGCATAAACCTTCAAAACCTGATCCCCGACTTGTTTCACCTTCTCCTCGTAAGGCAGGCTAGGGTCCAAGATCAAGGTTGGAATGGAGAAGTACGCACCTCCTCCGAGATCTAGTCGACCCGTGTGCTTCTGCTTCATGCAATAAAAAGAATCAATTTGATATGCAACCTCGCCCTCAGCGAACGTATCATATAAACCAAGAGGCACTCTCTTAGACTTGTCACCCATGCCTCTCGTCACAGGAAACTTAATTCGAGGTTCATACTTGTCGGAATTGGGTCTACTATACACTGCTCCTCGAGGAATGACGTCTCTAAATTTAATCCAAACATATGCACCTTGGAACAAAACTATGGAAATGTAGATGTCTCTAAAATCTAAAGAACCGGACGAGCCTGCTTTAGAACCGCCCCTGCCAATGTAACCTATGAGATAAAGGTAGACAAAAGACAACAGAACGACTGCTGATACCACAATGGCATCTGCTAATCTTCGTCCACCAATACGCAGAGACTCCTCTTTCTCACTAACCAATGAAGTCAGATTCAGGCCGCAAAATATACTCATTTTTAAAGTACAAGTAGTAATTCGCATACACAAATAGCGAAGCTGACGCTCGAAGATATCTTCTGAATAGCCGGACACCGATGAGCGAATCCATAAAGCGACATCATCCTGCATTCCTCTAATTCGCGACGAGTTCTCTAATACCTTCAGCTCTTCAACCTTCGTGTACAACTTCTCCAATTCATCACCGATTTCTGTCACCTGCTTCATGACGACCAGGAATGGATCCTTCGTCATGGCTGGAGTTGTGAAAAACCAACCTTCTCCAAGAAATCAGCCTTTACGCTCTAAAACGCAGCAATTCGATGTAAGATTACTGCCTTAGCGGCGATATCCTAAGCCAATCGCCCTCACTGTTCCAAAATATCTTCCCACAACAGATTCGTCAGGAGCTTCACCAAATTCCTACCGTTCTATAAAAAATTGGATGTCTACAGCAAGTGGGCAGCGGAAGTCCATGTCCTTGACCGGATACCTCGTGTGTTTTTCCGCATCAATAACCGAGCACGAGAATAGGGTTTACAAGTTCTACTTCACTTTCCAAATAACAACAGAGGCTAGAAATCACACTGACTGTCCGGGGTCTGAACTTCCACGACTTCTAGAAGTTCAGACAAAGAGCACCTCCCCCACCTCCTACTCTCAAATCTTCCGCAAGCTCTTGAGACAGAAGGTCCAATAGGCAAACTCAGAAACCTCAAGCCAACAGCGAGTGCATAGTGCCACCTTCCTTCCGAGCCAAGAAGAACACTTCCCAGCAGCCCGAATTGCACCCCTAGATCGGCGATCGCTTCAGCAGTTCCCAATTCATCCTACTCAACTGGAGGCAACGAAGCCCAAGAGAGAAGAGTACATTCGAAAGGTCCTCCAAGTCTCTGCAAGCGAACTGGCTTGGTGGAGCAAATGCGAAGCTTTCTTATACAGAGAACGAGGAGGAGAGAAGGAGGACTGAGGCAAGGGCAGAGGGAGGAGGAAAGGAGGGGAAAGGAGGGGAAAGGAGACGAAAGGAGGAGGAAGGGGGAAGACGGAAGGGGACGAACGAGGACGGAGGCGAACGGAAGAGAACACAGGGAGACGGAGGGGGGACTGAAAAGGATGGACGAGAAAGGGTGTCGCAGTCACGAGCTTATCCGTGGAAGGACGCCGTCCTTGTGATAGGGACCAGCGTTCGGTAAGTTTATTGAGTTTTACTGGCTATTTTCCTTGAATTCCCAAATTGAACCGGTTTTGAAAGTACGAAGTCTGGTTATTTTCTATAAAATTTCTGAAAATAGAAATTTTATAGATTTTTTCACCGATTTTGTTCAGACGTTTTTAAATTGCAACTAGTTTTTTTCCCAATTCCATTGACTAACTTTGAACTAGCTATTGGTTCTTCCTTGATCATAGATAGGGACTCAATCAAATATGATTCAATTTTGGGACTAGTAGGTGCATTTTGTTTCTACAATAACAGGAAAAATCATCCATCAAACACCTTGTGTCTTCATCATTATTTTAGGATTAGCCTTTAAGAGACATGCCTATGACCACAATTTCAAAGTTTACAATCCTTCTTTCTATTTGCTACCATTTTGCAACTAAATATGAATGAAGTTTTTAATATTTATTTTTCATAGATGAAATCTGGTATCTTCTACAAGTGCTGAAAATTTCAGATTTCTTTGTGAAAATTTGAAATTACTATGAATTTTTTAAGAAAAAAATGAAGAATTTTTATATCAAATACAAAATATTCTAGAAAAGTCTAAAATTTTCACTGTAGATGTACATTATAGTTCACAACATCATGGTACAAACAAAAGTTAATGTCTCACTCTACAGTTAGAAAATCAACAAACCATGGTTATAGGCTCAAAGCTTATTTTGAGATAAAATATTGAAATTTATGAATTTTTCAAATTTTTTAATTGGAGTAGAAGCTGCACTTGGTAAGCTTCATTTCATTAGTTGGCCTGCTATTTCAAAAATATCATTTTATGGCTAAAATTCACATCCATAAATGGCCAAAATACATTGTAAGGGTCACTCTTGGATTTGGCATCTTCTTCTTTAGAAAAGTCTATAATACCATAATGAGGAAATTTGCAATACTATTCTTGAAAACTTTATTCATGCAATTTCCATGGGGCTACTTACAAGGCAACTCGGGGCAACTTCCAAACAAAAAATTGGATGAAAAAATGTTTTATTTTCATCCTACAGTATTAGGTGAAGTCATCCAAAGGACAGAGATTGATCACAACATCCTTTAGTAGGGTTAAACAATATTCATTTGCCTAGTAGACAATCCAAAGAGGAATTAAAAGTCTCCTTGAAGCAAGGTATGGATCTTGTTGCTTTCCTAAAGTTCGTGAGGTCAAAGCATACAAAAGTAAATAGTGCATAATGTTTTGACTTTACAACCTAAATGCAGTGCTTAGCAAGCCATATTCATATGAAGTGGATCTTAGCAGGTTGAAACATTTCAAAAAAAATATGAGAACCACTTTTTGTCAATGATTCTTTCAAAACTAAGCCTTAGAGGTTTGGCTTGTTACTTAAGGATTTAGGATCACTTTATTTTAGAACCTAATAACTATTTCTAAATCATCAAAGTCAACCAATAGGACTACGTAGATCATAAAATTAGGTCACAAATTCAGTCCCTAAGTTTTACATTGAAAACCAAATTTATTCTCTTTTTTATCCAATGGTTGCTTATGTGGTGTTTAAGTGACAATGTTTTGGTGCCAAAGATGTGGGCCTACATACTTATAAGTGGTTGGTTGTATATCCTTCATCCAATTTTTCTACTCACGTTTCATTTGAATCAATCCCATGGATTGTAAATTGAATCAAACTTTAAATTGAATCCAAGCCCTATCTATACAATAGCGTCAACTAAAGATGGGAATGAGAGGGAAATTAGTAAGGTGGGAAGTCTATGAGCGTGGATTCTTTGGTCAAGCAAATCCATTACCCTAATTTATAGATTGTTTTAGAATGCAATGTTGGGAATGGGTGCCTCTTCCTTCTTTTGTATTCCAACCAACTTCAAGCCTCCTAGAGGCCCGAAGCCCCCAAAACTCTCTATCATTGCTTATCCAATGAACTACTATTTGTGGAAGAAAAAATAGTTTCAATGAAGTTTATTGTACCTAGACCAACTGAAAGTTTTGTTGTGCCTACAAGAATTTTTTGTTACGATCAAGCATTTATTGTAGAATTCTCATTCAAAATACACTCGGGGGTAGTAGTTTGGCATATTGTTGGAGTTGCTTTTAGAAAGGAATAGTGGCAAGAAAACTTTGGAAGGGAACTATGAGGCCAAATTGAACCATTTTAGAATAAATCTTACTTTTCTTCAAAGAAAAGTATTGTATTCAACGCATAGGCCTCTTGAACATTCCCTATTGAATAATTCATTAATTCTGGAAAATTTAATTCATTTTTTTTCTAGATATAGAAATATTTGTTCTTATTGAAAATTATATTCCCAAAATTCTTGTGTATATTTCTAAAGTTTTTTCCACTAATCCCAACCACTTGATCTTATAGTCATTTTTCACCAAAAAGAGTCCATCAATGCCATTAATGTGTGGATGAAATCATGAATTTTTTAAGGAAAATTGCATGCATACAATTGAATTTTTTTTGTTCAAATATGAATGAATGTAAAAAAATAATTGTACTTTATGAAATTTTATAGATCACCATCTTGACAATCTCTCAAAATGTAAAAAAACACTTAGAGAGGTAGGAAGCTCCAATGGTTACTTTTCATAAGGTAAGTATATCCATTACGAATCCCAAACCAATTGAGATCCTTGGTCTAAGATCCAATGAATATTTACTTCTTAGGATCCCTCATCTTGTATTTTAAGGTTGTAAAAATTGCGATTGTGGAATTGGGGTTTTAAGGGTTGAAATTGGTTTGAAAAGTCATCATTTTATAAATCCAATGAGTTCACATCACCATGTAGCTTCTACACATGACAAAAGGATCATACATTATTCCACAAATTCAAGGAAAGCTTTTGGATTGCCACTAGAATTGTGTTGGGAATTTAGAGAGCCATATTAACATGCAAAAAGACAAGAATAGTCCCTAATAGGCTTCAGCTTAGGAAGCTATGTAACTTTGTTTTGATTGCTTATAATGACTCTTTTGAAAAACATGAGTTTGACCAAAATGAATGCAACCTAGACCTTGATTTTTCATTCTTTGCTAACTAAATAGGGATCCAATAAGTATGACAATGCGCACTAATCAAATCGTCTACAATGGGTTTCCTAACTTGATTATATTTGTTGAATTCGTCCAAAAAAATCTAGAAAATAAGCTTCAAACCATGGAATATTCCACGTAAATTTTTGTCAATTCATTTTGGAAGAAGATTATTCCAAGAAAAATCACATTGCTTTCCATTGTAGATCCCAAGGGGGGCCTCTTGGATGCTAATGTGGCTCTCTTCATTCCCAACATGGTTCCAGGCAAGGACAATACAAAGTATCCCTTCCACCTTACTTTAAATCCTTTGAACTCTAGGTCTACCACTAAGTGCAATTTCTACTACTTTATCATGCCAAGAGCAAAAATTGGGGTTAGGAGAAAAGATTTCAATTGGAATGGTGCCATCACAATGGATCTTTTTTCTTTATCACATGATAAAAATGGTCTCAACTTGACCAATGGGAGTGCTCATATTTTTTTTCTTGGCTTGGTCCTATTGTAACTAATAAGTGTAGAGAGCCCAAAAGTAGCCAAACCTAAACTTGACACTTTACCCTTAGAAAAATACCAAGGTTCAAACATGCATAATTGATAACTTTCAAGATCATGTAGGTATGAAGATCACACCTATTGGTTCATAAATCATGTCATTTTTGGCAAGTACCTAGAGGACATGTCTCATCCTTTCAAGATTAGGAGATGATCATATTCTTTATTATCAAACTAAATGGTTAGATTTTTGAAAGTTTTTGTTAGCCATTCCAAGACATTCTCCAAATCTATAGGTTCTACAGGTTATTGGCCAAATCTACAAGTTCCCACTGACAAAGCAATTGACAAACTTTGGTCAATTTTTTGTCAAATAGGACACAGTTTCCCTTGTAGCATTCCAACTCACTAAGGAAGACGTTCTTTGGATACTATATGCTACAAGGGCTCAAGATTTTATTCAAAAATGATTTTATATCAACAAGAGTTTTAATTTTGAGGTAGTATTCATTCTCATGACCAAAATCAATATGTTGGCTGTGCAAGATTTTGGAATGTCAAATTTTATTTAGTGTGGTAATCAATTGTGATTATCCTAGCCATGAGTGCAATAAATTTCTTCACCTGAGAGGGAGAGGGTTATAAACTTATAATGTTTTAGTCCATAACTCTATACTCTAAATAGGAACCATGAGCCCAATCTGGCCATAAAGAGAACAATTAAACATTATTAACCCCTGAAGTTCCAACGTCCCTTTGAGGGACACTTGGAATTTTGGGTGGGTTTGTGTGACTTTATCTTTTGATATGATTTTTTGAATCTTTTTTTGAAGAGAAAACACATTAGCTTCATGGAAATATAATTTTATTTCAATCCATGCCCGAGAGCAGATGTTATGCCATCCTAATCCCCCAAAGCAATTTGCTAGGCAAAAACCAAAATAAAATAAAAAATTGAAATAAAAATTTTAAACATTTGTTTCTCATAGATTATAATTTTGTCTATGTGGTAAAATTTGATTCATGCCATTGAGGTTGGTGATGTGAAAGTTATAGAGCTTTTTGTTTGGATGGCAATCATTGCATCTTGAGTTCTTGAGAAGACATCTCTAGGGATTTGTTTTTTAACTCAATTTCAAAAAAATAAAAATAAATATTCCAAAAGGTTGAGTTTGCTTGTTAGAACAATCTCATAGTTGGGATTAGTGTATTTCAATTCCATCTTAGAGCTCTCAACAATTTAGATGTTCATTGGCTATCTCATATCTACTTTCACTTCAACAATTCTTTCAAAGAATGAAAATCCAATGTTTGTTCCTATTTTTTTCTTAGATTCTCAACTCAATTCTTCAATATATAGAATTGTGAAGCCAAAATCAATAGTGCACAAATTTTAAGTTAAGAAGATTCAAAGTATTGTAATCTAGTCACGCAAGGTGCAAAAAAAACTAATTTTCTTCACTTCAAACTTAAGGATCTTGGAATGCACATGGACAAAGTTTTTTTGAAGTTTCATTCACAAATTCTTATACCTATCTCGTGTGAGATCCTATTATGGTTAAATATGCAAAAAAAAATAATTTTTGAAGGTTTTAGCTAGGAATGGTAGTTTTGAACTAGTTCCAATGGGAAAAAAAAGACCCCATGACTTTAGGAGTTAACCCTAGAAGGATGCTTTGGACAATAAGTGTCCAATGGACAACTTCACCTGAGACTGTATGATGGGAAAAAATATTTTTTCATCCAATTTTTTTATTTGGAGGGTACTTGAGTACATTTTCAATGAATAATATTACAAAGGCCTTCATTATGGTATTCTTGACTTTTCTAAAGAAGAAGATGCTTAACCCCTAAATGATGAACTGGTAACCATGGGGAAGGCAGGTTGTGCACTGTTCAGCATCCACTATCTGACCATGAGTGCCCAGTGTTGCGGAAGCCTGCATTTCCAGTTGCCCTCATCAAAATTGCAAGAAGGGCAACCTATGGCCTAACATCATGTATGTGTATTTTTGTGTCAATTTCTCTATGTCTATGCACTCTAAAAATATGAATGCATCCATATGATGTTACTTCTAGCCCTCCATGATGCAGCATGTCTCCACGATTGTGTTAAAAAGAAACCAGATGAAAAAATGCATTCCTACATCCTACAGATTACCTTCTTGTTTTTCATCAGACAAAAAACGTCCACATCAGCGTTTAAGGGTTAAAAAACGGATCACCCTTGTAGTGTATTTTGACCATTTCATGCTATTTTCTCTTGATGTGAATTTCAGCCATAAAAATGATATTTTTTGAATTTGAGTCTAACTAATGAAATGAATCTTATCAAGTTCAGTTTCTACTCCAATTGAAAATTTTGAAAAATTCATAAATTTCCATGCATTATAGCAATCTGAACTTGGGGCCTATAACCATGGTTTGTTGAATTTCTAATTTTAGAGTGACACGATAACTTTGGTTTATACCAAGATTTTCTGCACTGTAATATACATCTATGTTGAAAATTTCAGATCTTTTGAGTATATTTTGTATTTGATATGAATTTTCTTCATTTTTTTCTTAAGAAATTCACAGTAATTTCAATTTTTTCCAAAAAAATTTGAAATTTTTATGACTTGTATTTTACATATGATTTCATCTCTGAAAAATAAAAACAAAAAATTTCATTCATATCTAGTTGAAAAATGGAAGCAAACAAAGTGATGAATAGGGAAGCTTGAAATCAGTGGTCATGGGCCCGTCCTTCTAGGGTTAAGCTTACACAATTCTTCATATACACAACTCATTAGTCATCACCGCCATCAAACTGCAAACAGTGCCGCCGGATGCAGAATTGATAACATTCGTAACTAGGACTACGCTCGAAACAGAACCCAAGGAACTTCGTAAGTAATGCTCAACTTACTGCAGGAACTCAAGGAGGAAATCCAATCACAATCATACAACAAAGTCGATTCATAAACATTCATAAACATAAAAACGCCAGTTCCATTCGACCTTCATTTATTTTCGCTCGGTGAAGTCACCTTGAAACAAATAGTACGTTCTCGAAGTCTGTTCCATCCACGAATCACTCTCAAACTAAGAAAAACGCATTGTAAACCTTCAAATATCATACTCAATCGTGAATAATCCTGCTAACATGCTACAACTGAGTTTACACACATCTGCACGAGAATATACGAAGCATGCTCTCAATGCAACACTGAATGCAAATTTCGATATTTCCATAGCTTCCCAGGGCATCGACCAGAGTCTGCAGCCTCAGAATCAGTCACTCTTGGCTTCCACTCCTCACTTTTCCAGATGTTTGGCAACTGTTACGTTCGTCTCCGGTAGGTCCTCGCCAGCACCCAACAAAAGTGGGTTCAGAATAGTCATAAACTGTTCTTCAAATTAATGTGAGACACCGAGGCTACGTTTCCATGTGCAGCTAGACTGCTATCAATCCAACTGCCAGACTGATACCAGCGTAACCCCAGTCCCCACTCACGCATCACATCGATACCAACCTGGCAGGCTGGCAGTACATGGAAACTTAGCCATATAATTCATAAAAAGTGTTCATGCAAAGTTTAGCCGCTGATACGGCATGATTCTTCAGGTATTCGGCAAACCTTGAGATTGCCACTGCACATCTTAAACGACGATGGTTTTAATGATAAGCGTTCATAAGCGACTAAACTCAGCATGTTCAACATCTTGTATGCTGTATCCCTTCATATATAGAAGTTACTACATCCAAACGGACGATAACGATTTGTGGAAGCGATTTACAGAACTCACTGATCGGTCAAGGTACTTTTTTATTCATATCCCCATGCGAACCAGAACCAATTTGAAATAGTGCACCTGCTGGCCGAGGAAGAGGCTCGTCCACGCTCTGCTCCTGATACAATGGAATCAGAAGAAAAAACCATTTCACCACAATTTTGGCAAGACGTTATTGTTTTCAAATTTCACAACCAACTTAGTACCTTCAATTAAAAGTTCCTTTGGTTCAAATTTGAGTCAATTATTTACAAAACTGACCCAAGCCGTAATGTACTTTGACCTGCTTTGATGGTTTACTTGGCTTGTATCCATCAATTTGAAAGATCAGTGGTCAAACTTTCCTCCATTTTTCATAAGCATTGAATAGCAAAATGCATCACATAATCTGTTCTCCCACCAAACCCCAGGCAATGGACATACACTTAACCATCTCCGATTGCACTGCCGCAGGGATCTAATGGACTTCTACATGCACTGTGACATGTGCTTCACAACTTGATATATTAAAGTGTCCAATCAGATGCGTACAGAATATAAGAGATTCTCAGGATATAAAACAAACGTGCACTCAAGGGGAATGTGTAATTGCAATGCATTGACTGTACCCAATCCAACACTCACTCTATGCTCTCAATATGATACTCACAAGTTCAACAAGTGTGAAATCTAACTCTAAAGCGACAAGCAAAAAAGACTACCAACTGTTTTAAAAAAAAAACTACAAAACTACCACACCTTGTCACCTAGCCAACGAATCTTCATGCTCCATGTCGAGATATATATCTGTATCCAAATCCTGCTCCGGATGCAGGGTTTCTAGCTGTGACTGCATAATCTGATGGTTCAAGAGCCCATTGTCACGTTCCACCTTTGAAAAGATTTTTTCCAGCTCCAAATATTTTCTCTCCAACTCCGAATATTTTACCTCCCACCGCATGTTCTCGTAATTCGTTTGAGCCACTTGGGCCTTCAAACATTCGTTCTGCTTGTGAGCATCAAGCAACTGGTGTTGTGTCTCCAAGAGCACTAGACGTAAAGAACCTAGGTTGTTGAAATCGACTCCATTGTGTATATTGGGGTCAAGCTGTGAGCCCTGACCTTGTATGGCCGAAACCATCCCTGAGTTGAGAGGCTGTCCAAGCTGTTGACTCGGTGAAGTCGCTAAGAGCTGGCCCTCTCCAGTCGGAATCTCCATGGCTAGTTCAGGGACGCTTCGCGGCAGATTCCTAGAAGCCTTCCGCTCTTCAAACTAGTCTGCATAAGCCTTGAAAACTTGATCCCGGACTTGTTTCACCCTCTCCTCGTAAGGCAGGTAGGGGTCCAAGCTCAAGGCTGGAATGCGGAAGTAGGCACCCCCTCCGAGATCCAGTCGACCCAAACTATGCTTCGGCTTGTTGCAGTAAAAAGCAGCAATTCGATATGCGACTTCGGCCTCAGCAAAAGTATCGTATAAACCAAGAGGAACCCTTTTCGACTTGACCCCCACGCCTTTCATCTTAGGAAACTTAATTCGGGGTTCGAACTTGTTGGAATCACGTCTGTGATACACTGCTCCTCTAGGAATGACATCTCTGAATTTAATCCAAACATACGCAGCTTGGAACAAAACTATGGAGATGTATATGTCTCTAAAATCTAAAGAACCGGATGAGCCTGCAGTAGAACCACCCCTATCGATGTAACCTATGAGATAAAGGTACACAGTAGAAAGCAGAACAACTGCCGATACTACAATGGGCCATCTTGGAGTGAAGGATTCCTCCGATAACACCACCAATTTGACATCCTTGACTTCACATTGTTTGATAGATTCCAAGATAAGTGTTCTTAAAGGCCCTGGAATAAGCTTGTCAAGAAATGGATAACGAAACTGTCTCTCAGAAAATGGGCGAAACCTTTCCAAAACCGCCAAAAACTCTTTAGATTCCATAAAAATTTCCAGGGCATCACTGTCGCTCAAAACCACCTCATCAACTTGTCGTAACGTGAAATCCCTCTCCACTCCATGTAATCACCAACCAATCAATCAATGTTGAAAGCGAACTAAAAAATATTTTATAATCGAGGTTGACACTATATTTGCAACAATTCCAATAGTTGCTATTCAGACCAAATGAGTGAAGATGCTTCCTTCTTCTTGAGATGAGCAATGATGCAAGAAATTGCAAATCACAGTTACTACTAACCAGTGCTCACTGCAAGCGATTGTAGACAGGTTAGTGCTCCCCAGCTCCATGCTTCAAATCGTTCTACGTCTAAAAAACATCGCCATGACAAAAGATCATGTAAGAATCACTCGGGGCAGTCAATCTCCTCCAGGTCTTCCATAGTACAAACTAGTTGTAGAATTATGCACACCCTGGATTCCCGATGCTCTCAGATGACCAGTTCTAAAGCGTCAGATGAAAAATTGAAAGAGATTCATCAACACCAATTCAAGATTGATCACCCCCACCACAGCCCCTCTCAACAGCGACAACCTCCTTTCAAGATTGACACAAATCTCCTCCACGGACGGATTTGTTCTTCTCTCGATCGCAGACACACAAGATTCGGAACAGGCCAAACGAATGATTCATAGTGACTTACAGGAAAAAACCTGTGCGACTCACACGGATGCAATGTTCTATGACGGTGTCCCCAAATGCAACCCTCGATCGGCGATCGCTTCAGCAGTTCTCAATTCATCCAACTCTACAGGAGGCAGCGAAGCCAACGAGAGAAAAGAGTACATTTAAAAGGTCCTCAGTCGTGGTTCAACCAACCAAGTCCTGCATACACTCCTCAAAGAATCACGTCTCTGAATGGAGTCCAAACGAGGCAGCTTCCAACAGAACTACACAGATGGCATGGATGTCTCCAGACCTAAAGAACTGCACGAACCTAAGCCAATTGCCTCCACTGTTCCAAAGTATCTCCCAGCGATCATACACAAACAGATTCATCGGTAGCTTCAACAAAAATTGGAGGTCTACAGCCAAGTGGGCAATGGAAGTCCACGTAATTGACCGGATACCTCGAGTGTTTTTCATGTCAACAACCGAGCACAACAATAGGGTTTACAATTCCTACTCCATTTTCCAAATAACAACAGAGGCTAGATATCACACTGTCTGAGGTCTGGACTTCCACGACTTCTAGAAATTCAGGCAAAGACCACCTCCCCCACCTCCTAGTCTCAAATCTCCCGCAAACTCCTCAGACCAGAAATCTCAAGCCAACAGCGGGTAGGGAGTGCATGGCATCACCTTCCTCCCGAGTCCAGAAGCCGAGCCAGAAGACCACCTCCCAACAGCCCGAATTGTGCCCCTAGATCAGTGATCGCTTCAGCAGTTCCCAATTCATCCTACTCGACTGGAGGCATCGAAGCCGAAGAGAGAAAGAGTACATTCGAAAGGGCCTCCAAGTCTCTGCAAGCGAACTGGCTTCATACACCAAATGCTACGCTTTCTTATACAGAGAACGAGGAGAAGGGAAGGAAGACGGAGGCCGGGACAGAGGGAGGAAACGGGAGGTAGCGGACTAGAGGGAGGGGAGGAAGGAGGCGGACGGAGGGGGACGGAGGACGGAGGGGAAGGGGTGCTGCAGGGAGGAGGAACCCATTTGGGGGGGGGGGGGGCACAATTAACACAAATTTAGGCATTTTTGCACTTAGAAGGTGCGATGTTGCACTTGGCTTGTACGCCATATAAAATAGACAATTTTAAATTTTAGGGGGGGGGGGGATTTTTCCAAAATATCATTAAGTGTTTGTAGAAAAAGATGTTCAAAGAATAATCATCATATTGCTTAGAAATTTCAATTACTTCATAAAAAAACTCATACACTTTTGAATGCACGCTACTCATACTGTAAATTATAGTGTAGTTCACACTAAAGTATTTCTACACGCCTACTACTAGAAGGTCTATAACACACTACATAACATAGTACTTCTCTAGTACATATTCAAATCATTTTGTAGACGTTCGTCATCGAGGTCCTCCATCTGCATCGCCATGTACTCCAGAAGATGCGGTTTAGCCTCAGTTGGAATGATCACTTTGTCTTCTGTTTGTACACCATGCACTATGATGTTAGACACTACTACGTGACCAATTCTACCTCGATGAGGAACATCCATCCATGAATATATAGCAACTTCCTTCTCAATCCAGGCAAACCTCTCCCCAGACGGTTCCCATGTGGATTCCATGCAATTTGTGTACCTCACTCTATTACAGCCTGTTTCTTCTTCTACTCTTGATCTCATAGAAGGCCAATACCAGAGGACTTTCATCTTTGAAGCCCACCTCCCCTGACCAAATTCCAATACCTTTCCAATGTAAAAAGGTACCCCTCCTCTTACTTCCCTCAACTCCATAGTAAGTGCCACAAACTGGCCTATAACAATGTCATTCTCTGGATTGAATGGAGGAAAAGGATCTTCATTTGCATCTTGTACTGTTTGTACTCCTGCATGATGACTTCCAACTCTATTCTTCCCTCCAGTCACCCTTCGTGATACTTCTTGTGGCGGTCTATCCCTTCGTGGTCCAAAATACCCCCTTCTCTCTGGATTAGGCATTGTTGCCATTATCAAGTCTACAGCTGGAGTCTTTGTTGTGTTTCCATTTGCATCTGCAAATACACTTGAATTTATACCTTCTTCCTCCACATGTGGAACAACATTGCCATCCTCGTTCTCGTTCAAAATATCGCTTGGCCAAAATGGTAAATCATGGGCCCCTTCTCTATTTTGTTGTGGAAAATCTTCAAGATAATCCTTGAATGCATTCGTTTTGTCCACAACTTCCATGTTCTTCATCCGGTCTGCGCCTCTCAATATTAACTTCTGTTTATATGCAATGAACTCGTCCAATGCTTTCAATTCTCTTTGATCAGCTGCAAACACCTCCGCGAGGTCTGGTTTGTTTGATAAACTTGGTAGTGAGTTCAAACACAAATGTCCATTTGATGGGCCCCACTCATCAGAACTAAAATGTTTGTGCTGTACACGGACCAACCCATTTTCCACGTAAAACCTCATATGGTGCGAAAATGTTATCCCCGTCAATTGATCCCTACCCCGTAGCAAATGAGGTGTGATAAATGCCTTCCAATCACGAACGTGTTCAAGCTTGCGAGCACTCGTAAAAGCCTCAGTATAAGATGTCCCTTTCTCCACCAACTCCAACATCTCCTCCAATGTATCTATATCTCTCCTCTTCAGGACGTTTGAAATTACACTGAATCTCTGGTCAATGTCCTCATGCGTGTGTCCCACTATCAAAAAACAGAGATGAACTTCCTTGAAAAAACCAAGCCCAACTAGTGCGGCACACATGCCAAACATATAGATGTTTTTGTTCTCCCTTGTGGTGTTATCAGCTTGAATCCTCAATGTCGGTGGCAACGATCCTTTCCTACGCTTCACGTCACATATTACATTCATAACTGACGTTATGACTTGATTGCTATCATGCTTGTGGTGAGCGTCTATCCACACATCTGCATACAGTCCAATCCCATGTACCAAGACACCGCAAAGATGAGTCTTCACGAATCGAGATTCAATGTTCTTCACAGATTGTCTCATCTTCGGTATCATGGTTGTATTCTGATCCATACCGTCCACAATCAGACACATGAAAATGTCTGGAGTGATCATTGCAGATCTCTTGAACAACCAATAATCTCTTCTCTCTTCCATTTGAATTCGAATGTGCACAATGTACAGTTCTTTAATTTTCACCTTCGCTGCTGCATTTGTTGTGGATTCCATTCCACACTTGTACTCCCAACAATGGTAACACTTTGAGAATCTTGAGAATGGGGGAATCTGCATATGTGGGAACTCCTTCCACCATAGACGACAAAATGAGCTCATGGACAATTCAGTTCCGTCCACCAATTTCTTCACTTCTTCATTCACATACCGAAACACATCCAACTTGCTCGTATTCATTGGCAACAAAACCAATGGTAACACCACATTGTCCTTCTTCCTCCGTACCGATCGATGGGGTTGCTGACATCCAGCTTCATTCACGAAAATGTCAAGGCTTTCCCTAGCAGCTGACATTTTCGCACTTTCCCTCCCTTGACATGTGTTTCCATGAATAGCTGCCACTCTGCCATATATGTTATGTGATGTCTTCAACTGCTTAAAACGCCTTTGGGAATAACCCAACGCCGCGGCGAAGCAAGCATTGCAAACCACTCTACCATCTAATTTTGTCACATACTTGTCTCTTGTGTGCCCCTCAGTGCGCGTGTAGAAAGCATTTAGCATTTGCATTATCCACGTAGCCCTTGCTTCATACTTTTGACCCCATGCCATGTACCGTTGATCCAAAATGTATTTTGCATCGATAGCACGTAAACAATTGCATTTACATGCTCCTCTTTCCTTCGCAGACAATGCACTTTCAAGAGTAACTTTCTCACTAGCTGACTCCCCTCGTTCTCTTGGACTTCTCATCCTTGCCCTTCGATTCGTCATTGAATACCTTCTTCTAGGTGTATGTCCTGGCATTCCTTGTACTCCTGTTCCGTCATGAACACGAGCTTCGGATTCCTGTGTCATAAGAGAACTTCGTTCAGTTGTACTTCTTTCACCATGACTTGGCGGGGTCGCATTTGAAGCGGTGGGGCTCTCCTCTGTGTCATGAAAATCAAACTCTGGTGTTGCAATAGGAGGAAAGGTAAAACTTTCTCTTTCCGTTCCAAGAACATTCATTGTCCTCAATTATGAAGGATGTGCCCAACGGATTGAAGATTGGCGCCACCGTATGACCTTCTCTAAGCAATCAATAAGGAACTTCCCCACTACCTCACCAACCCATTCTCCTTCGTGTAAGGCATGTATAACACGAACTGCAATTTCAAACGGACGTAACTTCAATTGATGAAGTTCATCACCACATGTGAAACTTGTATCGACCACACCAACTCCCACAACATTCCCATCGTTCCCAAGAAGTTGCACCATTCCATTCGTAGTGTGGGAAACTCCATTGATAGGTACACGGTCTTCTTCTTGAAAAAGTCTTCCTCGTACCACATGTGTCAATCTTTCCCCTATGGTCCTTCGTTCAATTGGAACCTCTGAACTACTTGCGCCATTGAAGACCACTGGACTCCCAAAAGCTTGCATTGCTATTACCTTCAGTCAATTCTGCACAGCCATTGTTCACATGGTCATGCAATGTGCATTTGTTTTCTATTACTGTCATATCCCTTCAATTTGTTTCTATACATATACAAAAAAGGTAAATTTGAGGTACCATGACTTGGAAGGAATTCAAAAAACACCAAACATGAGTGAAACAAAATAATGCTCTTAAAAACATCAACAAAGAAAACATGCTAACAATGACAGATAGATCTTTCATCTCTTCCAAATTAATGTATAGAAAAATTCCCAGAAGAAGCTACATCTATCCTCACAAGTTGTAATTTGAACTTCCACTTCAAACACTTTATTGCTCTTCACTATATTCATAGTTTTCTTTCTTTTTCTTACAAATGTAACTATTCTATGTCTGATATCTTGCATTGACACTCTAATGTCCCAATAATTACAGACATTTCAAAACATCACACTCGTTGCCTTTAAGTATAATGAAGTCACATTGAGGACACATAAGCTATTGCATGTATTCTAATCTACCAACGTGTCAAATAAATGTTTTTGTAATCATTACATTACACCTTTCTAGATGTACATGACATTCAATGCAAAATTATGGTTACAATTTAGGGTTCACAATTTAATTCAATATATAAACCCAAGTACTGTAAATGAAAAAAGTATCATCAAATATCCCTTTAACATGATTGTTCTATGTTTGAGTATAATTCTTTAAAAAAAATTCTTGTATTCCTAGTGTTCAATGACTACCAAGAAAAACTTTCAAATATTGACATGTACTATGAATTATTCTCTTCGTGATGTCCTTCAAAATAATCTCTCTCCATAGAAAGTAAATTCCATAACTTGGAGTAAAATGATTATTTCGTAGGGTCTACACTACTTATCCCTAGGCCATACTATTACGTAGTGCTTGTTCTCTTGGTTTTGAAGCACTTGAATTGTGTAAGCTCAGGATGATTCTTATACTTCCTCACTTGTTTTTATACTAAACACTTTTTCAAGTACACTAAATAATCATTTCAGTGTAGTACATTCAAAATACCACGTGTCCAAGATATTCATGTCTATGAAGAAAATCAATTCAATTCTCTATCCATGTGTTCCACATACAGACCTTCATGCCTGGATGTACAGTACATTTTCACCCTCTTCATTGAAATGTGCTCCTAACATACATTCATTATGTAGACTTCATGGCATAACAAGTAGATGCCCTGACAAAGTCTTCATTGAGTTCATATGTAAAACAAAAGACGTTTTTCATATTAGCGATCTATTATTCATCAAGTCTTAAAAAAATCATCTAACAAATGACAAGACTAAAAAAGTCTAACATGGTGCACTTCATTTTCATATAATAGTAATGCAAGAAAACCAATTCATTTCTTTGTAGAAAATAATTCCATCACTTCATATATTTTTCTTATCAACTATTTCTAACTCCTTTTTCAATGAACTCTAGAAATGTTTCAATCAATAAAGGGTTAAGGTTATTGAAGTCGATTTTAGAAATTTTTGTTTTCTACTATTCACAAAACATTTCATTTTTAAAAAAATTGGAAACAACACACTTAGAATATCTTAATATGCGTCAAACAAAAACAATTTTAGGAGAGTGCATAAAGTTTGAATTAACTATGCTAATCCAAACTTGAATGTCCTCAGCCTTCACAAGTAAAATATCATAAAGAAATGCATATTTAATGTGGTAGATGACTATTCCTATGTGTCAAACAACTAGCTGGAAGGTTTTCGATTGATTTTTGGAGCACTTACTAAAATTTATGCCCAACTGTGGTAGATAATATCAGGAACACTAGTGCATAAGGTAGTTTGCAACATATCAATATTTGAAGATTATTTACAAGCATATGAACTGTTTGATCACTTTCCTTTTTTGTTTGGTTAGAGTATGTGCCCTATAGAACCAATTGATAGGATCTAATCTAGGATTTCATCTTTACAGGTACGACACAATTTCACTTCATCAAAATTGATTTCAGAAATTGCGCTCACCCCCCAAATCAAACACGATCACTAAAGGGTTAATAATGCTTGAATTTCATTTATATTTCCAATAATTTTGTATAAATTGTGCTTCCCTATGGGTATTTCATTGAAAATTCTTTTGGACTTTTCTTCCCTCAATTTTTAGCTTCCTTCTACAGAATATTGACCTCATAAACCAACAAAATAGAATTGAAGGACAAATAATACTTATCCTTGTTAATTTCCTAGAATAGAAGTTATGCCATGGAATAGGAAAATATGGAAGGTATCTTACTTTGAGGAAACGCATTGTATACTATTAAAAGAAATACATGTTCAATTTTTCACTTGTACTAAAAATGACATGTCCTACGGTGTTCTAGTGATAACATTGTTGAACAAATGTAGGGGTTCAAAAGAAGTTCTCTTCATATGGACAATTTCTAGAATGTCTACTTGATTTTGTATCTATAATCTCATTTTAGCATAAAATGGTTTCAATTGAACCCCATGAAAAATTGGCTATGCTAACCTCTTCACACACTGCCACACACATTCGTGATTCTCTAAAGAACTTCATTGTAGCAAGATCAAATGATGCCCACACAAAGTGAATGAACCTCAAAATTTCTAAGGTAAAAACAACCCATTGTGGTTAGATGACCTACAGTGGACACCTATGGAATGCCCCCATTATGGGTTTCTTTAAACACCATCATGGATTACATTACAAAATGTGATTCGGACCACAATCAATGCCTTACCTGACAATAATGGAGTGATTAGTGACTACATTAGGAACTACAAACTTTTCAATGTAATTTAATTGTAGGAAGTGATTTTCTTATGCCTTACAAATTAGAAATTATTATGACTGTTTTAGGTGTGTATAATGAGCATGATGGATACAAAGTTTCCTAGTTCTATGGTAATCTACAAACTCTTTGGGCCACGATGGCTTCAACACTTCAAAAATAAATAATAAATTCATACTCTATCAAAAAAATATAATCTCAAATGCTCTCACTGTTTATCACACTTGTCTTTATGTGGAGAAAAAATGAAAAAATTTAAGCAATGGCTTCAGTATGAACTCCTAGTTTTGACCACAATGGGTTGTCTTTTTTTATAACTAGCAAACAATTGCTTTAACTAAAATTTTAGTGCTATCCAATGAAGTTAGCTAACGGAATCATGTGGATGATAATATTAGCGTCTCCAAATTGAAGACTTTCATCCTTGTCTCGTACTGGATGATGAATTCCAACGGGAAATTCGTAGCAGTCTGGGAGACGTGAACCAAACCCTAAGCGTTGAACTGAAGTTCTACTCCTGCGCTGCATATCGACCTCTGCATGAAGAGAGGTCGCTGAGAGCTGCTTCGCCTGGGACGTTGCCGATTTCAAACAATGTTTTCGATTCTCAAGAGGTGCTGAAGCTAGAGATTGCGGCAAGACGGTTTAGTTAGAAATTCCTCTATCAGCGCAGTGCAGGTGTTTTTCTCTCCCTTCCGCTGGTAAGAATTCACTATTCACTATTTTGAAATTTCTAGTTGCCTCGCTGTTTTTTCTATATGCTTGAACATCTATGCAATTTCTGATCCGCAAATAGCTAATTCTTTTGGTTTGAAGAATGCAGAAACTGTGTGCATTGGGAGCGGGAGCGGCAGACACTGGTCAGCGTCAACCTTGTCCTCGCCGCGCGGTGCTTCGACGGAGCAGCAACGATCAAGATTTCACTTGACTTCATCGCTACGCGGTGCTTCAACGGAGTGGTAGCACTCAAGATTTCACTTGTCTTCATCGCCGCGCGGTGCTTCAACGGAGCAGCAGTGATTAAGATTTCAGTTCTCATCATTGCCTGTCGACAAATTCAAGTAACAAACCCTAACCCAAGCTTGATATTTTATTCTACATGGTCTTCGTATTTTGAATTTCCTTGTTTTCTAGCTTCAACGAAGGAGAAAAGGAGGAGCTCTCATGAACAGTGACCCTCCGCACGCGCGGAGGGTCACTGTTCATGAGAGCTCTTGAAAATAATATTTCATTTACTAAGTAGACGAAATACAAAATTTGTAGAAACAGTGACCCTCCGCGCGCGCAGAGGGTCACTGTTCATGATGATGCCCGAAAATGCTAGAAACGCTGAAGGATTAGAAATGTGAAAAGGAACAGTGACTCTCCGCGCGCGCGGAGGGTCACTGTTCCTGCAAAAAAAAATTGAAATACTGTTCACTGTGCTTGACTTCGCTGCGCCCTCTGCTGGGCAATGCAGTCACTTACACGTGTCCCTGAAGTTCACGCAGCGCAGATTTATGCGTTGGTGCACCGCATTTGTAGGGAAGAGCACAACTGTTTGAGGACACTGTACACTTTATTCAAAAGCCAGGTACGTGTTGCTATACCTGGATTCCGAGCTGTAATATCTCCCCGTTGTTGTAGAGCTCCTTGGATTTTTCCTAGATTTGTCGCCAGTCCCGCCGCCTTGTTGTCGTTCTGTCCTCCTTCGTCACGAAATGCTTGGGGTCTTTCGTCATGGTCTGAATCCCTTGCCTTTTTTTAGCTTCATTTCTTCCTGCTCTGTATGTCTTGTAGGCAACAGTCTTTGCATTAGTGCTGCGCTAGAAGGGCTGACGGCGGAATCACTGAAAAAAATTTGCATCAATTGGTGTTGACACCAAAGCTAGCAGTTTCGTTGAGTTGAATTGACCTGTTGAAGGTGTCCTCGGCAGTACTTCTAACTTGCCGCTTTGAAATTTGTAAGATCCTTCTTCCGCAGCTGTCTCTCGTATTGTTGTCGTTGCAAATTGAAATCGCGTCAAGGAAGAACTGATACGGAATTGTGCTCCATGTCGTTGTTGTGCTCGAATATGTTCATGATTGTGTTGTTGCGTGTCTCCCTCGATGTTGCGTTCAATGAGATTTTGGAATACGGTATTTGCACAACAGATTTGGGAAGGTGAGATTTTGCTACTTGGAGACTTCAATGTGTTTGCAGAGACATCGGCACCGCAACAGCAGGAAGTCGGATGCAAACAAGAAGTTTGAACGAAATTGATTTGCGAGTTAGTATAAATTCGATTTTAGAATTCTACAATTGAGATTCTGTAACAAAAGGGACATGCTTATTGTATTGATTTCACCTGAAGTATTGTGCACTTTCGAATTCTTTCGTCTGCCTCCCTCTGCAAGCAACTGGTACAATTCAACGCTCTGTCCATGTGTTGTAGTGGCCGGTATGAGGTTTGCTGTGATTTCCTCTGTCAAATCCTGCACGCAAACTATAATCTGATCCCACTGTAACGGAATTGACTAATGAAGAAGAACGCATGCACGGATTCAAAGTGTTTGGAAATTTGAAATGATCAGCTAACAGGACTTAAAACCGAGAAAGAAAATCTGGTATCTCTCGTTGTCTCCATGTCTAAAAGATTCCAAAGTGAAAGTAAATGAAGAATCTGTTAAAAAGTCAGTGAATGCGGCAGTTTCTAGACAGGTGACAGAAAACAGTGAGTACTGTAAACCCCAATCTCCTATACCCTCGCCTGATTGATCAACAGGGACATTATAAAACAATTCACTAAGTGAACTAAAGAATTTCGCAAATGTTAATTGGAATTCAAGGAAAGGTTAATGCATTTGTCTTTATGCTCTCATACTTTCCAAATAGAATTGGGATAATTGTGACTATAAATTTGTTGATCTATTATTTTGCTGCCTGTTTCCCTGGTTGTTGGATAATAATTCCTATCATGTGCCCTTTAACCCAGCCCCCAATGGGGCTTAACAATAGAAGAAATTGTTTATGTACGAAGTTCAAACGGAATAGATTATGATCATGGAGAGTGCTAGCTAGTTTGCACCCTAGCACACATGCACTGTAGGGATTGTGTTTGTTCTATTTACTGACGTAGTAGAAAAAGGTTGTGGCTGTTGCAAGTAGCAGCCTCTGAAGTTGATTGAGAGCTATGCAACAATTCCATAACTACCTGAACTTCGTTCAATTTCGACTTTATTTTTTATGCCCATAGTGTTTAATTCAAAGCAGTCTTCTCGAATTGAACATTTGCCTAATTTCCTTTAACCTGTTATAGGGTCGTTGGTGTTGTGCTCATAATTTTGAATGAGATCTTGAAAATGACAAATGGTCAATTTTCAAGATGTGAAGCACTAATGTCAAACTAACGAAAACGTCTTTCTCTAATTAAATATTGCATAACTTATTACTTGATTGATTGATAAAATTGGAAGGAAATATATTAAATTTGCACATAATTTGGTTGGTTTTAGTTAATTGGAGGCAACTTGGTTTTTGTTTATCCGGTGATTATCATGTTCTGAGTTACGAAGTACTTGTGTCAATTCTTCACAAAATGGGCAGATGAATTACGTGTTGTTGTTACCGGCCAATGCGGCCATAGTAGTATTTGTGATAATTTCTTCAATTAGATCATTGAAAATAATACATTAGTTCTAATAGATGGGTGGCTATAGATGTGAAGGAATAAAGTTTTATGGAAAGACTTGACAATTCATCATTCATTTGTATAGGGTGGTGGTTTTAGAAACAAAATCCAATTTTTAGAAGTACATAAACTTTCTTTGAATTAATTGAGTACATGGACACATGATGATTGATTATTTTGAATATTTGACGCAATGAAAGTCCTTCCATTTGTTGCCAAAAAACTAAGAAAATTTTTGTACATGCTTCATAGTCCATATTGTAGTTTCATAGTCTTCATAAATGAACTGTGGTAGTTTAGCTTGCCATTCATTGTTCACATAGGACAAGAGTCTAACTTTCTGCATTCATTGTAACTTTGTTGCCTTATTGGTGGAAATTAGTCCGTGTCTTCCATTAAAGATGTTTTTCGTTGAACTTAGAACTAACGTACAAAGAGACATACAACGATTGCAGTAGGAATTGTGTACACTTAGAATATATTGTAACCCAAATTCTAGACACTAGCGTAAGGCACTTGTTCATAAGTGCAACCCAAAAGAAGTGGAAAGAAGATTTGTGTAAATTGTCCCTCTTGTGACTTAGTAGTTGTAATTGTGTTTTTCATCACTTATTGTCCATTTATGTACTTAAAATTTTTCCTCACCTCTAGGAAGTGTGTGTTCTAACATTGTCATATACAGAATTTGCAATGTATGGTTTGCAAATTAGAGATGATTGCAATTCCTCAAGGCACTTGTGTAGTAGGAAAGATTTGGGACTTCATATACGATTTCCTTTGGTTCTTTAATTCATAGCCAATATGGGAAGTAATGCTAGAAATGTGTATATTGAATGAGGTTATGTCTTTTCTTTGTAGAGAAGGCGTGAACGGGGTCAAGGAAGGAATCATAGAGAGGTACTGGCAGGATTTCGCATGTTGTGTGGCAACTGACCGTTTCTAGAGCAACGGACACTCGTGCATAAGGTACTTCAAATTAATTTTTTTCTGTAGAGTCAATTTTAAAGATGGAATGGTATTGCTCTAAGTTTGAGTACAATACATAGTTGTTCAATATTTTAATTTAGAAATGAACATTGGAATTTGTAATTTGAAGTATGAGGGGATGTGCTTCTGAATTTTTATTTCCAAAACATATAAGAGTATATGAATTTGCAATGGAGTAGTAGAAAATTGGGTGGAAGCATTTTCGAAAGTTTATAGTCAGAACATTGAAAATTATGAAGAATGAATGCTTTTTTCTTTGAAGGACAGTTCAATTCTTTTTTCAGTTACTACTAAACAGCACATAGAATTGCAATTTTCTAGAATGTCATGTCTTCATTTTTGAATTTGAAGATTGCATGTAGTTATTAGTATATTTGTTTATAAAAAGCTAATTAAATTTCAGTCAACAAGTAAGGCATACATAGAAGTAGGTACTGCATCAATAGAATTTTTTTTGACATAGTAGAGAAAGCATAACTATGAATTTTCTTGTATGCCAACTTGTACTTTATAATTTTTTTGAAGTTGAGCGTATTTCATTATGACAATTAATGGGCAATGATTTTTTTATGGAAAAAAGAAATGCATCTTCGTGGAATGTGCTCTAATTGTGTAATTGTTTTTTTTCTCAACATAACATAGTGTCATGTGCGTTTTGCATTGAATTGTGTAATGTTTTATGATTAATTTCTATAAAATTGGAAATAGTAAAGAATACTTACAAGTACTAAAAAAGAATTTCACAATCAAATGTGTTCTAACAAATGTAGCCAACGTTGAAATGAATGAATGGAAAATAGATGGGAGTAGTGGTAGTATTTTTACCTAAGGAATTGAAGCATGTAGCATACCATATTATTGTCAATGGACATGTAGTAGTGGAGTGTGAGATGCACCAACATGGATTGATTTGTTTAAGTGAAAGGTTATCATGTACTATGACCTAATTTTAATTTGATGTTCTTCTATTTTAACTGTGAAGGTCAACATTGAGTTCATATTTGTTAGTATTGAATGTCTAGATGTTTTTTTAATAATTTGGTGTGGAAGTTCCAACTTTACATCCATATAGTTCCTAAAAACTTTGCTTTTAATTCTTGACAAATAGAAAAACACAGTAATTGGACATTGTATTTTCTATGCTAGAATTTGAGAATCTCATAGATATCACTACGAATTTTCCAAATACTCTCATAGTAGTTTATTTGTTGTTTCAAGTATTCAAATAATCTTTTGAGTTTTTAATGTCATCTTTTCTTTTATGTGTAGAATATCATGGCACCAAAGGTTCATTCGAAGTGGTTGGAGCATGGATGGTGGATCATAGCAAATGGTACAGAGAAGCCATCTTTATGGATCACTGACTTTCCAATTGAAGTAGGGTGATATTGGAGTGCTCTAGGAACCTCATTTGGAGTCATTGAGAGCCTCGCAGGCACTGCTGATAATGGACTTACAGTGGCAGTAACCAACATTGATTCAGTATTTGAAAAGTACAAACTGAGGAAGCAACTCATGATGGCACCTATTCCGCCAGAGCTTGTTCTTATTCTATCTCCTATTCATGGATTGAAGACATTGGTGAAATTCTGGAAGAGTATGGATGATCACTTGAAGGTTCCAAGAGAAGAATCTGTTACAAAATTCAAGAGCTGTATCCCTGAGCAATTATTTGAAGCACGTCAACGGTATTTGGAGATTCGAAGTTATGAGGAGTTTCGAATGACTGATCCAGCTGCTGCTCATGAGCGTCCTCTCCCTACGGAACCTGAGGATACGAATGATTTATATCGACTTTATGAAGCTCCTTTGAAAGGCAACTGGATTCCAGTGGCTGAAAGAAATAGAAAGCGTGCTGCTATTAAAGAACAAAGTGTAGGTCATTCAGATGAAGGGGGGGGTTCTGAAAGACAAAGAACCCATCGTCAACGTCTTGTATCAGCAAAAACAGGTGCTGTAGGTGAGCCTTCGAGGGAGAATGAAACTGTAAGGCCAAAGGAAGCATTATCACAAGGCAATGCATTGATTATTCCACCATCAGCAGATGAGGAGCTTAGAGAAGAATCTATGGAACCACAACAAAGTACTATTGAAGTGCGTGTATACAATGAACAACAGAGTGCCCCAAGAATTATAAATGATAGTGATATTGGAGCTGCAAGGGGAACCACAGAAGTTGGATCAGGATCAAGAGTTAGAAGAGTTGGCTCTGGAAGACTTCCAAATAGGATTGGAGGTATAATGTCTAATATGAATGCTGGAAGATCTAGTATTGCCAAAGGACGAGGTGCTAGAAGAGGACGGGGTCGAGGTGTAATCCAACATCGTTTTAGATTGGAGAACATTCCAGAAGAAGAGCGAAGGCTTCGTACAGTGGAAGCGGGGGTTGAAGAGGAGCACAGCATATGCACTCGTAGTGCAGTTCAGAGACATCGTCAAAGAGCAACAATACGTGGACCTCCTCTTCAAGGCAATGATGGGGGTCATGAAGTGGATGATGATGATTCTACAGAGGAAGAGTTTGAGCAAGTACGTACAAGTGGAGCATTACGAAGTGGAGCAAAACCACCAGTGGTATTTCCGACAGAGCTTGAATTCAAGGCGGGATATATATGGGAGCAAGGTACAACTTTCAATGCAAACATTGATAGTATTCGCAACATATGGAATGCAGAGACAAACCACAGGACGCTTATGGAATGGCAAGTGACAGAGATGTACGAGCGTTTGAGAGGTTTTGAAGCCGAAGGAATGAGTGCAATTACACTTCGTCCAATTGCATATCATTATGAGAGTACCAACGATGAAGGAGAGAGAGAGGTTGTAGAGGTTCCTTTCAGTCATGAAGGTGTTGCTCGTGAATTCGACGTTGCATTTTTGACACATTGTCAGGCAGATCCATCTACTCCGAGGACTACAGTGCGGACCCAATGGTTGGAAAATAATATTGTTTGGGAGCCGGTGGATGGGTAGCATATAGTAGGTGCTTGTAAACAAGCCCAACGCAATTACTAGGAGGGTAATATCTCTGAGGAAGAGTACCTACTGCGATTTGCAAGGCGGACAGCTAAGTTTGTGGTGTACAACAATCCATAGTTCTACATAGAAGCGTCCGTTAGAATAAACGTGAGGGAGTTTGACCGGACATTTTACAGCACGTACTATGAAAATTTAATCAAGTTGCGTGACATTTGGAAGGCATGTGGAAGTCCTAGTGCTGCTGCATGAGTTGATGATGCATATTGAGCGAAAGCGTTAACAATGGCAGCTAGTGCATTGCACTTGAGTCAAGATTTACCGCAACGTATGTCATTGGGGGAGTTGTCCAAAAAAATGATCGACTACACAAGGCATGCGTGGAATGAAGACGAAGAGTCGTATGAGGCAATATTGCAGGTGTGTAGAGATTATGAAGAAGGGAAGTTGTTCTTCAGCAAGAAGGCAGAGGACAAGTGGAAGAAAATGGCAAGAGAGCGGAATTTGGATGTCATAGTGGATGGGAATCCCAAGAGGAAGAGGATGGAGAAGACATGGTTGAGACCTTTGAGTAGAGTGTCCAAGGAGACCTATGTACGTGTGGTAAAACGAATGGCAGCAAAGGATGTGGTAGATGGGAGTCGACCTTCACAAGAATATTATTTCAATAACGCAACATCTCTAAATCCCCCGAAAGGTACTGTAGCGTATGTGGTGGATCGTATACAACGAAAAGATGCAGTGAGGAATCAAATTCGTTATTTGATGGTGCAAGCACAGGATGAAAATCCATTCTCTATGGATGAATTTTTGGCAATAGATGTAAGCAAGTATGGATCTGAGGGAGGAAGACAATTCACTTTGATGGGGAAGACATTGGATACCGATTCCAAGACTTTGTGGTGTTCTCCAACTATGAAGACGGTTTATTCATTGAGCAGTATTGATCATTTAATCCCAGCATTTGTAAGGCAACACTTTACGGATATCAAAGCAAGTCGTAGAGGTTATATTGGTTATGATCGGGATGTTGAGGATGTGAGTAATGCTCGATGGGATTGGCAAGTCTCTCTTTTGATAGGACAACAACAAGAGAGAGAAAAATCAGTGTACGTGAGGTGTAGAGGAGGATTCTTTGAGGATGATTACATGGAACTAGGAAAACCTTGTTTATGGATTTTCGATTGCAGACGTGGAGGTTTAGAAGGGGTAGATGAGGAGTGGTCAAGCGAAGACTACAGCAAGGTAATGCATCAAATTCAGAATTGGATGTCTTCGATTTTCAAGTGGACTGCTATTTTCCTATTCCCACCAGGTGTATACTTTGATGAAGCAATGCAATCAAGGATGGCCATGCCCGAGAATTGTCACTACTTGCAGGGTTCGTGGATATTTAAAAGAGAAATCATTTCATCATATGTTCATGATCCACGCCATGGTGAACAACTCCAGCTTGTAGTGCAGGCAATGGGAGACATCGCCATCATTATGCAATATCCGACAGAATGTGGGCCTATGGAGAACCTTCCTCAAAGTACAGAGGAGTTGGATGTAGTATTTCAAGACACTTGGAGCACAGAAGTGATGCCACGAGCTGAGGACAAGGTAGAGAGGACACCAATGGAGTTGAAGAAGATGGTGCAAATGTATCTTCCTAGGAATTGGGGGTTGGTGACATTGGGCATTACAATGGCAATTCCCGGGATTTTAGAGAATGGGTTTGTGGGTAACGAAGTTATCATCATGGAAGGCGGAACAACGCGCACACAATTTGTGTACAATACATTATAGTTGATGTATGGAGATAAAATGGTGATGGTGAATAGCGTCAACACATCAATTGAACGGAGATCCTTGCAATTGTTGAGTACAAGTGAAAGATCGCCTAATTATGATCCTTTTGAAGCGGGAACGAGCATACCACATGGTAGGTTTGAGAGGGTAATGCGATCATCAAGCAATTCCTTAGATGCAGAAGACATAGTTGAAGGGATAAAAAGAGAGAAGCAGAAGGGGAAAGAGACTGCAATTGATTCTAGAGCTTCATCATCAAGCGGAGGTGATAGTGACTCTGAGCAGACAAACTTTGATGATTTACGTAGTGGTGGCTTAAGTTTGGGATCTGCTGACACTGATGCAGAAAGTGATGCCCACATAGACCAAGAAGACTTGGAGGAAATGGAAGAAGACCCAAATTATTCTCCAACATTACTGAAGAATGATGTGGAGAATACAGTAGCAACAGATGTTGAAGTTCATGTGGAAGAGCTTGAAGATATACCAATAGTAGCAACAAATGTTGAAGTTCATATAGAAGAGCTTGAAGATCGACCAGCAGCAACAACAAATGTTGAAGTTCATGTGGGAGAGTTTAAAGATATACCAACAGCAATAGCAAATTCTGAAGTTCATGTGAGAGAGTTTGAAGATATACCAGCAAGAACAACAGATTCTGAAGTTCATGTGGGAGAGCTTGAAGATATACCTGCAGCAGTAGCAGATGTTCAAGTTCATGTGGAAGAGCTTGAAGATATACCGGCAGCCACAGCAGATGTTGAAGTGCATGTGGGAGAGCTTGAAGGTATACAGGCTATAGCAGAACCCATGTCGGCATTGTTAGCATTCACATCTTTAGACTCTATGAGCTTAACTTCGGGTGAGGATGGATATTTTTACAATAGGGAGAATATAAAATTTGTTCGGACAGGAAATAAAGGACATTATGTTTTTCATCAAGCTTTTTCTATTTTGGAAGAATCTATTGAATCACCGTCTTTTTCAGAGGGGGTGTCAACACCCATTGTGAATGTGATGGTGGACAGGGCATTGGAGTATGCCTCTCCACCCCCAATGAGTCCTAGAGGTGGACCAAGTGTAGTTGAAGAAACAAAGGTAGTTGGTGAAGGGGAAGCAGAAAACTTGACACAATCATCCGCACAAGTGTTGGAAACACCAGATGCAACATTGTAGTCCTTAAATATTAATAGTAGTACATGTGACAATAGTATACGGTGTGTAGAAGTACAGAAGTTCTTATTTTGTAGGCAAAGTGTTTGGAGACATTCGAGTGATTTTTTCTTGTGTTGTGTGGATTGTATATCAGAAATGAGAAGGTAGTGGATTATCCTTCAAATTCATTTCGATTTTCGAAATAAATTTTTTAATGGCTATAGTGATTTTTCGCTTTTCAAGTGATGTTGGCATTAAAAGAGTGTAGTATCGATGAAATTACATTATGTAGTGGTTGGTGACTACAATAAAGGAACAACAATAATAATGAAAATGAATGAAACACAAATTCCTACTTGTTGTACTCAAAAGTATAGAAAAATGCATCTCTATCTAAAAATTTCATGCATAATTGAAGTAGAACACAAAAGAACAAGGGAGACTTATTTTAGAGAAAAGGGGGGGGGGGGGGTAATTTTCTGGAAAACACTGTTCTAGTGAATAGTAGTACATACGGTCATTGCACTTGGCTAAGTGCAAGAATGTCTAATTCAATGTTAATTGGCCAAATTGTACCATTTCAAAATAAATCTCTATGTTTTGTGAAATGAAAGTACCATACTCACCACACATGCCAGTTTTACATTCTACACCAACTTATTCATTAATGTTGGCAAATGTGATTCAAGACTTTTCTAAAAATTGAGATATTTGAATTAAGTAAAAAGTAATATTCCCATAATTATTTCATTTATTTTTAAATTTTATTTTTTTGATGTTGATCACTTACTATGTGAGTCATTTTTCACTAAAAGGATTCCATGTCATTAAAGTTGAAATCACAAATTTTGGATGAAAAACTGCATGAATAGGGTTGGAAATTAGTACTTAGTATTCTATTCAAAATATGAATGAATGTAGAAATATTGTGCTTCACCATATTGTATAGATTACCATCTTGACATTCTTTCAAAAAAGTAAAAAACTTCAAGAGGTAGGAAGTTCCAATGGTTACTTTTGATAACATAAGTAGACTTATTATGGATCCCCACCCAATTGAAATTCTTGGCATCCTAAGGGTGTAATAAGAATTACACTCATGGAATTGGGGTTCAAGGGTTGGAGTCAAGTTGAAAAATCATCATTTTATGAATCCAATGAAGATTGTGTACCTTCTACATATGACAAACAGTCGATTCATTATTGCACAATTTCAAGGGATGTTTGGGGATTGCTATTGGAATTGTGTTGGGAGTTTAGAGAGACATATTAGCATCCAAAAGGACAAGAATAGATCTTACAAAGGTTCACATTAGGAAGCCCTATAATTTTGCTTTGATGGCCTAGAATGTCTCTTTTGCCAAAAATGAATTTGACCAAAATGAATGTAGCCTATTCCTTTAGTTGTCTTTCTTTTGCTAAATAAATGGGGATTCTTTTGTGAAGTAAAACTATGTGCATTGTCTAATCAAACAGTCTACAATGGGCTTCCTAACTTAATTACACTTATTTGATTCACTTCCAAAGAAGTACTGCCACTATTTTTGAAAAAGACCTATATGTCCCTTGTATTCTACAAAGCAAATACAGGTCTTTTTAGAAAGAGTGGAAGTAGCAAATGAAATGCAAATTATAAAATATTCCACATGTATTTTCATCAATCCATTTTTTATAAACAACTTTAGTCAAAGCAACATCCTAGATATTGCTCCCCATTGTAGATCCTAAGAGGGGGCTATTTTTATTCTTTCGGATGCTAATGTGGCTCTCTTAATTCCCAACATGGTTCCAAGGACAATCTAAAAAAGTTCCTTCTACTTCTAAGTGCAAATTTTATTACTTTATAATGCAAGAGAGTGAAATTGGGTCCAAGAGTGGTATTTCAATTGGAATGGGATTCATACTGGACCTTCTTACCTTAATACGTGTTGCACAATTTGACTCATCCTATATCAAACAATTTAAATTACCACATTGCAATAAAAACTATCCCAGTACGGATGTTGAGGACCACCATGGTCCGATGGATGACTTATCTATTAATTGTTAAAAAATCAAATGCACCTATTGGTCCAATAATTGGAGAATTTTGGTGATTACTTTGGTCATGGGGGTCACATCCTTATAGGGCTATATTCAATTTGGAAATTTGAATGTACTTGTTGTAATTTGAGCAATAAAAACAATTGCATCTAATTTTGATCCATTTGCAATACCATCCCATCTAGATTCTTGCCTACAATGTACATCCACTATTTCATAAGTGCAAAGAATTAATTTGAGATATACCCATTTTCAGCACTTTGGAAATGAGTAGATTATTCATACAAAGTCTATAAAATGCATTCTAACTACTTAGTTAATATCCCCGTCTAACTATCAACAAGATACAAGATTCTTTTTTACAATTCAAGAATAGGATCCATGTTGAAGCCCTTATTGGGAAGAATTTAGGTGATAATATACAATACAAAAATCATATTTGGGGACACTAGGATGCAATCCATAGAGGACAAAAGAAGTGGAGGATGGATGATTCAATGATATTAAGTCATTGTTGGTTACACTAACCTCTTAGGACACCACCAAGCAACCTATTTCAAAAAATGGATAGGCCAAGGGATTACAAAAATAGTAAAAATAAAAATCCCATGACATGGTAAGGATTCAACTAGATTAGATACGACTACAACATGTGATTGTATACATGAGTTTAATTGTATAGACTTATAGATATGTATACAATGATTAATAAGGATGCGGATTATTTCAAAAAATTTGTTAGCTACCTAAATTAACCATGGAGCACTCCAACATCCAAAAAGTAGACAACGAACAAATTGAAATTGTCATATCTTCTCATTATTGCTTTGATGAAAGTCATCCTAATTTTTGGAGATACTTTATTAAGTTGTTGTCCTATACTATCCAAGGGTTGGATTTGGTGTTACTAGAGTACACATTTTTCTACAATTACAAATGTGCAAGTATTTCATGTGGTCAAATTGCATTGACTTTAGTTCAAAATTGGATTTGCCAAAGTGAGGTCATAGATTTTAAGAACACAAAAATTTCAAAAATTCACCATGTTAAGAGAACCTCATTTCAAATCCATTCCAACAAATTTTACTCAAAAAATGATAATCTTTTGCTTGTAATCGAATTAAGAAGGAATTTTGGAATTTCTCTTTCAAAATTTATAAAAAAATATTGATGATAGCATTGGTGAATCTAACATGGAATGAGGATGGAATCTACAACTCACAGTCTACAACTTTTCTTTGTATGTCAATTCCAAAATATGCTTCTAAATGGCACTTTATAATGATTTTTCTCAAATGGTCGATTTTGGAGATGAGTCTGGACGTTCCAGAGTTAATACTAGTACTGGTATTTCCATTCCTGAATTTGAATAAATAATATTAAAATTGGACTGGAGTGGCACTCTTCAATTTGAATAACTAAGGCTTTGACATGTCGAGTGACTTTTCACTATCCATCTATTACACAATACTTCAATCATCATCAACATATTTTTTTACATAACATCAATCTAAATAAAGTGGTGATATTCCATTACTTTTGGCGCAGTTCAGGCCGCACTTTCTGAAACCAAATCTCTACTTGCAGAATTGGTAACAGTTGTAACTAATTTACGACTAAGCAAGAACGAGTAAACTGAACCAAACTTCATAAGCTCAACAGCAGGCACAAACGGAGAGAAAGTCAAAATACAATCAGAAACGAGGGTCGATGCATAAACACAAAAACGCCATTTACATTCCAGGCACCTTTTATTCTCGCTTGGTGAAGTCACCTTGAAACAAATAGTTCACGAAGTCTGCTCCATCCAGAAATTACTCACAAACCAATTAAGGGATTCTCATTGCAAACCTTCAAATTTCATACTGAATCGAACCAACTTGTATAATCCTGCTAACATGATACACATGAGTTGCCACACACCTGTACAGTAAAAAAATATAGGATGCATTCTCTCAATGCAACACTCAATGCAAATGTTTATGTGTCCATAGCTTCCCAGGGCATCGGCCAGAGTCTGTAGGCTCAGAATCAGTCACTTCTTGGCTTCCACTCCTCATTTTTCTTGAGATTTAGCAACTGTTCCGTTGGTCTCCGGTTGCTTTTCGTCGGCACCCAACAAAACTGGGTTCAGAATCCTCATCACGTGACACACGGAGCCTAAGTTTCCACACAACATTCTTAAATGGGAAGGAGGGGGGTTTCTACAATGTAACTGGAACAAGAATGTATTGGTGTTACACTGGCTCACAATACATGGTCAGTTGACCACCCCTGCATTCAAGATGTGCCAGTGACAGGATCCCTGATTCATAGAAAGCTAAGGACCCCCGACCTTGAAATTCAAGAATGTCATGCATGTATCCCCACCCCGCTCAACTACTTCCTATCAATCCAACAGCCACACTGATACCAGGGTAACCCCTCAGTCCCCCCTCACACATCACATCAAAATTAGCCTAGCAGTCTGGCAATACATGGAAACTTAGCCATGTTCGTTCAAAGTGTTTGTTCTATACAAAGTTCAGGCGTTGATTCTTTAGTTATTGGGCAGAGTTTGAGATTTGCCACTGCACATCTGAAATGACGATATGTTTTATGATAAGCATTGAAAAGCGACTAAAATCGGGACATTCACCATCTTGTATCTTTTCATCTACAGAAGTTGTTACTTCCAAATGGACGATAACATTTTGTGAAAGCGATTTTCAGAACTCAATGATCGGTTCAGGTATTTTTTCATTCATATCCCCTTCCGAACGAGAACCAACTTGAAATACTGCTCCTGATATAATGGAATCACACAAAGAAACCATTTTCATCACAATTTTGGCAAGAAATTATTGTTTTCAAATTTCACAACCAACGAAATATCTTCAAATACAAGTTCCTTTGGTTCAAATTTGTCTGAAATATTTACCATACTGACCAAGACGAAGGATACTTTGACCTGCTTTGCTGGTTCACTAGGCTATTTTCTGTCAATCTGAAAGATCTATGACCATTGACCATGTAAAAAGCTCCTCCTTTTCGAATCAGCATTGAATAGCGAAATGCATATCAAGACAAAATGGTTATTGCAAGGGATGGACAAATAATACAGTGTATGGTATCAAATTACACAAATGCAGATCATAGCTTCTCAATATAGACAAACCTCAAACATGTTGCATTTGCAAGATCACATACTTGGTTCTCTCACCAAACCCTAGGCAAGAGACATACACTCCACCATCTCCAATTGCACGGCCTTAGGAAACTAATGGACTCCTACATGCACGGTGACACATAGTTCACAACTTGATATGTTAAATTGTCCAATCAAATTAGGACAGAATATGACAGATTCTGAGTATATACAAGGAATGTCAAATTGCAGAGTGTTGATTGTATCCAAACCAACACTCACTCTATGCTCTCAATATGACACTCATAAGTTCAACAAGCTTAAAAACTAACTCTAAAGCGACACGCAGCAAAGACTACCAACTGTTTTAGAAACTATCTACAAAACTATCACACCTTGTCACCTCGCCTACGACTCTTTATGGCCCATGCTCATAAATCTATTTGTATCAAATTGTTGCTCTTGATGATGACTTTGTAGCTGTGATTGCAATTGCGTAATCTGATGGTTCAATAGCCCATTCTCACGTTCCAGCTCTGAATGTTTTATCTCCCACTCCATGTTCTCGACTTCCATTCGAGACACTTGAGCCTTCAAGCATTCGATCTGCTTGTGAGCATCAAGCAATTCGTGTTGAGTCTTCGCGAGCACCGGAAGGAAGCAACCTGGGTCATTGAAATCAATTCTATTGTGTATATTGGGGTCAAGTTGTGAGCTCTGATACTGCATGGCCGAATCCATTCCTAAGTTGACAGGCTGTCGAAGTTGTTGAATCGATGAAGTCGCTAACAGTTGGCTCTCTTCAGTCGGCATCTCCAAGGCTAGTCTAGGTACACTTGGCGGCAGGCTCCTTGAAGCCCTTCGCTTAACAAACTCTGCATAAACCTTCAGGACTTGATCCCCAACTTGTTTCACCTTCTCCTCGTAAGGCAGGCTAGGGTCCAAGCTCAATGTTGGAATGGAGAAGTACGCATCTTCTCCGAGATCCAATCGCCCCAAACGATGCTTAGACTTATTGCAATAAAAAGCAGCAATTTGATATGCAATTTCCCCCTCAGCTTTGGTATCGTACGAACCCAGAGAGATCCTCTTAGACTTCCCACCCATGCCTCTCATCACAGGAAACTTAATTCGTGGTTCCCACTTGCTGGAACCAGGTCTTTGATACACTGCTCTTCTAGAAATGACTTCTCTAAATTTAATCCAAACGTATGCAGCTTGGAACAGAAGTATGGAGATGGAGATGTCTCTAAAATCTAAAGAACCGGAGGAGCCTGCTTTAGAACCACCCCTATCAATGTAACCTATGAGATAAAAGTAGACAAAAGATAGCAGAACGACTGCTGATACCACAATGGCATCTGCGACTCTTCGTCCACCAATAAGCGGAGGCTGCCTATCCTCACTAAACAAAGTATCCAGAACGGTCAATCCGACCCCACTGGTGTATCCGAACGCCTGCCATACCGCAATGATTTTTGCGACACCCTGCCGAGCCTTCACCACTGACCTTAGGCAGCGACACGCAGACATCACCCTAGCAATGTCGCGGGCATCTTCCAATCGATTAACAATATTATTCAGCACATAATCGGGAATAGTGGGGAGGGATCTTGTCAAGTTCCCTGAAGCCTTCACATCATCAACCTCTGCGTACGCCTCCTTCAATTCATCACCGACGTCTGTCACCTCCTTCATGGAAACCAGGAATGGGTCCTCCGCCATGGCTGGAATTGTGAAGAATCCACCTCCTCCGAGAACTCAGCCTTTTCGCAATAAAAGGCAGCAATTTGATGAACGATTTCAGCCTCAGCGGCAATATCCGACAAACCCAAAGGGATCCTATAATTCAGACTGGCAACGCGCCTATCGTCGTTCAAACTACCAAGGCTTTCACGCACTCCTCAAAGAATTGCGGCTCTGAATGGAATCAAACAAGGCAGCTTAGAACAAAACAATAGCGATGACATGGATGTCTACATGCCTAAGAGAACTGGACGAGCCTAAGCCAATTGCCTACACTGTTCCAAAATCACTTCTCAGCGATCATACACAAATAGATTCGTCGGGAGATTCTCCAAATTCCTACCACTATAAACAAATTGGAGGTCTACAACAAGTGGGCAACGGAAGTTCACGTCCTTGACCAAATATCTCGTGTGTTTTTTCACGTCAACAACCGAGCATGAGAATAGGATTTACAATTCCTACTTCACTTTCCAAATAACATCAGAGGCTAGAAATCACAATGTCCGGGGTCTGGACTTCCACGACTTCTAGAAATTCAGGCAAAGAACACCTCCCCCCACCTCCTACTCTCAAATCTCCCCCAAATTCCTGAGACAGTAGGTACATGCAGCAAACCCAGAAAACTCAAGCCAACAGCGAGTGCATGGTGTCACCTTCCTCCCGAGTCAAGAAGGTGTGCAAGAAGACCACCTCCAGACTACCCGAATTGCACCACTAGATCAGCGATCGCTTCGGCAGTTCCCACTTCATCCTACTCGACTGGAGGCAACGAAACCCAAGAGAGAAAAAGGTAACTGTCTTGATGGACCAAATGCAAAACTTTCTTATACTGTGAAGGAAGAGGAAAGGAGCCCTGAGGCAGGGGCAGAGGGAGGATGAAAAAGGAAGGGGGAGGCAGGGTGGGGGAAAGAGGAGGAAGGGGGAGGACGGAACTCACGGAAGGGGAGGAGGGGGACGGAGGGGAAAGGCTGCTGCACTGAGGGAGCAACCAATTTTTTTCTGGCACAATGGGGGCAGATTACGCCATTTCTAAATAAATCTCTACTTTTCGTCAAATAAAAGTATAGTTTATTTCACCAGAAAATTTTCATTTCTATTTTAAATCTACACCTTAAATTTAATTTAAATTAAAACAAAAATTTCTAATACATTGAGATTTTAGAAAGCATTAGCCCTGATGTGGCATTCTTAGTATTGTTGGAAAGCTCTTCACAAAGAGGGGTGCAAGTGACTTGTTTTTTGGCATTTCGACATATGATGTGAAAGTTATTGAACTTCAAAGTTTTTACAAATTAGAAAATTGAATTAAATTATCTTTTATTTTGAAAAAACCATAGCTTTCACATCACATATTCAAATGCCAAAAAACAAAATCCTTGCACTCCTTCGTGCATAAAGCTTTCTATTCATATCAAGAACACAAACTCTCACACCACAACAAAGCCCTTGCACTCCTTCACGCATAAAAAATACTGAATTTTTTAAAACTAGAAAATTAAAAAAAATAGTTTTATTTTTATTTCTATTTTGGCAGTGGCAAAGGGCACACTAGCATGAATGAAGTTGCCAAGTTTGAATGAAAAATTGCATGAATGTAATTGAAAAGTGTTTTTTGGTCCAAAAGAAGGATGAATGTAGAAATCCAATGCTTTACCAAATTTTAAGTGATTGCCATCCTTGCACTTTTTCAAAAAGTAGAAAAATACCCTGGTGAGGAGACTTAATCATCAAACTGCAAATAGTCCCTCATGCAGAATTGGTAACATTCATAACTGCGACTAAGCGAGAACAAGAACACTGACCCAAACTTCATAAGCTCATACAAAATATATGACACAAAATGTTTATACAAAATGTTTCCACAAAGATAGCCGGTAACATTAATGTTAATTATTCTTCAGTTATTGAAATTTCTACTACACATCTTAACCCCTAAACGCATTGACGTCTATTTTTTGGATGATGAACAATTTGAAACACCAGTTTCATCCTCCTAACTACTTGGACGAAAGTTATTTTAATTTGTGAAGATACATTATCAAGTTGTTGTCCTATCTAAGGTTTGGATTTGGTGTTAGTAGAGTTCATATTTTTCTAAAATTACAAATGTGCAAGTATGTCAAGTGGTCAAACTGCATTGACTTTAGTTCTAAACTGGATTAGCCAAAATGAGGTCATAGATAGGAAGAACACAAAAATTTCAAAAAATCAACATGTGAAGAGAACCTCATTTCAAATCCATTCCAAAAAATTTTACTCAAAAAATGATAATATTTTGCTTGTAACCGAATTTTGAAGGAATTTTGGAATTTCTCTTTCAAAATTTATAAAAAAATATTGGTGATAAAATTGATGAATCTAACCGTACAGATGGAATCTAAAAATCATAATATACAACTTTCATTTGTATATCAAGTCCAAAACATGCTTCCAAATAGTACTTTATAATGATTTTTCTCAAATTGTCAATTTTGGAGATGAATCTGGACGTTTAGGGGTTAATTAGATGATGATATGTTTCATGGTAAACATCGATAAGCGACTAAAATGGGCACATTCACCATCTTGTATCCCTTCATCTACAGAAGTTGTTAAGTTGTTACTTCCAAATTGACGATTACATTTTGTGAAAGCGATTTACAGAACTCACTTATCGGTTCAGGTATTTTTTCATTCATATCCCCTTCCGAACCAGAACCAACTTGAGATAGTGCTTCTGCTGGACGAGGAAGAGGCTCCTCCACACTGTACTCCCAAGTCCCAATATAATGGAATCACACAAAGAAACCATTTCATCACAATTGTGGCAAGACATTATTGTTTTCAATTTTACGACAAACTAAATACCTTCAAATGAAATTTCCTTTGGTTCAAATGAGGCGTAATTATTTACCATACTGACCCGAGACGAAGTGCACCTTGACCTGCTTTGCTGGTTCACTACAGTAGGCTATCTTCTGTCAATCTGAAAGATCTATGACCATTGACCATGTTGAAAGTTCCTCCTCTTCTAATCAGCATTGAATAGCGAAATGCATATTGACACAATGCAAAATAGTTCTTGCAAGGGATTGACAAATAATACAGTGTATGGCATCGAACTACACAAATGCAGATCATAGCTCTTCTCAATATAGACAAACCTCAAACATGTTGCATTTGCAAGATCACATACTTTGTTCTCCCACCAAACCCTAGTCAATAGACATACACTCCACCATCTCCAATTGCACGGCCTAGGAAACTAATGGACTCCTACATGCTCGGTGACACATAGAACTTTCACAACTTGATATGTTAAATTGTCCAATCAGATTAGGACAGAATTTGAGAGATTCTCAAGATAGACAAGAAACATGCACTTGAAGGGAATAAGTAAATGCAGTGCGTTGATTGTGCCCAATCCCACATTCACTCTGTGCTCTCAATATGACACTCATAAGTTCTTGAAAAGGTGTGAAAAGAAAAACTAGAGCAACATGCAAAAAAAAGTACCAATTGTTTCAAAAACTCCGTACCATCTACAAAACTAAAACACGATGTCACCTCCTAACGACTCTTCATGCTCCATAGCGAGATATCTATCAAGATCAAATTCCTCCTCCGAATGCTGTGACTGCATATTCTCATGGTTCAATAGCTCATTTTCATGTTCCAACTGCAAATTTCTTTGTTCCAACTCCGAAATTTTTCTCTCCAGCTCCGAGTAGTTTCTTTCCAGCTCCGAATACTTTACATCCCACCTCATGTTCTCGACTTCTGTTTGGGACTCTTGGGCCTTCAAACATTCTCGCTGCTTGTAAGCACTAAGCAACTCGTGTTGAGTTTCCGTGTGCAAAAGAAGCAAGGAACTGGGGTTGTTGAAATCGACTCTATTGTGTGCGTTGGGGCCAAGCTCAAAGCCCAGACACTGCATGGCCGAATCTATCCCTGAGTTGAGAGGTTGTCGAAGTTGCTGAATCGGTGAAGTCGCTAAGAGTTGACTCTCTCCAATTGGCATCTCCAAGGCTAGTCCAGGTGCACGTGGCGGCAGGTTCCTTGAAGCCTTCTGCTCTTCAAACTGAGCATGAACCTCCAAAACTTGATCCCGGACTTGTGTCCGCTTCTCCTCGTAAGACAAGCGGGGGTTCATCCTCAAGGTTGGAATGGGGAAGTAGTCACCCCCTCCAAGATCCAGGTAACAAGTGTGCTTCGGCTTCTTGCAATAAAAAGAAGCAATTTGATATGCAATTATCCCCTCAGCTTTCGTATCGTATGAACCCAAAGGAACCCTTTTCGACTTAATTTGAGGTTCACCCTTTAAACCCATGCCTTTTGTCACAGGAAACTTAATTCGAGGTTCATACTTGTCGGAACCAGGTCTCTGATACACTGCTCCATCAGGAATGTCGTCCGTCAACCTATAAACCGTTCCATTTATCACCTAGTGGGTGATCAAGACAAGTGGATCAAAATCAACGAATTCACACAAAAAAATTCATCATCACCAACACAACAATACATATCTATCATCCCAGTGACATCCCAACTCATTTGGAACAAAAAACACTTCTGCCAAATGGAAACAAGTAAATGGATAAAGTAACTTTACTCACACCTTGCGTAAACCTGACCTCTTTTGAATATGGGAATCTTCAAAACGTGTCCCCAGCAAAACCAATCTACTAATCGCTTCAACAATCTCCTCTCGGTAGTTCACTTCTCCCAACTCAAAGTTGTACTTCAAGGCATTGGTGTGGCTTAACAATTGCAAGGCATTGTTCCAATCAGTCAAATCAATCCTGCTATCATGTTCCGCCCAAATATGCCACAATGATAACAGATGGTTATCTACATCATGACATTGTGGAAGTGAAATGCCAAGATGAACTTGCATTATTCTGAAGCTTGGCTTTCTCTTTTGGACATTTGCCATTGCCACCAACTCCAACATGCACCATTTCGAAGTAAAGAATTCCTCCGATAGCACCACCACACCAACTTCACATTGGTCAATAGCTTCAAAGATAAGCTTTCGAAAATCCTTTCCAGTGGGCAAGCAATCCGGACGCTTGTCAAAAAAGGGAGAAAGGTCACATCTCTCCAAGTCCACACACAACTGTTCCACAAACCCTTTTTAGGCACCACTGTGGCTAAAAAGCCTTATGCTTTGGTTGTAACGTGGAATTCCTGTCCACTCCATGTAATCAACAACCAATCAATCAATGTTGAAAGAGAAACTAAAAAGTATTTTATAATCGAGGTTGACACTATAATTGCAACAATCACAATATTTGCTATTCAAACCAAATGAGCCAAGATGAGCAATGTGCAAGAAATTGCAAATCACAGTTACTACTAACCCATAGCCATTGCAAGCGCTTGTAGACAGGCTAGTGCTCCCCAGCTCCATGCTTCAAATCGTTCTATGTCTGGAAAACATCGCCAGAACATTACATCTAGTAAGAATCACTCGGGGCAGTCAATCTCCTCCAGGTCTTCCATAGTACAAACTACCTGGAGAATCATGCACATCCTGAATACCCAATGCTCTCAGGTGACCAATTCTAAGGCGCCAGATGAAAAATTGAAAGAGATTCATCAACATCAATTTAAGATTGATCAGCCCCACCACAGCCCCTCTCAACAACGACAACCTGCCTTCAAGATTGACACAAATCTCCTCCATGGACGGATTTACTCTTCTCTCGATCGCGGACACACAAGATTCGGGCCACGCCAAACGAATGATTCATAGTGACTTACAGGAAAAAACCTGTGCGACTCACACGGATACAATGTTCTATGACGGTGTCCCGAAATGCAACCCTCGATCGGCGATCGCTTCAGCAGTTCTCAATTCATCCAACCCTACAGGAGGCAGCGAAGCCAAAGAGAGAAAAGAGTACATTAAAAAGGTCCTTAGTCGTGGTTCAACCAACCAAGTCCTGCATACACTCCTCAAAGAATCACGTCCCTGAATGGAATCCAAACGAAGCATTACAGCAGAACTACACAGATGGCATGAATGTCTCCAGACCTAAACAACTGCACGAACCTAAGCCAATTGCCTCCACTGTTCCAAAATATCTCCCAGCGATCATACACAAACAGATTCATCAGTGGCTTCACCAAAAATTGGAGGTCTACAGCAAAATGGGCAATGGAAGTCCACGTAATTGACCAGATACCTCCAGTGTTTTTTCAAGGCTACAACCGAGCACAACAATAGGGTTTACAATTCCTACTCCATCTTCCAAATAACAACAAAGGCTAGATATCACACCGTTCGGGGTCTGGACTTGCACGACTTCTAGAAATTCAGGCAAAGACCACCTCCCCCACCTCCTAGTCTCAAACCTCCCGCAAACTCCTTGGACCCAGAAAGCTCAAGCCAACAGCAAGTAGTGAGTGCATCGTGTCACCTTACTCCCGAGTCGAGAAGCCGAGTCAGAAGACCACCTCCCAACAGCCCGAATTGCGCCCCTAGATCGACGATCGCTTCAGCAGTTCCCAATTCATCCTACTCGACTGGAGGCATCGAAGCCCAAGAGAGAAAGAGTACATTCGAAAGGTCCTTCGAGTCTCTGCAAGCGAACTGGCTTCGTGGAGCAAATGCGAAGCTTTCTTATACAGAGAACGAGGAGGAAGGAAGGAGGACTGAGGCAAGCGCGGAGGGAGGAAGAGGGAGGGGAAGGAGGGAGGAAAGAGACGGACGGAGGCGGACGGAGGGGGACGGAGGGTGAGGGGGGCTGCAGTGAGGAACAACGCATTTTGGGGGGGGCACAATTGGCCAAATTGTACCATTTCAAAATAAATCTCTATGTTTCCTCAAAGAAAAGTACCATACTCACTACACATGCCGGTTTAACGTTCTGCATCGAATTACTACTTAATGTTGGCAATTGTGATTCAAGATTTTTCTAAAAATTGAAATATTTGAATCAAGTGAAAAATAATATTCCCATAATAATTTCATTTATTCTTAAATTCTATTTTGTTAATCCTGATCACTTAGTATGTAAGTCATTTTTCAACAAAAAGACTCCATGTCATTGAAGTGGAAATCACAAATTTTGGATGAAAATGTGCATGAATAGGATTGGAAACTATTATTTTATTCAAAATAGGAATGAATGTAGAAATATTGTGCATCTTTTAGAAATATGTAGAAATATGAATGAATGTATATAGATTTCATAGATTTCTATCTTGACATTCTTTCAAAAAAACAAAAAAATCTAAAAGAAAAACTTTAATAGGTAGGAAGTTCCAGTGGTTACTTATCATAACATAAACATACTTATTATGGATCCAAACCCAATGGAGATTCTTGGCATCCTAAGGTTGTAAAAATTGCACTCATGGAATTGGGGTTCAAGGGTTGGAATTAGGTTGAAAAGTCATCATTTTAGGAATCCAATGAACAACATTGTGCATCTTCTACACATGACCAATGGTTCATTCATTATTGCACAATTTCAATGGACACTTAGAGATTGCTACTAGAACTATGTCTAGAATTTAGAGAGACATATTAGCATCCAAAAGGACAAGAATAGATCTTATAAAGGTTCACAATAGGAAGCTCTAGAATTTTGCTTTGGCGGACTAGAATGTCTCTTTTGAAAAAAAATGAGTTTGACCAAAATGAATGTAGACTATTTTTTCATTCGTTGTTCTTTTGCTAAATAAATGAGGATCCAATAAGCACAACTATGTGCTCTAATCAAACAATCTACAATAGGCTTCCTAACTTAATTACACTTGATGGATTTGCCCCCCCCGCCCCCCCTCACAAACTAGAAAAGGAAAGGAAAATCATGAGATATTCTACATGTATTTTGGTCAACCTAGTTTTGAAAACAACTCTAGTCAAAGTAACATTCCATTGCTTGCCAAGTTGCCATTGTAGATCCTAAGAAGGGGCTATTCTTGTTCTTTGTATACTAATGTGGCTCTCTTAATTCCCAACACAATTCTAAGGACAATCCAAAAGAGTCCTTTCTACCTCTAAATGCAATTTTTACTACTTTATAATACAAGAGAGCAAACTTGGGTCCAAGATTAGGTATTTCAATTGGAATGGTTTTCACAATGGACCTTCTTCCATTATTACTTCTGGCTCAATTGAACACATCTTCTATCAAACACTTAAAATTACCGTATTGCAACAAAAAATTAAATTCTTTTCTAGGGTTACATTTGTTAAAAATAATTCAAATATAATTCAATATGGCATCTATAAGTCTTCAAAAATTATGAGGTAGAATAATTGAATAGTGTAGAAAATATTAATGAAAATAATCCAAATTTATAAAACTTCAATTTTTTGCATACAACATTCCTAGTACAAAGTACAACACTTTCTATTAAGAAAATCATGAAAAATTGCAAAAAACCAAGATGTAATCATTTTAATGTCCAAAATTTTTATTAGTGAAAAATTCAATGATATGTAAAGAACAAAGCCTACGATCAAAAGTCACATTGAAATATTAGATAAATCAACTAATGAAATTTGAAGAAAATATAATTTCATTTACTAAATAAAAATATCCCTAAAAATAAATTCTATTGTATACGGCCCAACAAATCTAACTCCAAGGTACAGTATTCAATTTTGTAAAAAATTTAATATACTTGTTGTAATTTGAGCTATAAAAATAATTGCACCTAGTTTTGATCCATTAGTAATACTATCCCATCTAGATTTTTGCCTACATTGTACATCCACTATTTCATAAGTGCATGGAATTAATTTGAAATATAATCATTTCAACACTTTGGAAATTAATAGTTGATTCATACAAAGTCTACAAAATGCATGCTAAAACTATTAGTTAATATCTCCTCAACTAACTACCAACAAGACACAAAATTCTTTTTTACAATTCAAGAATAGGATCCATGATCAAGCCCCTATTGGAAAGAATTTAGGTGACAATATACAATACAAAAATCACATTTGAAGCCACTAAGATGCAATCCAATGATGCTAGTATGTGAGCCCAAGAATACGAGCTTGTGAGCATTGAGCCTACATTATAGGTACCTATAATATAGATATCATGCACTATAGAAGGTGTATGTATCATAAACACCTATAATATGAGTATCTGTAACAAATATATCTTATAATCATAGACGGTTTCTATGGTATGTACACCTATAACATAGGTGTATAGTATTATAGGCTCATAGGCTCACACTCCTATGCTCACATATTAGCAACCCTTAGAGGCAATCCATAGAGGACAAAGGAAGAAGAAGTTGGATGAGTTGATGATCTGAAGTTATTGCTGGTTATACTTTCCCCCTAGGACACCGTAGCAAGAAACCTATTTCAAAAAATAGACAAGTGAAGGAATTACAAAAATAATATAATAAAAATCAAATGACATGGCAAGGATTCAATTAGATGAGATACAACTATAGCTACAATTGGTGTATATGTGGGTTCCATTGTATAGATATAGATATGTATACAATGATTAATTCCTAAAGTACCAAACGGCATTTTTTGGCAACATAGCAATTTTGGTTAGCTCACTACAAACATTATTTTTATTTCTTTTTAGAGAAATTTTCACACAGCATGTGCCTAAGAAGTAGCTTTAAGGCCCAATAATTTTCATGACTTTTGACTACATGGTTAAAAAGGTATTGTATAGTAAATAATTTTCATTGCTTAATAGGCAACTTGGGCAGCTCAAAAAAGTTCTTAAAAAGATCAATTTTTTTTAATAAAAACTTTAAATTGGTTTTCAAGATTTACATATGTATGGGAAACTTTTAATTATTCCATTCTTATTAATGAGATGAAAGTTACGAGGGTTTTTAGTTTGTGGAAGGGCTTTTTTAATGGACTAGTGTCCCTTGTGTTGGCTTCACTACAGAAGCGAGATTTTGGAGGGACAAATTTACAATGGTGAGATTATGATAGATGTGGCGAAATTTCGCCAAAAAAAAAGCCCTAGTTTGTGGGTAAGGATGGATTCTCTACTTTGAAATAAACTGTGAAGTCCTTTATTTAACTCAATTTTAAATGCTTTTGGAAAAAAATAAAATCAAAGGATGTAGATTGTCTATTAAAATATTACAACCATTGGATTTGGCATTTTTCAATTCCATGAAAAAATTCTTAACAATTTAGTATTTTGAATCATTCTCTATTTTTTTCTACTTACTATTTTTTTCCTATATGTTGTACAATTCCAAATGATCTAAATTTTTTCAAGCATATAGCCAACTTGCCTTGAAGAATGAATCTAAAGAAGCACCACCATTTGGGATATTTTTTCATACAAATAAGACCTTGTGAAGTGCAACCACTTGATGTTCTGTAGGGTCAAAACAAGGATTTTTGTCAATTCAAACATTAATATCTCGCAATCTTCATGGTGAAAATTTCTGAAATTCTATTCACATATTCTCATACCAACATGCTATAAGAACCTATGGTTACATGTGTCCACATTTTATTTAATTTCTAAAATTTGGTACTTTTACTAGAAATGGCAGTTTTGGAGTGTTTTTGGTGAAAACATAGTCAAAAAACTTTGGGGGTTATTAGGGATGCGGATTATTTCACAGCTTTTGTTAACAGCCTAAGTCAATACCGGTATTTCAATTCTTGAATTTGAAAAAATAATAATAAACTTGGATTAGAGTGGCCAACTTTAATTTTAATAACTAAAACTTTAGACATGTTGAGTGACTATCCACTATCCACCTATCACACAATACTTCAAACATCGTAAATATATTTTCTTTACATAACATCAATCTCATTAAAGTGGTGATATTCCATTACTTTGACTGCACTTTCTGAAACCAAATCTCTACCGGCAGAATTGGTAACCTTCGTAACTACCGAGTAAACTGAACCAAACTTCATAAGCTCAACGGCAGGCACAAAGGGAGAGATATTCAAAATACAATCAGAAACCATGGTCGATGCATAAACACACAAACCCCACTTACATTCCAGGCACCTTTTATTTTCGTTTGGTGAAGTCACCTTGACACAAATAGTTCACGAAGTCTGCTCCATCCAGAAATTACTCACAAACCAATTAAGGGATTCTCATCCAGGAAACCTTCAAATTTCATACTGAATCGTACCAACTTGTATAATCCTGCTAACATGATACACATGAATTTCCACACACCTGTACAGTACAGTACAAAAATAGAGGAAGCATTCTCTCAATGCAACACTCCATGCAAATGTTGATCTTTCCATATGCAGCTTGCCAGGGCATCGGCCAGAGTCTGTAGGCTCAGAATCAGTCACTTCTTGGCTTCCTTTCCTCATTTTTCCTAAGATTTAGCAACTGTTCCGTTCGTCTCCGGTTGCTCCTCACCTGCACCCAACAAAAGTGTGCTCAAAATCCTCATCGCAAGCTGTTCTTCAAACTAACATGACACACGGAGGCTAAGTTTCCACAAAACATTCTTAAATGGGAAGGAGGGGGCCCTAACTTCTACAGTCTCACTAGAACAAGAATTTATTCCTCTTACAGCGAGTTGCCCACAGTACAAGGGCAAGCTTGCATTCAAGATGTTCCACAGTGGAAGGATCCTTTGTTCCTGGAAAGCAAAGCTTCAAGAATTTTATGCATGGATCGCCTCACTGGTAGACGACTATCAAATCGAACAGCCAGACTGATACCAGTCACCACTTAAGACTTACCCATCAGTCGATATCAGCCTGGCAGTCTGGCAATACATGGAAACTTGGCCACATTCATACAAAATGATTATAGAAAGATAGCCGATGATAAATGATTCTTCAGTTAATGAAATTTCTACTACACATCTTAATTAGATGACGATATGTTTCATGATAAGCATCGATAAGCGACTAAAATTGGCAAATGCAACATCATGTATCACTTCATACAAAGAAGTTGTTACTTCCTAATGGACGATAACATTTTGTGAAAGCGGTTTAAAGAACTCACTAATCGGTTCAGGTATTTTTTCATTTTTATCCCCTTTCCAACCAGAACCAACTTGAAATAGTGCTCCTGGTGGCCGAGACAAAGGCTCCTCGAGCTATGCTGTGCTCCTGAAATAATGGAATCACACAAACAGACCAATTCATCACACTTTTGGCAAGGCATCATTGATTTCAAAATTTCTCAAGCAACTAAACGCCTCCAAATAAAGTTTTCTTTCCTTCAAATTTGGCTTAAGTATTTACGATACTGACCGAAGACATAGGGTACTTGGACCTGCTTTGATGGTTTACTTGGCTTCATTTTTTATCAATTTGATAGATCAGTGATCAAAAGTAAGTTCCTCGATTTCTCATAAACATTGAGTAGCAAAATGCATATCACATACTCTGTTCTTTCACCAAACCCTAGGCAATGGACATACACTCCACCCCCTCCAATTGCACTGTCTCAGAGAACCAATGGACTTGTACATGCACTACGACATGTGCTTCACAACTTGATATGTTTAATTGTTTAATCAGATTTGAACAGAAAATGAGTGATTCTCAAGATTTACAACAAACGTGCACTCCAAAGGAACGTGTGATTGCAGTGCGTTACATCCAAAGGAACACTTGCATGTTTCTCTTATAAGTAGACATCACAAATAACTCCAAACAAACAGTTGCATGTTCCTCTTGCATGTTTCTCTTGCATGTTTCTCTTATAAGTAGACATCACAAATAACTCCAAATCAACACTTGCATGTTTCAATTTGCAATGGTGAAAATCATGAAAATACTATACTCTTTGCATTGGGACCATTTTCAAAGCAAATGGATAAGTACAATTTCTTAGATCTCAAACCAAGTGAAATTGACAAACTTTGCTCAAAGCTAGGAAATGAAGTATAATTAGCAATTTTACTCTTCACTTAGGGTACTTACATGCCTTCAGAGACCTCTCAAAAATCCAATATTTACATTTTTCAGTGAAAAATAAAAGTTTTCAATAGTTAACCTTCAAAACTGCCTATAATTTTTTCTTAAACGGTCAGAAGAATTTAACTGCCTATACCAAAACGAGCAACCATATATGGTCGGTTGGGCATACAAGGGTTAAAAACTAACTGTAAAGCAACATGGCGCAAAATGAAACTACCAACTGTTATGAAAACCATCTACAAAACACCACACCTTGCCACCCTGTCACGTGGCCAACAACTCTTCATGCTCCATGCTGAGAAATAAATCAAAATCAAAATCCGGCTCATAATGTAGGGGTTGTAGCTGTGACTGCATAATCTGTTCGTTCGATAGCCCTTTCTCACGTTCCAGCTCCACATTTCTTTGTTTCAGCTCGTTGATCTCGACTTCCATTCGAGACAATTGGGCCTTCAAACATTCGTTCTGCCTTTTCTCCTCAAGCAACTCGTGTTGAGTCTTTGCAAGCACTAGAAGTACGGAACCTGGGTTGCTGAAATCGTCTCCATTGTGCATGTCGGGGGGAAGCTGGGATCCCTGACCTTGCATGGCCGAATCCATCCCTGAGTTGAGAGGTCGTCGAAGTTCCTGAATCGGTGAAGTCGCTAAGAGTTGGCTCTCTCCAACTGGCATCTCCAAAGCGAGTCCAGGTGCATGTGGCAGCAAGTTCCTTCCAACCTTCTGCTCTTCAAACATTGCATAAACCTTCAAAACTTGATCCCTGACTTGTTTCACCTTCTCCTCGTAAGGTAGGTTGGGGTCCATGCTCAGGGTTGGAATGGGGAAGGAGGCACCTCCTCCGAGATCCAGTCGACCCAAACAATATTCAGGCTTGTTGCAGTAAAAAGCAGCAATTCGATATGCAACTTCGGCCTCAGCAGAAGTATCGTACGAACCAAGAGGAACCCTTTTCGACTCGACCCCCACGGCTTTCATCTTAGGAAACTTGATTCGAGGTTCGAACTTGTTGGAATCACGTCTGTGATACACTGCTCCTCTAGGAATGACGTCTCTGAATTTAATCCAAACATATGCTGCTTGGAACAAAACTAGAGAGATGTAGATGTCTCTAAATTCTAAAGAACCGGATGGGCCTGCTTTAGAACCACCCTGATCAAAGTAACATTCGAGATGACAGTCGACACTAGATAGCGTAATAACTGTTACTATTATTAAAATGCGATCACTTTCTTCCAAGATAGACCCAGGGAAGAAAATCTCAATCACTATGCTGAACCACTTGCCAAGATACATGAAGGGGACGAAAATCTCCAAGAAAGAGGCCAGCGGCCTTCCAGATACTCCGAAAGAGACATCATCCTGCATATCTCCAAGTGAGCATAACTTCTTTAAAGCCTTCAGCTTTTCAATCTCTGCGCGCACCGCCTTCAATTCATCACCGATTTCTGTCACCTCCTCCATGTCATGTAGCAATGGGTACTTAGTCATGGCTGGAGTTGTGAATAATCAAACTCTTCCACGAACTCAGCCTTTACGCAACAAAAGGCAGCAATTCGATGGAAGATTTCTGCCTTAGCGGCGACGGACTACGAGCCCAAAGAGGTCCGGCCAACGCCCCTATTGTCGAGAGAGCTTCAGTCGTCGTTCCACCAACCGAGTCCTTCGTACACTCCTCAAAGAATCACGTCTCTGAATGGAATCCAAAGGAGGCAGCTTAGAGCAGAGCAGAACTACTGAGATGACATGGATGTCTCCAGACCTAAACAACTGCACGAACCTAAGCCAATGGCCTCCAGTATTCCAAAATCTCTTCCCAGCGATCATACACAAACAGATTCATCGGTAGCTTCACCAAAGTCCTACCGTTATACACAAATTGGAGGTCTACAGCAAGGTGGGCAATGGAAGTCCACGTAATTGACCAGATACCTCGAGTGTTTTCCAACGTCAACAACCGAGCACGACAATAGGCATTACAATTCCTACTCCATTTTGCAAATAACAACAGAGGCTAGATATCACACTGTCCGGGGTCTGGACTTCCACGACTTCTAGAAACTCAGACAAAGAGCACCTTCCCCCACCTCCTACTCTCAAATCTCCTGCAAACTCCTCAGACCCAGAAAACTGAAGCCAACAGCGAGTAGTGAGTGCATGGTGTCATCTTACTCCCGAGTCCAGAAGCCGACCCAGAAGACCACCTCCCAACAGCCCAAATTGCACAACTAGATCGGCGATCGCTTCAGCAGTTCCCAAATCATCCTACTCGACTGGAGGCATCGAAACCCAAGAGAGAAAGAGGACATTCGAAAGGTCCTCCAAATCTCTGCAAGGGAACTGGCTTGGAAGAGCGAATGCGAAGCTTTCTTATTATAAAGAGAACGAGGAGGAGGGAAGCAGGACTAGGCCCGCGCACATGAGGCTTATGCAGGGCGTCCGACGTCGGATATGAGGGCCTGAAACCCCGGGTTTGCTCCCTCTCGCCCTCACGGTGCAGAGCTTACAAAATATGCGACCTCCAGCCCTCACGGATTTCTTACTGGAGTTTTTACCCGCAAGGAAAAAGGACCTCCTCTTCTCTCTCCTTCGGCACAGAGTCTCTTCTTCTTTCCTGCGCAAGAGACTGCGACAGAGAGCTTGTTTCAGAAGGGGGGGCTTTTTTTTACCGCACCTGGCTCCCACAGGGCCGAAGAAAGTGCCTCCAACGATTTCCTCGAAACTGCAAAGCAGTTCGGGGTGGGGGCCCGCCTGATCACTTACGACGTCTGATCCAGCCCTCACCGGTACTCATGTGCGCGGCCCTACTGAGGCAAGGACAGAGGGAGGCAGAGGGAGGCAGAGGGAGGAAGAGGGAGGAAGAGGGAGGAAGAGGAAGGAAGGGGAAGGGGAAGGAGGAGGAGGGAGGAAAGAGACGGACGGAGGAGGAAGGAGGAGGAAAGAGGGGGACGGAGGGGAAGGGGGGCTGCAGTGAGGAGCAACCCATTTTGGCGGGGGTGCACAATTGGCCAAATTGTACCATTTCAAAATAAATCTCTACGTTTCGTCAAATAAAACTACCATAACTTACTCACTACACAGGCCAGTTTAACATTCTGTACCAAATTACTAATTCATGTTGACAAATGTGATTGAAGACATTTTTTTTTAAATTGAAATATTCGAATTAAGTGACAAGTAATATCCTAGAATTATTGCATTTATTTTTAAATTTTATTTTGTTGATCTTGATCACTCAATATGTGAGTCATTTTTCACCAAAAAGATTCCATGTCATTAAAGTGTAGATGAATTCACAAATTTTGGATGAAAAAGTGTATGAATAAGATTGGATATTAGTAGTATTTTGTTCAAAATATGAATGAATGTAGAAATATTGTGCTTCACCAAATTGTATAGATTGCCATCTTGACATTCTTTCAAAAAAGTAAAAAAAAACTTAGAGAGGTAGGAAGTTTCAATGGTTATTTTTCATAACATAAGCATACTTATTATGATGCCAACCCAATTGAGATTCTTGGCATCCCAAGGGTGTAATAAGAATTACGCTTATGGAATTGGGGTTTCAAAGGTTGGAATCAAGTTGAAAAGTCATCATTTTATGAATCCAATAAATACTATGTAGCCTCTACACATGACAAAAGGTTCATTCATTATTGCACAATTTCAAGGGTTGTTTTGGGATTGCTATTGGAACCTTGTTGGGAGTTTAGAGAGACATATTAGCATCCAAAAGGATAAGAATAGATCTTATAAAGGTTCACAATAGGAAGCTATGTAATTTTGCTTTGATGACCTAGAATGTCTCTTTTGCAAAAAAATGAATATGACCAAAATGAATGTAGCCTATTCCTTCAATTGTCTTTCTTTTGCTAAATAAATGGAGATTCAATAAGTGAAACTATGCACATTGTCTAAACAAATAGTTTGCAATGGGCTTTCTAACCTAATTACACTTATTGAATTTGCCTCCAAAGAAGTATTCTTACTATTTCTAGAAAAGACCTATATTTCTTTTGTATTCTACAAAGCAAACACAGGTCTTTTTCAAAAAGAGAGGTAGTAGCAAGTGATATGCAAATTATAAAATATTCTACATGTATTTTGGTCAATCCATTTTTAATAAACAACTTTGGTCAAAACAACACCCCATATATTTCTTTCCATTGTAGATCCTAAGAGGGTGCTTTTTTTATTCCTTTGGATGCTAATGTAGCTCTCTTAATTCCCAACACAATTCTAAGGACAATCCAAAAAAATCCCTTCTACTTCTAAGTGCAAATTTTACTACTTTATAATGCAAGAGAGTGAAATTGGGTCCAAGAGTAGGTATTTCAATTGGAATAGGGTTCATTTTAGACCTTCTTACCTTAATATGTCTTGCACAATTTGACACATCCTCTATCAAATAACTGAAATTACCATATTGCAATTAAAACTATCCCATAAGGACATTGTGGACCAAAGTGGTTCAATGGATGACTTCATCGTTAACTGTAGAAAAACAAAATGCACCTATTGGTCCAATAATCGGAGGATTTTGGTGACTACTTTTGTCATGGGAGGCCGCCTCTTTATAGGGCTATATTCAATTTGGAAATTTGAATGTACTTGTTGTAATTTGAGCTTTAAAAATAATTGCACCTAATTTTGACCCATTTGCAATACCATCCCATCTAGATTCATGCCTACAATGTACATCCACTATTTCATAAGTACAAAGAATCAATTTGAGTTACACCCATTTTCAACATTTTGGAAATAAATAGATCAATCATACAAAGTCTATAAATGTATTCTAAAATTAATTAATATCCCCCTCTAACTACCAACAAGACACAAAATTCTTTTTTACAAAGGATCCATGTTGAAGCCCTTATTGGGAAGAATTTAGGTGATAATGTACAATACAAAAATCACATTTGGGGCCACTAGGATGCAATCCATAGAGGAGAAAGGAAGAGGAGGATGGATGAATTGGTGATATTGAACATTTGAGGAGTTTTGGGGGGTTTGGAGGGTTGTTTCGGGCCTGTTCCCGATGCTATTCCCTCAGCAATCTGGGAATAGCTCTTGTCAGATTTTTAAAAAAAAATTTAATGTAAAAGAAAGTTGAAAAAAAAATTGAAAAGAAAAGAAAAAGTGACATAGCAATCACTGTGCCACGTCAAACAACTATTGCGGGGCAGATCCCAGGGTTTGGGAACCCAAGGGAATACACAGCCCTCAAGGCCCCTCAAAACTCTCTAATATTATTGTTGGTTACACTATCCCCTTAGGACACCACCAAGCCCCCTATTTCAAAAAATGGATAGGCCAAGGGATTACAAAAATAGTAAAATAAAAATCCAATGACATGGCAAGGATTCAACTAGATTAGATACAACTATATCTACAAGTGTATAGACTTATAGATATGTATACAATGATTAATAAGGATGCGGATTATTTCAAATTTTTTGTTAGCAATCTGAATTAATATTGGTAGTGGTATTTCCATTCCTAAATTTGAAAAAGTAATATTAAAAATGGACTAGAGTGGCACGCTTCAATTTTAATAACTAAGACTTTTGACATGCTGAGTGACTATCCACTATCCACCTATCACACAATACTTCAAACATCGTAAATATATTTCTTCACACAACATCAATCTCATTAAAGTGGTGATGTTCCATTACTTTGGCGCAGTTCAGGCCGCACTTTGTGAAACCAAATCTCTACCTGCAGAATTGGTACCCTACGACTAAACTGAACCAAACTTCATAAGCTCAACAGCAAGCACTAAGGGAGAGAAAGTCAAAATACAATTAAGTAAACCAGGGTCGATGCATAAACACAAACGCTGCTTACATTCCACCTTTTATTTTCGCTTGGTGAAGTCACCTTGAAACAAACAGTTTACGAAGTCTGCTCCATCCAGAAATTACTCACAAACCAATTAAGGGATTCTCATTGTAAACCTTCAAATTTCATACTGAATCGTATCAACTTGTATAATCCTGCTAACATGCTACACATCAGTTTCCACACACCTATACAGTACAAAACTAGAGGAAGCATTCTCTCAATGCAACACTCTATATGCAAATGTTGATCTTTCCATAGCTTCCCAGGGCATCCACCAGAGTCTGTAGGCTCAGAATCAGTCACTTCTTGGCTTCCTTTCCTCATTTTTCCTGAGATTTAGCAACTGTTCTGTTCGTCTCCGGTTGCTCCTCGCCTGCACCCAACAAAAGTGTGGTCAAAATCCTCATCACAAGCTGTTCTTCAAATTAACGTGACACACGGAGACTAAGTTTCTAAAAAACATTCTTAAATGGGAAGGAGGGGGTCCTTCTACAGTATCACTGGAACAAGAATTTATTCCTCTTACAGTGAGTTGCCCACAGTACAAGGGCAAGCTTGCATTCAAGATGTTCCACAGTGAAAGGATCCTTTGTTCCTGGAAAGCAAAGATCCCCAGCCTTAAAGTTCAAGAATTTTATGCATGGATCGCCTCACTGCTAGACGACTATCAATCCAACAGCCAGACTGATACCAGTCCCCACTTGCCCATCAGTCGATATCAGCCTGGCAGGCTGGCAGTGCATGGAAACTTGGCCACATTCATGTAAAATGTTTATACGTAGATAACTGTTGATAAATGATTCTTCAGTTATTGAAATTTCTACTACATATCTTGATTAGATGACGATAGGTTTCATGATAAGCATCGATAAGCGACTAAAATCGGCACATGCAACATCATGTATCACTTCATACACAGAAGTTATTACTTCCAAATGGACGGTAACATTTTGTGAAAGCGATTTAAAGAACTCACTGATCAGGTCGGGTATTTTTTCATTCCTATCCCCTTTCGAACCAGAACCAACTTGAAATAGTGCTCCTGGTGGCCGAGACAGAGGCTCCTCTACGCTGTGCTCCTGATATAATGGAATCACACAAAGAAACCAATTAATCGCAATTTTGGCCGGAAATTATTGTAACAGAATGTCAAGTTCAAGTTTCAAGTTCAACGCAGCTATGTCATTCTTTCATTGATTTGCCATAAAGAGGGCTAGAACCTGCAATTCTGCTCCTCCTTGTGAGCCCTTAGATCAACCAGTTGAACAATCTAACCATATTAGATTCTTGCAAACAACTGGGCATTATATCCCATTACTTGCTTGCCATTCCCATGGCTTGCCAATTATGTAATCCATTAGTCAATTGAGTTCATTTCGTAAAGGTGGCAACCAAGCACTGGATATGGAGAGCATAATTCTATCCCGTTTTTTAATTGATATAGTGCCTTAGCAATATTAAATTCGTTTGAGACCCTTGATTGAACAGGATCCAAACATATAGGTTATAATGCTAACAGGAAAGTAAAGCCTTGTGACGTAAATATCACCCCTCGCCAATCCCGTTACTCGGAATGTTATTAGAGGCTTTACTTTCATGTTGCCGATTCCATAGATCGTTCATATATCAGGCAAGAAATGCATGAATACAACCGGAACTAAAACCAAATATAGCAGCACGCTAATACTATGGAAGCAGAACACATCTATATTTGTAAAAGTTGCGTTAATTAATCCCAAACATAAATCAGGAAATGTGTCATTAGATGAACAGATGACCTATAGCTGATGCTGGCATGAACAGAAAGAACATACCAAATGGTCAGCACGGGGCATTATGTCTTTTGGAGCAGGAGTGTCCGTGCCAGTCGGGCCAATTCCGGTGCTGATATCCGTCTGGTTCAGGACAGACTTTGGCACCGCCTCCGGTACATTTCCTTCAGGATCCATCTCACTAATAATAATCAACGTGACTCGGTCATTTCTCACTTTCCTATTCTCGTTTTTATATTTAAAAAGTGTATCTGCACAGGGACATTTGGATTCATCAATTGTCATAACAACAGTGATCGCATCACAAATCATTCATTTACAACTCAAGTTTGCAAGATTACAAGGGAGGGGATTATTTTCCATTAAATTGACAGTTTTCCGTTGAATTATTTGTGCAGATATATACTAAACCTGAATGCTCGAGGTAAACGCGCTTCAGATAAAGAAAAATGTTTTTTCACATGACCTACCTAAAGTTCTGATCTGCTTTATAACTCTACCTGCACGTCAGGATTCTCAGCTAAGGCAAGAACACCCAAAAATTCTCAGCGACACACTTGATCTTTATGTTAATAATATGTTCAGCAGGTGTAAAAATCTTGATCAGCATATACCTCTTATTGGAGAGACGATTTTTAAAACGTCTACCAAATTTTTTTTAATACTCCATGACTTTTGCATACAGTATCCAAATAAGGCTTTCTTTGGTGCTCGAAAACCCTCTTTCACTCGTCAACAAGAAAAACATAAAAACATGAACTAAGATGAACAGAAAACGTAAAGTGGCGATTGTCGGTGTCCAAACTTTAAACCAAGCTCCCCCCCCCCCCCCCCCCAAATATCCTATGATTAAAACATACTCCGTTCTGCCAAAAACTCCCGATTGTACTGACTACAATTTCGCGTTCGAGAAGAAACAGCGTCACGGAATACTCAAACCCAAAAAAATTTCGAGGGTAATTTTCACTTGAAACATCCGCCAAACCCCCCAAAGCAAAGGAATTTCTTGTTTCGGCACACCGAAGTACTAAACTAAGTCTCCGGGAGCTCATCCACCGCAAATTAACAAGGACAAGGAGGTAAAATCACTTGCGGAGCAGGAATGGAAAGATTTTCGAAACCTAACCTGAATGCGAGAGACGTCCCAATGCACCAAATTCACGATAGCGCCGTTGATTTGCTTGAAGACTGGCAGAATTTCAACGTGACTGGGACGGAAGGAGATGAGAGGTCGTACAAGTGGCGCTAACGACGTGACAGCAGGAAGACACACGTGGCATGAAGGTGACACGTGGCACGCGATGGCGTAAATCGTACGTACCTCATCAATGAGTGTCATAGATATTATATTCAATATTGTATAGATTACATTTCTTCTTTATTTTTAAGTACTTGAAATAAAGTAATGATAAATTAATAATGAATAGTATATAACATTACATAACTATAATATTTATATCATTGATTGATGTAAGGTATTTTTTTCATCTTGTCATTGATAAATTATAAGATTGATAGTTTTTCTATAAATATTAATTGAAAAAATCGTACTTTTCAATGTAATCATCATTCATCTCATACATGGTTAATCCCTCAAGGACCAAGTGTCCTTTCAACGTAGGCAAGAAATCTCGGGTAGGCTCCTACAAAGTCATTTCCAATCGGATGTTCATGAAATTTGGACATAATATGTACCTATGTATACCCTTCCTGAAAATCTAATTTTTTTTCCGATCAGGTGATTAGATCAAAAGTTATGCTACCCTGAACTTTGTGGGCAGCTCGGGTAGTCTTAGGTAGCATGTGCAAAACTCTTCCTATGATTTTGAAATTTGGTGGGTGGGTAGCTTATGTGATCCAAGATGCAAATGTCAAAAAAAATAACTCTATTTAGTGTAAGAATCTCATTCTAAAAGGAGTTAAAGTTTGCAGGCCATGTTGGATAAGGTAGGGAAAAAAAACTTTTTCACCTGACTTCAAATGTTATAATCTTTCAATTTGTGCAGTCAAAGTTTCTAAAAAGTTTTTCCATGTGTTCCCAAACAAGTCTAGTTCAAATTTGTACGGTTGAATTTTGAAAAAGCAACTTTTTTTTTCATTTTTTTCTTGCCGCCCTAAAAAGTGGCAGTTTTTGACAATTTCTACCCCAAATGTGCCTTGGTCCTTTAGGGGTTAAGCATTAATTTAGGGGCTAAATTGGGGACACATTTAGATGGAAGGCAAGTTCACTACATCCCACTTTAAATCTAAAGTCCATACTTTGGATGATGGACAAAGTGCTTTAGGACAATAATTTGTTCAAACAATCTCTCATTCATGTGAAGAGTGATGCTTGAAGTAGTAACAAACACCCATCATTTATAACCACTATGATGTAATTGGGATAAATAATATGATTGTTCAAAGATGTAAACAAAAATACATATAAATTCAAAAAAATGATTTAGGTGCTACAAGTTTAAGAGTCTTGAACATAATTCTATCCTCTTGGTGAATCATTGATGTATACAAGGATATTTTATTTTTATCTCAAAATATATATTTTAGCTTCTATAAGTTATTATCTTGTCTCTTGTAACCATTTGATTATTTTCTTCTTCATTTCATCATTCTGATTGCTTCAAGTAAATCCACACATTATTTCTCCCCCAAAAGATGGTCATTTAGTTGATTTAGCAATGTTATGAAGATTATACATGTCAAGCAATAAATTTGAGATGAGAAGAAATTTGACACCTGCGTGGTTCAAAAATAAAAATTTTATTTGTTTCAACTACTTTGGTTCAATATTTGTTTTACATTCATCCAAGTATGGGTCCAAGTAACATGAAGAAGTGGTATTTGCATGCTCCTTATGTATTACTCCCTTAGTTCCACTAACTAAAACCTTTGAATCGTTTTAGGGTTTGTACCACTAACCTGATCCATTTATTGATTTTGACTATTGAACAAGCAATCTAGAATTCAAATCATATGTGTAGCCACTCCAACCCCCATCTCACATAAGTTTCTCAACAATCAATGATCAAAATCAATAAATAGAATCTTTACTTTATTAGTAGAAGCCCTAAATGATTTGGAGTTTTTTAGTGGAAATGAGGGAGTGTGTTAGAAATATTTGAGATCACAAGGTTTGTAAGTACCAAATTTCAACTATCCCTTGAATGGACTCTTGGTCCTTGAGGGGTTATAAATACTTGCTTTCAAATGCCATTGCATTTATAATGCATCATCATCCAAAAATCCCATATTTTTTTTAAAACGATGAAATTGCTTGATTTGAGATAAATATATTTAAATGTATATACATTTATGTAAATAAATGATGTTTCATTTATAATCTACTAAATTATAGATGTAAGCTTCATCATTCCAAAATAGATTTCAAGTTATTCTACTTTGAAATTTGAAATTAAAAAACATATTTTCATGGAATGAATCATAAAAACTAAAAGTCTTTGAGGTTGTAATTAGGAAGTACAATTTTATTCTATAAAATTAAAGAATTCTTGAATTTTTTCCATGTGATCCTAGAAAGAATTTCATATTTTCATTGTAGAATATTCTTAACTTTGCATTTATAGAAAAAAAAAGCCAATTTATCTTTTGATTTGATTTTTTAAATGCGTGAATTTGATTTCAAAATTTGTTATCCTATTTCCATATTTTTCCTTTTTTATGAGGATGGTTTTCAGTGGTATATTATAATTTTGTCTTTTAGCTTGCTTCTAATAGGTTCTATTTCAATTGTACAAAGTCCAAACTTTGTATTTTCTTTACTTTCTCTATATCTGATTTTTAATGAGCTTTCAATGATAGTAATCTCAAGTACAGATTCTCCACCAATAAAAAGACTAATATAGTAATTGAATAATTTTTTGTGTTGAACTAGTGATGCTCTCAATATCATCAATGGAATACACTGCATGGAGCAAAAGTAATATATCTCTAGTGCAAGCCACAAAAATGAACAAAGTTGGGCTCTAAAGTAACTACACCCAATTCCAAACCCTCTTGAATGTCAACTCCTACTTTTGAAGGGAAACTAAACAACTAGAAAGTATCCAAAATGATGAGCATTAGAAGGATAAGTGTAAGGTGGAGTTAGAGGCCATTTTAGGTAATGAATGGCTTTATTCATAATACTTATAAGAGGTGATTTTTTATATATTTTCTTTTGTTTTAACTAATATCAAAAGGATTTTGGCATCACCTAGATTACACTTACAACCTCCTACACCTTGCATCTTTGAAAATTTGCTACTAATTCATAGTGATTCCAAAATTTATACAACCACTTATATTATGATTCAATTAAAAGTATCTACTTGCAAATTTTGATTGTCAATTATTATTGCATATCCATTTGTCTACAAAGCTTATTCAAATGAAGTTAGGTGCAATTACCTTAATGTATAAGTGGAATAGGGTTGGTTGTTGACCTACTCAATACAAAAATCTACACATGACAATTTTGGATTATTTATTGTGCACTCTACATTGAGCAAGAAACCTTTGTCTTACAACATGACAAGGGCATCTAAGGGCCCTTTTATACTGTGCCCCAAGTCCTACTAAGTTTTCAAATTTTGTTTGGTGGAGAGTTGAAAAATGGGACTTGGGGCTTCACATTACAATCCAAGTCCCACATCACTCTAAACCCCTATATGGGAATACCTTTTGGGATTTTTGGCACCAAGAAATTGGGACTTGGAGGACAAATTGGGTCTAGACAAAATGAAAATCCAATTTTGCCAACAAGTCCCAACAATTTTTTTGACTAAAATATTGAAGACCAAGAAGGATGTAGGCCATCAAGTAGACATGATTGTTTTGTCTATTGAATACAAGAGCCATCCAAAATCCAAAATCTTGAGCATGTGTATGTTTTTTCTTCTGTTGTTGTTGCAACATTCAATTATTTGGCTAATTTTTTTTGTTTGGTTTCAGTTGTGGTTTGTCCCTTCTATTTGTAGAGTACAGAAGGATTTTTACGAAACCCTTATAGTTGTAACCAAATGGATTATTCAATTGGAAAGTAGAATTTGGGGTGTCTAATTTATACAATGTGTTTCATTCCTTTACTCTTGAAAGTTATACCTCAAAAGAACAAGATTGACTACAAGAGAAAGGGGTGTTTTAAGTGAGTTTTTAAGTATAGTCCTAGACAAAAGATTATAAGTAATGACCTATAAGGAGATTTTTAGTATAAATTTACTAGAAATACATGTGTTTCTAGTAAAATTTTACTGAAAATCTCTTTACAGGTCATTACTTATAATCTTATGTCTAGGACTATACTTAAAAACTCACTTAAAACACCCCTTTCTCTTGTAGTGCATGACAGGAATATGACTCCCAACAATAGCTCCTAATATAAATGGACTACCATATGAAGCTTCAAATTCCCTAGCAATTTGCTTGATTTGAAATTGAATTGGTTTAGGATAAAACCAATGGCTTCAATTTTTTGGTTAATAGCTTCACAACAATTTCTAACAATGATAGAAGTTGTATTCACTCCTATCCCATATAAATTAACAATCATTGTTAAAGAATTACTGAAGCCCAAACAAAAAAGAGGTTACAACAACTCTATTCTTCACGAAAATGTTTTCCCTAAATTGTGTGTTTCTCTTTTCTAAAACATGCCCTAGAAGAGTCTACAAGTAATCATAAGTGAATGCACTCAACTTCATCTATTATCTAAACATAGTCTTTGTGTATGATCCAAAATGACAATGCTCCAAAAATTCAATGGGGCTTGAATTTTTTTGCCAAATTGTCTTTAATGAATGAAGCTTCCCACTTTCAACAATGATCCCCCATTGATGTTGCTCTTCCAAAATGTAAATTACAAATGAATGAATAGATTCTTCATGTATGCCTTTAGTAGGAAGATGGTGCCAAGCTAGTGCCAATATGGGACTAGGGCACGACGTTCTGGTATTATTCTTTCGTACTCCAAAATCAACCTTAATTTCTACTAGTGTGCCAATTCCAAAAAGAATCGAAGTTATTTCTCTTCGTAAATCATGAATGAATTTGCAAAATTTCAAAATGACATCCATTGCCATAGTAGTTGATGAAAGTACGACCATGGATGATTCCATCCATCCATCCACGACTATTATCGCGTGTTGTACTTTGAATCGTACAGTCCGATTTTCTCTTGCAGACGGGCGACGGCTATGGCGCTAGCTGCTCTATCGTGCCTACCCCTGGCTATGGCGAGAGCACCAGCTCACACCGCTTGTACTTCAGCTCACGCCGCTTGTACTGCACCACACGCTAGTTGCGGAATTTTGGATATGGCCGAGAACAGGACTTGTGTTGCCCACACGTCCTTGTAGTCAACTCCACGTTCTTGCGCTATAACCCCCAATTGAGAGTCCTTTGAGAAGCTTTCGTTTCCCCCAAATGCGCTTCAACTTGCCACTCTGGGAAAGCCATAGCAGACTTTGTTGCTTCTCTTCACATTGCCGGCACATTTCTCATCAGTCATAACTTACCAGCATTGCAGCCGAAGTTTTCATTCTCTTTAGCTGTCGTAGGTCGAGCCTGGGCTTGGAAGTGCCTGTGGGGTGTTGCTTTTACGTTTATCGACTGTCTTTTGCGTTTCCTCGAGGAGAATTGATGAAGTGAGAAAGAGAGAGAGAGAGAGTATAAGAGTTGCTATGAGTGCAGGGTTTCAGAATTTTGAAAAATTAAGTTGTTTCCCTTTCGAGGAGGATTAGATTTGTGCGAAGACAGGATGTGTCCTCTACGTGTGATTGTGTTGTTTCTCTCTGCTATGCTGGCGGGCTACTTTGCGATAAAGTCATTGGGGAAGCAGGGCGAGAATAGTGTTTTAGACGTAAGTGAAGAGGTGCCGGAGAAGGCCATTGAGCAGACGAGCTTCGTCACTAAGGTACGCGCATTAGGGTTTTGAGTGTCGAGGAGTCACTGGGTTGGGAATTTTCCTGGAATTGTCATGTTTTTGGATGAGACCTTCGTGTCTGCGATCTCTTGAGCTTATTCCTTGGAGGACTAAGAAGTCCAATTTGGACTTCATGTTTTTCTTTAACTAGTTTTGAGAGTGTCATATGAACATTTTTGTGTTCAATTTTACTTATTTTCTCACCAACGCATGCAATGTTCTTCACTGATTCTAGTGATATGAAATCTAATTTCATATGAATTATATTTTTCACAAATATGATCTAATAAACTGGTCATTCTAATTCCTTCAATTCTTGGTTCTTTCGGGGTTAAGCTACGACTCTGTCTATTGCTCGCTCTCATGTATTTGTGCTATAATTCTGCAGGTCTCCACAGCAGCGTCCTCCTTCTTCTGGGTGACGATCGAAATGCTCAGCGGTCGTTACCTATACCACAATCTCAAGGGGCAAGCAAAAGTCGCGACAGTGGCAGATGGATAACATTCCAGAGCAGCGGGAAGCTGGTGCAGATATTGTAGAGTGCATGACTGAATTGAGTAAAAAGTGCAGATATCGGCAAAGCTCACAATCCTGAGCTCAAGGTGGTGTGCCAAAAAGAATCTGGATTCGCTTGCCAGGGTGTTGAAACAGCTTCTCAAGAATGGTATGTCCCTGTTTTTCAATTTGACGATCCTTACATTCAAACATGAGTTACTTCCTCAATCGAAGTCCTCTCGAGCAGTGGTCCTTTGCTAGGATCTGGCTCTCATAGAATCTATCAATAAAATGTAGCTCTCTGCCATGTGAGCTCCTTCGGAAATGTCACCGATTTTTTTCTCTCCTCTCGATGTGCACTTTCTCAACATGACACTCAAATGAAGTATTTTCTTCAACTTGATTCTCTAATTGCTATATGTAATGCTTATGTGTTGTTTCATTGGTTCTGAGATACCATGGAGTTTATAGACATTGCAATGGAGATTTGGTCATGTTTCCTCTGCTTTTCTTTGGAGATTTGGTAATAAATTGTGCTGTTCGCTTTCGTCATATGCAACCAACTTCGAATGTGCACAGTGCTTATTGCTTGAATCTTCTCAAATTATTTACAGATTACTGACCACAACCTTGCCTTGATCCCCAGTACAACTACCAAAATCCTTTGCACATTCAAAACAGGCCAAAAATGCCAAAAACTTGAGTAATTTTTTGTTATATTTCTTTCCAAGATCGCATGGAATGTAACAAAGGATTTTGTAGTTCTTACTGAAAAGGAGCACATCACAAAAATTCATGTTAATTGATTAATCAGTTTTGCAGATATTGAGATTGAAGCTTTATTTGGGCCTTTTTCATAAGACCTTCCACTAGTAGAAACATGGTTTGCGTAGACTCAAGCTTTAAGATCCATATGATCTAATTTGTTATTAAAATGATGAATTAGACCATGTGTGGATCTTAAAGCTTGAGTCTACGCAAACCATGTTTCTACTAGTGTTCATGAAATATTTATCCAAAATTTCACAACATTAAAGTTTTATTTAATTATTGGTGGACCTTTCATCTATGGTGGTCAAGAAAATGAGAGCAATTCTTGAGAGAATCACAAGGATTAGTGCACTTGCTTTTTATAGAAATCCTTGAATTTGGTATTTAGCTTGAATCCTATGAATAATTCTTAGAAGCCCAGGCTTAAATATGTTGGTGGCTCATCATCAAATTGCACACCATTAACTTTTGGCATTTTGAAATCAAGGCCTACAACAAGATCAACAGATCAATTACAATAAATACATTGTTCAAATGTTGACACTAGCTTATAAGAACATAAGAAAAATATAAAGATAAAAAATCAATTGTTGGCAGGTCTTCCAACTCACCTTTAATTTTGTACTTTATTTTTTACTACCTAATATCAGAGAAGATGGTCAATACACTTCACCAAATTACTCTAATTGAAAACTTACATTAATCTTACTTGTTCAACATCTATGACAAAGACACATTTTATAAATTTTGGCTTGTACAAACTTCAAAGTACTTAGGACATCCCTAAACCAACTCCATGGGTGGTCAAAAAACATGATCTACAATAGCCTCAACAAGTAATTAAATGGATTGTAGAATGCCAATGCTAAATCCTAGTCGCGAATGAGTGGAAGAAAAAAGGGTTCCTTTACCCCACATCATCTAGTTCCCATTTACCAATTTGAATGGTGGCTTTCTAATATTTATCTAATCCCTAGACACAATTGTACCTAGTTAAGCATCCTACAAAACTCTTTCACACAAGATTCACCACTTAATTTCTTAAAAATATTTTACAAAGCTTGTATTGGTCATTATGTTGATCCCTATTCTACTAATTTTTCATATAGTTTGAAAAAAAATAATCTGTCTTTCAGATATTTTGTAGAAAATCTAAAATTTATCTAGATTGAATTAGTTTCATCCTATCATTTTAACCCCTAAAGTTCCTTGACTATGTTATCACAAAAAACATCAAAAAACTGCCATTTTTAATACAAGTACCAAATTTTTGAAAAATATCATTTTTAGACACATGTAACCATAGGATCTTAGAGTACACTAGATTAAAAAGATGTGGAAAAAATTTCAGAAATTTCCACCCTATAGATTGCAAGATATTAGCATTTGAAGTGACAAAAATCCTTTTGGGGGCCTGTGAAAAAACGGGCAGCTGCACTTCACAAGTTTACATTTGTATGAAAAAATGTCCAAAATGGTGGTGCTTCTTAAGATTCATTCTTCAATGCAAGTTGTCTACATGCTTGGAAATTTTCAGATCATTTGGAATTGTGCAATATATAGGAAAAAAATAGTATGTAGAAAGATGTAGAAAATGATTCAAAATACTAAATTGTTAAAAATTTATTAATGGAATTGAGAAATCCAAATCCCAATGATTGTAATGTTGTAATAAACAATCTACATCTATTTTTTTTTTTTTTTTCAAAAAATATTGAAAATTGACTTGAATAAAGGACTTCAAAGTTTATTTTAGAGTAGAGAATCCATACTTGCCTGCAAACTAAAACATCTCATAACTTTTGACTCATTGATCAAAATGGAATGATTCAAAGCTTTCTATGTATATATAAATCTAGAAAATCAATTTCAAATTTCAAATTTTGAAAAAAAATGATTTTTTCAGATTTGCCCAGACTGCCCAAGTTAAGAAACAAACTACGTATTAGGCCATAACTTTTGACTCATATTTCCAAATGCCTTGAAATTTAGTGCACATGCAATGCCTCGTCCACACCTTCTATTAAAGTTTGGGCCAGAAACATGGAAATCTCAACATAAAAATATTGAAACCTGCCCCAAAAAATTATGTTGCCAAAAAACACACCTTAGTCCTTTAGGGGTTGAATCACATTGCCATTTGAATAAATGCCAATGAATTCTTTAAATGTATCTTCAACAATCACTTTGTTCATGACAAACAATATGGATAATCAACTTCAATTATTCAACTTCTAATGCGACATTAACTCCTAAAGGTTGTGGAATTTCTTGAAATTTTGTGATTTTCAAATATTCATTATAAAGTAGCTCTTAATGGATAAATTCAATAACAAACTTTGAGCAAGCTTTATATATTAATAACCATATATTACATCTAAATAGTTAAATATGTCCAAATTATCATCAATAATTTTATATGATACAAATAAAATAAAAATAAGGAATATTTCAAATTTTTACTAAAGAAAAAGTTTTCATATTTTTCTTAAAGTCTTTTTGTAGAAAGCTTCAAACTTCAAATTCTAACTATGATAAATTTTTCAATATAATTTTCATTTAAAAAATTAAAAACTTTCCTAATAATACTTTTAATGCAAGAAAGCCAAAGAATATTTTTAATTAAAAAATTTATAGAATATTTAAACAAATCAGTTTTTAAAATTTATATAGTGAATATGTTGGATAATTAACATATTCTTTGTAAAGAGATTGAATTGGTGAAGTATCCACTCCAAGTGAATGAAATCATTTTTTTCATCCATCAGCCCCTTTCACCCCTAAAATTCCATTGTCATGTGGAGGTACATAATGGTTTTTGGGTACGTTCATATAGTTTCAAATATTTGTTGTAATTTTTAAAACTTTTGAAGATAGGAAAACTCATCAGCTTTCCAAGAATATAATTTTTATTTCAATTGGTGTTTTAGAGCAAAAGCTATGCCACTTGAAGCTCCAAAAGAAGTTCAACAAACAATACAAAAAAATCACAGAATGTCAAAATAAAATTTTCAAAATTTTGTTTTTCACAAAAAGTCTTTTATCGAAAGGGAAAGATTCAATTCATTTTATTTGGATTAGTGATGAAAAAGTTATGGAAAATCTTATTTGAGGGGCAATCTAAGCATCTTCTTGAAAAAATAACTTTTGTTGAATTCATTTTTTAACACAATTTTTACATTTGTTTCAGAAAAATATTCTACAAGGTTTAGTTAGTTTGCTAGAACAATCTCAAGTTGGGATTGGTGATTTTCAATTCAATCCATCTTAAGACCTATTAAAGATTTATTTTTTCCTTCAATCTTGTACCTACTTCTACTTAACAATTTCTTTAAAGAATAAAAATCAAGAGTGTATTTTTTGAATTTTTTTTCCTAGACTTTCAACTGAATTCTTAAGAAAAAATATTGTAAATGTATAGAGCAAAAACATTAAGCTAAAAAGATTCAAACCCTTAAAAATCTAGTCAAGCAAGGTACAAAAAAATCAGACATATAAACTTCAAATACAAATATCTTGCAATCCACGTAGTCTAAGAGATTTAAATGTCTTCTACACATTCCTATTCTAGTCTAGTACAAGATCCTAGAGGTAGATATGCAAAAAAAAGTTCAAAACTTTAATGCACTTTGCAATAGAAATGATGGTTTTGGGTAGTTTTGATGAAGAAATGCCTTGGGAGTTGAGGAGTTGAGGACATTTCAATCTAATTACAGGTGTCAAGATTTTAGGTAATTGTGTTTAGTTGTGACTTGTTTCTAAAACCAACCCTCAAAAATATTGTTTAAAATTCACAACAAACTCTATTCATTAAAAATTAGATTGATTTCAGATATATCTATTTTTAATACTTAAAAATTCATAGTTCCTTCTTATGAAGTCCAAAAATTACACTTTAGAGTATCAAGAATCCCCTTTTGACCACCAATAAGATCCAACCAAAATTTTATAGTTTAATAATACTAACCATGGTCAAACCATTATTCAAAAAAATCTAGGTGTTGTTAACTTGAAATAGTTATTATGCATTAAGTATGAGGTTGCTTGTGGAAGTGTCATTGACTAAAGTGATAAAGCTTGATGCACATTTCTATCGGAGTGAGATATTCTCAACTAAGAGCATCTTCATTGTGGACATGCCAAACTTTGAAAGACCCCTTCAAATCCAATGTTCCAAATGCCATACTTGCAAGCACAAATATCTCTTCCCAACTCATCCAAGCATCAAAGTTCTTTTTCTTTAATTATCATCTTGGCCAAATCAAACAAGAGATAACTTGCATCAACAAGTGCAAAGACAAATTAGACAATTTTAGAACCTCATCCCCTATAGCCCTATAGTAATAGGGATCTTGTTGCCCATGTGCTTTTTTTTTTTTTTTATAGAAAAAGTGTGTCTAATTTGGATGTTGGGGTAGGAGATAAACTATTGAATTGCCCACCTAATTTGCACGTCATGAGCCTTCTAATCTTCCATTGATCACTTGGTGTTGGAGATTTGAAGAGTGATGGTCGAGATGCTCTAAATGAGATGTGCTTTGGAAGTTAGATTGCTCTAGAATGATGTTAGAAGCTATATCTAATATAAATTAAAAGTAGAAAATGAAAAGTGAAATCTAAGAATAAAAATGAGGTTTTTTTACTAGTTTTAAAGTCTTGGAAATAAAGATCATACTTTGCTAATAGAATATATAGTCACTTCTTTTATAAGTTTGAGCTTAGAGATTAGAAGGATTTGTTATTAGACGTGTGGTGGTTGAGCTCATTACTTCTACTCTTCTTGTATAAGCCTTATTGATTATCAATTGATTAATACAACTGAACTTCTCTGCATTCTAAACATTACCATAATCAACTAGGTTGATTGTTCCCTATAGTACATAGAAATGAACTTTATTTCCTTCAATGATTAAAAGATCAACATATAGATTTGTAGGATTAGAAAAAATGGATTTTATACATTCAAAAAAAATGAAACTAAGTTGCAAGGAGAATAGGAATCTACACCCTACTATAACTTCTAGTGATTTGATACATGTTAGATCAACAAAATTAATTAATTTATAAACCTTAATGACTCCCCAAAGACACCTCTACTTAATGAATAATGTCAAGTTGTTGATTTAAGTTTGTTAGTTGATAGAGTTAATTGTAAAGTGTGTGTAATGAGGGACCAAGAGCTAAAGTTTCAAAAAAACACAAGATGAAACTCCTTGAAGCACCTAAACTTGGTCTGATGGAGTTTAGACAATGTTGTGTTTCTTTTGTATTGTTTTTAGTTAAACCTTCCTCCAATACCCTTTCTACAAACTAGGGTTCATTTTATGATTAATTCTATTGTAAGTACAATTTAAGGTAATTATGGACAACCATTTCGGTGACTCAATTTGTATTGATGAGGGCGAAATCATTTGCAGCATCTGCTTGTGTGAGATGACCAACCCTAAAGAGACTATGTATTGCAAGCACTTGTTTTGCAAAGATTGCTTGGGTAGGTGGATTTAGACACAACATTCCTCTAGGCAACCAAAAATATGCCTAGTATGCCAAAGAATCCTTAGCAATGGTGCCTTTGCTCAAGAGCTTGATTTGGATAACGAACAGCGTATGCACCGAGTAAGAGCATTAAGAAGAAGATGGGGGAAGAACCCGTTTTTATTATTCTTATTATTATATCAACCCTTGAACAATATTCTTTGCCTAATGAGCAACGCAAGGGAAAATCAAACACTTCCTTGAAGTGTGGCGTGGATCTTGTTGCTTGTTCAAGGTTTATGTAGCCAAGGCATGCAAAATTAACTAGTGAACATATCGAGCTACAACTCCATTGCCTAAATGCCCAGTGCTTGGCATGACTTAATATGCACTATTAGTAGAAGTGAGACCACTAGGATGAAACACTTCAAAAAATTCCCAAAGTCACTCTTATACAAAAATTTGTTCAAAACCAAGTTTGAAGGGTATGGCTTGTTGTTTATTGGTTAAGTCAAGTTCATATCAAGAGTATTCAAAAGTGCCAACTTCACTAAAGAATAAGTTGCTTACATGGCATCCAAATTTCAGAATCCTTTCCCATTTGAATCTTTTTGTCACAATGAATAAACTTATTTTACTCCTAAGAATTCCGTTATCTATGTTATGAATGATGAACAAAAGAGTGCTTCATGCCAGATGTTCCATCCAAATAACTTCTCATTTATCCAAAGCATTTTTTGAATCTTGAAATGATGATCTTTCTTTAAGACCAATTCAATGAAATTAAAAGAAACAACATGTTCTTTAATACAAGCCATACAAGCACAAATGTACAAAAATCCAAAAGGGATTCAAGCATTAAATTTTTGAGGAAAAGGTGTATTAATGTGCTAGCATTTGTATCAATGTCATGATGTTGGGTGTTTATGAAGCTAAAGTTAGACATCTATCTATTTTCTTGTTTGTTTTAACTAGGTGGAGGTTGCTATTGCTTGTTTTGTAAATTCGATTTCAATTGGGGTTTATATTATTAGCTTTGTAACCTTCAACAATACTTTTGTTGATACTTATTGACTGAGGTTTGGTTTCCATAGACTCCTTACAATTTTTTTTAATCTTATTGCATCAAGTCTTAGCACTAATGTGTGCTTTTGAAGTTTGACAGTTTGTTTTGCACAAGGAGGTCTTGAGAGCATTGGACTTGTACTCAATAGGAGTTGAAGATCTATTGAAAAACAATAGTTATTTCTTCTAGCTATATGGATTTGTAAAGCAAGTGTTGTTTGGAGATTTATTTTGTGGAACTTCCACAATTGTTTTGGCTTTGCATAGAATATACTTCTAATTACAAGAATTGTATCACTTTCAATAAACATTTGTTACAAATAGACATCATGTGCTTTTGGGGATAGACAAAAAATTTCACAATGCTATATAAATTTCAAACCCCTTATTTGCAAATTATCTATAGTTGAAGAGTACAAAGAATTTTTACCTCAAAAGCTAACTATTCTAATTCAAAACACCTTCCCTTCAAAATTTGCTTTAGAAAATACATCATTCAGTTTTACAAAAAATTCCACTCAATTAGAGCTATCATAAATCAAAATCTAAAGGAAAAAAAATTCTTGTGAAAATCATGATAATCAATTCGTAATCTAAAAATAAATATTTGATTCTAGGTTTCAAATCTCTTTGATAAATATTGAATAGTGCAATGGTAGGATCCATCTATATGGATGTAATCTATAGATCATAGATTCTAGCTTTTTATTTGACAAACATTTGAAAATTCTTCTTCTACATTGCAATTTGTAACACCATCTTACAATATTGGAAATTTCAGCTAAGTTAACTCTCTAATCTTTAAGGGGTCAAGAACTCCAATACGTATTTATTATCTACTACAAGTATTCAATGGCTAGAAAGACTTATTTTTTTAACTACTAAAGGACCAAAGTATCCATTCATTGGACACTTTAGAACTTGGATAGTCATACAAAGTCAATTTTTAAATAATGGTTGTTTTCAAAATTTTGACACAAAATGGGAAAATTCACCCTCTTCATGGAAATTGAAAAAAAAAAATTGATCAGCTTTATAGATAAAAAATTATGTTGCCCCAATTGGGTAGTTTTGGCAATTTTGGCATCTTTGCTAAATTCTTCATCTACTTTTGAAACTTGGCATGTATACACCTAACATCATGACATAGTATGTAATTGTAAAAAGAAACTACTTTTAATACAAAAATCTCATTCCAAGAGGAGTCAAACTCTACTTACCCTACTTGACAAATTTGAAAAACAAACCATTTCTTCTAACTTCAAACTCAATTATCTTGAAATTGGTAATCTCAATTTCAGTTTTAGAATTTTTTTTTCTCACATATTCCAAATGCCTATTTCTAAACTTTCATTGTTTAGATTTTAAATATAAAATATCCTCAATGCATGACAAATCATAAAAAAATTACTAGTCACATGTTGCCAATTCACTTAGCTTCTTTGCATTGCAAGGTGATTTAGAGTCGGTTAGACCTCTTGAGGTGTCTTCTCACTTGACATTATCAGTCTTGTCAGTCAACCTAAGAGTTAGCAAAAATATATTTTGTTTTTACACCATTGTTGTTTACTAATGTAAGTGTTAAATCTGCATTTTGTAGTTGATGTAGTAGAAGATCATAACAAGTTTTTTGTTAGTTATTTCAAAACCTCATGAAGAATTAAAGAAAATTTTGGAAAATGTTATATAGCAATCAATCTTCTGAGCATGTAGATTTAAAGGAGATAGAGTTGATATTATGAGAAATGAGAACAATTACATAACACCCCCAAAAGGATGCCCAATCATTCAAGTGTCATATGTACTCGATCACCTCCGTATTCTAGTTTAGGTTAAGCATATTGGCAATACACTAGTCATTTTTTGATGATTTTAAAATATTGTGTAGAAACTTATCATATAATTTGTGGAAAAACAATAATAAAAATTCAAGATTCTTGTTGGAAGTGTATATCATGAGCCCAACTTGCTTACCAAACCTAAACCATAGTAGTAGGATGGTTTTATAAAATTTGGTGAGATTTATCAAATGCTTAGTGCAAAGAGCCCTTTATTTGCTTCTAAAGTTTGCAAGAGTGTGCCTAACAAGATTTAGAACTCAATGGTGGAGAGATGGACATTCATCAAGAGCAAAAATAATACTCCATGAGGGCTCTAAGTCTTCTAATCCTACATTGCAAAAAGGAAAAATAACTTCTTTTTTTTCACTTCAAATGTTACAATCTAAAGGGCTGAAAATTTTCGTACTATACATTTATAAAGTTGAAGTTCAAAAAAAAGGTCTTATTTTCATTTTAGGCAATGCACAAAAAAAGACAATTCTTGACAACTTTTCTTATACAACACCTTCCTCTCCTTCATGGGTTAATCCATATGTTTCCTTCATTTTAATTATAACAAGTGCATTCAACAATTGAGAGCTATTCAATGGCTTTCTACCTTGTGCCAATGTTTAATACACTCAAGAATAATACTTTGAAAATCCATGACTTTTTCATAATATTGGTGTCCAAATAAGGTGGGTACACTGAAAATTGCACCATCCAAAAAATGCCATTGTCCACTTTGTGCACATCTCCAAAATCAATATGTATGTATGTTGAAGAAACAATTTGTAAACACCTACCAAAAACACTTTGACCCTTCATAACTTTTGCATACAATATCCAACCATTGAGTTCTTTGTGCGTTGGAACCTCATTTTACTTGCCAACAAGAAAATATGAAAATTTGACCACTCTAATAATAGTAACTAGGCATAGTAGCAAAAGTGGTGAGTTGGGGGGATACCCACCTCAAAATGTTTGCTAAGTGTGTTGGAATCCTCTTTAACCAACTAGTAAGATCTAATAAAAATAAGTTATGTTTAACAATAGTCACTAGAACAATTTGCTATTGTGACAATTATGGGTGCATGCACATTCCATCAATGCCCCAAGGTGCATGGAATTGTAATTATTCTAGACATAAAAAGGGAATTTCTATTGCTCATGCCGACACATTTCTTTGATATGAAATGCAGGTTGCATGTTCTCACCTCTTAGGAAAGCTTGTGCAATATGGAAAGCAAATGCATCAGTGGGGTGAAGACCATCCCAAATCATGTATTCTGATCGATTCTCACACACTGTGGCCCTTTGCAACTCCCCATTCAAAATCCCATCTTTTCCACAATAAATGACCTTGTTGAAGTTGTAATCTCCACCACCATAGCCGCAACATGCCTTATGGACATATTTTAACCCTATCAAACAACCAACATGATTATTGATGAGTCCATAGTTTCTTGCCAAATCAACCTCAATGTTATTCATGAAATTGGAGTATAATTGTAGTAAGAGTGCAAATAAATTTGAACTCATTGAATGGGTTTGAGTGCCATGTTTGGGGTTGGCATTCAAACTCCAAGACTATGCCAATTTCATTTAAATCCAATTATTTCAGGAATGTCATATATTCTTCATTGTGTCTCTATCTATCAATGCATCTACACCCAAGGTTTGAACATTAGTAATCATCTTGAACTACTACTTCATATAGTACCAAAATTAAGTTATCTACTTAATATCTTTAAAAAGATAATATAGAGTATTTTTGTTGTTGAAGCCTTGGTGTGAGGGCCTTCAATAAACAAATTCTAGACTCATTTTAGTTCAAAAGTTAAAATATTTTAAAACTTTTTTTGACAAATTTTTACAAAGAAGAAATAATCGAGTAAATCAACTTACCAAATTTAGATGGATTCCGAATGGCACTCATGAAGACATCATGGAGGCTGAAAATGATCAAATTCGCCCCAATAAGCTCCCCATGCAAATTTGCAACCATAACTTTTAACCCTGCATTGTGTTGTTCTGCAATCTTTGTGACGGAGATTATACAACCATCTTCATTGAGCTCATTGGGATTAGTGTAACCCAATAGGCATGGAAAGCATGCTATGGGAAAAGCATCCATAATCACAATGGTTCTTGCTCCTTCATTGTAAAGAGTCTGTTAATCAATCAAGACAGAGAACATCTCACATAATAAGTTATTAAATACTACAATGTTTGTCCAAAATTGATCATAGGTTTGGATATTTGAACATTGAAGGACTATTTAATATTCATGTAATTAATTGACAAGTGGAGTTCTTCCAATTAAAGTCTAATTTATGTTCTTCTATTTTGAGTGCAGATTCTATGAAAAGAAATCACACGCATGTTAATGCTTTTGTATTCATAGAAAGTGTGACCAACAATCACCTTTCTCATTTGATCAACAAGCTACTCTAGTCTCAACTTCACTATCAATGCAATTCTAAACACTCCATGCACATGGATTATATATGCTTGAGCACTATATAAAGGTGAGAAATGCATAATACATGATAGTTATGTACCTTTACTCCCAACTCAATGCTTTGCAATACCAATCGAATTAGTGCATCAACTTGGTCACCTCTAATACCATGGTAATCATTATTGCCAATTTCAATGATGTAGACTCCTTTAGAAAAGGCTCCTGGTGTTGGGAAGAGTCTTTGTGCATCTATGTTCAAACCAATTTAACCAACATCAAACATGGGTAGTGTAGGTAGTAAGATACTCTAGCCTTTATATAGAAAAGGCCTTGGAAGACCAACAACTTTAGGGATGGAACTTGGTGACTCAAGACGTTTTTTCTATTATCATTGGTGGATAGTAGGGTCAACCCATCTTTATCACACAAATGAAAGTTTAAAAATATAGGATTTGACATATGGTACAAATAAGATTATTATATGCAATTTTTTGAACATACAAAAAAGAATCTTTGAAAGAAGAATTCCATGAAACTTTTTGGCATTATTTTTGGAATTATTGTCCACCTATATTAGTAAGGATGAGCTATTTTTGATGAAATTTCATGGACAACCATGATTGTATGCAAATGAGATAAGATTCTTGGACTACATATATATTAATTCCTCTTGAGTTTTATTACGAGAAGTTCAAGAATAATGTTCATGAATTGATTGCAAAAGCTATAGGAGCTCAACATTCACTTGCTCTAATTGCAATGTCAATAAGTTGAACATTCTCTGTTCATTATCTAGATTTCTTAGAGTACACTATGAGGTCAAAGCTTGACTTTAGTTCATCCTATGCTGTTTGTAAAATAGTCATCCTGAAAACTTGCCACAATGACAGAAGAGTAAAAATAAGAACTTGCCTTCCTTCTTGGATTTGTACATGGACAGGGCCTGTTGGCGAAAGACCCGAAACTGGTCCACCTGCACAGACAGCGAGAAGAGGCCGCTACTACTCAAGCCATCACCTTCTACGGATGAATTACATGCTTTGGCCCCTGACGATGCAAAATTGACTCCATGTTGAAAACTGGCGCCTGTATCTCGTAAGTATGGACTTAAAAGTTCTTGGCCCAATCCTTCTGCTGCCATACTTGCACAAAACACACTGTCATGGGCTTGAACCAAATAAAACCATTACAATCTTAAATTGCTTGTACGTGCAGAGCTCTCAGTGGATGTACTAAAGCAACACATTGCAGACTCATACATATAGTAGGTCATAAACTAAGCAGGAAACAATACATTTGGAACCTTGAAGTAAACAATAGTGGCATGCATCCTTCAAGAGCCACGAGATTGAGAATATACACAAGTTTTAAATAGGAGTCACTCACAATTTTACATGCAGATTTGGTTTGCTATCATATTTAGCCAAAAATAAGAGTTTGCTTTAGGTGCCTATACATTTAAGGCATCATTGACTTAATTAAGGTAACAACAACTAATTTCTAAAATCGACCACCTATTTTCAACATTGTGAAAATTCGTAGTTTACTCATGATTGTGGTGTCCAAGAAATGCATTCGAAGAGAATTTAGAATCCCCTTTTGACTACCAACAAGACTACACAATAAGTTGTTTAACAAAATATTTGAGTTGCTTATTTGTTCAATTTTAGGTGTAGTTTTTCAATATAATATTGAGAACCATGTTGAATTGCTTATTTGTGCAATTTTAGATGTAGTTACCTTAATATTACACATCCATGTGAGGTAACTCCACCTAATAATGACCTTTTTCTAAATCTGGTCCTTGTAGATTCTTGCCTAGCATGTATTTGCCTTTGTTCATGAGAGCCTAGGGTCGCTTTTGGGTACACCTATTTCAGCACTTGGGATATTCATAGTTTATTCATATAGTGTCCAAAAATACTTAAAAAGAGAATCTAGCATACTCTTTTGACTTCCAACAAGATTCAACACAAAATTAAACATTTTAGTAATAGGAACAATGCTTTATTGCTTATTTGGACGAATTTAGCTGTAGTAACCTTACTCCAAAATCTGATACTTCAGTTATCCTTCTTCCCAGAAAATCAGAGTTTCACCCAAATTGCTGAAGCCCAACAGAGGTTTCCAAAGATCAGACAGAGCACATACAAATATGGTCGATAATGAGGCGTCCGTTGCTGTGCCTGCCCGTGGCCGAGGCAGAGAAATCCACTCCGTAAGGGAAGAAATCAGAAGGCGACCTGAAGGGCATGGCTGCGAAATTCTCCCCCACGTCCATGTACGAAGCGCCAAACACAAACAACGGCGCTGCAGCACCACCACCACATGAAAGTCGAGTAGAAGAAGCCGAAACGAAGTCCGACGACTGGATATCGCGTCCTGCTTCCACTGCCCAAGTGCTGCTGGCAATGACAGCCATAACAGTCGTCGTCATCACTGCAACTTTGAAGCTCCGGGGCAAGCCCATTCGGGTTTCACCCATCCCTCCAACCAACTCTTGCAGTCACCTGCACAAAGGGATCCAAGAACGCAGGTTTCGTCACGGGAGGAATGAGGGAAATGCGAACTAGCAGGGAAATATCCAAATCTTACAGTCACCTAGCGTGCTCAAATGTATCCAAGAGCGCAAGATCAGTCAAAGGGAGATCATCCTGTTTCACAAGTTTCCGAGGCGGTTTTGCTCTAGAGGATTGGGAGGAATCAGTCGAATCGAACAAATGGGAAGATCTGTGTGTGCTCGAGGAATGACAGGGAAGGAAGCAGGGAAAAGCTAGCAGTAGTTTAACAGGGAAACAAATTTACAAATCTGAAAGTGACGGCTAGCCTGCACAAGAGCGCACTCAGCTGTTCAGTCAGTCTCAGGAGAAGATCGATCCTTGTTTCCCTTACGAGCTTATCCGAAGTTGCCCAGATGTTTTTGCGCTAGACTCGGGAGGAATCAGAGGATCCAGAGAATGTGGAGGACTGTTTGCACTAGGAATGGAAGGAATCAGGGAAAAGCTCGCAATGCACAGTTCTAAGGGCCCTCCTGCCATGTGAGTCGGGCCGGCCAAGTTCCCCGGGGAAGCTACAGTGTCAAAAAAGAAATTGCACTGCTACGTGGACCGGGTGGGTGGGGAAAGATCCAGTGAAAATTTCACACGTAATGATTCCCATCAAGTTGACCAAAATCCACCGATGGGCTTGTCCACCGATCATAGCTGAACCTTGCAATCCGACTTCTCCGCTCACCGAGGCCGGCAAGACAATCGGTGGTCACTTCTTGTCATTGAGTGCTTTTTCCACCGGCCCGACTGACATGGCAGGAGGCCCTAACTGGGAAGTACCAAAATCTGCAGTTTCGACCGGGTTCTTGTTTCCTTGTTGGCAACGATGGCAAGTGAAACCAGGAATGGCAATCCGGGAACCAAAGATCAATCCAGATTTTCTCCCTGTGAGTGCATGCCCTTGAATCTGCAAAGCAAGGTCGCTTGTACTGCTCATTCACCAGTCGTTGAAAAAGAAAACTGCGGTTTGGTGCGATTCAGGATAGTGGGGAAGTAGAAACTTTGAGGAGTGGATGTTGAGGGAGAAGGGGTCAGCACATGCTAATTAAAAACTTACCAGGAAATTACCACAGATTTTAGGGGTAGTCGCGGCTTCTTCACTGCGGGAGCATTCAGGAGCATTCTCTTCAGAATGATCACCTGGCGTCTTCCCGTTGGCTCAAAGCTGTCTCGCCATCGCAAAATATGCTTTTTCAGCGAAGCCTTCTACACGTCCATTATTCTCCTCCGGAGAAAAATAACCAGCGTGGAGAAGACTTCAAGAGCGAATTTTTTTCCTTTCAGCTCCATAGTTTCACCGCTCCAGATTTCACAGTTGCTGTTGACTTCGACGTAGTGGTCGCTGCAGCTCAAGGTGGCAGGAGTTGTGCACATCTCAACCCATCTAATTGGGTCCCGGAACCCTCTGCAAATACCCCATCCTCTCTTCAAGGTAAACTGATTCTACAGTTTTTGATTCTCCACGCTCGACACAAGTAGAAGGGGTGTCACACCTTCTTCACCCACAACTGCGCCCCATTGGCTCCTTTTCTTTTTCTCATTACTAATTCATTCTTCAGAGAACTTTGAGTTGATGAAGAAGCCACGACTAGAGGAGATCACCCATTTCCGATCAGCCTCCCATTCTTGTAATTTAGGCTGCTCCATTTCTGATAAGATGAATTGTAGGTGATAGCTCATGCACCACATGACCCCAGGGACAACAAAAATGTCTAGGAGATGTACATTGAAAGCTTAGATGATCACAACGTGTACATTGGAAGCCTTACATCGATTATGGACCTGTCCTATGGTTGGAAATAGGTTTGCCTACATATCAAGAATGGGACAAATAAAATCTTCTAAAAAAGAATTCGTGATAATTTTGCATTTAAGGGAAAAAACTTTAGGAAATTATTAAATCCTCCTTAAATCTATTTCTCTACACTTGGACATTTTTTCCTGAACTTTTCCCATGCCGCAGATAGATAGGCTGAATTGCTGAAGTGATCGGAAATGGGTGATCATCCTCATACCCGGCTTTGAGTTTTGAGTGTATCGAGCAGTGCGTTTTGCGCGCACGAATATCCCCATTGAACGGTGGCTCTTTTTGGTAAAGAAACTTGCTACTTTTGTCACCAAGAATAACGTGGGAACCGCAGTTAGGAAAAACGAGAGTCACGAGGTGAGTGATACACTAGGTGGAATTACAGACTGCTGTGGAATTCAATGTAGCCTGTGCCGTTATAGAATATTCTGTGTAGTCCACATTGTATCTGATCGATCGCACCCACCCTGGAAAATTGAAGGAGTGCTGAACCAGATCTGATGAGTCTGGCTACACTAAGTAGTGAAATTAGGTTGCCTTAACAATTAGGTTGCCTTACCTCAAGAAAGTTACTTTACAAGTCATCAAAGTCAACAAATATTTCTAAAAAATATTTTCATTTGTACACTTGGAGGTTCATGAGTCCCAATGACAATAATACTTAATTCAAAAGTAGTGCATTCTTGTACATAAATAGTAAAGATTTATATAGTGTGGAATGTCGAGAAATTAGTGAGGGGCAATCTAATTTCACTATTTAAGGTGAAGGCACCCGTAACTGATCAAATAAGCGATTCTAGAAATGATCCAAAGTAGTGCAAGGTGAAGCAAATATATTCAGAGGTGCAATGATAGAAAAGATGGGGATTGCAAAAACTTTGGTTATTTTATTGCTTGAATTGAAATTATTATGAATTTTGAAAGCCAAAAGTTAGTCTTGACCCATGCTGAACATATAGACTCTTCCAAAAGCACTCACTTACTAACTACTTATTGTTGACTATGGCATGCAGAACGAGGGACATTTGTTAGGGTACTTTGCTACCTAGAGTGCTATTAATACGCAATTCTTTAAATGGAAAACTAAGAACAACTAGCTCCTAAGCTAGCAACAGAGGTCCGTATAACTATAGTTGTGAGGACTTTTTGCTAGTCATGAAGTACCCGTTCACTGGTCATCAACGGCTCCAAAAGTAGCCTCTTGCCACGCAAATTCCCGCCCATCCCTAGTATCACCGAGGTCCATGGATGTTGTAGCACCGCTCACAACTTGTGCCATGGCTACAGAAGGCTCTATCTGTATTGTGGTAGTCCAAGGTTGGAGAGGTTGTGGGTGCATTGGTGTTGAGAAGTATGTTGTAGGAATCATGTACGGGTAGGGAAGCGTTGCTTGTGGTATCGAAGAGTGCACTGGAGTGATGAATTGGAAAGGACGCATTTGCTGTGAAGAAGAGTTAGAGGGTAACAATGGCATCGTAGTTGGGAAAGGAACCCCTAGAATGCTCCCCACTTGATTCTCGTTGTCAAATTGCAACCCTTCTTGACCCCCTGTTGTTTGCAATGCTGCCAATGTCTTCAAGCGTTGCACTTGCAACCAATTAAATTTTCTCGAGGCTTTTTCTGCTTCACGTTGAGCACGGATTCTTTCTCGTTCAAGTACCTTCACCACACGCGCCTCCGCACGTTCACGCCTTTCACGTTCTCTTTCTACAGCTTTTTGTTTTTTACGTTGTTCCTTTTCTTGACGCATACGCTCCCGCTCTGCATCGGCATCAATTTTTGCTTGCCTCTTGTGCGCTACAGCATTGAGGTACTGGTCAGATGTGAGTATCACAGATTTACTGAAATCCATTTCAGGATCTTGTTGCTTACTACTCACTCTTGTGGTTATGGTTGGCAGGGTGAGGAAGTGCGTGATTGATTCCACAACATCAATGCCCTTGCCCAAGGCACCCATCTCTGCAGGTAGATTAGGGTTGAAGGGATTGACATCTACAAAGAAATGATTGACACCAGCTTGTGGCTCCTTCGCCAATTCTGCCGCTATCTGCTCAATTCCAGGTGACAATTCATGACTGTCCTCTTCAAATTCCAACCCTAGGCTTTCACTGTCATAGTCATCCAATGTGGCCATGGCGGTGGTTGATATCATTGGTTGCACTTAAGAGGATTCGAGTAGCTGGTTGCTCGTTCCTTGATAGACCTGTGATGGATGACACCGCCCTTGCACCGCCTGTCGATTGAGTGGCCAAATCCCTGTGGTTCTAAAACCATTCTTGATGTTTTTCACAGACAAGACCTTCCTCAAAGCTAAAGAAACCCATTGTGCCAATGTCTCCTTTGATGGTGTTTCTCCCACATTCTTGCTGCTCCAATAGTCTCGATAGGCTCTGAAATGTTGTTTGAATGGCTTGAAGATGCTGCAATCCAATGGTTGTAGGGCGTGTGACGTATGCGATGGAAGTGTGACTATATCCAGTCCTACCGATTTTGCTTGACCTACCACCTCTAGGGTCACATGATTGTTGTGTCCATCTAAAATGAGTAAGTGTCATCTTTGAGGTGAGATGCCTCCTACACTCTCCACATTTTTTATGAAATGTGAAATCCAAGTGGAAAATAAATATGAAGTCATCTATGCTTTTTCCTGCATAGCCATAGTAGCTGCTGGTTTACATTTTTGAATATAATTTTTCACAAGGCGCTTTCCACAGAAAATGTAGAATGATGGAATGGTTTTTCCTGCTGCATTAATGCAGACTAACACTGACATCCATTCCCTTTTGTCAGGCACAACCGAGTGAATGCTGCGTGCACCTTTGCGAGCAAGAACCCGTGCCCCACCATTTTTCCCTGCTTGCACCCCAGACTCATCACAATTCCAAATTCTGTCAAGTGAGTAAGAATGTGTTGTGTATAAGTAATCCAAGTTATCATAAAAAGTTTGAACTGTAGGAGCATTTAGGCCCTTTGCCCTTGCTATATCCAATGCCTCAACTACTCGTAGCGCTAGCTCAGGGTGTCGTCTATACCACCATTTCAACCAACTTTTTCCAGGGATACCATTTCGAAATGGAGTCCACCTGCCACTCGTCATCTCGGACACCTTCATTTTGAGCGCAGTGGGGGTCAAGCCATATCCTAAGTCACACATGGCTATGACATATGCTACTAATTGTTTCTCCTCTTGTGGATTTAGAATGGTGGGAGGCCCGCGCTTGCGAGAAGTGCATTGCCCATAGCACCAATCACGAAGACTGGAGTAAGGTATGTGAAATTGTTGTGATGCTGACCTCATGCTACTTCCATTGTCAACTACAGCTAGTGTTGCTTGTAGTTGTTCGTCAATCCATGTGCCATTTTTTCGCTTCACCTTTTGTTTGCCTAGCTTATTTTGTCATTCCCTTCCATGCCTTGCATCGATGACGCCATCAACATTGATGTCTATGGTAGGAGTGTCTGCTACAAGGATGTTGATGTTTCTATTCTTCGATAGTGAAGTAGGAATTGGATGACTGCTACGGAAGTGTCGCAGCGCTTGCAGGTTGCAGGCCCCCATGCCTTTTAGATTAGTTAGTGTCAGGATTCCACGTTGGGACCTTGCTCGACTGGGCACTTCACAACATCTCTATACATGTGTAGGAAAAATTAGCAATTTGAGTTTTGTTTCATTTCTTCCAAAAAAATTAAATAAAACACACATACATCATGATTATTTAACTGCTACCAATTCTCATGGTCAATTTCATTGGATCTAGATGGAGCTTCAATAGTTCAACAAGATCAAGAGGTTTCTTTGCTTTTACAGGTCCATCTAAAAGTGAATTCTATGTGTGTGGAGCTAATGGCACCTGACTTAGGTCTAATGCATCCAGAATTTATGAGTTCAACTTGTTCTCCAGTGAGTTATTAACATGCGTGTCTTTGAATTTGTTTGTAAAACAATTTTTGCCTTTACAATAATAGTTTCTTTGGAAGTGGGTTCTGGCATGTCTTTGAAGAGGTCATAATGTGCAAAACTGAAATTAAAAAGTTTAGATATTTTTCCTTATGGCTATGTTTTTGGGCAATTTTTTCATTCAGAGTTGATTGGAAGTAGCCACTGCTACATATTATAGTACTTTCACATTCTGTTGTTTTCATTTGCTTCTCTATCATAACTTATATTGAATTATTGCAAATCTAGAGTTATTCATTGTATAGTGGGACATCTATACTCATGAGTTGATTCCTGTGAATGCTAAAAATATGGGATGCTCACTTTGTTCCTAAGTTAATACATCTACTTGTACTCTCTAGAATGAGAGGGTAGGGAATGGTAGTCTATTTTGATTTATATGTGAAGGTCAACACTCATGTAGAGGTTATGATGTGGTTGATTTGGTTGATGATTCAATGGTTGCACCTTCACAGAGACCTAAACTACATAAAGCAAGGTTTATTTCTATCAAACAACACCTTCTACAACTTTGTCACCTGGTGAGTAATGTCATCTACATAATTTTTACTATTCCTTTTTTGTGAAGTTCCTTCCAGATTGTTTGTTTTTCAAGGAAAAGATTTCAAGAGCATAGTTAAACAAAATGTTGGGATTCTTTGAGTCCTTCCTTTATCTGCCATTTCTACAAATCATTTGGGACTTCAAATGATTCTATTACAAGTGCATCGCAACTTTGTAGAAACTGATGGCTTGTTGTAAAAAAAATATTTGGAAAGTAAAAAATATATGAATTTTGATTGATGACTTACTTGACCTCCAGAAGTTCTTGTTGCGCTACGTCTGCTGGTGGGTTGTGATCCTGGAATGGTGTTTCTTGATGCTTTTTTTGTCCTCCACAGATCCTTTTGCAAGGCCTCCCCATCAACGTCATTCTGCAGCTCATCACCAATATTACTACTATTTGAGGCATCGCTAGTACTATGCCAATCACCAGCATTGTAGTCCTCATTTTCATCATTGGTGGTGCCTCCAGACCCAAATGGCATGTCTTTGTAAGTCGGTGAATCCATCATTGCAACTACGTCAATAATCATTCACTGCGAATACTATTGGAATTTACAAGTACCTACCCACTCCAATAATACACATGCAAGTACCAGCTAAGAGTAGAAGCTAGGCTTGGTATAAGTTATGTAGACACTAATGCTCACTAGAATTTAACAATAGTTCCCACCTTACTCTCTTTCTATAAGTACATATAAGAGAGCTAAGTAAATTACAAGGCACGACCTCTGTGATCACTCATTCAGACACAAACTCAACAGTACAATCACACTTCCTTGCTAATGCAACTACAAGTAGCAAAGTGAATTACAAAGCAAAATATCAATTCAACATCAATTCATAGACAATCCACAATGCATGCTCTGTTCTTCCCTTGAAGCGTGAATGGGGGCTTTTAAATCCAGAAGTGAAGATTTCTAAATGACCAAGTGCAAGTTCTAGAAACTACTCAAGCAAGGCATATTCATGACCATCCATGTGTCTTAATTGATCAATAATGAAGTGTAAATGTACTATCTGAGGTTGGTTAACTATTATATGGCTCATTATGTTTGCAATCATATGTGGCACCATTTCTAGTATTGCATGCTCAATTTTGTATGAAACCTGGTTAACTTATTATGCTACTAGCATTACTGGAAGCCATCAAACCAGGAAGCTTATTACAACCATAGAAATAATAAAAACATGGAGATGAGTTCCAGCCTCTCCAAATTAAAGACACCCTATTGATTGCTGATGGGGCACTAGTTAGTAATGGGTCCCTTTACCTTAGTGTAGGGGGATTTCCCATTCTTGACCCACTTAAGCAATTCCACATATTTGTAGGGCGGGTTTCCTCAGTGGGGAAATTTTCCAATGTGCAAAAATAGATTTCAGAGGTTCACTTTCCATAAATTTTCAGATTTTTATTTCTCATTAGATAATTACTATGAATTTTTGAGTGGAAGATTCCATTCCTTACACTTTGGCTAATATTGAGCTTCCTATTTGTGACCAAGGGCTCACTGCAAAATCCACCAAAGGTTGGTTGCAATATTGAGAGTCTTATAGAGCTAGCACAATGTGCTAGAACTGCATAGGGAACTGTGCTATAATTAATCACTATTCATTTATTCCTACGTAGAAAGAGAGTAGTTTACATTGCTAGAATGGAAAAGTGATCTGGAATGGAAAATCTCCCCTACCGATAGTAGTTCCCCTTATCACAAACATACCATTTCACCTAAGGAATTTATGTCGGGTCCCTTTCAACTTGTGATAATTTAATCCTTAGTCTAAGGATGCCGCAAACACTACATATGTAATGGATGACAGAGAATCCTTCTATATCAAACAGAAGTGCAAATATTCATCCTTGAAATAGTAAGTGAAAAGGATGGAATATTGTGTGAAGTACAAAGTAGTTTGACCTCCAATGAAGGCTCTTGATTTTTTTTTAAACAAATACTCCCTCCGTCCCAAAATGATCTTCCTGTTGGACAAAGTATTTCTAATTAAGGCAAAAAATAATATTTTTTCAAAATTGTTTCGCATGGCAAGTAGGGTTTGGTACACTCCTAGTGTCTTAGAAATTTTGAGTTTCGGAACCCTTGTCAAAGTGTAGTTTTGTAGTTTTGAAAAGTGGAATTTTTGGGGCATTTTTAAGGAGCACCACTGGGCACATAATTGTAGAGTGTGAGGTCATTGTTTCGTAGGCACTTAGTGTAAGCCTAAGCCCGTGTGTGGACCTCTGTATCATCTCCCAAAGCTTCATCTCCTTCAATCAAGAAACACTCGAAGAGATGCAAAAAATAAGGACGAAGAGTGTTGATTGACATCTTTAGTCATTTAATTTGTATTTTGATTGATGATTGTATAGATGGAAGGGAAACTATTGCTTGGAGTTGTTTTGTTAGTCCCAAGTAACAATCAAAAGTTGAAGTTGACCAATTTTCAAGTCATAAAGTGCAATAGGAAGATCATTTTGGGACAAAAACTTAAGGCCAACAAGAAGATCATTTTGGGACAGAGGGATTTATAGTATTCCAAAGAAAAAGATGCTTATTAACCCCAAAGTACTTTGATGTCCATTTTTGGACAATAAATAGATTGAAACTCAAGTTTCATCCTCACTACTTGGAAGAAAGTTATTCTAATTTGAGGAGATACTTTATCAAGTTATTGTCTAATCTAATGGTTGGATTTGGTGTTACTAGAGAACATATTTTTCTAAAATTACCAATGTGCAAGGATGTCAAGTGGTTGACCAAGCCAAAATTGCATTGACTCTAGTTCAAAACGGGATTTGCCAAAATGAGGTCATAGATTTTAGGAACACAAAAATTTCAAAAAAACACCATGTCAAGATAACTTCATTTCATATCCACTCAAAAAAATTTACTCAAAAAATGATAATATTTTGCTTATAATCAAAATTTGAAGGAATTTTGAAATTTGGGTTTCAAAATTTATTAAAAAAATATTGGTGATAGCATTGGTGAATCTAAAATTCATAGTCTACAACTTTTATTTGTATATCATTTCCAAAATATTCCTCCAAATAGCACTTTATAATGTTTTTTCTCAAATTGTCAATTCTAGACATGAAATTGGATGTTTAGGAGTTAACCCATAGATCACCATTGTAGTGTGTTTTGGCCAAGTCTTACTCTTTACTTTCGATGTGAATTTTTACCATAATATTGATATTTTTTGAATTTGAGGCCAACTAATGAAATGAATTTGATCAAGTTTAGTTTCTATTCTAATTGAAAATTTTCAAAAAATCTTAAAATTCAATGTTTTATTGTAATTTGAACCTTGGTCCTATAACCATGGTTTGTTGACTTTCTAATTTTAGAGTGATATGATAACTTTGTTTTATATCGAGATGTTCGATGCTACAAAATACACCTATATTGAAAATTTCAGAGTTTTTGAGCATATTTTGGATTCAATATCAATTTCATCATTTCTTCCTTAAAATTTTCACAATAATCGCAAATTTTCACACAAAAATCTGAAATTATGAGCACTTATAGAAGACATGGAATTTCATCTTTGAAAAATAAATGGAAGAACTTTCACATCCATATTTAGTCGCAAAATGGCAACAAATGACGAGAAAGATTGTGAAGCTTGAATATGTGGAAAGTAGAGGCCCTATCACCAAGGTAGTCAACCAAAATTGATCAAATTCTTGGATGGACAGGTGCATTTTTTGTTTCTATAGTTTCCCTAAAAGTCATTTGTGAAGCATTCTTCATCCTTAGCATCTATTTGTTGAGTTAAAGTAATAAAGTTTCAAGTAACAACATTACATTGAACTTGGTTCCTATTATTGGATTATAAAACTTTTGGTAGGAACTTGTTGGTAGTCAAAGGAGATTTTGGATTCTCTTAGAATCCAATTTTGGGACACTATGTGAATAAACTATAAATTCTCAAAGTATTGAATATGGGTGTACCCTAAATTGATCTTAGGTTCTCATGAAAAGAGGTTTTACCTTTAAGTCAAGAATTTGTAGAGGTTCAATTTTGAAACACGTTCAAAATTAGATGCATTTACATGAGTTAGTATTTATCTGTGAATGAAATTGTGATAATTTTTCCAAAATGAAATGTAATGTCTTGAAACAAAATGTATTTACCTAATCTTTCTTATAAAGATAAATTATATAATTCAAATGAATGAACATGTTTAAAATGGCAAATGAAAGTAGCTTTGGTATCGATGTCATCAAATTGGTGAAAAGGGAAGGATTTTTTTGAAGGTTTTTACATTGATCACTTTAGATGAATGCTTATAAGTTATTTGAACAAAACACTAATTTGAAGTACTCAATTCATCATCTAAAATTTAAATGTCCAACCACTTAGGTATTACAAAAGTTGATAACTAGTTAAGATGGATATTTTTTTATGAGCTCCCACAAAGTCTTTGTGAGGGAGTCTTACAATTATTACAAGCTTAGTTAATTTTGAACTCTTAGTTTCAAACAATAATAATTTTTATGTTTCAACTATGCTACAAGAGGTTGTGTCCTCATTGCACTAAAAATGTGGAACAAGAATGGGAAAGGTGATGAAGGACTAATGTCTATCTCTTTTCATTTCTTAGATCTTTAAAGTGGCTCATTTTCAAGGTAGATACTCAAACTTCTTCACTACAGCTTCTATCAATGCAAAACCTCCTCTTATATTCTAGAGCTAAAAAATTCTTTTCAACCTCGTAAGGATGTTGAGGCAAGAAAGTGTTGATGGATGACTTTCCAAATCACTCTAGAAGTATAGAATGCACCAAAATCAATGTGTACATATGTTGAAGAAAGAATTTTAGAACATCTATCAAAAATCACTTTGACCCTTCATAACTTTTGCATACACTATCCAACCATCAAGTTCTTTGACATCAATGCTAGCATGTAAGCCTAGAAATGTGAGCCTATGAGCCTAGGTGTAAGTAGATATTCTACAACTATTGAAGGTGTTTATAACATACATACTTATAATATGAGTACCTTATAACCATGTAAGGTGCTTGTAACATAGGTACTTATAATATAAATATACTATAACCATAGAAGGTGCCTATAAAATAGGTATCTAAACATCAACATCCATAATATAATTATACACTTATTATATGAATATCCTATCACTATGGAGGGTGCCTATAACATAGGTTCCTAAAGCATAGACACCCATAATATAATTAGGCATTTATAATATAAACATCCTATAACCATGGAAGGTGCTTATAACATAGGTACTTACAACATAGACACCTATAATTATAAACATCCTATAACTATAGAAGGTACCTATAATATAGGTACCAATAACATAGGAGCTTAGACTCCTAAGCTCATGGATTGTAGATAAGCTTAGATCCTATTCAAAAATAATAAAGCTAATAGTATAGTTCATTCCTTGGGAGGCAATTTAAAATAGGGATGTTTCTAGCTTAAAAATCAATAGCTAAATAGCCAAATAACAACCACCAAAAGGAGAAAATACTTCCAACCAGGAATAATTTAAAACCTCACAATTATAATCTAATTACTAGATTCCTTCACTCCCCTCTTAATGGCCACAAAGATAAAATAACTCCCAAATTTTATTTCTTCAACTTAATCTTTAATAACTTGTCTTCTTTATCTTTTTACTCCAAATTGGGCTTCTCGCTTTCACAGCCTTACTTTGGCTTTTCATTTTCTGACTTGGCACCTAATCTCCACTGATTGCTTTGTCTCCAACTAGAGAACCACAACTTTTTGCTTAACCAACTTGGCCTTCTTTTCTTCCATTGTACAATTTTGCTTTCGGTAATTGTGACACTTGCAAAACTTGCATTCTTTTCTCACCAACTCGGAATCACACTTTTTCTCTTCATCTTTCATTCTTACTATATCCTCTCATAAAATCAATTTAATTATGACCCTTACAATTTCTCACATAGCTCATTCTTACTTGACAAATGGCATGCATTCACAATCAAACCAAATTGGAAATACCACAAGACAACATTCAAAATTAACACACTCTAATTTAGACAGTGGCTTAAATTAACTTAGGCCACACACAATCAAATAGACTCCCATTTGGAATCACTCATATAACATAAATCATCAATAAACCAACTTAGATTGCAATCACAAATTATTCGTCATCACTTTAACATCTCACTTTCACAATTAATTCATTACATACCACATCACATAATTTTTCACACATACGCACAACACCAATTTGTATGTAATTCCCGACTTGATTAATTAGTTGGTGAACACATCACCATTATAAATAGTATATTTTTTATATTTTTTCACTCATTGTCTTATTTCTTCCACTCTTAGATTCATATTTTTTTTATTTTCTATTATCTTTTCTCTTTCCTAATTGGAATACTTGATCTTTATCACTCTGTAATTTCCAACTATATCTTATTCACTTCTCAACTTAAATTCATCACTAGCTCATCTTCTCCATTCACCTTCACAAACTTCCAACTTGTAAACATTCTTCAACTTAGACAAAGACATCATCCTTCCATAAACACACATACATTACTTAACTCAACCAATTGGCAACCATATACAAACAAACCAACTTGGAAACATTTCCAACACTTAGACATAACCATTCCATCACTCATAACCACAAACATGCGCATAAACAAATGAAAATACATAGCACTACTTGGTTGGGACTCCAACTAGAACTCTCATCAGTGGGTAAAGAAAAATGAAAGAAAAATTAGACCAAATAGGAGTCACAAAACCTGCTGGTTATCAAATCGGGAGAGACAACCAAAGTCCCATCTAACCATTGAATTGGAACTGCAAAGGCAACTACCACAAACACTGAAGAAATTCCCAATTGGAATTAATTCACCAACTAGCCAACTGGACTTGACACACACCACTTAAAAATCCAACTTGGACAGAATCATCACCCAATTTGGAACACAAATTATACAACCTAGAACTTGGTTGGAGAGCCAGAATGTATCAAATAGGAAACCAACCATCCTAATCAGCACGACCCACATTCAACATTCATTCATCACCTAAAACACACCAAATAGAAACTCAAAAAACCCATCAAAATACTCAAATTAGATACCAAATTCAGAAACAACAAGTCAAAAACAGTAAAAGACATACAAAAATCAACCAAAAATTTACACACATAAATCCTAATTGGTTATTTATATGGGCTCAAGATCCTAGGCTCACACACTAGCAACCGTGAATTTTTTGATGTAGTGGAACTTCTTTTCACTTGCCAATAAAAAAATGCGAAAGTTTAAGTAGTCTAACAATAGTATCTAGGCACAATAGCAAAAAATTGTGGTTTGGAGTTCGATACCCACCTCAAAATGCTTGCAAAGAGTATTGGAATCCTCTTTCACCAACCAATAAGATCTAATAAAATAAGTTATGTTTAACAATAGTAACTACAACAAGTTGCTATTGTGACAATTATGGATGCATGCACATTCCATTAATGCCCCAAGGTGAATGGAATTGTGATTATTCTAGACATAAAAAGTGAATTTCTATTGCTCATGCCGACACATTTCTTTGATGTGAAAAGCAGGTTGCATGTTCTCCCCTCTTAGGAAAGCTTGTGCAATATGGAAAGCAAATGCGTCAGAAGGATGCATATCATCCCACATCATATATTCTGATCGATTCTCGCACATTGTGGCCTTTTGCAACTCCCCATCCAAAATCCCATCGTGTCCACAATATATGACCCTGTTGAAATTGTAATCTCCACCACCATAGCCGCAACATGCCTTGTAAATATATTTTAGCCCTATCAAACAACATCAAGGAGATTATTGATGAGTTTCATAGTTTCTTACAAGATCAAGCTCAAACTCAATGTTATTCATAAAATTGGGGTATAAATGTAGAGTACAAAAACATGTGAACTCTTTGAATGGGTTTTATGTGTCTTGTTTTGGGTTGGCATTCAAACTCCAAATTTATGCCAAATGAATTTCATTTAAATCCACCTATTCAATGAAAGTCATATTTATAATTGCATCTCTATCTATCAGTGCATTTATGTCTAAGGTTTCAATATTAGTAATCATTTTGAACTACTTGTTCATATAGTACCAAAATTTAGAAACCCACTTAATATCTTTGAAACATATAGTGTAGAATATTTTTGTCATTGATGTGCTTGCAAACCTTGGTGTAAAGGCCTTGATCAAACAAATTCTAGACTCGTTCTAGCTTCAAAAGAAGTTAGAATTCTTTTGACAAATATTTTACCTTGGAGCATGATAGCTATAGATTATAAGCATTCAATGGATGATAAAGAATCCTCCTATATAAGACAACAATGTAGATGTTCATCTTTGAAATTTGAAGTAAAAAAAAGGCAAGTCTTACACAGGAGTTTAACCTCGATTGAATACACAATTCATGTGGTACCCCAAAAGATAATTTCCACAATGACCAACCTATCCGTTTAGGGTTAGAAAGAAGAAGTTTTAAAGGTAATTGACTCACCAAATTTAGATGGATTCCTAATGGCACTCATGAAGACATCATAGAGGCTGAAAATTATTAGCTTTGCCTCCACAAGCTCCACGTTCAAACTTGCAACCATAACTTTTAACCCCGCATTGTGTTGTTCTGTGATCTTTGTGGTGGAGATTATACAACCATCTTCATCAAGTTGATCAGGATTAGCGGAAATCAATAAGTACGGAAAGCATGCCACTGGATAAGCATCCATGATCACAATGGTTCTTGCTCCTTCGTTGTAAAGAGCCTGTGAATAATCAATCAAGAGAACATCTCACATAATAAGCTATTAGATACTACAATGTTGTCCAAAATTAATCACAATTTTGATATCTAGACATTGAATGCCTATTACTTTAATTAATTGACAAGTGATGTTGTCACAATTAAAGTCTAATCAACTTCTATATTGAGCAAAGATTCTATGAAAGTAAATTACACACATGTCAATGAATTTGTGTGCTTAGATGTGTGACCAACAATCATCTCTCTCATTTGATCAATATTGGATGCCCATGAAATGCAAGACAATGTGAGCTAATGTGGACAAAAATCCAAGAGAATCTTCCACCATGGTTTATTTAATCACTTGATTTATATCCCATTAAATGCCTTTGGAGAATTCTCAAATAAAGATTAAATCAATATGAAAGACCTCCAACTAGATTGATAGAGTTGTGGGATCATGTAGTAGAAGTTTTCTATTCTATCACCCAAAATGATTGTAGGATGCTTGTGGAAAGTATGCCACATTGAATTGCATCTATAATAGCGATAAAAGGGAAGTGGACAAAATATTGAATGATTCTCTTTCTATGTGCTAATATTAATCAAATTCATGAGTGAACTCAAGAGTTATTTCCTTGTTGTGTAGGACTCCAATCTAGAGTCTCTTTTTCTTTAACATGTACTCTATAAGCATACTACTTCAATAAAATGACTACTTCCAAGTTCATGCATTTATTTTTCCTCTAGGATTGATTGAATGAAAAGTTTACAAACTTGTGAATAGTTTTTTATGATACTATAGAACAAAGCCTGTTGCAAATGTAACAATATCAAAAGACTTCTATCATCAAATTGAAAATAAAGACTAACAAGCTACACTTGTCTCAACTTCATTATAATCTAACCCAAAACACCCCACATGTATGGATTATACTTGTGCCCTACATTCAATATTATATAAAGGTGAGAAATGTATAATATATGATAGTTACTTACCTTTACTCCCAACTCAATGCTTTGCAATACCAATGGAATCAATGAGTCAACTTTGTCATCTCTAACAACATGGTAATCATTATTGCCAATTTCAATGATGTAGACTCCTTTAGAAAAAGCTCCTGGTGTTGGGAAGAGTCTTTGTGCATCTATGTTCAAACCAATTTAACCAACATCAAACATGGGTAGTGTAGGTAGTAAGATACTCTAGCCTTTATATAGAAAAGGCCTTGGAAGACCAACAACTTTAGGGATGGAACTTGGTGACTCAAGACGTTTTTTCTATTATCATTGGTGGATAGTAGGGTCAACCCATCTTTATCACACAAATGAAAGTTTAAAAATATAGGATTTGACATATGGTACAAATAAGATTATTATATGCAATTTTTTGAACATACAAAAAAGAATCTTTGAAAGAAGAATTCCATGAAACTTTTTGGCATTATTTTTGGAATTATTGTCCACCTATATTATGAGGATGAGATATTTTTGATTAAATAAAAAAATAAAAAAAATCACAAACAACTATGAATATGTGCAAATCAGATCTATTTTTTGGATCACATATGGGTTAATTGCTCTAGAGATTAATTAGGAGAAGTTCAAGAATAATGTTTGTAAATTGATTGCAAAAGCTATGAGAGCTCAAACTTCAATCAATGAATTTTTTAAATTCATGCTCCAAATGCAATGTCAATATGTTGAACATTCTAAAATGAGTTTCCATTTATTATCCAGAGTTATTAGAGCACAACATTAGGCTAAACATTCTAAAATGAGTTTTCATTTATTAGAGTCAATTGTAAAGTGTGTGCAATGAGGGACTGAGAGCTAGAGTTTGAGAAAAAACACAAGAAAAAACTCCTTGAAGCATCCCAATATGATCAAATGGAGTTTGTTGCACTGTTACTTTCATACTATTTTTAGTTAAACCTTCCTTTGACATCCCTTCTACAAACTAGGGTTCAATTTATGATTAACTCTATTATCTAGATTTCTTAGAGCACAATACTAAAGTAGGAGGCTCAAAATCCACTCAAGTTTTAAAACTACCCACCTCCTCAAATGTAAAATATTTGTATATTTTGTTTTTTCATCTTTACACGAATGTACTAGAAGTGTAGATTTGAGGGAGGTAGGTAGTTCTAGAGCCCTATGACATTTCAACTTCAAAAATTCATAACTAATTTCACAAAGCTCCAAAAAATATGAAATGACCTTAGATTAGATACCAATTCTACTTATCTTTCAAGGAAAATTTACTGAAAAATATTTCAAAAAGTTTCACCTCCCTAAAATTCAGTTTCAGCTCTTACAATAGATGGTTGCTTCATGGACCTCCTACGTTAGGTGAAAGCTTGACTTTAGCTCATCTTATGGGATTAGTGAGATAGTCAACTTGAAAACTTGCCAATGAGAGAAGAGTAAAAATAAGAACTTGCCTTCCTTCTTCGATTTGTACATGGATAGGGCCTGTTGGCGAAAGACCCGAAACTGGTCCACCTGCACAGACAGCGAGAAGAGGCCGCTACTACTCGAGCCATCACCTTTTACGGATGAATTGCACGCTTTGGATCCCGACGATGCAAAACTGACGCCATGTTGAAAACTGGTGCCCGCATCTCGTAAGTAAGGACTTAAAAGTTCTAGGCCCAATCCTTCTGCTGCCATACTTGCACAAAACACACTCTGTCATGGGCTTGAACCAAAGAAAATCAATACAATCTTAAATTGCTTGTGCAAAGCTCTCGGTGGATGTCCTCTGCACTACTAAAGCAACACATTGTAGGCTTCTACAATGGGTCATAAACTGAGCAGGAAACAACGCATTTGGAACCTTGCTGAAGCAACAGAGAGTACGTCAATGATGAATGAATATTGACACCCTTGATTAGCCACTTTCTTCCCAGAAAATCAGAGTTTCACCCAAATCGCAAAGCCCCAACATAGGTTTCCAAAGATCAGACAGAGCACATACAAATATGGTCAATAATGAGGCGTCCGTTGCTGTGCCTGCCCGTGGCTGAGGCAGAGAAATCCACTCCGTAAGGGAAGAAATCAGAAGGCGACCTGAAGGGCATGGCTGCGAAATTCTCCCCCACGTCCATATACGAAGCGCCAAACACAAACAACGGCGCTGCAGCACCACCACCACATGAAAGTCGAGTAGAAGAAGCCGAAACGAAGTCCGACGACTGGATATCGCGGCCTGCTTCCACTGCCCAAGTGCTGCTGGCAATGACAGCCATAACAGTCGTCGTCATCACTGCAACTTTGAAGCTCCGGGGCAAGCCCATTCGGGTTTCTCCCATCCCTCCAACCAACTCTTGCAGTCACCTGCACAAAGGGATCCAAGAACGCGGGTTTCGTCACAGGGAAAGTAGCAATCCTTATACGTTTCAGAAGTTTCTGAGATGGTTTGATTGCAATAGAAATGGGAGGAATATCAGGCCAGGGAGTAGCTAGCAGGGGTGCAATTTTAACAGGGAAATATGAAGAATCTTAACTTACAGACCCCTAGCTTGGACAAAGAGAGACCCAAGACCGCTAGCTAGCTATACATTCACAGCCTGGAGATTAGCAATCCTTGAACGTTTCAGAAGTTTTTGAGATAGTTTTGCACTAGAAACGGGAGGAGTGAGGGAAATATCAAAATCTTACTGTCACCTACCTCACCTGCTCAAATGTATCCAAGAGCGCTATTCAGTCACAGGGAGATCATCCTGATTCACAAGTTTCCCACGGCAGGCGGTTATGCTCTCAAGAAATGGGAGGAATCAGGGGAATCAAAGAAATGGCTGGGAAGATGTTTTGCTCAAGGAATGGCAGGGAAGGAAGCATGGAAATGTTAGCTTAGCAGTAGTGCAATTTGAACAGGGAAATATTCAAATCTGAAAGTGACGGCTAGCGTGCACAAGAGCGCAGCTGTTCAGTCAGTCCCAGGAGATGATCGATCTTTGTGTCCCTTACGAGCTTATCCGAAGTTTCAGATTTGATTTTGCACTAAAAACGGGAGAAATCAGAGGAACCAGAGAATACGGAGGACTGCTTGCACTAGAAATGGGAGGAATCAGGGAAAAGCTCGCAATGGCACAATTCTAACTGGGAAGTGCAAAAATCTGCAGTTTCGGCCGGGTTTTTCCTTGATGACAACCCTGGCAACCAGGTATGGCGATCCAGGAAGCAGAGATCAATCAAGATACTCTCCCTGTGAGTGCCCGAGAATCTGCAAAGCAAGTTCACTTGCACTGCAAAATGATTCAGCTGTCTTTGAAGAAGAAAACTACGCTTTGGTGCGATTCAGGAGTTTGTTTGTTCAAGCTAGAGCACATTCAAGGCAAAGTGGACCGGATCGTGGGGAAGTAGAAACTTTGAGGACTGGAGGTTGAGGGAGAAGGGGCCAGCACTTGATAACTTAACTCACCAGGCAATCACCACTTTGCCAAACATTGTTTCCCAATGTGGCAGGGGTCCGTCACCTTTTGCATCCTTGAAAAGGGAACCTGCACAGTGAACAAAATTATCAGCTTATATGGCTCCTCAGCCAACCCCAATCCTTGAATTTTGTGATAAGTTTCTCCCAAGTATTTAGCAAAGCATAATGCCTCCCGAGCATGGGGAGGACCATTGCGTGCTTATACTGTGTAATGAGTGAGTGCTTCGAACAGTGTTTTTTTGTATGTACGATATTCGTCATTGAACGTTGGGTCTTGTGGGTAAAGAAATATTTTCATTTATTTCAATCAAATAGCCAGCTTACTGCCGGATTGTAGTTTAAGACCGATAGCCGAATTTTACCCAGGTACTTCTAATACAGATATCACCAAGCATCACCCCCGTACCACTTGAGTGTTGGAAATAGCTGGCTACCAAACCCCAAAATAATTACAAAAAATTGAACTGGTTTCAAGTGAAAAACTTCAATCTGAGATCATGAAGACAACGAAGTATCTTAAGCTTAGCTACTTTTGATGAAAATCGTGGGACATGACGTGATGCCGGTGCACTAAAGTTAAGTTACGTTACTTCAAAGAGTGCTGTGAAATTCAATGCAGCCTGTGCCAATAAATAGCGTTCTGCGTACTACTTAGTAGTCCATCTGACACCCACCCTGGAAAGTTGAAGGAGTGCTGACCCGCTCCTGAGTCTGTCTGGTAATCCTCTTACCACAAACATACTGTTTCGCCTGAGGAATCAAAGCTGGGTCCCTTTCTGATTGAACCCTGTAACGTCGCTGCGGACACGACTTGTCCGATGATGACATAGAATTCATGTATGTAGGACAGAAGTGCTACCGTCGCTGTGGACACTAAGGGCCTCCTGCCATGTGAGTTGTATAGGCAAAGTTCGCAAGGAGAGCTTCAAGGTCCAAGTTAGCAATTGCACTAACATGTGGACCTGGTGGGTGGGGGGAGAGATCGAGTTAGGATTTCACACATATTAATTCTCTTCAAGATTGACTAGTCTACATCAATGGGATTGTCCACCAATTGCAGTAAAACATGAAAGCCTCCTTTTCTGCTCACAAAGGCCGGTAAGACAATTGGTAGAATCTTCTTGTCTTCAAATGTTTTTTCTGCCCAATGATCTCACATGATAGGAGGCCCTAAGTGTCTTATGGATGACATAGAATTCTTCTATGTAAGATAGAAGTGCTAACATCATTGCCAACACTATTGTGAGTGTTTGATGGATGACATGGAATCCTTCTATGTAAGACAAAATAGAAAATGTTCTTCTTCAGAACTCTGTGTGAGAAGGGGAGGTTTTGCTTAGTAGTTTGACCTCCAATGAGTGTTTTTTGGAGTTTTTAAAAGTAAATGATATCCCATGTATCATAAAGAATGATTTGCAAGGTGACTAATGTATTTCTTGTAGGGTTAATCTAGAAAGAACTCATCAACAAAAAATTATCAAATTCTTGGATGAATTTGTGCATTCTTTGTTTCTATAGTTTCCCTAAAAGTCATTTGAGAGTCACTTCTAATCATGTGTGTCCTTATTGGGATAAGGTAACTAAATTTTAGGTAACAACATCTATTCACATTGAGCTTGGTTCTTGTTATTGAACTATAAAACTTTCAGATGGACTTTGTTGGTAGTTAAAGGAGATTTTGGATTCTTTTAGAATACATTTTTTGGACACTATGTGGATAAACTATAAATTCTCAAAGTGTTTAATATAGGTGTAAAGCAACCCTAGGTTCTCATGAAGGAGGTTGTACATTTAAGGCAAGGATTTGTAGGGATAGGTTTAGAAACAAGCTACAAATTAGGTGTACTTATCTTAATCTTCATATGAATGAAATTGTCATATTTTTCCAAAATGAAATGTAATGTGTTGAAACAAAATGTATTCATCTAATCTTTTTTACCCAAATGAATCATGTAATCTAAATTAATGAATATATTTAACCTGTAAAGGTCCAAACAAGGGGGGGGGGGCAACATAGTGATTTTGGGCAACTCACTATGAACGGAATTTTGATTTCTTTTTGTGAAATTTTCACACACAATATGTGCCCAAGGAGTAGCTTTAAGGTGCAACAATTTTCATAAATTTTGACTGAATGGTTAAAAAGTTATTGTATGATAGTAATTTTCATTGCTTGGCGGGCAATCTAGGTAGCTCAAAAAAATTCTGAAAAAATCATTTTCTTAAGAAATAAAATTTGAAATTTATTTTCTAGATTTCTACATATGAGATTTTCTCGATTTATATATGTGAATCATTCCATTTTGATTGGTGAGATGAAAGTTATTATGAGTTTTAGTATGTGGGTAGTTATAGAATCTCTAGTCTAAGATAAACTTTGAAGTCCTTTTATTTACCTTCATTTTCAATTTTTTTGAAAAAAAATTAAAAAAATTGGGTGTAGATTGTTTATTACTAACAGCATTACAACAATTGGGATTTGAATTTTTCAATTCCATATCTAAATTCTTAACAATTATTTTAGTATTTTAAATCATACTCTACTTCTTTCTTAATATTTTTCTCAAGCACAAATATGAATTTTTTTTTGTTTGATATCTTTTATAGGTATTTTCAATTTATTTCTTCAACATATTAAGGAGAGTAACAAGTTGTATGATCTACACATTTTTGTGTAAAAAGTTTGGAAGATGAAATCTAATCATTTTGGGAAGAGTTGAAAATACTTCTTTATGAAATTTAAGCAACTTGATCTTGAAATTGGTCAAGTTTCTTATTCTAAAATTTTAGGAGGATGTACTCTAACAAGTTAACTAAAGGATCTTGTGATTGGATTTATTAATGAATTGATTTGTCCCATTGACATTGTTGATTTAAATCTTTTTTCCACCTCAAGACAAATGTGAGAGATGGGGAGAGCAATTGAAATTATATATTTTTTTGGACAAAATATGAATTTGTTTTGAATTTTTGAAGTATGCTACCCAATTGGCCCCAATGAGTCTCTAAACTACCCTAAACCAACAAAAAGTGTATCCATAATGGTCATCATATTCACCTAAACCAATTACAATATTTCCTATCATGGTCACAATATGAATGCCTAAAAAAGTCACTTCTTATGGGAGCATGGTCACCCGCATGCACTAGGAGTCGAACACTCTTCAAATGTAGATGAAAAGTGCTATAGGCCCTTGACAATAGTCTCACTTAACCCCTAAAGGTATTTGACTATGTTTTCACCCAAAACGCTCCAAAACTGTCATCTCTAGTACAAGTACCAAATTTTAGAAAAAAATACATTTGGGGACAAATGTAACCATAGGATCTTTTAGTAATCTGGTTTGGGAAGATGTGGAAAAAATTTCAGAAATTTCCACCGTTTTGATTGCAAGATATTAGCATTTGAAGCGACAAAAAGCCATTTTTTGGCCCTGCAAAAATCTGGGCAGATGCACTTCACAAGGTCAGATCATTACGAGAAAATGTCCAAAATGGTTGTAACTCTTTGGATTCATTCTTCAAGTCATGTTCGCTACATGCTTGAAAATTTTTAGATCATTTGGAATTGTACAACATATAGGGAAAAAATAGTAAGTTGAAAGAAGTAGAGAATGATTCAAAATACTAAATTGTTAATAATTTATTTATGGAATGAAAAAATGACAATTCCAATGGTGAAATTGTTATAATAAACAATGTACACCTTATGTTTTTATTTTTTTCCAAAAATATTAAAAATTGAGTGAAATAAAGGTCTTCAAAGTTTATTTTAGAGTAGAGATTCCATTACTACCCACAAACTACCCATAACTAAAACTCTTCATAACTTTCATCTCATAAATCAAAATGGAATGATTCAAAGCTTTTCATGTATATATAAATCTTAAAAATCAATTTCAAATTTTTATTTTTAAAAAAAGTGATTTTTAAAGAAGTTTTGTTTGTTGCCCAAGTTGTCCACTTAGCAATGAAAACAACATATCATACAATAACTTTCTAACCACATATTCAAAAGTTATGAGAATTGCTATGTTGCCAAAAAACACCATTTAGTCCTTTAGGGGTTAAAACTCAGTAAGTAACTATTCATCCTAAATTTAGGATTTTATCCTTTATTCTACTTGATGAATGGTCACTTAAATATTTACAGGATGTATTTGGTAAGTAGGGATGAGGGACAAAGAAATTGAGGATCCTTCAAAATTACATGGAATATTTGAGCATGCCAAGTTGGTGAGTAAGGGTAGTTAGGCTATGATGAATTTACATAGAAAAGGTGAATGTTTCTATTGTGGTCACTAATCACTCCATTACCATTACCATCACCCAAGACATTGATTGTGGCCACTAACTCAACCTAATGCAACCCAAATCTCATTTAAAGTAGACAAGCCCAATTTTGTTTGATGCCCAATTCTTTCATCCTAATTTTGACCCTAATTCCGTCCAAAAAACATCCAAATCTATTCATTTTTTGAAAAAATTATGATAATAATGCCAACAAGGAGTAACATTTCAATCCTTTAGTTGTGAATACTTAAGTACCATTGAATACATGAAAAGGTGGTTATGAGTTGTTTTTAGGATGTTCATGACTCTAGTCTATGAATGGTTTTGTAATTTCAAGGTAGACCACTTCAAAAATTTACAGAAATTACAATTTTAATTGAAAAATTAAAATTCCACTTGGGTTTGATTTGTGAAACAAATGCACACCTTTGGAAAATATGTACCCCTTTAGAAATTGGCCCCACATCATTTGGATTGCAAATTAGGGTGATTGTACGCTTGTTCTACCTTATTGAAAAATGTCGGTCATGAGTTGATGCAAGACCGTAATGGCCAAGTCATTCTTTGAGTTCCTGTGATGCATCTTGTGCTTGTCAGAGGTTGCTTTACCTTACTCCAAAGCACACTGGTTCCTCAAAAAGTTGATGCACAACTTATAAAGTGTGTGAACTTTGTGACAAACTGAAGGTGACAGATTGAGAATTTTTAAAGTTAGTATGGCCTCCCATACTATTTAATTCATCATGGTCCGAGGCATCAATGGTCAATGGTACTCGGCTACTTGCAAGTGTGTTTTTTTCCGGCGATTTGTCATCAATTTGCACCAAAATAATGGGACTTGCACCAAGCCCTTAGAACATAAATAGTAAATCTTGGGTGAAATCACCAAGAAACTTCAAATTAGGAAAGAAATCTTGGATGAAATTGCCAGATTGTGGATGAAAATAGAATTATAGATATGTGATATGTACTAATGTGATATTCTCTATCCAATATGTGGATGAATGTTGAAATTTGTAGCACCACTATAACCCCTAAAGTTCCTTGACTACCTTATCACCCAAACCCCTCAAAAACTGCCATTTCTAATACAAGTACCAAATTTTTGAAAAATATCATTTTTGGACACATGTAACCGTAGGATCTTGTAGTAATCTACATTTAGAAGATGTGAAAAAAATTTCAGAAATTTACACCATGTAGATTGCAAGATATTAACATTTGAAGTGACAAAAATCCTTTTTTTGGCCCTGCGAAAAACCGGGCAGCTGCACTTCACAAAATCCTATTTGTATGAAAAAATGTCCAAAATGGTGGTGCTTCTTAAGATTCATTCTTGAAGTCAAGTTGTCTATATTCTTGAAAATTTTCAGATCATTTAGAATTGTGCAACATATAGGAAAAAAATAGTAAGTACAAACATGTAGAGAATGATTCAAAATACTAAATTGTTAACAATTTAGTAATGGAATTGAAAAATCCCAATCCGAATGCTTGTAATGTTGTAATAAACAATCCACATCTAATGTTTTTATTTTTTTCAAAATATATTGAAAATTGAGTTAAATAAAGGACTTCAAAGTTTATTTTAGAGTAGAAAATCCATAAGTGCCCATAAACTAAAACATCTCATAACTTTTGACTCATTGATCAAAATGGAATGATTCAAAGCTTTCTATGTATATATCAATCTAAAAAACCAATTTCAAATTTTTATTTTTGAAAAAAGTGATTTTTTCAGATCTGCCCGGACTGCCCGAGTTGAGAAACAAATTACATATTAGGCCATAACTTTTGACTCATATTTCCAAATGTTCTGAAATTTAGTGCATACGAAAGATATTCCTCGTCCACACCTTCTACTAAATTTTGGGCCAAAAACATGAAAACCTGTAGTCACACATACCTGCCCAAAATTTCTATGTTGCCAAAAAAGGCACCTTGGTTCTTTAGGGGATAACATCTAATATCACCACTTTGGCACTTCCCCAATAATGAAAAAAAAACCCTGCTACTTGAAGTGTACATTTGATTGATTCCTCAATCTATGAAACAAATATATATCTTATTAACCCTTAACTCCATACCCCTTAAATATCGACACTAACATTTTGCGTCTGATGGATGACAAGGAATTCTCTTGTGTAGAATAGAAGTGCAACTATTCATTCTCAAATTTAGGAGTGGAAAGGAAAGATCTTCTACAATAGTTTGACCTCCAATGGAAAATTTTGGATTTTTTAAAGTACATAATGTCACACAGTTCCAAAAGAGATGATTTCCAATGTCACCAATCCATCCTTCAAGAATTAACCCCTAAAGGACCAAGGTGTGGTTTTTGGGAACATAACTTTTTTAGGCAGGTACATGTGACTAGACGTTTCCATGTTTTTGACCCAAACTTTAATAAAAGGTGTGGACAAGAAATATCTTTCATATGCATTAAATTTCAAGGCATTTGGAAATATGAGTCAAAAGTTATGGCCTAATATGTAATTTGTTTCTCAACTCGGGCAGTCTAGGCAGATCTAAAAAAATCATTTTTTGCAAAAATAAAAATTTGAAATTGGTTTCCTAGATTTATATATACATAGAACGTTTTGAATCATTCCATTTTGATTAATGAGTCAAAAGTTATGAGATGTTTTAGTTTGTGGGCAAATATGGATTCTCTACTCTGAAATAAACTTTCAAGTCCTTTATTTAACTCAATTTTCAATATTTTTGGAAAATAAAAAAAATAAGATGTAGATTGTTTATTACAACATTACAACCATTGGGATGGGGAATTTTCAATTCCATTAAGAAAATTGTTAATAATTTAGTATTTTGAATCATTCTCTATATCTTTCTACTTACTATTTTTTTCCTGTAAGTTGCACAATTCCAAATGATTTGAAAATTTTCAAGCATGCAGACAACTTGCATTGAAGAATGAATCTAAAGAAGCACCACCATTTGGACATTTTTTCTTACAAATGTGAACTTGTGAAGTGTAGCTGCTCGTTTTTTCACAAGGCCCCCCAAAAGATTTTTGTCACTTCAAATGCTAATATCTTGCAATCTACACGGTGAAATTTCTGAATTTTTTTCCAAATCTTCTCAATCTAGTGTACTACAAGATCCTATGGTTATATGTGTCCAAAAATGATATTTTTCAAAAATTTGGTACTTGTATTAAAAATGGCAGTTTTTGACATTTTTTGGTAATAACATAGTCAAGGAACTTTAGGGGTTAAGCACTTTGACGTCCATTTTTTGAACAACGAACAAATTGAAATTGAAGTTTCATCCTCCTTATTGCTTGGATGAAAGTCACTCTAATTTTTGGAGATACTTTATCAAGTTGTTGTCCTATCTAAGGGTTGGATTTGGTATTAAAGTATGTTCCCATGTGGCCTTAGGATAGCAGTAATTCACTTATCAATCGTCGTGCATTCCCACCAGAGTGCACCACTATCTGCCGAACCTACTTGGCAGCTGAGGTGGCATCGATGTGAGAGCGCTCCTACGATCATTTAACACCTCTGTATCGTTGGCCCACCATGACAATAAGGTAAACCAGCTCATGACAGGCAAACTGCCTAATGCAATCATCTAAGAAACCACCTATTAGAGTCTTACATTAACCCATGGCAGATTTTTTGTGATAAATGAGATTAGGACTACATTAGGTTGATTTGTGGCCATAATCTTGTCTTGAGAGATGGTCATGGAGTTATTAGTAACTGTCATAGGGCACTTACACCATTCAAGTGTAAATTGGTCATAAGAAGTTCTTTTTTTATTCCTTCATGTCATGGCCATGTTAGGAAATGTTGTAGCCATTTTAGAAAATGTTGTGACTACTTTAGGTGGTAAGATGACCATTATGGGAATCCTTTTTGCTAATTTGGGGTAGTCTATAGACTCTGTTGGGCTAATTGGGTTGTATACTTCAAAAATTCATAAAAAATTCTTACTTTGTCCAAAAAATAAAATTTCAATTGCTTCCTTCAATTCTCACATATGTCTATGTATGGAAAAAAATCTGAATCATTTTGCTAATGGCAACAGTACAGACCACTCATTCTGCCTGTCATAGGCAGGTTTACCTTAGTAGTTCGTAATAACAACTTAGAAATCTTTTGGAAATGAAGATTCCATCAGTCAGCAGCCGCTCTTACCTATATGCCAGGTCAAGGGCCCATTACATAAGAACAATGGCAGCCCATAGTCAGAATTAGCAAGGACTCAGGTAAGAAAAATCAAAGAGGTTCATTATTTTTCAGCTTTGACCCCCCAAGGATTTGTGAAGCTCTGTTGATGAGAGGACAAGAGTAGATGTAGGTAATCTCTTTATACAAGTGGGGTGATGGGAAGTAAAACAATCCATGTGGGATATGTAAATTAGGATTAGTAGATGTTCAACCGCTCATACCTAATTAAGTCAAATGCAGGAATTGTGTTCAATGTAGAACTTCAAACCTTGTTTAGACATACTAGAATAACTTTTTTCAAGAAACTTTGAACTAAAAAAAGTTGGTAAATCAAGTTAAATTTAATCTCCAAAAATCCGTTTGAGATTCCAAACCTCCAATAAAAAGTTAGAGACAAAATTCAAAGAGGGGTTGGAAGAAACATTTTCTTTGACTATGTGCAACAAGAAGTGAAATACTTTTCATTATTTCATCCACAAAGTGCACTTCTTTGAAATCTTTAATCCTAGAAAGAGGAGACTTATGAACAAGGTACTTTGTTAAAAATGATCTAATATGCAATTAATAGTACAATAGTGTAGCGTGAATAACAAGATTGAAGAGAAATAAGTTCTCATCGACACATGTCATGTGTGTAGCTTGACTTCCCCTTGAACTAGCTTTGTAGATTGACTAAAGTAAGTAGATCCACTATTGAGATTGGAGTTCAATGCAAAGCTCTATTTTTAGATGTTGGGACTCAAAGTTGGGACTCAAAGTTATTTGTAGTTTTTATTGCATTGAGTGTACAGTTGGGACTCAAAGTTTTAGAGTTGGATTAGATAGTCACCATTTCATGAATTCAATGAGCACACTACACATGGCTAAAGGCTCATTCTTTGTTTCATTCTACCAAGGGTGCTTTTGGATTTCCATTGGAACCGTGTAAGGAAGTGAGAGACACATTAGAATCCCCAAAGACAAGAATAGTTCCTCCCTCCGGCTTGCAAAGGGAAGCTATATGTTTTTAAGTTTACCACCCTATAATGTATCATTTGTTTTCAAAAAATGAGTTGATTGAAATGTATGTGAAATTAATCCTAATTTTTCGTTCTCATGCATACAAAAAATGTAAATCAAACAACTATATCTACATACAATGACCAAACAATCCACAATGGGCTTCTTGTTTCAATTTGAATAATTTTTTTCAAAAATTGTGTTCTCTCTTTCACTACACGAATAATTGTATTCATTGTCACCAAGACAAATTGATTTTAAAATGATATAAATTTCTCCTTTTGACAAATACTTTTGCTAAGTATATTTATAGAATTTTTTTTTCTTTGAATTGTATTGATATCTACATTCTTGGTAAAAATATTCATCTTTTGTAGAAAATTACAGCCTTCAATAACTAGCTAAGTATGGATGACACTAAATATTTTTTTAGTGTAGCATGGTCCTCATATGGAAATGAAAAAAATGGTTCAAATATATTGCAAAATCAATTCGCAGTAAGCTTACGATAAGTTAATGGCACCCAACACATTTGGGGGGTCCCAATTGAAGCAAACTTACAACCATTGCCATTTGGATTTCCAAATCCACATCCAACTTCGTTGATCTTCATTTTAGTTTATTTATCAATGCAAAAGAAAATCATTCTAATGGCAAATATCAACTTCAAAAATACAAATCTGAAAGTGCTAACATACATTAATGTCTTGGAAATTTAGTAATTTTGAAACAACTTCTTGTATTAACTTGAAAATAGAAATGTGGATTAAAACGTTAATTTCTTAGCTTAACCTTTCCCATGTAGTTGATCTAACCTTATAGATGTGATCTATAAATCATATTTTACAACTATTGTTTGGAAGTCATCATTAAATTATTACTCTTAATTGCATAATTTATAATACATCTTCATAATTTTGGAAATCTAGACTATCCTTTGGTCTTTGGGGTGGGGGTGGGGTGGGGGTAAAGTCCAAAGGCCATTTTTCCTTCAAAAAACACTCAAAACTATCGTTTTCAATGCAAACAAAAAGAATTTGAAACACGTTTTTTTTGTACATCCAACCATAGGATCTTGCACTAGACTAGTACAAAAATAACTAGAAGTAATTTTAAAAACTTTGAGTGAATTGATTACAAGATATAAGCATTTAAAGTGACAAAAACAAGTTTTGAAGTGAGTTTTTTTTGTTCCAAACAGGAATAGAATACAAGACTTTGAATCCTCTCAACTTAAAATTTTAATACAACATATAGTGAATTGAAAAAAATTGTTGAAGAATTGACTTTAAAGTTCGAAATTCTTTTACCCCTCCTATAATTTTCATTCTTTAAAAATTTGTTAAGACAAACTAGGTACAAGATAGGAAAAAAACCTAAATTGTTGATAGCTCTAAGATCGAATTGAAATACACTAATTCCAATGATGAGATTGCTCTAGAAAGCAAACTAAACCATATGCAACTTCTTTCTTGAAAAATTATTCAAATTGAGTTCAAAAATGGATTCCATGCATTATTTTCTTAAGAATTTGCTAAGATTGCTCGCAAAACAAGAAGCTTAATAACTTTCACATTATTTGTTCAAATGGAATGAATCAAATCTTTCCACATAGATAAAAATATAATATATAAGATGTAAAAAATCAAGAAAATTATTTCAATGTTTTATGGGTTTTCTTGGTTGCCTACCCTCGCATATTTTGGGCTTATTGAGGCATAACTTTTGCTCCCAATTACTAATTGAAATAGAAATTACATTATTAGAAAGCTAATAAATTTTCCTAAAAGTTAAAAAAAATCTTGACAAAAATTAAGATCAAGGCGGTGATTGCAAGAAATAGTTGCTAGTTTTGTTGCATTTTTACAATATTGATATTTAGTTTACTAGAATAATTTAAAATTAGAATTTTAGAAAAAAAAACACTAAAAGTATACCAAATGTATGCACCTTTAAGAAGATTGTACCTTAGAAGATGAATCATAGAATTTTTTTAAGTAGGAGAACTAAAAAAGTGCAAAATCTCAAGAAAATAGATACTTTGATGTTTTAGTTTTAAAAAAATAGAAAAACGAAACAAAAAAACATTCATTAGTAACAACTCTATGGAGATGGTCATTGACCCAAATAACCACCAAAATAATATATTATATATATTTAAAAATGCAAGTAAAGAGAAGCTCAATTTGTGTACTTTCATACAATATACAATCAACTATTTTTAGAATTCTTTTGACGGATAGCTACAAATCTACTAGTAGACCATCCTTTTCAAATTTCAGCTCCAAATTCATTTTTTAGGTACTAAATAGACAAATAGTACTACCCCCCTCAATTTGACAAATGTGACAAAATTGGGGTCTATTTTTGGATAGTAAAATATTTTTGATAAATGAAAAAAAATTAGTCAAGGTGTATAATAGTCACAAGTACCTTATGTATGAATCTTGGGTCATTTAAGATAGAATAGCCCATTGCAATCAGAAGACCCCATAGTGGAGTAGTAGACACTTAGGAAATGAACCCATCATGGTTTTTACCAAATCCCATCATAGGGGTTCATTAGTAAATGAGATTTGGGCTACAATCAATGTCTTACCTAACAGTATTGGAGTGATTAGTGACTTCATTAGGAACTTCCAACTTTTCAATGTAGTTTCATTGTATGAAGTGACTTTTTTAGGCCTTATTTGTTAGAAATAATTGTGATTGCATTAGGTATGTTGAAGATGAGCATTATGGATAAAATTTTTGTTGGTTCTCGGGTAGTCTAGAGACTCTTTTGGGCCATCATGGATTGAACACTTCAAAAATTCATAGTAAATTCAAGTGATTGCAACAAACACTTGATGTTTTTGGCTCAAAAATGCAATTTCTAGCCATAGGACTGACAATACTATGTAGAACTATCAAAATTGTGTGTCAGCAACGCATTAGTAGATCTAAATCATCGATTCAATACTATGTAGTATCATAGACTATTGTGGGGTACTACAAAAAACACTGGGAGTAGAAAATAATAGGATAAGGGTCTATGGACCTTTTCATTTTTAGTAATTCAGAAAAATTCCATCATAAGGCATTTTGCTAGAGAGGATTGTACTCAGAGTGCTCCAAAAAATTCATATAGGAAATTTTTTCCCTCTACATAGCCTTTGTATAAAGGAAGGTCACTTTGACCCCATGTGGGCAACCAACAGGTTGCTATTTTCATAAAGATTCATTGTCAATCCTTGTAATGTTAGTAGACCTCCAACATGTCCAATTTGTGGCTTCGACTTCACATTTTGGGGTAAAAAGTAAGACTAAATACCTCCAAAATGGCCAAGGTAGACACCAATTGGGGGTAGTTACAAAATAGTAAAATAATTCGGAAAAATTTGAAAAAATTACTCAATGTTTGAAACTACCGCATGTACCTTCACTCCAAATTTCATGCCAAACAAACAAAAAATGCTAAAGTTATGAGCAAAAAAACACCCATCCAAGGGCAAGGGGACAAAAAATAGGACAAGTGTTTCTTGCAATCACCCATTCATCCTTTGTCAATAAAATATAATTTCAAATGTTCTCACTCATTGTCTATCACACTTGTCTTTATGTGAGAAAAAAATAAAAAAAATATAGCAATGGCATGACTACAAACTCCTAATTTTGACCACAATGGGTTGATTTACTTGAGAGCTAGAATGAAAAAGTTATGGCCAAATAACAAATCAATATGAAGCTGTGATAAAAAATAATATAGGTTCTTGTTCTTGTAATCACTTGTAGGTGCCCGAACCTTCAAGAGTCCTTTGAGGGGAATCTAAGGACTTAAGGGATAAATCTACTTTTTACATGCCAAATCAAAAATTGAGGACATGACAAAAAATGACATGCATATCTATAATCAAGTTATGGCTTTTCAAAATCTATTGTACAATTTTCTTAAATGAATTTCTAGTGTGATTTTTTCCTCAAGATTTATTGTATTTGAGGTTCATCTCCATTCAACTGAAAAAGAAACTACCAAAAATAATACATTGGTAAGATTTCATATAATTCAAAGTTTAGTTGACACCAAAATATAATGGTGCCTCGGGGGCATTTAGGGGTAAGTCACCCATCAGGCCCTAAGTGTCCTCCTCGGTGTTCCAGTGTAAAATGTCTGAGTTGATGATCCATATCATGCTCTTCATGGACAAAGGCATTCCTGAGGACACTTTTGCATAACGGGCATGTCGCGTATTATCTGCAGGATTGCTAGGTCTGAATCCACATTTCCAAGCAGGTGCTTGCAATGTATTGCCTTTTAGTTTCAGGGTTAGTCCTTCACACATGCCAAGATGCGGCAAATGATTTCGCCCCCATCAGCATAATCCAAGTGACCTAAACAGCTGTCCATACATGGATTCAAGAGTTGGGCTGATGAAGGCTTGCTAACGCAACCGCAAAAAAGAACCCAGAGAACTTTAGTTGCACGTACAGAAAAGCTGGATTGAAAAAGCATAAAACGAACAAGATGCTCCAGTAATAAGCCACATATAAATTATTACAGCCTTACATTGATGGCTTCAAAGGAAGTCAGGACGAGGGTTTGCTGTCCTGACGAGGCTTCGGAGTAGTGATGAGGCTCAGATAAGCTCTACTACCACCTGTTATGTCACTTTAACAAGCAGTAGGCACACTAAATTCAGTGATTTAGCACTTCGATTCGTTTAGGGAAGACAAAAAGGCCAGAAAGGAAAGGGCAGAAGAGGTGAAAATGTATACCGAATATGGCTTAGTGGCCAATCTATGACGCTAAGTAACGAGAGGGAGTGTTTCTCGGTGATAGCTGGAGAACCCGTCAACCAGGCTTGGAGTCTTATTGAAAGAGGGAGAGCATCTCTTATTCTCTTATGCCCTATATGCAAAAAATGCAGGATTGTAACACAATATATGACTGGCGTTCTGGCCTCTGAGTCAGAGGTATACAAAATGATACCTGTTCTCCAGGCAAAACACGAGATGAGGAGTTGAGGACGCAGAAACTAATCTATAATGTTGTCAATCTTGTGTTCACTTGGGGATCCCGTTTAAGAAGCTGAGAATACCACAAGGCAGAGGTCTTAGGATATCTCATCTGCTTATTGTTGTAGTCCACATATATCAATCCAAAACGTTTCGAGTAGCCCGAAGTCCACTCGAAGTTGTCCAGCAGTGACCATGCGAAGTAACCCCGCACATCTGCACCATCCCTGCAGATACAATCGCTTCCCATGTTAACGAATTGTGGACTCAAGCTTCGTGCAGTAACTTGTATCTTCTACAGAACCCCGACGGTGTAAATCCTTAGGATTCCAATGGCTTGGAGCGCTTGCAAATGTCGCTCACAAACGGAAATGAATAATTTCAACAGAATGTATGATGCCTTCACAGAATCGAATAATCATTACATACATTCATTTTGCATTGACTCTCACGAAGCACATGATAATCAATATCCAGCACAAGGAGCTTCGATCACAGTCGTGACAAATCACATCTCAATAGGTTAGTTTACCCCAAATGCACTACGGGATCACTCACACTCGTGTGCCTGATATCTCAATCTAGTTAAGGAGTGAGTCAACATATCACCTGATAGACTGAAGGGCAGAGCGCAAGTAACCTTCACAGAAAGCAACGCGAGTTGTATCACTCAACATTTCTTGCAGGGGCCTCGGCTTCGCATTAGCATCTTCTTCATCGATTCCTGAGAGGGGGATTAAAGGGAGAGATCATTATCTATTTTTTTGATGGCAAACATAACATGCGAGGCTAAGCTACATCATAAGGATGTCAGAAAGATTTCTGAGAAGTTATGCAGAAGACAATAATGCAACAACAGGAACTGAATGAGAAATTCAGGTCAGAATTTTGATTAATCTGAAGTTCAAGAGATCAAAGCTCACCGTTCTCAGTAATAAACAGCTGTGGTCGGTTGTAACGTTTTGTAATCCATGTCAATAACTTTCCGAGACCCCATGGCACTATGTAGAGCCAATCAGAAGCACTCTGCAAAGAACCCACGCACAAGTAATGACATCGTCAGACTGGGTGACAGATCCAGCACACTCTGGCCTACAAGTGCAGCAACTGCAACTTCGACTGGCATGATTGAGCTGAATAATTCACAAATTAGAAGTGGGACGTACCCTGCTGCCGATTGGTGATCCATTTCGTTCCACTGTGACACAATCACGAGTGTAAGCGCATCAAAATTTAGGTTCAGAATCCGATCTATCTCCTTGGATTCCACTTCTACTATGGAAGAGGAGTAAAATGATACGAAGGATGCTAACAACAAACCTTTCTGCATGGTGCTTCTGAATATAAGAGTTTAAAGCGCACGTAAGATTCTTCATTGCGATGGCATAACAAATTGAAGTAAAGAGATGAAGAGAGGGAATGCAACCTAACTCCTTGACCTCGCGGTCTCGATAGGGTAGTGAACTTTGAGGATCAACGCCGTCAGATATGAACCTAGAAGTGTAATGGTTGACACCCACGAAGTCCAATGATCCGCTCAGCAATGCAATCTCGTCACGAGTGAAACTAGGGAGCCGATCACCAAGAATTTTACGCATCTCCGCCGGATAATCTCCGAAGTAAATTGGATCCAATAGCCTGCAGAACTGCAACTAGGTGAAGTTGGCCATGTTGAAACAGGAAGGCTCTCAAATAAGGTAACTACACCTAAAATGGTACAAATAAGAAATTCAGCATTATTAAGCGATGTTCCCATTATTATATCGGAATTTTTTTTGTGGGATCTTGTAGGTAGTGAAAAGGGGATTCTACATTCTCTTAGAATGCATTTTTTGGACACCGTATGATTAAACTATGAATTTTCAAAGTGCTGAAAATAGGTGTACCTATAAGCGATCATAGCTTCCCATGAATAGTGGGAGTACATTTTATGCAAGAATCTGTAGTGTGCAATTTTAGGAAGCGTGTGATTTTAGGTGTAGTTACCTTATAAGGTTAGCAAAACATATTCCGGGTGATTGCAAGAAAGACTAGTCCTATTGTGCATCTCATTCGAGGTAACGGAGTTGTTTTTTGCTAGAATTTTTGAAGGTAAAACCCAATGAACTTGAATTTTTTCTTGGAGATGGCTTACTTGATTGTAATCATGTCCTCCATTATTTAGAAATAAAAAAATTATTTTATATTTAAAAGTCAATTTTGCTAATTTGTTACACTTTGAGGTTTAGGATTTTTTAGTACCAGGGAGTACCCCAAATTTATGATCTAGAATTGAAATTTCTTAGTCTATTCCCATAGTAAGGGAACATGTACTTACCAAAGCAAATTCTAAAATGTATTATTTTATGACCTCCATATTCGTACAAATAGAGCTCTCTTGTGCATGCACTTCTAAACATTGAAAATGGCTTTGACTTCATTTTTTTGGTGAAATCTGATCACCATCAAGTCCTCACAAATTGGTAATTTTTGGTTTTTTTTATTGTTCATGAATTTTTATTTATGATTAATTTACATCTCATTGTATCTATTTTCTATGACAATTTTTTTTCCAAATAGTACTATTTTAGTACTTGCAAGTAGTCATAGTATTTTCGAAGGTACTTTCAACCATCAATTTTTCAGATTAACTACTAAGATTTTTTTGTTTCAACTCCTAGTACTGAGCCCAAAAACTATAGTTTTGACAAAATGCTACAAAAAATAGTTGGTATATCTTGCAACTACCCTCCTCAAGTTTTAAGTTAAACTTACCAGCCCATCTGAAATTGGACATATCTCTCAGCTGCTTCCTTATCCTCTTGAGAGCTTGTCAAAGCTTCACCCCAAATACAATCCAATGTTATGCCCAACTTCCCACCTTGGGTAGGCTGCCAACACCACTTATTTGTCAGAAGAGATAGACTGGACAAGCCTTCGTGAGATATTTGATCAACTTAAATGCCTACTCCAATGCCCCTTCTTGCCTAGTGATCAACAGGCAGGGATTAGTGGCACCAGCCAGAGGAGTTAAAGTTCATTAGTTATTTCCTTGGAACATGCAATAAGGATCTTGAAAATGCTACATCACCGATCATCAGGATTTCATGGAGCGACTACGTTTTTTCAGACTTCAGATTTCACCGTACCCTGAACTTTCTCTTGTAGAGATCGAATACAGTAGCATGGGCAAGCAAAGTATGGTGGACAGTCAGATAAGGCTCAGTGGCGGAGTTGCCTTCAGCACTTCGAGTCCTATCAGAGCATCGCCCAGGCGCATGCATTCCGATTCCGTATCCTAAACAACTGAACTGCACAGGCTCGTTGAACGTCACCCATTGTTTGACACGATCACCGAAGGAACTAAAGCAGACTTCAGCATACTCCGCAAAATCATTTCTGCCACAAACCAAAAGTAAACCTGGGACTTAGAGATAAAATCATGGAGGAAGCTCACAGGTCACTGAAGACAAATGTATTATACATGTGGTTAGGTTAGGGCTCCAAATTACTCTCTAATGACAGTCCTACAAGCTCATGGAAGAGAATCGGTCCCATACATACATGATCCTCCTGTCGATCCATCCGCGATACTCATCATATATGGATTGTGGGAGGTCCCAATGGTACAGCGTCGCGAATGGTGTAATTCCTGCACAACCAAGTCGACAGGCCAGTAGATAAAACAGCTCACAGAACTTACAGGAACACAGCTCCTTCAAGGTCTTCGCACTCTTCGCTATACACGAAGCCACGGAATAGCAATTACACAGCATACTGAAGTTCCAAGCATGAAGAGTACCTTTCTTCAAAAGGCCATCGATTAGGTTGTTGTAGTATGCTATTCCTTCCTTGTTAACCTCGGGTTTTGATCCACCTGCAACCATCCAACAGAGTCTTTCAAATCAACATACTTCTTAGGAATCTCTAATCTTTGATAGAATAGGACAAAGAAACCACAAAATTTCTTTAATCGGGTCAAAATTCTCAGCAGATGTGCGGCGTACGATATTTCAATATGCGAGTCCAAGATATGGAGAACCGGTATGCATCCAGATTCATTTGCTTCATCAAATCAATGTCTTCCAGGTACTTGTGATATTGGTCGTCTGCGACGTCGCCATTGCTCCCATCGGAGATCTTTCCTGCATTTAACAAAATTCCAACCGCGATCTGAGGCACAACAAAATTCTCGCGACAACGATATTGCAAGTCAATGTGTTCCATCCAAGAAGATGCAGAAAATACAAAAGATTCCAGTTGAACTACCTGAGCTGAGCTCGAGGCCTTGGACCACAACGGTGACACACTTAAAAGAGGATATTCATAGAAAACTTTGAACATACGGATCCAAAAGCTGAAACACTGATTAACATGGAACAGGATTGGATGGTTTTTGTGAAGAGGAATATGCCTATAATCAAATTTGTCGGCGTGATGCAGAGCTCCAAAATTATGACATTCAAGTGAAAAAAAAGCTCTAAGAACTCGGTCTGGTACCGATCTGAGGCTTTAGAGAGGCGACCAGAAAAGTGCCAATTTCCCTGAAAGTTCGCCATTGTAACAAATATGGCAGCACGTAGACCGGAACACAAGATGAATTCAAGAATGTCACCAACAGTGAAATTGGCAACAAGAAACAAATACAAACCTGGCGTTCTGCTGAAAGTATCCCAGATACTCGGTTGTCGACCTCCCTCATCGTGCGCACCTTCCACCTGTGGCCATACCCCAAACCACAATTCATAACTTATACTCAGAAAACAGAGTCTCGCAAAAACAACTAAACACACGTAAGCTCACACCAACAATTAAATGAAAGGATTGAAAGGAAATAGAAAACGCACTACATCACAGCATGGCGCACCTTCCGGAGTCTGGAAAATACAAGAACATCCTCTGACACGATACGACGCTATGGCAATTCCGAACACGAAATGACCGCAGAAATGCAACCGAAAACAAAGCTCAATACAAATTCTCATGAATCCGAAGCTAACAACAAAAATTAAACAAAAATTAAGGAAAAGAGAAAACGCACTAGTTACATCACTACTTGACGCACGGTCGGAATCTGCTTATAAAAATAAGAACATCGTCCGACCTGATAAGACGCAGTGACAACCCCGAACACGAATCGAAATGGCCGCGGAAATGCGCATTACAAAATTCTAACGAAACTGAATTTCAAAAAAATTGAAGGAACAGAAAAAACCACACTCCATCGCAACATGGAGCATGATCGGAATTTGCTGAAAACAAACACATCCTCTGACCTGGTACGCCGCCGTGCCAGCTCCGAACATGAAATGCTCGGGGAAATGCGACCGATGCAGCGGCGACGTCGAGACCTCCATCGGATACTCGCCGGCCTCCACCACCTCACTCTTCTGCATCCCGTCCTTCGTTCAAACACGTGATCCTTGGATTGCACCAAGCCAATGTCATGTACACTCTCTTTTCAAACAGATCGAAAACCAGTGCAATCAGAGTGCGCTCTCTTTTCGAACAGAATAGAATTTAAGACTAACTTACGAAGCGGAACTCAGGAGAGTGATGTTGACGAGAATTGACCGCGTGATAGTCGATTCAAGGAAAATTTGTCAAATCTGGAGTGAAAGCGCAGCATGCAAAGGTGATGATTCTCTGGTACTAAGATAAGTGTTTCTTTAATCATTTTGGAGAAGGAGCCAGCTATTTCTTCAATACTCATACTCAATATATCAAAACTCAGCTAGGTAAAATTTGGCTACTGGTCTTAACATCCAGCAGTAAGCTGGATATTTCGACTGCAAAGAAATGAAAATTTCCTTTACCAAGAAGGAGCCAACGGTCTTTAATAAGCTGTAGCCAAATGGCGAAAAATCGTGCAATCAAAAAACATTCGGTAAACATTCGGTAAGCTTCTACCTGCAGACGTGCAGGCCTGCTGTTGGCTTTCGGAGAATCGGAGTGAGTCAGCCCATGATTCACGAGACTCCGTCCAACTGATAAGAGCCTTCTGTCCTAACAGAAGCGAGCAAGCGGCCAAGGCGACGTCGCTCTCCCTGGACTCCACTGCATCTATAAAGGAAATTTCAATTGCTGTGAGAGAGAGAGGCAATGATCGATAACTTCAAGCGCAGGTTGAGGTTGAATGGAATTACTGTATGAGTGCTGGTTCATCCACATAGCTTGCGGGTCCACATCAAGTTCCAAAGAACTTGCAGTCAATTGCTACCAAAACCGTCCTACACGATGGAGAGATTCGAAAGTAACTGTCAAAAGTGTTCAATCGGTCATCATTCTTGTGAAAAGACATTGTCTCTTTTCTGGTAAAGATTATTTATTATCAAAAGTGTAACATGATTGCCCTGTCATCTTGTGTAAAGATGTTGCCTCTTTTCGGTCAATATCATCGTCAAATTTGTCACATGTCAGACATTAACCCCGGAAGTCCTAGCCAGGGCCTTTTTTTTCCATTCAAAACCATTCAAAATTGTCATTTCTTTTGCAAAGAGCAAAAAACTTTAAATAATGTTTTTGTTTTGGCTTACCTAATGGCAGGATCTTGCATTAGACTAGTGTAAGAATGTGTGGGAGATATTTCACAAACTTTGACCACCTAGCCATTGCAAGATATTTTCATTTGAATTGGAGAAATGGATTTTCTATTTCACCTTGCGTGACTAGAATATGAGACTTTGAATCTTCTTAGTGTAAATTATTTGCACTATTGATTTGATTTTCGATTTTTTTTATGTTGAATGATTGAATTGAGATCTATAATTTCTTTTTTTAAATCACACACTTAATAATTTACATATTGAAAAATTGTTAAGTAGAACTAGGCTCAAGATTGAAGGAAAATCTAAATTGTTAAGAGCTGTGTGATGGAATTGAAATACACTAATGTCAATGGTGAGTTTGTTCTAGCAAGAGATATTAACCTTGAATGTGAAACTTCTTTTTTTGAAAAATTGTAAAAATTGAGATAAAAAATGAAATCTACAAGTTATGTTTACAACAAGATGCTTTGATTGCCCTAAAACAAGATTATCTATAAATATTCACATAACAAATCCAAATGGAATGAATCAAGTGTCCCATATAGATGGTCAATTTCATTAAAATGGTAGTATTTTGTGTGCTATTTTCCAAATTGTATACTCTAAACTCTAAAAGGGACATCTAGGATCAATGTCGATTTTGGATATCTAGGACTCTTATAGATTTCAGACATCTAGAACAGTTGTAGATTTCATACCACATGATCTAAATTATCTATGGTTTATCTAGATTTCAAACATCTAGGACATATTTAGATTTTTATCATCTAAGACAAGTTTAGATTTCAGAACGAGTTGTCTAAACCTTGAAAATGGCAAAGTAGTGAATGGCCCGCCATTTCAATGGAATAGTGCCATTTTATTGAAATTGACCATATAGATAAAACCCAATCTAATAGAAAAAAATTAATTTCAAATTGTTTTTTAGAGAGGTCTCCTTGGCAAACTAAAATTTGGACTTGTTGTGCTATGACTTTTTCTCACAAGCACCAATGAAAATAAAAATTGTATTTCCAGAAAGTCAAAGGATTTTTTTATCTTCTCAAAAAACCCATAAAATCATGAAAAATTTTGAGACCTTAAGAGCTTGTCCACAATCCATTTTGTCCCCCTTAGAGACAATGGGACTTTGGGGGGGGGGGGGGTAAGGTGATGTATCCTTCTTACAACTTGATATAGAAATTCCATTTTGGCAAGTTTCATGCCGATTTTGACCCTCACTTATGATAGTATCCCCTCAAAAATACCCAACCATACCATCTCAAAAAAAGTTGAACACAAGAAAAAAAAAGGGGGGGGTCTATTAGGTGGAATGGGGATGAGAATTCAAATATATACATATACAAACACAAGTAAAAATGCATACAATTATAATTACCTACTACATGTGTATATATATATATATATATATATATATATATATATATATATATATATATATATATATATATATATATATATATATATATATATAATATTATTATTATTTTTTAATGTTTTCATTTTTAATAAATTAGCCATAGTGAAATTAAAAAAACTAAAAATCAGAAATTGGTGAAGATTTGATGGTGATGAGATTTCACCAAAAGAATGAACTTTAAAATATTTTCAATGCTCATAAATGTGCGTGCCATAGAGCCCCCTTTTTGGCCTATTTGCACGAATGTGGAGGACATAAAATAATGTATTTTTTGATGCCCCTCATATGGAACATGCCCAACTAGTGTGGGAATAGACCACCAAAATTTCAGCTTTAGTTTATTAAATTTGGGTACTCCCCAGTACTAAAAACAAAAACTCCAAAAGTGTGACAAATTAGAGAAATGGACTTTTAAATATAAAATGATCTTTTTAATTTTTCGAAAAATAATGGATACAATTACAATCAAAACATCTAAAAAAACATTTTTTGTTTTTGGCATTGGGCTTAAAATTCAACAGTTATAGTGGAAGACAAAACCAGTTTTGCAAAACAGTACCAAAAACAGTCAGTCTTTCTTGCAATGACCCACATAGATATAGGTGTCAAGGATAGTTTTTTGTTACTACCCCATTGAAAAATACTTGCCTACAATCTAAGTTAATGAAACCAAATCTTTGTGTAGAGGGAGAATTATGTGCTACTTTATGCTACTTATAAGATATATTGTTTTTGAGTATGTTGATATGTGTTGTGAAGAATCTATGATAAGTTTATTCAAATAATCATTATTAGAATAATTGAATGTTACGTGGTATTTCATGTTGGAATTATACAATAAGTGTGGTCCTAATTCTTGTTTGTGCAACAAGTCTTATATGTAGAGTATTTTTATGGCCATGCATATTTGTGAAGTTGTTTAGGGTTCATTTGATTGCTACATCAGAAGAAATCCAGCTACACTAGAAGACCATTCATTAGAAAAAATTTCAGCCCTCAAAGGGGTTGCTTCCCTTTAAGAAGTTCCCCTCAAAGGAACACATAGACCCTTAGAGGAATAGTGGTCACTATTCATCATCAATGATGAATAGTGCCACAATAAAAAACTATTAAATTTTTTTTTAAATATACATTTTTTAATAAAATAATATTTAAAAATATAAATAAATAACAATAATAATATTACAATAATAATAGCAATCTGACGTGGTCACACTAATGCCACATCAGATCTCACAAAATTTTGTAATTTTGAATTTATTTTAAGATTAGTGTTTTAATTATTTTTTCAATTCTTTAATTGAATTGTCTCGCGTGGATGAGGCTCTACAGTTCGTTGGCCAGGGAAAAAAATTAAAAGAAATAATAATTTTTTTTTTCAAATTTTTTTTCCGACCAGAGTGCCGTGCCGTTCCCTGCTGTCTGGGATTCACAACCCCTTAGAGGGTTCATATTTAGCATAAGTTAGGCTAGTTCCCCATACTAGAAACTAGTCACTTCACGCTAAAATTTAAAAATATATATTAAAAAAATCAATTTATTTATTTATTATTATCAGATGTGGTTGTTGCCTATCTACATCAACTTGCTACTCAAGCCAAGTTCCCACAGTTCCATTACTAGTAGGAATTCATAGGCTTCCAGAGTAGCTAAATTTCTACTAATGACCTTGGTAGTTTGTCTATAGATGGGATATATATAGTCACTCTACCACTTCCCATAATGATTGCTACTCCTAGTCTATCCCAACTATAGGTTTCAAATTTGTATCAAATTTTGATATTTATTGATTTTTGTGTTACTTGGTCTATGAAAAAAAACCAATCATTGTAGTGTATGAATTTTAAGTATGGTTTAGTATATTCATTGGTTGGTTTATTTGGAGGTTGGCTTTAGTGTAGTAGGGTTCAGATCTATTGGATATCTAGGCATAATTTTGTTTTTGTTGTCACTTATTGGTACAATCAAGCAATTTTGTAAAAAAATTTATTGATTTTGTTTCTGGATCTATTCAATTTATGAAGTAAGTGATCATATAATTCTCTATACATGAAAAGGAAAATATTTATTTAGGATAAAGAAAGTCATTATATTGAAAATTGAAAATTTATAGTGACATACTTTAAACTCTTCTAAAATATTTACAACACTAAATCATGTAGAACATTTTTTTCATTAATCTATTGAATTATTTTTCTCAAATCTTCTTCAATGAATATATATCAAATGAAGTGCACTTTGAACAACATTCATCATCCACCTTGAGAATATTTGAGCTTTTAGGAGTTTAGCTAGGATTGTCTCTATCATGTGGTACACTTATCACCATGCACAACTACATCTTTGTAGGGTTTGTATAATTTGGACTTTAGGGGTACATATAAGAGTCCATGGGGGCCAAATGAAACTAATTTTAAGGTCAAACTAGATTGAATTTTATATAATTATTCAAATTTGCATGCTTCTTAATTAATTCAATGTCTGTGAAGATTTTTTCATGTTTGACCTTATGATCGTTTTCAAAAATCATGTCTAACATTTTTTTTCTAATACAAACTTCAAAAAGTTGAAAAATCCATTTATTATGACACATCTAGGTTTAGTCTATATGTGCCACAAGGTTAAGGACTTAAGGTACACCGGTTCCACAAATGAATCAAACTTTTTTCTCTCTCAGGAGGTGGCACCAACACGAATCTTAGGCTTGCTTGCAGCTGACAACCTGATATAACCTGTTTATGCCTGGTGTACCTGGTTACGGACCCTCTTTCACATTGTCGGTCGTCGTCTCGTCCCTCCTTCGATTCGCCCTCCGTCTCGCCTTGCACACTTCAACAAGATTCTTGCCAATTTCGTAGAGCGTTGTCACCGCATATCATGAATTCTTCGGCTACAAAAAGTTTCTGATTATCTATTAAACGCTACCTATCTTGTGAAAATTGATTCTATATTGAGGAAATGGGAGTGAGGTGAGGCTTTGCGGCCATGGTTGGAGAAGATTGGAGCGAACCTGCTCGGTTTAGAGATTGCGATTAAGTCTCTATCTGGCCGCATTGACGCGATAATTCGATGGCCGAAATTGAGTACGGAGGATGGGAGGTAAGAGAATAGGAGGCAAATGGAGCAGCCGAAGAATAGCACACTGAAGAAGGAGCACCGTGGATCGGTGCCAGCTGAATTAATGTCATTGGCAGATGTTGAGGAAAACGAACTGGATGATTTAGAAGAGAAGAAGCGCGTTGCGAACGTTATGTGCGACGCCGTAGACCTGATAGGTGAGCTGCTTCTCTTTCTGCATGCTCCACCTGTAGCAGTGATGGTGTTCTTTTCAGCAATTACGAGTGGTTCATCTCTTGGCCTACATGTTTTGAGTTCAAGGAGAATCAAGAATTGCCGAGTAGGAATCTCTTACGGAACCGGTGTGGTTTAAGCGCACTAACAGATAATAGCGGGCAAATCCCTCTAGAATTATCCCCTATTATTGTCTACCGTCCTAGCTACAATTAATGAGAAATGCGTGTAGTGTTTCCAATCTCTGAAAGCCTTTCTTGTGTATGCATTTTCTCTCTACAAAGCTCTTATCGTGCTATAGAACGACTTTTGAACAATGTCACCAGACAACGGTATTTTCTTGTTCCCACAAATTTTCGATTATGTTTTTGATTGATTTTGACTGCATGCGTTTTTTTGACTCTACCTCTGAAGGTTCTGTTCTTAAAGCTGTAAGTGAACATAAAAAGATTGACGAAAACGTTCAAGTTATACTGAACTAGAAATTGGAGAGGGAGAATATCCCGTTTTCTGAGAACACTGATATTGAATTTCAGGATGGATGCTTTGGCTTCTCATCATTGAGGGTAGACATGCTCTTAACGCTTTCGTAATTGATGTTTAGTTCGTAATCTCCTAATAGATGTATAAGCCTTCACGAATGTATGTGAAATTTGTAGAAGCACCTGTTTTGTCTTTTCGACGCTAGTGCACAAGAGAAGCATACAGTATACTATAGCAAGTGCAATTAGCTTACTGCCTTCTCATAGGAGACAGATGACCTAACCTACACTGCATTCATTCTTCGGCTGCAGTGGAGTCGAGATCAGCAGCAATCGCGGCCATAAGAGATAGTCACATGGCCAGCCTCACCGCTCAACTGCAGCTGATGATGTCCCAGTTTCCAATACACATCCGCAAAATGCCTATGAAGAAGTTCTTGAAGCAGCACTGCCCTAATACAATTGACAACACTCGCTCAGACGGGACATTGTATTTTGAGGTCGTGCAGGATCCGATCGACAGGTTGCAAACTCCTGGTGAGCTGCTGCCATTCTCAGCTTCAACACTGGCTTCGGGTAGTCACGTGAGGCCAGGCCAGGCTATGCACCATCGATCTGAAGCAAGTACCGTACATATTATCTCACCTGATGATTAATTTACGCAGGAATACTATGTCTTCTTTGCCAAAAAGCATTTCCTGGACCAGGATCTTGGTATTTCATCACATACTCTTCATCGTTTAGGTGGAGAATCTGTGGACCCTGTGTTGCTCGAATTTTCTGTTTGGGTGGATATGAGACAGTTTAGATGGGACCATTCTTTGTCTCATTCATTGGCGTTTCGGCAAACGTCCCCCATCAAACTATCGAACATCTGGAACTATCCGGAAGACCAGAAATACTAAAGAAACTGCGCAGGGTTGAAACAGCATAGCATTTCTTCCGTTTTGCACTGACAACAGGTCGTGTAGAACAGATCAAAAGTTGGCTGGAACTTTGCCTGGCTGACGAAAGGCTTGGGTGGTCGCTCAATTTGAAACTTGTTCATGTGCGCAAGATTTTCAGATCTCTAGATTTAATTTGGACTAAAGGAGGTCTGCATGGTCCTTCAAGCTTATTCCACAAAACAAGCATGTAGGACCATGTAGAATAAGCGTTTACTGGAATGTACTTTGCTGCAGGATAAGTCCATTTGCATGAAGAAGAAAACTGCAAAAACAGTTCAATAGGGGACGTGTAATATGATGCCTTTTTTGGACCAATAAAGAACAACTGCATGCCATAGGTCTTAAAACGCTTCCCGAAAGTTAGAAACCTTCTCCTTGAATAATTTCGTTACAATTTAATTAAGCAAGGAAGTGACTTAGAAATGAAAGTATACAACTTTTATGAGAAAATAGGATTTGCTTTTGAAAATCTGTGAAGACAATTGGTACTAATAAGGAGTTTTAACAAGTATGTCATTAAGAGGTGGTCCAAGGTGCTGAAAACGATTTCAATGTTAATCACCTAAGTAATATGACCAACAATTTCTACCATTGAGTTGCGATTACTGAAATAACATCTTGTAAATGTCAAATTTTCAACATACTTGAGTAAAATAATTGAGTAAAGTTTAAATGGTAAATTTAAAATCATAAAAAATCAGAATATAGAACACCAAAAACGAGGAGCTTCTTGATGATACGGGATGTTTTCTTTGAAAATGTTTGTAAGGAACAAAAGCATATGGCACGAGCCTGTACTAGATATTTACAGGTCAGAACGTTTTAAGCTTCTAGCGATACCTGTGTCCAGAATTTCGACCTGCAGCATAATTTATTACTGCTTTTTGTACTAATATCTACGTCTCCGCTTACCTTTCCCTCTTTCATTTTTGGCACACTTCTCTTTTTCTACAGCCACGATGGAAATGGACAATATCCGTCGGACGGAGATACTAACGCTACAATCACTAAATCACTTTAGACATTCACATAGTATGGTATCCGCAGAAATATGGTACCGAACATTTCACAAATTGGAAAGGCAAAACAATCCAACCTCGTCTGGGAGTCACGCATTCAGGACAAACAAATTGAAGGCAAGTGATTGTGCAACCTCGGCGTGCAGGCGAAGGATATTAATGCATACTGAAAAGCGTACTACAAAATCTTGCATCCAGAAGTTGCCTCCCCTAGGCGAAAGAGCAAATATGAGTAATAAGATACAAACCAGATGTGAGGTGCTTCAAAGCGAGACTCGTTCAAGCCTGGCAGAGCTGAAAATTTAGAGCTTCAATACCTTTTTACCTACGCACAACTCAGTGCTCGGAGAATACATTCTCTTTGCAGAATCCAGAATACTAAGTATCTGATGGTGCTATGGAAACCACTCAAATCTACAGTAAGCATATAATACTTCAGGTACCTTCTCACCTTCGAGAAAGTGCCTCACCAAAATTAGACGCTGTACAGCTCCTTGATCTCGTTTTGCATCTCCTCCTCCTTCTCCCGACCATAGACATCAATGCTCATGTCCTGCTTGATGTTATCCGAGTCGTTCACCACCACTTCCTCATTAAGAACACGCTTGTCTTGCAGGCTGAAGTTGTAATCCGACTTCACGCCATCCCTCGGCACCAAATGCAACAAATTCTGCTGCGGATGATCGCGCTTCCACGTCCGGGAGGCACACTTGGCACGGAAATTAAACTCATCGCAAACACTCCCGACCTGCATCTCCACGGGCAACAACGACAAATCCTCCTTCAAGGCCACGCCGAGCGTCGTCGCCGTGACACACTTATAACACGTCACGCCGCCATTCTCCATACACTCCAACGTCCCGGCCGTCACTGGCTCCACCATCAAGGCGTCCTTGAGCTTGCCGTTCTCGTCCTTCTTGAAACAATGCGCCAACCCGAGGACGATGTAATCGTCGTCGCTCCATTCCGGGTCTTGGCCGTGCACTTCGCCTGCGGCTCGTGTCACCAATGTCACACACCTCCGCCGCGCTTCTCTCCTCACCACCACGGCGCGCAAGCTCTGTCCTACAAAGGAAGACTGATTACGGCCTCTGCATAGCATCTGCTGGCTCCGACTCGTCGAAGACGACGATGATGAAGATAGAGTTGCCTGGTGAGCTCCGATTGCAGCAGTGGCAGTGCCCGCGGTTGCGGCCATAGCTGCCATCGTTGGCTATGGTGCTTGATTGAGCTGCAAATTTGCGAGTAACGGAGTTCAAGAGAATGGGACAGCAGGGGAAGTGGTTCGGTCAGGAAAGTGGGGAGAATCCGAAAACGGATAGGATAAGGGGCGCGTGTCGTAACCGCGCGTAAAACCTTGCGCGGGGAAGATTCGGCGGCCTCGGTGGGCGGGGTGGCGGGGAGAGACCGTGCTTGAGACTGCGCGGGAGGTTTTAAGAGGGGTCTTCCATGTACAAAAAAACCCGGCCAAACTTTGCAGAAAAGAAATAATAAGATTTTGGAATTCTATATTAAAAGTGTGCAACATTTGTACGAGTTAATTGCATGAGGAGAATTTTAATTGTTGGCTAGCAAAATTTTAGAGAGAAATTTGTGCAAAGCAAGGGGAGGCAACTTTTCAACTTCTGGAAAACTAATTGTAACATTGAATTTGAATTTTTTTGGTTGCTTGTAGTTTGTCAGCTAGGTAAAGTTACTCTTAAAATGTGGTTTCTACCTATTCAAGTGAAAACACTATGAAACTCAATGATGGCAATTCCAATTAGAAATCGATTATTTTTTTTCAGATTTTGACATAGCATGAAAATTTACTGATAGAGCATCTCATTTCTAATCCTTTAGAATAGTCTAAATGGTTTTTTTATTCACATAGAATTATAGCTTGAGAGTTTTGTCCCCGAGGTATTGTCATTGGAAACATACTAAAAAGTCATAGGAAATACTTACCAAAAAATTTAAAGCATTGGAATATAGAAGCAATCTACAACTCAAGGTTAAAATGAATAATGGCAATTCAAATCATCCAAATTTTTAAATATCAACAACAATCTTAGAAAATTTTGAAGTAACTACTACTTTTCTTTACCTTACCTTAGAATTCTTTTTGGTTGCCTTATGTCCAATTTTAGATTTTTTAGTGTCTATTTCATAAGATTTTTTAGAATGCTTACAATGACAACACTCTCACATTCTAATTTCATATGAATAAAACATATTAAAATTTTTTGACTATTCTCGAGACTATTTTAAAGGATTGGAGTAGAAATATTTTTATAGCATCTTCACTCTAACTCTTCAAATTTGTAGCAAGTTTATTTAGGTAGCAAACCTTTTATGTCTCTTAACCCTTAAAGTTCCTAGACTATGTTATCACCAAAATCCCACAAAATCTGCCATTTCTAATACAAGTACCAAGTTTTTGAAAAATATCATTTTTGGACACATGTAACTGTAAGATCTTATAGTACACTAGATTGAGAAGATGTGGAAGAAAATTTAGAAAATTCCACCATGTAGATTGCAAGATATTAGCATTTGAAGTGACAAAAATCCTCTTTTGGGCCCTGTGAAAAAACGGGCAGCTTCACTTCACAAGGTTTTATTTGTATGAAAAAATGTCCAAAATGGTGGTGCTTCTTTAGATTCATTCTTCAATGCAAGTTGGCTATATGCTTGAAAATTTTTACATCATTTGGAATTGTGCAACATATAGGAAAAAAATAGTAAGTAGAAAGATGTAGAAAATGATTCAAAATACTAAGTTGTTAACAATTTATTAATGGACTTGAAAAATCCCAATACCAATTGATGTAATGTTATAAACAATCTACATCTTACGTTTTTACTTTTTTTCAAAAAATATTGAAAATTGAGTTAAATACAGGACTTTAAAGTTTATTTTAGAATAGAGAATCCATACTTGCCCGCAAACTAAAACATCTCGTAACTTTTGACTCATTGATCAAAATGGAATGATTGAAAGCTTTCTATGTATGTAGAAATCTAGAAAAAAAATTTCAAATTTTTATTTTTGAAAAAAACGATTTTTTCAAATCTTCCCAAATTGCCTGAGTTGAGAAACAAATTACATATTAGGCCATAACTTTTGACTCATATTTCCAAATGCCTTGAAATTTAGTGCATATGAAAGATATTCTTTGTTTACACCTTCTTCTAAAGTTCGGGCCAAAAACATGAAAATACCTATTCACATGTACTTGCCCCATATATTGTAGTGTTTAATTTTGTATTTTTTCTTAGTCTTCTCTTAGCTAATTTGGAGTCTTTGATTCCAAATTTAAGTTTAAATTATACAAATTAATGGTAAATAATGAGTTCTAGTGTTTGTTCCCAAAGGAGTTTTTTTCCCCCTTAGTAAGCCCCACAAAAGGCTTTCTACCCACATATATTTGCACCCCTTCAAATTAATAGAGTCGTTTTTTTCACCACATGAACTTGGAAATTGAAAGAATTTATTATCATACATTGAATCAATAATAAATATTCAACAAGTTTTGAAGTGGTCATTTTTTGTTTGTCTCTCACAACATGGTATTTGAGTCATCTAATCCAATGTCCAAATTTTGCCCATAAACTTGCACAATGGACAAAGTGAAATATATTCTATGAGGAAGAAAAAACAAAAAGTCAAAATGAGAGTTGGACTTTAAGGATATCTATAACTTCTTGGTGAAGTATGATCTCCATTCTAATTACATAAAACAACATAATTGTGGACCCACTAAAGATGCTTTCAAAGGCTTTTAACCCCTTAGTGCTCTAATATCCCAAATCTAGACAATGAATAGAGAGGTTCCTAGGGTTTTTCTGACCACAAAACTTCTCATTCATCCAAACCAATGCTTGAGTTTTTAAAAAAAATAGTCTATTAGAAAGGACTCAAGCATGAAAGGTTAAATCAATCTCCGAGTAGAATTGCACATTGTTGCTTCACCAAGTTTAGTCATAAGAAAAGGGAACATAATCATGAATTTGAAGTAAATTCTTAACATGTTGAAAATTGCATTTTTTGGAAAATATTTGCTTGGAAGCATTTCTTTAACCCCAAGAGCAATGTATAAGGATACATGATCCCCTAAGCTAATGTGGGATCCAACTGATGGCTCAATAAACACTACACACTAGGATTACTACCTATGGGTGGGCAAAAAATTTACCTTGTCAATCTGGTTTGACAAGAATCTTAGGCTGCTAAGTCTGCTGAAAGGCTATGAAGGTCTGATTGCACTTTGAGACTGAAGCAGTGGAAGGACGGGTGTGAGACGAACGCCGGGAGACTCTGGTTCCAATACTGTGCTGCCGATTCGTGGGGGAGGCCAATATCGGACAATTGATCGCCCTAAAATATTCTTTACAGGAAGGGATCCCCTGCCAGCGAAAAAACACAGCCTCAATTATTAATACATTGCCAAAGTAAATGTTATCCTTCCAAATTCTTACATGCATTGTAATTCCATGTCTCTGGGAGATTAATTATTGCTTACAGATTGCCTCAGGAGCAGAAGCGACGGTAACTACACGAACCCTGTCTTGTACGAACCAATAACACATTATCTATTCAGCTAATAGATAATTGTTGAAATTGTTGTTGTGACCACAAATCAAGGCACAAATGACATGAACTCTGCAGGGTTCCTTCTCAACCTGGATTGTAAGGACTCGGCCAGGAATATAGGGCCCAAGCCACCAATCAGAGAGGGATTCTGAATGGAAGACAGTCCGTGAATAGAGAAAGCTTGTTTGGTTATGTGAGCAGGGATATAAGCACTCTCTTCAAGAATATTATGTAAAACGTAAGGCTTATATTTCACCCTAAGTTAATAAGTTAGATGTACCCCAACGAACTTAGAACTTAGAATCACACGTCATGATCTTTAGATGTAATGAGGAAGTGATAAGTGAGAGACAGCTTACCAGATATGTGAGTCATAGCTGTTGTTACGGTTGTCTCCCATGACAAAAACTGAACCTTCTGGAACATACTGCACACGCAAGGGAGGGGATGATGAGTCGTACGGAGATTACAAAAATGGCTTAGGAAGAAGTCAGGTGCATTAGAGAGTCTAACATCTAAGTGTCCAAATGGTCAAGAGTGGCTGCCTCCATATCTACACGAATTGAAATAAATCACTTAGGACGCTTCAAGGAAGGTTACAGAATGTTTCAAAAGAAAGAAGAAATTGTATCTTACATTTTTGAACAATTGAAATATGTTTTGAAAGTTGCTAAAATTGACTATGAACTTCTAAAGTGCACTTTGTATGATTTTATCTTTGGCACTTGAGGGTTAAACCAGTAACGACTGCAAAGTGACTAGAAAGGCACTTACAGTAGCCTTCATGTCGTAGATTGGAGGCTCGGCAATGAACTCTTCATTCCTGAGCTGCTTGTTCACATATAGTTGGCCATTGTGGACCTGATCAACCAGATGCCGTCAGAAGCCTATACGCAATCAAAATCTAAGAAAACGCTCAAAATTATAGTATTCTATAATTTGATGAGTATATACCGGTATTCAAAACCTCCACAACCACTTGCTGCTTGCCACGATCGACTCAAAGTTTTGTTTAAGGTTAAACAAAGCACCTCCATTCAAACAAGCAAGAAAAGTAACCAGGAGGACAACATAAGGTAACAGTCCGGTTGATAAACACACCTCAACAACGTCTCCTGCCTGGGCAACTATGCGCTTGATGAAGACCTCGCTTGCGCTGTAGCCCTTCGCCTGTACAGAAAAGAATTCTGAGGACGCAGTAACAACATCTGAAACTTAGGTCAAAAACCCTGACTAAGAGTTAGGGGAATTCCAACAGATTAAAAACGTAAGAACTTACTTGTAAGCTTTCAGGTGCCTTGAAGATGACGATATCATTCACAGTAGGTTTTCTAAAGTAATACGACACCTGCACAAACAGCATTTCCATGAACAAGTTAGAGCCTCTCTAGCAAAACCCTACGTTGCTGCTTGCGTACATTTAACTCAAACCTATTAAACTCGTAGCTGCACGCGCTTACCTCATGCCCACAATGAAAAATTACTTCAAGTCAAATATAATCAAGACAGTGGCCACTGAACCAGAAGTGCCAAAAGCACCAACCTAAAATCTTAGACAATAGGTACAATTGATTAGAAAAATGTACAAAGCCTTAATATTGGAGGCTTTAGAACACCTACAAAAAAAAAACTCGATCCTACAAAACTCTTGCATACGGTATCCGAAGGCCGCATTCTTTGCCGCGTTCAAATCCTCTTTCATTTGTTCATATGAAAATTTGACCAGTCTTACTATAAATATTGCATACGCCATCCAAATAACGCATTCCGTGATGCATTGGAATCCTCTTTCATTTGCAAACAAGAACGAGTAAAAATTCCGCCCGGCTAATAACAGGAACTGTGTGCTCAGTAGCAAAAAATGGTGCCCCTACCAAACACAAACGAGTATAATACCTCAAAGGATACGAAATCTTTCAAACTCGGAACAAGAATTAGGTTATCCACTTCCTACTCCCTCTGGTGCCGTTCACACACCCTAATTTCGCAATGACACCAACAATTGCTCTCTACATTGAGCAAATGTGAACCTAAGCCTAAGGGTTTAGGTGAACCCACAAACCTTTTCAGCAAGAATCCGGTCCCCAACTTCGAACGTCGGATACATGGAGAGCGACGGAATGAACCTTGGCTCCGCAACAAACGCTCGGAACAACAAAGAGAAAGCAAACGCAGCAATAATCGTCTTCCCATCGTCGGACGAGATTCTTGCCCAATCAGGCAACCACGCAGGACGACGATCCTCCTTCGCCCCAATAGCCTCCTCTTCCTTCTCTTTAATTACCGGCGCCACCACAGGCTCAATTCCATTCCCACCACCACCACTAGTAGTCTTCCCTTCACGCTCAGCTCTCGTCACCAATGTCAAAACACGTCTCTGGTGTGCGCATCTTCCGGCTAAGGAGGATTGCTTCAGCTCTTGTCCTAGAAACAAATTTCGGAGAGAAAGTCCGCGAGACGAGGAGTGGGAGTTTGTTGGTGTTTTTGTGAGGTGGTGGTGGTGGTGGAGAATTGAGGATTCTAGAAGAGAAATTCGCCCAGTGGCGGCTATGGAGGCCATCTCGTGAAGCTCAAGATTGTTGTGCGAATTTGCGCCGTGATGGATCGAAGGCACAAATCTTGCGACAACAGGGGCGACAACACGCAACGTCTTCACAGGAAGCGCATTTCTGGAACTGGATAAGAGATGGACTAAGAGACGACTTTTTGGTTTATCGTTTACTTTTTGTCATCGAGAGAGAGTTTTTTCATGGAGCTTCATTTTTCATCGATGATATTTTCATTCATTCCCAGGTTTAGGGCTACGCCTTCCTTCAACCTCTGGTCTCGTCGCCATAGCTCGCGTCTACTGTCGAAGCTTTTGCTGGTCTTCTCGTTGTTACTCTAGCTGCGGGTCTTGATTTCATTCTCTTCTGGTTTCGTATTCTCTTATCATTGCCGAGAGAATTTTTTTTGTGGAATTTGGTGAGTTTGTAGTTCACTTTTTCCATGTCTTTCTGGTGAGTAGCGATGCAGTGAATTGTGAGTTAGTACGATAGAGCTTACGTGTGTGGGCTTGGATTTTCGTATGCACTTCTCTGTTTCCTTGTTTGATGGAGTGATTTTTAGTGGTGACGTTGGCTACGCATTTGAGATTGAAGAAAAGGGGGAAGAAGATGTTGTTTATTGGATGTGAAGATCGCGATTTAGTCGTGGTTTGCTATTTTTTTCTGAAGAATTTGGGGTTTCGTAGGGTTTGAGGGAACCATGGACTTTTCAAGGCGGCAGGGTGGCGGGTATGCAGTGTTTGCGCAAGAGCAGCGGCAACGAGAGCGGGAGCAGGTAATTTGCTCTCGAGTTTCAGACGAGTGTGGATCTAACTGTCGTTGTAGAATGAGTTCTGTGCTTATGTATTGGATTGTTGTAGGCTCAAAGTTGCGACCTATGTTAACTCATGGGCACCCTGTGAAGTCAACTCTCTCAAAAATAAACAGTTGGCAAACGCGCCCCTAATTCCAACTGGGTGCTTAACTCTACAACAGCTGCATACCAGCAGGGCTGCCATATGAGTGAAAACAGAAAGCATTGCATTTGACGGAGAAACTGGTTGTTCATTGTTGTGTGACAAATGTACTTTTCAAGTTATCATTTTATAAGGTGAAAGCATGCACGTGTAGAAAATTAGGACTTTAAGGTGATGCAATTGAAATTACCAATTTGAAGTAGAACTTAATAAATCATAGATTTTCAAAGTTCGAAACTTTGGCTGTGAATTGCCGGATAAGCACGTCTGGTTTGTTTGCAGGCCTATGAGGACTCATTAGCTGATGATTTGGGCGAAGAATTTAGGCTGCCAATCACTCACAGGCCCGTCGAAAATTTGAACACGGAGTATCTCGAGCAGGCCTCAGTCGAAACGTCTCTGCCCTCGTCGAATATTGGATTTCGCCTCCTGCAGAAGATGGGCTGGAAAGGGAAAGGCCTTGGTAAAAATGAACAAGGTATGCATAGCGAAGTTGTTTTCCTGCTCTAGTCTTTTCTGTTTTAGATTTGATCTAAGAGTTTTACTGCACTTAGGATTCTTGAGCGTTTGCTTTTGCATTGAGCTCGAAACCCTTATCGTGTATTTTATTCCTTTCTTGCGCGTAGGTATTGTGGAACCAATCAAAGCAGGTGCACGAGATGCAAAACTTGGGGTAGGGAAGCAAGAGCAAGACGACTTTTACACTGCAGAAGAAAACATCCACCGCAAAAAACTTGATGTGGAAGTGGAAGAAACAGAGGAACAGACAAAGAAACGTGAGGTGTGTTTCGACTCCTTGCATTTACAAAAACATAATCAATATATGTTACAACGTACGTAGAAGTGAGTGTCGTGCCTATGCTCATTTCTTAACTGCTTATTGCATCTCACATATGAAGGGTACGGTATACCTCCTGTAAGTTACTCTACGAATATAGCGTTGTGAATTCTCGGAATTAGTGATAATGCAAGGTCATGGCTCGTACATAACATTCTTGAGGAGTTGTCAGAACTCACCCTTCTCCTCTGTGGATGGAAACCCAAAAATATTCAAACGTCTACCATTCCCTGTGGAAAGCATGCATGGCGCTTAGTGAGTGACCTGTCTTCTATTTCCAAGGGTGCTAATACTGCTAAAAAAGAATCTATATTCTTTTGGCAAAGGGTATTAAAGGTAGCTGCTCAAGAATGTTATATATAGGCTCGTATAAAACATGGTTGTAGTTGTCGGGTTAGAACACAGCTATGGTAAAAGAGAGAGGCTGATGGGTGGAAGGGTTATCTCATTTGGATCATCATGATAAAGGAGCAGGCAGCTATAGGCTGCGAGAGAGTGTTTTCGTGGCAAAATATTTTGAGAGAGAAGAAGGCTCTGGCTCTCTCGTCAATGTGTGGTGCGCTGTATTACCCGGATGGCCGTTCCCGGCTCGTTGCGTCCGTCACAGGTTGTTGCTGAGCGCGAGACCAAGATCCAAAACGAAGTGAAAGAGATCCACCGCGTCTTCTACTGCGAGCTCTGCAATAAACAGTATAAAATGGCTACCGAGTTTGAAACGCATCTTAGCTCTTATGACCACAATCACAAAAAGGTTAGTACTGTGGATAGATTTTTGTTCATCACTGCATTGCGTCTCCCACTTTGTAATTCTTGATATGATGAAATCTTGGGAGCCAGTTCTATACAATTCATTTTTGCTAAAAGGATTTTTGATGGTTGGGCTCTACAGCGTTTCAAGGAGATGCGTGAATCCCAAGGTGGTCGAAACAGGGATGAGCGACAGAAGAGGGAACAAGCTCGCGAAGAGAAAGAATTGGCAAGAGCTGCTCAACTGTAGGTGCTCAAAGCCAGATTTGATATGACGATTATTGGTGTTGCTGTTGCTGTTGCTGAAAGAATTGTAACGTTGCCTCCTTTATTGGAGTTTCGTGGTTCTTCGTTCTTAAAATTTTTTCCCGTCATATCCATGTCCCTTATACTTGGTCCATGTGCTACTGTAACCCTAAGTGCCAGAGCTTAAAAATAGTCCACGTTGGAAGCTAACACTCAGTAAGAGTAATTACCAGGAGATATTCAGAACTTGTCACTATATTTCAAGAATGTAGGGTATAATGTCTTCTTTCTAAGGTACATTTTGTTTCATTTCTTGAATTTCAACTCCTAGGAGCAGCCACTTTTGGCTATTTGGGCACTTGGGGGTTAATTATTATTTTTCTTACATCAGTCCTCCTTAACGTCCTTGGAACACTAGCCAACGTATTATTATTACTCGAGTTCAGACGGTTGGTTTCAGACATCTTGACATGCCATTTTTCTTGTTTTTCCAGAGCTGAAGCTCAGCGCCTTCAGAAGGAAGTCAAGACTGCTGGCAGCAGCGGGGCAATGGAAATTGTACACGAACAACGGCCAGCGTTGAAATTTGGCTTTGGCTCCAAGCCAGTTGCTTCCAAGGTGAATCTTCTTTTACCAATACTTTTCTTTCATATCTTTGAAAAATCTCAGGGGAAGCTAGTACTTTACGATAGTATCATCATGGTGTTCATGCAAGCAACTTGAAAGACTCGTTCCAAAGGTCTCCAGCAGCAAGCTCTTTCCAGGAGCTGTGTTTCGGGGGTTCAGAACGCAGATATCCTGATCTATCTACGTGTCGTGCACAGATGTCAATGGGGCTTGCTATCAAGAAGACCAAAGTAGTCGCTAAAGTTGCCTCTGTTTTCACGAACGACAGTGATGAAGAGACTTAGAATTAGCACCTCTGTACAGTGATGTGCTTGAGCTTGCCAAGCCTTACAGAAGTTGATTGTTTGAATTATACCCTGGGATGTGAGCCTGAAAGCCTCAAACCTGAATGGATTTTCTTGTGTAACTCGGTATTCCTATGCAGTGAATTACGGCTAGTATAATTTGCAATCTGCACGATTGCGTTCCATTATTTTTTTGCCTGTGATTGATTCCGAGTATAGAATGAACGGCTATGACCACAGAATCAAAAGATTCCGTGATATGTGATGACCACTTCGACTTTGGCCGTGGCACCGTTCACTCACATTTACGATGCAGTTGACTTGTCTCTATTTCATGTTCATTCCTATATACGCATCGACCAATTTCGGGGGATATGGTTTTTTCCTTCGAGGTTGCAATACTCTGTTTTGCAATTTGCTCATGCTTGTTCCTTTCAGATCTCTGCATTTGAGGAGTGCATAAATTCCCCAAAATACATTTCGGAAGTGACAATCGTGAAATTAATAATAAAAGATACAGAGTCTGAGAAGCTTTATCGGATATAAGGATATTACGAATGTGCGCGAAAGTGATAGTTTTATCAGGCGCTTTTCGTGGGCTGCACCAGGCAAACAGATGACTTCATTTCATACAATCACAATCTGTTCCCAGATCAATCAATATTACCCAGCAAGCATATGGATACCCGGATGGGACATTTACCTTGATTACTTTATGGATGTTCGGAAGTTTCCACTTTCATTACTAGAGTTTCACCTTGGTAAACCCTAAACCCGTACACTTCGCAAACTCAATTTCTGTAACCCCACTATCGTAGAGTCTCAATAACAGAACTATGATGATATGCATTTTAATGTCATAGATACTTTATCTCTACTAAGAGATACTACCTTTCTGCTGAAAGCTTCTCAATGCGGAAACCATTTCAGAATTAAGGGATAGAAGCATCATAGAGATTCCCATCGAATATGTCATCACACCTCCGAAGAGATTGTAAGATGTCCCTATTCTTTTTTTCATCATTTGCTTTCTCCGCGCACACGGAACCTTAACCTGTAAGATGATACTTACCCTATAGGACAATACACTATCATTCCATGATTGAACATGTTGAGAAAAAAACAAATTTCATGTTCTTATCGAAATATGTATAAAGTGCACAACCGTATTGAAATCTACTGCAGAAGCATCATAGAGATTCCCATCGAATATGTCATCACCTCCCCGAAGGGCTTTCCTATGATGTCCCTATTCTTTTTTTCGTCATCTGCTTCCCAGCGAGTAAGAGAAAAAAGCTGTCAACAACCTATCGTACCAAAAGCCGAACAAGAAATTATCGACGCTGGCATAGCGAAGGGTGCATAGAAGGAAGACGTTTCCTAGGCGCCTTCCCCCTTGTGATCTCGCTTCAGGGAACGGATCCTTTGGCATGGCCTTAACCAAGGATCAGATAGAGAAGCCAACCAGAATTCTCACAAACAAACACAAATCTGAAAATCAGCACGGGTGCAAACCCTCACAGTAACTCAGAAACTGCTTCTAAAGGATATGGAACCAACGCTCTAGACAGGCCAGACACACCTAACCAGAACCTGAAACGTAAGGTGACACAAAATACATTGCAGGGAAGCTGCGTTGCATCGAAAGATATATACTGTTGGAAGGAGTCGCAGTCGATTAGGGTTAGGGTTAGGGTTTCAGCTCGTGAGGGAGACTAAGTTCCCTGTGATGCGATGCCGTTCCCGCGTTCCCCGATGAACAGAGGAACTGAGGAAGTGATGTTTTATCATTTCTTGATCTCAAGGTAGTTTAGTTTGAAGTTGTGGATGAATTAGCGTCTAAGATTATAACCAATTATTCATCTAAACATATGCATATTCATCTATGGTTTCAAAAGAGTTGAAATTATTTTTAATCACATTATGCATTTTATATTTTTATATTTTTTTTGGCACATTAAGATCTCTATTGTTCCTAAAGTTGGTTAACCATGGTAGGACATGACCCTATTATCAAGGTAGTTAGCCAGAAGTTATGAAATTCTTGTTTGAATAAGTGTTTTCTTTGTTTCTTGGACACTATTTGTCTTCAACATCCCAATCAACATCCTTACTATGTTAAAAGAAGATTCCATCATTTACTTTATTTAACTATCAATCGTAGATTACTACAACTAGAAATCTTTACTACCAATCCCTAGAGATAGGTCCTACTTTTTAAGTAGAGCCCTACTCAGACTTCTTTGCATCCATGGTTTTGGATAATATATAGCTTTCTTCCCTTTGGTGGAGAGTCAACATATGAAAGTTTGATCAATGTAAATACTAGGCATTAAAATCAATAAGCTTAAGGTGGACATATTCATTTCCAAACACATGCCTAGAAGAATGCTATGGGGTGTGAGTGAGAATTGATCAAGTTGAGGGTGTGCCATTGTGAGATATATTTTTGTGAAGTGTTGGTTGTTCTACAATGAGAGTTATTGTTTGTGTTTATGGACTGAAGGTGCTACCGAATTGATCTTGTATTACGATGTAAACAATAGTGTATGAAATCTTGTCAATTTGGTTGTGGGCAAATTGTGTAGTTTGTCAAATTGTATGAATTGTGTAGTTGTGAGTTATAGTGGTCAATTAGCAACAATTGAGGAATTTTTAAATGTCGAGTTGCTACAGCGACCAACTTATTTGGAGTGGTACTAAAATGTATGAATATTGCAATACTATGGGGTCAATTGGACTAAGTTATATTATATAAAATTGGAGGTTAATTGCCAAATTTAAATAAGAAAATTTGAAGAGTTTTACTTCTTGAATCTATTCATTTGTGTTTGAGAAAATGAGTGATTGTTGTGTGCATTGTAAGTCATAGCCTATACCTGTTTGAGACCTACTGTATATAAGATTTTGTCAAATCGATTGAAATAATTGTTTGAGATCAGTGAGAATTAAGTATGAAGTTGTCTACATTCCGGGGAGCTTGAGCAATACAACTTATTTGAAATCATTCTAGTCAAATCGCCTACAAGTGTTGATTGCTTGACCAAAAATTGGAAGTGTCGTTAGTCAAATTGATAGCAAGTGGTTTGGTAAGCAAAATATGAACACACTTCCTTGTTGACCAGTGTGTATATGATTGCAATAGAAGAAAACAGTGTTGCAACCAAAGCAGTTTCTGCATTTCTGGGCAGAAAATTGCATTTTGTGTCAACTCGATTCTGTTGAAATCAACGATGTTTTCTTCTAGTGTTGTCAATTTAGTTGCCTTAAATTATGTAAAATGTGTGAGCACTAATATTTAGAGAAGGCTATTTGAAACTCTGTGGTGTATCTAGATTATATGAGAATGTTAAAGTCAAATTAATGGAAGGTGTAAGTTGATTAAAGAGTGATTAATCTGGCAAAGTGGAATTTTGGTCTTATTGAATGTGCAATTATTCATAAGAGCAATTTGATCAGCCAAGTTGGACTAATTTTGTGAATTACAAAATTAATTGTTAAAAATTAAGTATGTAGTTATTTTTAATTCAAATTTGTATAGTTGGACTCGATAATGGAATTTGCCAAGAATTGTGTGATTGTCAAGTTGGCAGTCTTGAGTTGAGCCAGTGATGTGAGAAATTTGCCTTCATTAAGTCTAGGTATACTGATTTATATTGGAATTAGTGATTAAGGATGAATTGATATAAGTCCAATTGATAATGAAAATGTTGGAGTGATGTTTGGTGGATGTTTGGATGAGAATTAACACAATTCTAATGTGTTAAGTCGACAAAGCTAATGTGTGTAATGTTGCAAAATACAAGTTGATCGATTGGGTAAATCTAATTTACAGTGAACTAGATGAATTCAAATCGAGTTTTTCTTTTTTGAATTGATATGATCGAATTATATCTAGGGTAGTAGATAGTAAAACAATTTGACAGATAAAATTACATATACTAGATAATTCAAGTTGTTATAGTTTTTCATTTGGAGTTTATAATTAAGTCAAGTCGATATATATAGAATATCCAAGAGATAAGTCAAATCTTGTCTTTGGTTATTGGAAGTTGGTCCAATTGCTAGTATAGTATTGGTCAAGTCAATAGTGAAGTTTCTGGTAGGTGGCAAGTTGATTGTACTTAGTGTATGGATCTGTGCACTGTCATAGGTCCAGTTCTTTAGTTGTGAAGCCATGAATTGGTAACAAGGAAAATCAACCCAATCATATGCAAATTGAAAGACTAAGCTTAATTGACCTTAACCCCTAAAGGACCAAACGGTGTTTTTTGGCAACATAGTGATTTCGGGTAGCTCACTACAAATGGAATTTTTATTTTTTTTCTTTGAAATTTTCACACAACATGTGCCCGAGGAATAGCTTTAAGACCCAACAATTTTCAGAACTTTTGAATATGTGGTTAAAAAGTTATTGTATGATATGTTGTTTTCATTGCTCAGCGGGCAACCTAGGCAACAAAAAAAACTTCTTTAAAAATCACTTTTAAGAAAAATAAAAATTGGAAATTTATTTTCCTGATTTATATGTATATAGAAAGCTTTGAATCATTCCATTTTGATTTATGAGATGAAAGTTATGAAGAGTTTTAGTTGTGGGTAGTTTGTGGGTAGTAATGGAATCTCTACTCTAAAATAAACTTTGAAGACCTTTCTTTAACTCAATTTTTAATATTTTTGGAAAAAAATAAAAACTTGAGGTGTAGATTTTTTATTACAACAATTTAACCATTGGAATTGTTATTTTTCAATTCCATAAATAAATTATTAACAATTTTTGTATTTTGAATCATTCTCTACTTCTTTCAACTTAATATTTTTTTCCTATATGTTGTACAATTCCAAATGATCTAAAAAATTTCAAGCATGTAGCCAACATGACCTGAAGAGTAAATACAAAGAGTTACAACCATTTTGGACATTTTTTCATAATGATCTGACCTTGTGAAGTGCATCTGCCCGGATTTTCGCAGGGCCAGAAAATGGCTTTTTGTCACTTCAAATGCTAATATCTTGCAATCCAAACAGCAGAATTTTCTGAAATTTTTTCCTCATCTTTTCAAAATAACTTACTACAAGATCCTACGGTTACATTTGTCCAAAAATGTATTTTTTTCTAAAGTTTGGTACTTGTACTAAAGATGACAGTTTTGGAGCGTTTTTGGTGAAAACATAGTCAAATACCTTTAGGGGTTAAAGGAAGATGGAGCAAATTGGCTAACGTGAAGAATTGATCAAGCAACAAGAAAAAACCAATCCTTCCTTGTTGTGATATACAGTTGGAGTGAGATAGAAATACAGATTCTTTTTATATAATAAATATGCAATTAAATTATTATTACTAAAACTACTAGATGGGAGAGAAAGAAAAGAGGATTTAAAGTGGCTAGAGCATGCATAAAGATAAATTGACAATTCCTTGACAAATTGACTTGAGATTTGAGATGAGCCACATACTATATAGGATTGTGGTGTCATCCATTGAGTCTATATTATAGCATTGGGAATTTGGACTGTGAAAAATTGACATTAGGAATGTTTCCTTTGGTTCCTTTTTTAAAAATAAAACTCTAAAAATATATAAATAAGTATCGAAAATACAAATCCTATAACCTTAGTTATGCAAATGTTAGACTTATTGACCATTCCTTACGAATTAACCCCCCTATACTACTTTTCCTTGGGTTTTGTTGAGTAGACAAAATTCACATTAGAATATTCAATTCAAGATGTACAAGTCATATGCACCCAAATTAGGGCATGGTTTTAGAAATTTATTAAGTCTATGGGAATTGGCAATGTTTAGTCAAAAGTGGATTCAACTTTCATTAAAAAAAATCCACAATTTTTATGATAGGCCCCTGCAATGGTAGGTACTATTTTTTGGACGTCAACCATGTCAACATGGATGTCCAAAAAAATGCATTATTGTGGACAAGCACAAAAATATGGAAAATCACAAAACATGGTTTGATTTCAAGGAGATTTTGGTGGACATTACAAAAAACATAGTTTGGTATATAGATTAATTGGTTTAAAGCAAAAATTTACAAATTCAAAAAAATTTATTTAATAAAAAAAATTGTATCACTTATGTGAGCTAATTTTTGTAATTTTCTTTTATTACATGCCATAGATTTTTTTTTTCTAAGGATTTTTCACATTGCATGCAAAATTAAAAATCACACACTACTTAATTTAATTTAATATTTTCTTGAAATTTTGAAATCTTTACAATTATGGCAAAACTCTATGAGCATTTGACAATCTAATCCATGATGAAATATTGAAGTGATGTCCTTCTTTATATAAGTTAATCCAATAAAAAATACATTCACAATATAATACATGAATGTATTTTCTTAAAAATGATTCTAAGAAAATTGAGTTTATTATGATGTCAATTTTACAATTTCATATGACCTTCTAATTCTTTTCAAATATTAAGAAGTAAAACTCAAAATGATATTGACTTCACTTGAACCAAATGACACTTGGATATAAAATCATATGATATTGACCATTTTTTTTTTCATTTTTCTATCTTCCCAAATTTAAATATTATCATGGATACTTTCACATATAATGACATCTTCTTTTAAATATTTTCAAAAGCACAATGGCATCATGAGAACATTTGATGTAAGGTAATTCACCTTCTTCTAATCTTGAAGGTATTGAAGAATTGTTGAAGAACATAGCTCGTACTACTATTCCCTCAAAAATACTAGTACTCTCCAAAACCAAAAATAAACAACATAAAGGGAAAATACACATCAATAGAATATGGGAAATACTATAGTCTTGTCAAAGTTAGAAGAAAAAATGACAAACAAGTCAAAAGCTCTAGTACCATCTACCATGCACATGCTTAAAGACTTGACAAATATGTATAATAGACCAAAAATAACATAAAAATGAAGTACTAGTACCAACCATCTATATAAGGATCTCCACCAACAAGATCAATCATGAATCTTATTGTATAATGTGTATAATTCACATACAACCATAGTAATTTCACTAGTGTAAATAAGGACTTGCATAGACTAACAAAATGACTTTGAGAAGACCCATCAATGATCTAATCCGTCATATAGGTCTTTTTGTCATTTTTCTTGTGGGTCATTCTTTTAAGCCCTAAAGTTCCTTGACTATGTTATCACCCAAAACTCTCAAAAACTGCCATTTCTAATACAAGTTCGAAGTTTTTGAAAATATCATTTTTGGACACATGTAACCATATGATCTCGTAGTAAGCTAGATTGAGAAGATGTGGAAAAAATTTCATAAATTTCCACCGTGTAGATTGCAAGATATTAGCATTTGAAGTGACAAAAATCCTTTTTTGGGCCTTGTGAAAATCTGGGCAGCTGCACTTCTCAAGGTCACATTTGTATGAAAAAATGCCCAAAATGGTGGTGCTTCTTTGGATTCATTCTTCAAGGCAAGTTGGCTACTTGCTTGAAAATTTTCAAATCATTTGAAATTGTGCAACATATAGGAAAAAAATTATAAATAGAAAGATGTAGATAATGATTCAAAATACTAAATTGTTGAAAATTTATTAATGGAATTGAAAAATGCCAATTCCAATGGTTGTAATGTTGTAAGAAACAATCTACACCTAAATTTTCTATCTTTTCCAAAAAAATTGAAAATTGAGTTAAATAAATGACTTAAATAATTTAGGTTAAAGTAATTTCATAACGTAGTAAAGAAACCCGTTCAATCCAAATTCCAAACTTTGAGTGAGCAAAGAAGCTAAGCAATTGATATAGTCAACTTTGACCTACCATAATTCAAGAATGCTCTACCAAATCATTTGAAACTTTATCTCTACATCACTACACAAAATAGTGAAATGAGGTTGTCCCACACAAATTTCTTGACATTTAACACTATAGAAATATTTTTAGTTAGAGTACAAGAATGTACTACTTTTGAATTAGGTATTGTTGTGATTGGAACTTATGAACTTCCATATACACAAATAAAAATATTTTTAGAAATATTTGTTGACTTTGATGGCTTGTAAAGTAACTTTTCTGTTGTAAAGCAACCTAATGGTTAAGGCAACCTAATTTCACTATTTACATACATCACTTAGCTTACTAAAGTAGTGCATATCAATTTTCAAGCCCTTTCTACCTCAAACTTGTCCAAGGGGTCTCTACTAATTTTTTGTCCCTATAGTTGCCTCAAAATCCTAGTTGCATTTATCACCTTAACCCCTAAATGCCCAAGGCACCCAAATGTGGTGTTTGGAAAACTTTGAAGTTAAGTAGAACCCAACCAAATTGCTATTATTATTAGTTTATATTTTTGGAGAATTCTTTTTGAAGTCTAGTTTTAGGATCAAAAGCTAATCTTAAAAAAGAAGGATTATGATTTTTCTATTGAAGATTTTGTGCAAGGATACCCAATGCAATCTTGACTTCCCGTAGTGTTGCAGACTCTTGGAAATGAGCCTCAAATACACTAGATCTTGGAGGAAAAATCACATTAGAAATTCATTTAAAAAAATCGTAGAATAGATTTTGAAAAATTGTAAATTGATTGGGTTTGTACATGCTAGGCCCTATAACCTCATATTTTTTTTAGTGACCAACTTTTTAGAGTTGACATGCCAAAAGTGAATTGAAAAATTTTCATAGTTTTTACACCCTCATGATCAAACATTATAATCTTTCAATCTATAAGTGATATTGTTATGTTTTCTTTTCCTATGTGATCTCTAACATGTCTAGTTTGAATTTGTATGGTTCCAATTCAAAAGAAATTGGTACAACTTATGAAAATGTTGACTTTTTGTTCAATATAGAGCAAATTTCAAGAAGCTCCAAACAGGCCTTGGGCATCTAGGGGTTAACTCATATATCCAAAGTCCTTTGGACTCATAATTTTCTCCAAGAACCATGTCTACAAAATACAGTAACTCAATCCCTTTGTTACCTTTCTAACAATCCAAAGCTTAGATGATTAGACTCTAAACAAATAAACAATTTAGTCTTCAATTTAATGACCAATTGTGAATAAGCACAAATACCACACAAACTTAGAGACAAATTGATCAAAGGAAAGCTATATCACTTAAGTGTTCTCTTAATTAAGAGTCTACTTCAAAGTTTGTACAACCTTCAAAAGAGAGTATAGGACATGCCTTTTTGAAAAAGAAAAAGAAATATACTAAAAATAAAATAGAAATGATGTTCGAATAGGGTTTTTTAAAGAGGATCATGGTTTCTTATTTTTCAACTTATTTTTGCATAAAGATATGTTCTTGAACTATATATTGAATGCTTGTAGTTATTTTTGAGAGCATTGGTCTTATAACATTGTTTTGTTGAGATCAATTAACATTTATAAATGTGTTGAGCTTGTTGCTCCAACTATGAAATTAAAAGATAGATCAACTACCTCTTTTCTTTCTTATTGTCTATAAGATGTTTGGAAATAGGCCTCTATAATTGTCATTTTTTTTCTTTTTATTGTTCCATCAATTATCAAGAACTTTGAAAAGACCATTTGTTCATGAATGGATAATTGAAAATTCTTGGTCAATTCTTATAAAGTCAATTTTGACCTAATGTATGACATTTATCCCTTCTGGAAGGAAATAAATTTTTTTTTCTGATTGAGTATGTGTTTCAAAAGTTATATTGCCCAAAGTTTCCCTCACAGGTCAAGCATCTTTAAGTGGAGTATACAAAACTCCTCTACTTTTGAAATTTGGCAAGTATGTAGCTTACATGTTGTAAAATGCAATTGTAAAAGATTATGTATCTATATGTCTCTATATATACATCTTGAAAAAATCTCACTCTAGAAAGAGTGTAAGTAACTTAAGGTTTAATGGTCCTCCAATAGGGTCAAGTAAAAACTCTTACTTCTAACTTCAAATACTACAATCTTTCAATGTGTGCAATCAAAGTTTCCAAATTTTTTTTCACACATTCACATAATATTCCCTAAGTAGTCTAGTGCTCCCTCTATCTCAAAATAAATCCATGGTTTCTACTTGAAAACTATAGGGTTAACACATTTTTATTTAGAGACAAAGTGAGTAAAGTTTTGTGCAATTTAATTTATTTTTTGAAAGCCATTATCTTCATATTTTTTCACTATCCCCAAAGAGACAGTTTTGGATAATTTCTACCCACAATATTCCCGTGCATTAACCCCTAAATGCCCAAGCCTTTTCAAGTGTGTTTTGACTATGGAAAAAGAGCACTAGCTTGTAGTTATCCTCAATGAAGCAAATTGTGTTTTTTTCCAAATCTAACCATAGAGATGTTAATAGAGCTTGTTTATTAGTATGCACACCAATTTTGAGTGCAAAATTTCCTAGGAGTTGTCAAATTATACAAAGGGAAATATACATTTTCTACTTTTAGTACATTGTCTTTGTCCACAATATTTCAAAAATTTGCATATATATGTTTTAGGGGATTGGAGGGAACATGACCAACTTCAAAGAGTGTTAGCACACTAAAATACACTTCCAAAAAACTTAATTTCACATAAAAAGACATCAAACTCATTACACAATCCATCTTGCAATTGTTGAAATGTAATTTTTGATTATAAATAGAAATTGCAAATAGCTTCAAATAAACACTTGTATGTTGAAATTTTCAATGGTGAAAATCATGAAAAGACTTTAAACTTTTCATTGGGACCATTCTCAAAGCAAATGGATAAGTACAATTTCTTAGATCTCAAATCAAATGAAATTGCCAAGCTTTGCATAAAGCTAGGAAATGAAGTAAAATTAGCAAGCTTTACACTACACTTTTAGTGCACATATGCCTTTGAAGACCTCTCAATAATTGAATATGTACTTTTCTCAATGAAAAATGAAAGTTTTCCATAGTTAACCCTCAAAACTGCCCGAAAAAAATTTTAGACCTATCACAGGAATTTAACTGCCCACACAGAAATTGGTCTGAAACAGTTAGGGGTTAAGGGTTATAAAATGCTGATTGGATTAGGGTTAGGGTTAGGTTGGTGTAAGGGTGCCGTGCCGTACGCTTTGCCAATACCGTAAGTCAGTTGTCACATTGTGGAATTTAGTTGAAGTAGAACTTGACTAGCAATGCACACTGCGCGTGTTAAAATTGACCAAATTGTGAAGCAAGAATAAGGGGCCACGGGAGAGTTCGGAGAGAACTCTTGCTATATCTAGATCTCTAGCCTCTGCAAAAACTATTGCTATATCTTGAATTCAAGCAGTTTGTAAGAATATGGAGAAATCACATATTTTCAGTGATTAAGGTGGACAAGGGGAAAAAGGAAAGGAATTCAAGAACATTCTGGCAAACCGCCAAAACTAAAATATCAGTAACACCTTGCAATTACTCGGGTGGTCACAATTCAAAGAGCATAAACAGCATAAATAACACCAACTAATGCTAAGGCAATATTCTCAATATAGGAAAACTTCTCCCATATGCAAAGGGATGAAAAAACACTACGAGAGGTTCTAACCTTAACCAGTAAGGTCCATAATAGCACTAACGATATCTCCGTCTGATGCCTTCAGGGCTTTGACAGCCTTGCCACGAGAAACTCCCGCTTGCGTCATCACCAATTCAATGTCCTTGGGCTCCACACCTGTCTCGTCAACATCACCCTCATCCTCAACCTCCAAGGCAGAAGAGGGTTCGGCCTTGGACTCTACCTTAGCCGTCTCTGGCACCTTGAACTGCTCTGCTGCTTGACTCTGAAGCTGAGAGTTCAAGTCCTCGATCTTCGCCTCTCCAAAAATGATGTGGGTGTCCGAGGCGGGGCTCTTGAACACATCAGGCTTTGAGATCACAAAAAGGATCTGCAATTATTAACACAAACATTAACACGAGTAATTTAGAAAAAAACACGAATTCTCGGTCATACAACCATTCACACGTTTTTCTTTAAATTTTGACTGTTTAAGAAAGTTTTAGACAACGTCATAAAGAGAATCTCCTCCATGCTTCATGGGGAGGTCTCCCTATAGGCGTAGTGATCAAGGATCACTAATTTTACTTCCCCATGGGGAGGTCTCCGTATGATCACTATGACTATAGCGAAACCTCCCCATGAAGCATACAAAAAATTCTCTTCACGATGATGCCTTTCAGTTCCTGAAACAATCTAACCTTATTGAAAACACTTTTCTAAAGACCCTGACATTGTCATTCAAGCAGATTTGGTACGATATAGAAAGTGGGAAAGGATACGACATTATTTACACTAAACAACATAATCTTTAATCAACAGAGGAACGCGCAGAGACTTGAAACCCTTGTGACGCAAAAAGTGAGATTTGCAATGCAATGAACATTTCCGCCGGGAACAGGGGTTCGTGAATTATACATTCTTGCTCTTCTTGATTGTCACCCTTGTCACACCAGTAACTGGCTTCATGCCAAGCTTTTGCATAGCCTTCCTGCTCTTCTTCTCACCACGACTCTGCTTCGACTTTGAACCTGCTTCACCTGCATGTGACTACTTCAGATGAGTTCGAAATAACATTGCATGTTAGCTCAAAAATGGCAAAAAGTGATCACTCCCTATAGGAGTGGATATATAACAAATGTACCAATAGGAAGAAGAAATCATAACGTACACATTGGACCGATAGGAATATGTTTTGAAAGTTACTTTTAATCGACGAATAGCTTCCCAAGTGGACATTTAAGTATTCGTTTCGGCATTAATAGGTAGGTGCTAATTGAAATGGTGGCAGAAATGAGGAACAATGGAAAGTCTACCTTCACCTAGTCCGTCCTCTCCATCTAGCACATCGTCATCGTCTTCCTCATCCTCGTCCTCGTCGTCGTCGTCATCCTTCCCGTCTTCAATGATGGGATCGTCAGACTGGACACAGAAATGGTGCGTTATGAGAACCCTGTCCTCAACAGGTGGTCTTACAGAAAATTTCAAAGTTTCCGAATTTAGGTCTGGAAAGCGACACCGAGAAAAAGAACATACATATTCCATTCTTGAGTTTACCATAATAAAAGTGGATATCAATCTGACTCCGTAATAATAATCTTTGAAGACTAACAAGTGCCGTAAGCAAACCATTAGACAGAGGAACTATTCCACATAAATACCAACTTTGGGTGTGTCATGATTCAAGTTAAGACACGAAAGTGGGATCAACTATTCAAGCTGAATCTACAATTCCCATTCCGGAAATATAAAGTCCCTCTCCCTTTTTATCTAACTGTCTGATAACCATCTCTCGGTAGGCATGTGATCAAAAAATTTGGTCACCGTATACTGTGGGCGTTCAAATGAAAAATAAACATAATCCACAACAATCATGTCCAAGGAGTCTGTAAGCTACTTTGCAACTTCAAAGGTGGTCAACAACGCCACTAAAATTTTGAAAAAATAAAATACTACTCTGGCTTTTTATAATTACTGCGGTCCACATTACATGGTATACTTCGAGTACTTCACGTTCTTGCGAACAACCAAATAAGAATAGCTCCCCATAAGGCAACAAGAACAGACGTCGAAATTAAAAAATTCTTACTAATATCCAATTCCGCAGCACGTATCAGCACATTTAGGGTTCACACACAAATTCCAAACATTACAGAAACTCCATTCAACTACCCCAAACAGAAACTACAATGCAGGTACTCACAATTCTTCCAATTAAGCACCAAAAACTCGCAATTCTCAAGCTCAACATCACCAAACCATACACATAAACTGGAAAACACGCAAAAACAACCAGCTATACCAAACCCTAAAAATTCACTAAACTCTAAAATGGCAAATTCATAGAAACCAGAACAAGTTCCCCTCGAATTTCACCCACATTCGAAAGAATAAAGCATTTCATGACTTCCGCGCATCCCGAAACTCAACAATCGGAACCACGACTTCAGACCAAAACACAGAACCCTTGAATTCAACAAAAATTTCAACCAAATGTGAACAACTTACGTGGAGCTTGTGCTGCTCCAGCTCGGTGGCGAGATCTTCCGCTGACTGAGCAGTCATCGTGGCCGGCGGATTCGCGACGGAGACGACGAGTTCGAAAGGAAACTGCCGCTAAAAGAAGGATCGTGGGACTTTGCGATGGTCAAGAGCACTTAGGGTTTAGGGTTTAGTGCTTTGGGTATTGGATGAGGTACCTTCGTTCCCAGCCGTCCGATCTTGTAGATCTGGCATCGTAGCCGCTTATTGTTCTGGCTTCTTCGGCTTTTTGAAATCTAGTCCACGCTTAGTTTCTTTATACTGGATTATGAACAGAGTATTTCAGGGCAAAACTGGTAGTTTATTAATAGTAAGTATTTCTTAATTACTCAATCATCCAATGTTTGAGTCTTGAAAACATAATTTTTTTATGACTAATTTGATGAATTGAGGTTAAAGGGCATAAGATGCATAATTCCAAACAATTTATAGCATCTCGAAATCTACTCTACAATTTTCTTAAATGAATTTTTAATGTGATTCTTTCTTCAAGTTTCAGTGTATTTTCAAGAGCCCTCAACATCAAAAAATCCAGGTTTGCGATGAACACCCTTGCATAAAATCTTAAATAGAAAAATCATAATCATTCATTTTCAAAATCAGACTTACTATTATAAAACTAGACTTTGAAAATAATTTTTCAAAAATAAAAACTACTAAAAATAATAACTTGATAAGGTTTTATTTAACTTCAAAGTTTTGTTGACACCAAAATTTGGTGCATCAAGCGTTTAGGGGTTAATATCATTTTTTTTTAATATACAGTTTTAGATACTTCATTTCACAAGTAGAAAATAGTGTTACAATCAACAAAAACTAGCTAACATTTTTTTTTAATTGTGTTGCATTAAACGTGAATTTTATGTTTTTTGTCATAAAACACAACATATGTTAGCTAGTTTTTATTGACCATGACATCGTTTTCTACTAGTGTTTTTATTGTGCTTTACACCAATGGCTAAATTTTATATTTTGGAGATACCATTTCATAAATGATATGATTATTCAAATATATATAACTTCAAAAAAATCACAATAACTTTAGTTTCCAAATAAATTTAGGAAAACTTCAAAGATGACAAAGACTTGCAAATTCATTTACAGAATATATGAAAAAAATAAATTTCATGATTGAAAATTAAAAATATAAAAATGCTAATTCTCGTATTATACTATTAGCAAGGGCTTTGTTCTTAGAAGATTAATAATAAAAAAAATATTTTCACTAGAAAAATAGAAATTTAGGTTTTCTTACCATGATATTAAAAAATTATATACAAAGGTACATTTTTTTGGCTCTCATCTACAATCTCTTATTGTAATTTGATTATTCTACCATTGTTTCTATTATTTCCTTCATCATCATTATCACACAACCTAAAGGTTGGCAAATAATATAATTCACAACTTGATTGGACAAAATGTCCACCACTACAATAAGCTTTGTTGATATCCAATAGTTAAGTATCAAGGTTCTAATGATAATATGAGGCTTTAAATAGAATGTCTATAATATTTTTGTTTTTTGAAATATTAGTCTAAAATTATTTCTCAAGAATTTTGGTCTAATTTGTGGAATAATTAGTATTGAACCTTCTATATTGCCCACATTAGGAGGATGCTAACTTGAAAAATCATTATTTTTTAGGTGAAAATTACATAAATATATATATGAAATAAAGATAGCAAAGAGTAAAAAAAATTGAAAATTATATATATTGCACATCTAACTGTAGGTTCTTACACATAACTAGTATGAGAATGTGCATACAGTGAAGAAAACAAAATTTTTAGCACATTGTGGGACTAACTTATTTGATTTTAAACCTTCTTAACTTTTATTTTTTACACTATAAAGTTTTGAGCTTTAGATCTTTATGGTGGAGAATTGAATTGAGAGTAAGGAAAAAAATACAAAATACAAAAAAGTTTAAATCTAATTCTTTAAAAAATTGTTAAGTAGAAGTAGGAACAAGATAGAAGGATCTAAATTATTAATATCTCTAAGATAGAATTAAAATGCACTACTCCCAATGGTGGGATTTTTCTAGCAAGTAAATGAAACCATTAGGACCTTTTTTTTTCGAAATTGTAAAAATGGCATTTAGAAATGAATTCTCAAGTTATTTTTTTAGGAAGATGCCTTATTTTGAGTTTATTTGGACATAACTTTCATTCCCAAGCATCAAATGAAAAAAATAGCATTTACACAAAGCTAATCAATTTTTCTATCTTCAAAAAACACTTAAGAAAATCAAGACAAAAATTAAGACTGTAGGTACCTACCTAAAATCCCATTTGTCCTCCAAAGGGCCAATGGACCTTTAGGGGTTAATAAACCCTAAAATTTTGATTTTCTTATAATCTATTGGGCATCCATTATTTTCAAGAAGAGCAATTCATCTTAAATTAAAATTCAAGAATTTTTTAAAGTTTGAATTTTAATATATAATATATAAGATTCTATGTATTGTATGAATATGCACACCCATCAATTCAATTTTCTTCCTCAAAAATTGTAAATTGAATAATTTTTCTTTCCCAAAAAATCATTTTAAATATTAGAAAAATATTTTGATTCAATGAGTTTTTTAGATTCCTATCCTTGAAAGATATAACAGTAAAAAAGAATCATCAAATACCTTAATATATGCTTAACTAGAAATTTTAAGTCATTTTTCACTAAAAATATCTTTAGTGTTGACATCCAAAGCTTGGATTTACTTATTAAATCATTAAAATGTAGGATTTTATTAATTTACAAAATGAAGTTAACCCTTAAAGGAATTCAATGCTTTTAGGCCCAAAATTGTTTCAAAGTTCTCAAACCCAAAGCAAGGCTAAAATCTTCATTTACATTTATTCATGAACAAATTGAATAATAGGATCCCTTATGTAAATTGTTATAGTACAATCTTCTAAAATTTTAAAATGTGAAACCTTACCTATTGCAAGATCATGATGTTTGGATTTCAAAAAGAAGTATTTTCAATTCTTCCCAAATAGTTAGGTTTCAACTTTCAAAAAATTTTCACAAAAATGTATAGATACTATAACTTGTTACTCTCCATACTATGTTCAAGGAATAAGTTGGCAATACATATAAAATTTTTAAACAAAAAATATTTTAGATTCATGCTTGAAAATAATAGTAAATAGAAAGGAGTAGAATACGATTTAAAATACTAAATTCTTAAGAATTTAGTAATGAGTGGATTTGAAAACTTCCAATCCCAATGTTTGTAATATTATACTAAAACAATTACATCCAATGATTTTATTTTTTTCAAAAACATTGAAAATTGAATTAAATAAAGGATTTCAAAATTTATCCCATAACATATATTCTATAATTGCCCACAAACTAAACTCTTTATAACTTTCATCTTGTCAATCAAAATGGGATGATTCAAAGTTTTCCATATATATATAAATTTAAAAAACCCAGTTTAAATTTTTATTTCTTAAGAAAGTCATTTCTAGAGCTACTTGGGATGCAACAAGAACTATATATCATAAAATAACTTTAGAAACATGTAGTCAAAAGTTATGAAAATTGTTGTGCCTTATTGTTGCTCCTTCATTGAATGTTGCGTGAAAATTTTAAAGCAAAAGAATGAAAATTTCTCTTTGCGGGAGTTGCCTAAAATTGCTATGTTACCAAAAAAAGTTGATCGATTCTTTAGGGGCTAAGATTATAGAAAATAGGTTTTCATCAACATTTTCAAATAATTTCTTGAGATATGACATAAGAAATTCTAGAGATTCAAATTTGTAATTTGAACCTTACAACCCTTTCAATTTGGTATCAATGGAATCAATAAACAATATGAAATTATGTATTAAATAATAAAATTCTATTTTTAAATGAAAACAACAATGCATCTTAATATTGACTCACATTCTTGAGATTGTTTGTATCAAAATGGTTGTTATTCATGTATTTGCAAAATTCTTTAATTTATTCCATTTGGCCTATCAATTTATTGACAAAAACCAAACACTAATTATCATAATTAGTAAGTTTACACTTTTAAAGAGACTTGTTTAGTTAAATAATTAGTATTTATTGTAACAACATAGTTTTGTAATGTTAGATGGAAATGGAAATAATTTAAGTAGATGTTGAATGACCTAAAAAGATTTATACATCATTTTATAGAATATGTGATGCAACCTTAGTTTAAGTCAGAAAATACATCTTATGTCATCTTAGCAAAATTATCTTGAAAATCAAATTTCCATTTGTTATGTCATATAAGCTTCATTTTCCTTTCTGTGACAAAAAAAAGTTTAATCTTTTAATATGTAAATAATATATTTCCTTCATAATCTTTTAATTAAATAATTAACTTTAAAAATTACTTATAATTTCAAAAAGACTATGTACTTTAAAATATAAACCATGTAAGACATATCTACAACTATGAATTTATAAATTTGCATATGAGTCTACTATAAACCTATGAAATACAATATGCAAGAAAATTGTTGTTCAATTGTAAATATTACTAAAGAATTTATAAATTTATTTTACTTATTAATATATCATACCAATTTAAATGTAAGTGCAAACTAATTACATATTCTAATTGAAACATTCTAAATATATTGGAAGTTTCAAATCAAAATATCACCTTTATAAGTTCTTCTTGTTGTTGCAAAATCTCAAGCCTCTTTTTACGTTCTTCTAATTCTAATTCAGAAGCTTTTGTAGAAACATCAACAGATGCAATGACTTCATTTGGAAGAGATGATAAAGTGGCTTCTACTACCGTAATAGCATCCGTTTTTCCAGCCACTAAAAAAGCTCTAGTAAATGTTTAAACAAAAATAAATCATAGGTTTAGATTTTTATAATTTACTTATATTATGCACATTAGTGTTATATATTTTGCAATATTGTTGATCATTACCTTGAAAGAATAAGAAGAGATGAAGGAATTTTATGTACAATGGATAGATCTAACCAATCGCGTATCTGCTCCATCACAAATGATTAATCAAAATAGATTTAATTAGTGAAAAACAATAAGTATTGAATGAATATTGAAATTCAATAGAGTTATCCCTTTAGTCTCAACAACGATTCTATACTGTTATTTCACTTATAATTCATAAGAATGAATGTATTTTTAATAATTCAAGAAAAAAAATACACCTTCACTATGACTAGTTGCTTGTGTATTAATTCAAATTTTTAATAAAATTAGACATTGGACGTGCACATCAAGAGATAAAGAGATTTGAAGTTGAAAAAAAGGATAATATCTATTTTTACTTTGATTTTTTCAATGTCACCTTATACATGTGAATGCATTTTGAAAATTCAATGGATTGAATAATCCCTTTTCAACAAATTCTTTTTCATGTAAGGTATAGTAGGAGGTCCATAAAGTGCTCATTTTAGAGTTGAAACTAAATTTTGGGAGGTGAAAATTCATGAAATATTTTTCATTAAATTTTCCTTGAAATTCAAGTGGAATGGGCATCTAATCCAAGTCATTTCATATTTTTGGAAGCTTTGTGGAATTAGTTATGAATTTTTGAATATGAAATGGTATAGGACTCTAAAATCGCCCACCTCCTCAAATGTACATTGTTGGTACAACAAAAAAGTAACATCTACACACAATATACATTTTAGGAGGTGGACTATTTTAGAGCTTGAGTGCATTTAGAACCTCCTACCTTAGACTCAAAACTTCAATCATATCAAGCATTTGATGTGAAGAATAAGAAACATAGAGGTAAGAGAATGAAAAAGGGGTTGAAAACATTCCATTCTATTTAAATAGGATAAATAAATCTTTCACAATTTTCCTCATTTTGCAATCTCTATATCTCTTGTTGTGCACATCTAATACTATATATCATTAAAGACTTACGTTTGTATGTGTACAATTAGTTTGGAATGCCATAAATTACTTTGTTGGATATATTTATATGTATATATAATTATGAGGTGAGATAGAAAAAAGGATGAAATCAAGGATGACCTTTGATTCCATCTTCCTCTACATTTCTTAACATGCACCTTTAAGGCTAATGTAGATGAGAATTTGATTTTGTATGGACTTAATTAGTTGAGAAAAATATCACTGAATTCTTTAAATTATAAAAAACCTTTGTTTCTTCAAGGCAAATTAAAATAAAAAAGGTGGAATCTTAGATGAGACTTACAAAGTTATTCTAAGAAAAAATAACACATAATTAGTTTTGTGATATATTGATGTCTATACAAATTTTGGATGTTATATATTAATTTTACTTGTATTCGCATTTGACCAACAGATTGAATACCCAACATTCCTCTTTCTCGACAAGCTGCTCGTAGTTCAAATTCACTTAAAGAATCAATTCCTTCTTTTTCAATTTCTGCATCATCTTTTTTAATCCTAATACACATGGTATAATACAATAGAATAATAAAAAAAATATGTGTGTATATATGTAAATGTAGATGTAGACATGGATATAGATTTCTATGTAGTTACCTATGAATTTGAATGTGATTGTTATATAAGTAAATATGAATAGAGCATTACTCAAGAATCTTATTGTGAAGGCTATATCGCAAATAGGCGTCTGTGCCATAAGGTTGAATATTTATGTATTTGCACATACTTACAAGTCGTGGTCTACATCACAAAAAAAACTCATTAATTAAAATTTAATGATATTTCTATCTTTCAATAAGAAAAAGTATTTATAACAATATTTTAACCAATGACCTACCTATTTATATTGTCAAGAGTCAATTCATCATTGAATAGCTTTGCAAATGAAATTATTTCTTTATTTGTTATCTCTCCTCCAGTATGAACCTAATAGTAAATAATAAATAATTAAAAATAATTAAAAGATATTAAGCCAATATTAAAAATATGATTCTTAAATTGCATTGTTTATGTCTATATTCACTTTAATTCTATTGAATATTATAATGGATTACTCAAATAGAATGATTCAATCATCAATAATCTATTTTACATACTTTATTCATAAAATTCTCTAATTCATCAGCAGTACGACGAAGTTCTCCACTTGGAGATTTTTTGAGTTCTTTAGCCATGTCTTGCACTGTTTCTTTCAAAAACTTTGCATATTGAACTCGAGCAACTAATTTTGTATTCAAATTTTCCTATAAAATAATACAATATTACTTGTACTTTCAATACCAAAAGATTAACAATGAATGAAAAACTAAATCTAATGATACTAATCAAAATGGTCACATCCTTGTTAATTCATATTTATAAAATTTGTAGCAAGTTATTATATATTTCTTACTTGTTCTTTATTTTTGTCAATAAATGTTGAAGGTAGCATATTTGGAAATATCTTCAATAAAAAAGGTAGTGTAAATTCCATAAAAGGCACAATCAAAATAATGGCAAACGGTACAAGTCGAAATATGTCAACTGTTGTGCGCTTTAATTGTTGTCTCTCTCGTCTGGTCAAATTCTTTCCACTAAGTATTTTGTAAATTAACCTATTGGAAATTTTTATATTGGCCCACAATAACTTTCCACCAATCCAATAATGTTGTAGTTCAAGTTTAATAATTTTCTTCCAACCAGAAATTTTTGTATTCCAATCTTGTCTATTTATAATAGATTGTAAAAATTTTGGATTCTTAATTAAAAATGACATGTACATGACTCTAAAGTATATTATATAATTTTTTAAAATATTAATTATTGTCAATAATTTTGAAATAATGATTATGAAAAATTAGCATACCTACTCATAGATAAAATGCTTCCAATTGTAGGACCAATTTTTGTTATAAAACTTCCTATACTATTTGCAAATTTGCCAAATTTGATTGTCCAACTTTCATGTTTTTTTGCTTGCATTTCTTCATGAACCTTCTTTACTTGAGCTTTTAATACTTCAAGTTGTGTAATGGTTTGTTCATAATCATCTTTTATTGCTTTTGCTCTTTTAGCTTTCTCTTCATTTTCCCTTGCCAATTTCTTAGAAGCTTCATCATTATTGTTTTTGTTATTATTTTGGCCACCACTTCCCTCAAAGTTTGATGAAAAATTGTTGTATCTAATTTGATGTATAATCCTATGCACTTCATATCTAAAACTTGGTTGAAAACTTGGGCTAGAATCTTGATACTGAAAGGCATATCCATATTCATAATTTGATGAATTTTGAAAAAAGTTTTTTGTTTCTTGCAAACCTTCACATTGTTTCCAATATAGGTTTAAAAGTGCAAACAATGGTTTTAAAAAACAAAAAATATTTGTATTGTTGGAAGAAATTATAGTGTTTTTTGTGTGAAAATAGCTGCATTCATCAGTATGGAGACAAGAAAATGACTCATGCTTGTTATATTCAATTTTCTTCCATAATCCATAAAAATTCAAATTAGGCATATATAGGACATTTTCATTATCTATATTTTCTTGTGGTAGTCGTTTAATGTTGTTTTTAATGAGTATCGAATTTATTATATGAGATTTTGTCAATATGCACATTTCATTTTGAATTTTTTCTTTACATGAGAATGTTTTTAGATTGCATTTTTGTAATATGAATTTATTTTTCTTCCAAAAATTAAAAGATTGATTTGATTTTAAAGGCAAATATTTTAAAACTTGGTACTCAATCAATGACTTATACTTTTCTTGATCATGATGTTGACTTGTAAATGAAATAATGTTATTGAAAGCATTCAAAATTTGTTTCTTTAATAAAATTTGTTTAAAAAATGGTCTTGCCCTATTTCCTAATTGACTAAATATCATTGTGTCAAAGACCAAAGTCTTTTGCCTAGATTTTAGATTACTACAACATTATAAGATTTGAATGCTATTAAACAATCACTAAATTAAACAAAGATTCTTAAAAAATAAAGTACCGAAAAAATGTGAGAATCAAAGAAATAATGACCTTCTAATTTCAAATTCAATTAATTTCTCCAAGGTATTCTTATTGCTTCATATATTGGCATTATGAGTTAATATATCTCTTCTTGTATTGTAAATACAATTATTGTACATGTTCAAATAAGGAATTTGAATATAAAAATTGTGAACAACAATGATTGTAAACTATTTATTTCATTACTATTTCTATACTCATGCACTAAAATAATTTGCACTATTTTGAATTTTTTGTAATTCAAAATCAAAATTAATGTCCTTTCAATAATATGTCACTTTTATGGTATTTTAATTTGAAAAACACTTTGAATCCTTTCAAACCTTCAAATTAAAATTTCTCTCATTAAAAAAAACTTGAAATAATTAATAGAATGAAAATAAGTCAAAACACTAGTAGAAAACAATATCACAGTCAACAAAAATCAACTGACATTTTTTGTGTTTTTTTGACAAAAAACCCAGAAATTTGTGATGATTGCAACACAATTTTCAAAAAATGGTAGTTCATTTTTGTTGACTTTGATAGTGTTTTCTACTAGTGAAATAACCTATTACTTAGCCTAAAATTAATTTCCACTTGAGTTTTATTCTCAAAGAAATCATTATCAAGTTACTAGGCTCTACTACTAACTATACTACCAATGATGATTGACTTTGGGGGTGGAGGTGGAAATGGAAATTCTCAACATGTTGTCAACATGGAATTGAAGTTGAGAAAGAATCATTGTCTAAACTAGTTTGGGGAACAAGTTGAGCTTTGCAAAGTTGATTGCGTTTTTATATGTATAAGTCATCATTGACAGAATGTAATGTGACATTTTGGGTGGGTGCAAAACACAATTTCCATGGCCCTTAGGCTATTGAAAAAAGCTAGGCTAGAAAGATTGGTTGGGATGTTGCATGATGGTGTAACTATACAATAGAATATTTTTGGAGCATGTAGCCAAATCTCTTGACATAATCTCAATATTAATAGATAACCCTCTTAAGTACAAGATCAACAAGTCATAGATGGAGTATGGTTTCAAAGCATTAGAGGGGTCAATGTAGGTGAGGCTCTTGTGGGTTCAAACTTCTTAAATTCTGACCTAATTCCAAATTTAGATATTGAATATTTCTAACAGTGCGCAGAACTCGAGAATGCATTATCTACAAACATCACAAGAACATCAAAATCTAAATTCAAAATGCAACATCCTCATAAAGAAATGGCATAAAAGATGGAACACGTCCAAGGACAAGAGGTGATGGAAGTGTACCAAACCAAAAGTCATGAAAGAGTGACAATTTTGAAGTTCAGTGAGCAAAGAGAAGCATGTTGTAGAGTTCAAACCTGAAGACACTCTCTACAATTATGAAAGAGTGACAATTTTGAAGTTGAGTGAGCAAAGAGAAGCATGTCATAGAATTCAAACCTAAAAACACTCTCTACAATTTGCAAGCAAGATCTAGTATTTACAATAGAAGAGCTCTTCCCCACAAACAAGATGAACACATTAAGATAAGAGGCAAGAATGACCACAAGAGCAACCGAGATGAGCAAGGCACTTGTAAAATCAGAGCCTGGCAAGCATCTGGACGGAGCCTTACTCTTACACCTTTCTAAAACTATTTCGAAAAGGTAGAACCGTAGAACTTCAATTACCAAAATAACAGACAAAAAATACCGTTTAGAATTTTTTTTTTCTAGATTTCAATTTTTTCATATTTTTGGTAACAGTTCGCAGTGTCTTAAATGCAAATCTGTGACCAAATCTCAGACGCAGCTGGCACTCTGGAAGGGTGCAGCGAAGAAAAACTAGATCTTTGTATCAGTCTCAACGCAAGAGTTCACTTGGGTATCATGCTAAGCTTCCACTCACAGAACCAATCTGCGAGTGCAGTGTTATAACTTATTTGTTCTATCTTCATGCGGATAAGTGACAAGGTCCTGCTTCCAGTTGCATCACTTCAAAAAATAACCTCTACTTTTATATTGCAGGCTTGACTGAAACATCAATTCGTGGGGTCAATCCATGAGTACAGTGAAGAGAGTCCCTGATTCACCAAGCTCAAGGTTAATTAGTGCATGTTTAACATGGAACCCAATGTAGACAACACTTTTGCAGCTTCTGAAAGGTAAAGCTCATGTTGAATTGGTGAATCAATTCGGACTGATTTTCTGGGACAGTATACTCAACCAGGCTCTCTAATTGCAAATACCGTAATTGCACATTCCCTGTATATCCCAAGAATCTCTCCTGTTGAGATTGCTGTCTTAACAGCACTAGCTAGCTACTCTCTATATCTTGTAGTGTCTGCTCAGTCAAAGTATAATGTGCAGTAAGCTCCTGAAGCACATAAATCCAGTCTAGCTAAGAATGTTTTGAATTCACTCCAGAATGATACTTCATGCGCGCATGTGAAATCTGCACTCCACTTCCAGGACTAGCACATCAAGTTCTAGTGATACAATATGGACGAGCCAGGAGGGAAAGGAGATGCTACGACCTCCACGCTGAAGTTTCTTCGAGTTCGATGTCTTCTTCCCACCACGTCGCTGTCTTGTAACCTCTACGCAGAAACTCCATGGTGCTCCCCTTTACTTCCTGTAACCCTAATGAGATCAGGAGCTCCTCCTTGGTTTGCCCTAAAGTAAACCTCTCTTGCGACTCTGCAACGCAAGCATAAGATCCATCTGTCTGTTTCAACATCACCTGCCATGGACCAGGATACATCCGGAACAACGCTCCACTGTAATTCAAAATAAAGGGCGCCACATTAACACTTTTCGAGTAATCTCGCGTTCGGACATAGAAAACCGGCAGGAACTGCGCCAAGAATCGGTAATGCAATTCTTTAGGCGGGAATCCAAACAAACCAAGATCAGCACGAAGAGTGTCCGTCTCCAGATTAAAAAGCACAACCGGAGTCTCTTTACAAAAATAATTCACGTACTCCTCCACCGCTGGAAGCTCCGCCGTGCTGCAATTCAACACTATGCAAAACCCTGGCGCATCAGAGGATTCATGCTTCCCTTCCACATCCTCCCCAAAGTCGAAATCCAAAGCGCCCCGGACACCTCCCCAAAATGACTTGCCCGCCCCTCCCGGAACGTCATCCAGGCAACCTACGGAGACATTGCCTGCCATCTGAATGGCGGAGCCGAACATTCGCAAGGCTTTTCGTCTCTCCGGCTTGTCGGGAAAGACGAGCCGGCAAGAAATACCCCGAAGCTCAAAAATTTTGCGGGCAAGTGCGAGCGCCAACTGTATGTTGGCGCTGATGAATTCGTCTGATGCGCCCTTGTAACCGGAGACCGCGCTCGGCAACGGAGGGAAGTCAATTTCGAGACGCTTCAAATTGTCGTCCAGGCCATAGCTGAGCGTTTTGGCAGCGTCCGAAATTAAGGCCTCGTAGGAAGCCGGCTTGTACACGGAGACGCCAAGCTTGGGATCAGTCTCCACCTGCGCACGCACTACATACGCCCCTGCGCTACGCGAATTCCGAATTCTGTAGCTCCCTCTCGACCAAATCGAAGCGTGGAACAGAGCTCCCGAAGAATTGGCAACAGAACTAACTGAATTAGCAATGGAACTGAGCGGATTGTAAACCAATTTTCGTGATACCTGGCTTGATACGAAGCTCTGCACTTGCGGAATTGGTTCGTGAAGGTTAATGCCACGAGCTCTCGATTCCTGCAGCGTGACAGTGGTCCCAAGAGTGGCAGCGTGCGCCGCGAGCGCCATTGCTTGCGAATTGCTAAGACAACAGCTGGGAACCACGGGGACCAAATCTGAACAGACAGGGGGTCGGGGCATCCTGGCCGTCGAGTTCAATGGTCTGGATGATATGTGCTTAGGCAACTCTGGTCTTTTTTTCTATATTAACCCCTAAATGCCCAAAGCGTCTTTTGAGCTTCTTGGAATTTTCTCTAATATGAACCAAAAGCCAACATTTTCACAAGTTTTATCAATTTTTATTTGTTCATAACCATACAAATTCAAAATAGACATACTAACACATGTTAGACATCATGTGGGAAAAGAAGACACAATGATATCACTTGTGGATTGAAAGATTATTATAATGTTTGATCATAAGGATATTAAAATTGTGAAACTGATTTGAAGTCTTCAATCTTCTTTTCACATGTCAAAACTAAACATTTGGTTACACAAAAAATACAAGTTTAGAGGGAAAAATATGCATAACCCCAACCAATTTAAGGCTTCTCAAAATCTATTGGTACTTTGCAATTTAAGAAAATGAATTTCTAATGTGATTTTTTCTCCAAGTTCAAGTGTGTATTTGACACTCATTTCCGAGAGCCCTCAACAATGAAAAATCAAGATTTGCAATGGATTTCCTTGCACAAAATCTTGAATAGAGAAATCATAATCATTCATTTTCAAAATTGGACTTTTGATGATAAAATTAGACTTCCAAAAAAAATCTATAATTAAATTTTTTTTAAAAGAATCAATTAATAAGGTTTTATTTAACTTCAAAGTTTTGTTGACACCCAAAATTGGTACCTAGGGAATTTAGGGGTTAGAAGGACGGATATTACAAAGTTTGATTTAACATTGGTTATGTGAAATCTAGCTAATTGTATCATGTAAAAAGTAATTTAGAAATAGGTTATAAAAATTCATTTCAATGTACTCATTAAAGAAAGGTAGCAATGTATATCAAGATAAAGGTAATCATCTTATTATTGCATCTATCCAATAATGTTGATGTATTGTTAAAAGTTTGACAAAATTGTAGGTTGAGCTTTTGAATACAAGGGAAAAGTACCATTTTGGATTTCATAGTGATTTTAGATGAATTTAGATCCACTGAAAAGTAGTTGCTACTCCAATGTTGGATGGGAGGATTGTAAATTGTTCTCATGACAAAATTGAACTTAGGATCTTAGTTTTTGCAACTTTTCAGATAATTGCATCTAAATTTGTACTAAAGTACATTTGAGCATACTTTTTTTTTATTGAATCATCAAAGATTTTGTTGAATCTTACTAGAATTATAAAAAGAAGATTTCACATTCATTTGTCTTAGCATGCATTTTTGGGACACTTAGTTTCTTAATACGGTGCTAAAAAGAAAGTGTATCATTTCCCTAATTTAAAGTTGAAAGGTGATTTTTTTTTCTCAATAACATTTTTTGAAATCAAACAACCACAATCTATTAAATGGTTCAAGATTGATGTAGTCAATTCCATCAAATAACCTCGGGGGGGGGGGGATAAACGTGTTAAAAAAATAAGGATATAGGTGCGAACAACCACTATTTTATAGGGGGTTATGAATTATTAAATTTTTTTTTCACATGCTATCACTATGTAATTTTCGAATAGGACCTATTATTCCATATCCTATAATATTTTAAAGATGTTCAATGCCATTTTCGATACCCTATATTACTCTAAACCCATTTATAATTTTTAGCCCCCATTTTTTTAAGATACCCTATCATTTGTTCGCAGATATGTTGCTACTCCAAGCGCTCACTACCCCCTTGAGCAAATAACCAAAATCACTTATATTTGAATATTATGATATTTTATATCTTCAAATGCCAAAAAAGAAGTATTTGAAGAACCAAAATGTATTGGTTTGTGATTTTTTTTTTGGAATATTTTGCAAATTATTCTCCAATTTGAATGGATGGAATTTCTTATACTCATTCAATTCTTTAAAGTAGGATGATATTGCCACTTTTGAATGAATGTACATAAATTTGGATGAAAAAGCATTGCTTATTATAATATATCTATATACTATTATTGATATGCTTCATCAATCCACAAATTACACTACCATATGCAAAATTGAAAATGAACATTATTGGTGAAATCTTCATCACTAAAATAGAATTCATACAAAATAAAATAAGATTTTTCCATTTTCTAACTCAAAATTGTTCATGCTCAACCAAATTTTTGACAACAAACTTTTTCCAAGAATCTAATCACATTTTTGTACTAGCTACTCTAATACTATCAAAAATTGAAATAAAACATGGATGAAATTTTCAATCCCTCTCAAAAATTAGATCATCATAATAATGATAAATACTAAATAATAGATTATGTAATTCCTAAGCATTTGTCTATTCAATTAGTAGATGATGAACATTGTAAAAAGTGAACTACATCCAATTTGTATTCATTTAGGAAGCTTCAAGAAAAATCATGTAATATATCAATGAAAAGAAAAGAAAAATGTTTGAAGGTACGTAGAACAACCCATTACGATCAAAAGATCCCATAGTAAACACCTACAAAATGATCCCATTATGGGGTTTTTAATAAATGAGATTGGGGCCACAATCAATGTCTTAGTTGACAAGAATGGAGTGATTAGCGACTTCATTAGGCCGAAATTCTAGCTTTTCAATGTAAATTCATTATAGAAAGTAATTTTCTTAGGCCTTCCAAGTTAGAAAATATTGTGATTACTAACATGAATAAGGGTTGCTTTACACTATGGTAGAGAAGTGCACTAGTCAAGAATTGTAAGAAAAAGAGCAATATGATTGGAGGAAATTTTATTCTTTACTAAATTGGGTTTACACTAAGTCTAAGATTTGTTAAGTGGAGAACTTCAAGCATGGATGAAAAACAACAAGGCTGCCAAAGTGACTTAACTTTTAGTAAGGGGAATTCTTTGAAGGTCAAATTTCTTGGGTTGCCTCACTCCCTGGACAAGAAACTTAGCTTCCTGAGTATCCTAACTTCATATCTTGTCTTTTCATCATGATATATCTCATTTGTGCAATTGAGGGCTTCTTTTATTTCAAATAGCATTAGCTAGTTCTTTGCCTCTTCTTCTTTCACATTGCAAAGCTCTCCTCTTGGTAAAGTTGTTTTGTGGCCTTCAATTTGTGAAGTTGTGTCCAAGACTTCTCTGCTTAGTGTTTGTTTACACTACAACCAGTCAAGACTTTTTATGGCATCTTATTGTCTTTCCATTTTCTCTAACATTCCACTGGTTGCCTCAAATAACCATATCAAGGCCTAAATGTCTTGACCGATGAGTATACTTTTCTACCATAGCGTAAAGCAGCCCTAAGTTGAGCATTATGGATACTTAAAGTTTTTATTGGATTGGGGATAGTCTAGATATTCGTTGGGGATATGATGGGCTAAAACCTTCAAACCTTCATAACAAATTCATACTTTGACAAAAAAAAATAATTTCAATTGTTCTCATTGTTTCTTACACTTGTCTTTATGTGGGGATTTTTTAAAGATATTCAACAATGGCATGTGGGCAAATTCCTAATTCTTACCACAATAGTCTAGTTTACCTTATATGAATCAATACCTCAATGCAAATATGCTGAAGAATATTCAATTATTTATTACAATTTCAAAAAAATAATGTCACTATCTATAGATCAAGCATTTAACCCCTAAATTCCTAAGTCTAGAGTTTTTTTTGGAACTAGCTTTTGGGGGATTTGAGTCTAAATTGAACAAAAAATCAACATTTTGATAAGTTTAATCAATTTTTTTGAATTGTAACCATAAAAATTCAAACTAGACATATTAGATATCATATGCCCCCCCCCCCCCCCCCCCCCCCCAACTTATATCACTTATGGATTGAATAATTATAATGTTTGATAATGAGGGTGTTAAAATTGTAAAAGTGGATTTGAAGTCTTTCACTCTACTTTTGACATGTCAAATCTAAAAAATTGGTCACCAATTTTTTTTTTAAAAGACATGACATGCATAACAACAATCAATTTATGACTTCTTAAAATCTACTCTATAATTTTTCAATTGAATTTCTAATGTGATTATTTCTCCAAGATCTACTGTATTTGAGGCTCATTTCCGAGAGCCCTCAACACTAAAAGAAATCAAGATTTGCAATGAACACCCTTGTACAAAATCTTGAATAGAAAAATCATAACCATTCATTTTCAAAATCAGATTTTGGATGCTAAAACTAGTCTTCAAGAAGAATTTCTCCAAAATATAAACTACCAACAATAATAACTTGATAAGATTCTCTTTAACTTCAAATTATTGTTGACACCAGAATTCGATGTCTCGGGCAATGAGGGGTAAAGGGAGTAATAGATGAATGCGATAGATGAATATATACACATATGGATGATTCTGTTCATTTTTCCGTTCATGAATGCATTCCCGAGTGCGTGTCCCGCGCTTCAACACGAAAACCAAAAGAACCCGGCTGACCGTGCTCCCAGCGCAGGACTGAGGACCCGTGTTGCTGACTGGCTATGGCTAATGGCGTCTTCCCCGTTCCGCCATCGCTTCCATTGCCTCGACCGAAGCTCTTCATGTTTCACACCAATCTAAGTAGCCTTCTAATGCCAAATTCTTCCTCCTCGCAACCGCATTCACTAGGATATTCTTTTTCCTGAACTCTAGCATCGCCCGATCGCTGCCAAGCTTGCCGCCATGATGGAATCGTCGCCATTTCTGCGGAGTCCCACGTCGATGGGGACGATGAGGAGCAACAAGTTCGTCCACAGCCAGTCGCACTCCTTTGAGGAAGGACGGCAGCTCTTCCTCGGCGTCGATGTTGGCACCGGAAGCGCCCGAGCCGGTAAGCTCAAGTTTTTCTAAATTTTGGCGCCCGATTTCGGTTTGTTTAAAGTTTGATTGGGAATAGAGAAAGTTGAAATGCTGGTGTCGTGATTGCGGTTAAGTTCGAGGGGGAAGCTTGAATTAAAGAATCTCTGTGAATGGGAGTACTTTTGGTGTAATTTAGTGGAGCTGATTACTTGTGTACGTGTGCGTTGTGAGATTCTTTGTCGACGCATTGTAATGCTGGATTCGCGAGATTTACTAGGATTTTTAGTAGAGTTTTTGGAGGTTCGGTGACTTAGGTTTGGAGATTGATTGATTTTTGCATTAAGTCGGGTTTGTTTGGAGTTTAATTTCGAAGAGAGAGGGATGGATGTGACTGTTTTGGACTTTTGTTAAATTGGAAGGGAAATGGATTGAAGGAGTACTACAAAATTGGACTAGTTTTGGTAAGATGTAGCGTAGCTGATTTCTAGTTTGTGCTTTGTGAAATTCTCTGTCGCATTGCAACGGAGAGTTTTCTTCGCGGTAATAGAAAGGAGAATTCGTGATTTGAAGTTTCTTGTAGCGTTCGTCGCTGGAGTTAGAGTATTATGCCTTTATTAAAATTTTCGTCTCAGAATGGTCGTTGTGAGATTTGGAGTTGTGAACTGTGATGGCCGGATGAACTATTTGGAGTGACTGGATGAAATTGTTCATCTATATCGGTAGAGATATCAGCTAGAATGGTGCTTGACCTAAAAATATGGCAGCTCGAAGCTTCCATTGTTAGGAGCAGTGATAAGCTCTCCGATGATGTGGTATCGTCGTCAGGGATTAAGATGTATGAATGTAGTTGGCTTGGATTCTTAATCTGGCCAAATTCTTCTTACCTCTGCATTTGTTAACCTGCCCTCTATGAATGAGAATTTGGGCAAAATTCAAGTATCGGCGTTCAGCAGGAATAATCGACAAGCCGTAGTGTTATAGTTGTTTCTATTCTTGTGGCGATCCTTGCTTGATTACCAGTTGCCAGAATTTAACTAAGAGTATGTACCCCTATGGCCGTGCAGCTTCTTTCGATTAGGGGTATGTTTGGAGTGGGCTACCTAAAACCTAGAACCATGAGTGTCCCCCTTCGACTGGTGCATTGTACGTTCACAGTGATATTCTGGTTTCCACATGAGCCTTGATTTAATGACAAATTGTTGTATCTGCAGGGGTGTTTGATGGAGAGGGCAAATTATTGGGGACTGCAAGCAGCTCTATTCAAATTTGGAAGGAAGGAAAATTCGTGGAACAATCCTCTACAGATATCTGGCTAGCTATCTGCACTGCGGTGAAGTCAGTATGCGCAAAGCATCATCTCAATGATTTTGATATTTGCGGAATTGGATTCGCAGCTACTTGCTCTCTTGGTAAGTCTTTACTTCCTGAATTGCCCAGTGATAGTAGGTTACATTGCAAAGGGCGTCTGATCTCCAGCTTCACGATCTTACCAAGATTGCAGTGGATTCTGATGAGGAGTTACGTTGTTCTTGATTCAACAAGTATTTAAGTCGAACATATTGTTGTTGTCACGACGTCTCAAACTAGACATTCAGATCATTCGTTATCATTAGTTTCAGAATATTCCATTTGTTAACCTTGAGACGAAGAATCACTCCTTACCCTGTCTTGGAAATCTGTTAAGATTAAAGTTGTCGATTTTCGGTTTGTTCTTGCTTTCACTGAATGTTGTTCGTGAGTTGCATACAGTGGCTATTGGCACAGACGAGTCTCCTGTATCAGTTTCAAAGACCGGGGATGCAAGGCGTAATGTAATTGTATGGATGGACCATAGAGCTGAAGAGCAGGCAGAGCGCATCAATGCCTGCAAGTCTCCAGTTTTACAGTTTTCAGGGGGGTCCCTGTCTCCGGAACATGAAGCTCCGAAGGTATTACACATTTTTTTATGATATATGTTGCAAGTCTATGATATGACATTGTAGATCACCATTTTCTTTTTATTTAATGGTTGACCTGCAACTGACTTCATGTTTGACTTCATGTTTATCTTAAGTGAAGCTAGGCTTTGGAATCGCTCAGTGCTCGAAACTGGCGCTCACAAGTCGTTATGGAGATCTCTGTGTATTGAAATTGGATGCTCTGATTTCAAGAGCGAAGATTTTATGTTATGTCGACCACATTGGATTGAGTCTAGATATTCTAACAATTCTGCACACTCAATTTCTTTAAGAGAAAAAGTTTAGTTGCGTGATGAAGACTCTACTACAACAATGTGAAGGCTAATGCTCTCATTCCTTACCTTTTGGCCGGCGTAGTATATCACGTCTTTTGATTCAATTCGAATGGTTCTGCGAAGTCTTACCCAGAATAACCTGGCTTCTTGTTGCTGTGCAGCTATTGTGGGTCAAAGAGAATTTGCAGGAATCCTGGGCTGTTGCATTTCGGTGGATGGATTTGAGTGATTGGCTCACTTTCAGGTTTCAGAGCATGACTCTTAATTCCTTATTTAATACATAAGTATCCTTCGTATTGAATATCTCCTGCACATCACTGGTACATGAACCAAGAAAAGAAAGATCTCATAGAGTGCAAGCGGTTTGTCACAGGGCAACTGGCGACGATACACGAAGCCTGTGTACTACAGTATGCAAGTGGGCGTACTTGGGGCATGCCCATTTGGAACAAATGTCAAGTGAGCACTCGGTGGCGATGAAAGCTTCTGGATGGGACGATCTTTTCTGGCAAGAGATTGGCCTTGGTGATCTTGTTGAATCGGGATATGCCACGATCGGTACCACTCTTGCTCTTCCTTTCTCTTGTTAACCTTGCCTTCTGTTTTCCTCCAGCTCAATTGCTCCTCTATCATTTGTTATACAAGCGTGAAACGACGAGAATCTGGCTAAAGGAATCAGCATTGTTATCCTGGTATACGATACTTGCCTGGTGGTTTGACGCGTGAATTTGTGTGCCTTTTAGGAAGAAACGTGGCATTTCCTGGTCACCCGCTTGGTCTCGGCCTCACACACTTGGCTGCTCAGGTAAGACTTTATGACGACAATTACCACTCTGCATTTTGTGTGATCATGTTCTGTACTTCAACGTTCTTGTGGCATTACACCCTGCTTGAACAAGAATGGAGATTGATTCCCAGAATATCTGAACCAGCTGTCATAACCAATATTGTTCATTCCAGAAAGTTCAGGAACTGGAGAATGATGATACACACTGAACCCGTCCTGTTTCTTTGTAGGAACTGGGTTTGAAGGAGGGAACACCAGTTGGAACCTCTTTAATCGATGCTCATGCAGGTGGAATTGGGACTCTTGAGAGCATCCCAAGAAGCCCAGGAGAGGTATCCAATTCAGGTGAACAGCATACTTGTAAATCCGGTGAATTACTACTGAAATAACAAGATGAAATGGTTAAGTATTGTACTCGCTCGAATCGTATCTGCATTGCCTACATAGATTCAAGCTATCCTACGAGGCATGATTAATTCTTCACCTTGCAGCCCGACTTTAACACTGGTCAGGCTTGTATGGTTACTGATATCCAATTGAAACGTTTGGAAGTTGCAGGCGCTGGTGATGATTCTGATGCGTTGTGTCGAAGGATGGTTCTAGTGTGCGGCACATCGACGTGCCACATGACTGTTTCACATGAGAGACACTTCATTCCTGGTGTCTGGGGACCCTTCTGGTCAGGTGCTTCATGGATCACACGTCGACTTAGAAAGCTCTAGTATTGGCTAGGGGTGGCTTTTGATCGCTGGTCGTTAACTCATTTTGTAGGCACAGTACGGCTACGTGTAAGATCTTGTCGAGAATGCCAGGAAGCTGCAACATTTATTCGAGGATACTTCTTTCCTTTCATTCTTAATAATCATGTACGCTTCAGGACATCCCTTGGATTTGATGAAGCGATTTGTACCTTAACTTATCAGGGATGCAGAGTTATTGAGAAAATCTCTTCTGATTTATATGTTGCTGGTGATCTGAATGACTGCAGCTATGATTCCTGAGTTATGGCTTACGGAAGGAGGTCAGAGTGCGACTGGAGCGCTTCTGGATCACATTGTTGAGACCCACCCTGCTGCTCCTGCCCTCGCTAACCGGGCAGCTCATAAGAGTGAGTTTTTATTCTTTTACTAGTTTAAATGATCTGCTTAGTGCTATCTGTGTCGCCACTTGTTATATGCAACTCTTTCAGAAGTAATTTGACGTCGTTGTTGGTAATAGGCCTGTATCTCTCGTCTTCCACCATCCTTGACAAATATTGTGTATGTCATCAAGTTGTAATACTCATCTTATTATTCACGGGAGGAATGTTCTGGAACAGAGATGTCCATATACGATGCATTGAATAGCATCCTGGAGGACCTTGCTTCTGAGCAAGATGTGCCTTTCCTGAGTGCTTTGACAAAGGAAATTCATGTGTTACCTGATTTCAACGGAAATAGGTCTGTACTATCTCTAGCTGCGCTGTCCTCTTCAATATCTCTTCCGTATCGCTTGAAATTGGGAAGCAATGAATGACATTCGAATTACTGGATTGTACAGGTCACCAATGGCAGATCCAAAGGCCAGGGGGGTTGTAAGTGGTTTGTCCTTGGATGCCAATCCAGAGGATCTTGCTCTCTTATATTTGGCGACAGTGCAAAGTATCGCATATGGGACCAAACATATAGTGGACCATTGTAATGCTCACGGTCTAAAGGTAGATTTTCTGATTGAAATGTAAACATCATATATGCTATTTGCGCTGTGACCTCTCTTCCATTCGTTTCCATAATTTACTCGATTGCTTTCTGCAGAAGGATGAAAGTGAATGAGCTTATAAGATTTGCTTTGACAGATTATGTGGTCATATTGCGTCATTGTTTTCCTGGCAGATTGATACATTGTTGGCCTGTGGGGGTCTCTCAAAGAACAAGCTGTACATTCAGCAGCACGCCGACATAGTGGGTACGATGCTGACCACGTTATAGTTGTCTGAGAGGTTGTTGCAAATAAGTGGCCATGAGTATCATGATTGCTGATCGTATAACTCTATCGCATTCCAAACCCTTGCGCATTGCACAAAGTAAGTAAGAATTTGAAGCCATTTTGTATCTTGCATATGACAGGGTGCGCAGTTTCATTGCCAAGAGAAAACGAGGCTGTGTTGCTTGGCGCCGCAGTGCTAGGATCAGTAGCGGCCAAAAAGTACAGTAGCGTCAGAGATGCTATGGTTGCTTTGAATGCCCCCGGTCTGGTAAGCAGATTTTGAAGTTTAAGCCGCACCATGATTTGTGTTGATGGGAGTTAGAATCCAGGCTTGAAATAGTTCTAGGTAGTATCAGTTGTCGTACCAACCAATTGCTGTACTTTTTGCAAATACTAGAAATCGAAACCGAGTTGCAATTGTGGTCGTAGGTGGTGGAGCCTTCACAGGATGAGCGAGTCAAGAAATATCACCAGGCTAAGTACGAGGTTTTCAGGTCTCTCTATGAGCAACAAGTCTCGTTTCGAAAAAAATTGACAGAAGCTTTAGCTTAGCGGATGCCTGTTGCAGTAATCCAACCCTCCAATGTATAGCCAGTTGATGACCTTCTATTGATGTGTGAGACAAGGTCAACAACTGCACTTGCTGAATTTGTATATTTTCCGACTCTTTGCCTCTGCACGTGTCTCTTTCTCTCCCTTTCCTCTATTTCTATTTCTACTTGTGTAGATTACTCTCGGATATAACCGAAGCAAGAGGTGAGAGCTCCGTGGCAGCATTCTTCATTCTTCTTTACGTCACAGACATGGATGGAAATCTACAGTTCAATCTATTAAATAACCGTCGATACTTCTGGTCTTAAGAATGCCATTACTTTCTCAATTAAATGTACACTAACTCAGATTACACTTACTAGATTTGAGGAGAGTAGTTGACATGAGCCAAGCAATGTACTGTACATGGATAGGTTTAATCTTTACAACATGTTAGCAAAATAGTATTCAAAACTGAATCTCAGGCTGAAATATTCAGTTGATATTGAATGAAAACTTGAAAATGGGTTCTCATTGGAGGACAAGCATCCATATGAAGTTTCACGAAACACTGATTCATCTGACATCATTGTATTCGGAGAGCTTCAATTGAGTGGGCCGAGATTGAAAATATTTTTAATTCTTTGTTTCACTTGCATTTTGACACTGGGTTCTGATGCCTCGGCTTTCTTAGGAGATGGACTGACACAGGAAAATAACATCACTGATGTATCAAGGAGCGCTTCTTCAAGTTTTTTGATCTGATCCACATCGTGGCATTTTATTTTCATCTTATACACTAGGCATGGATGATTTGCTGCTATCATTTCTGTTTTTGCTTCAGATTTTCTCTCTTCATACGTGATGTTTTCCTTTTTGACTGCAGGGTGGGCTTCTCGTAGCGATTTGAGAAGTTTTGTGAGGTCTTGGCTTGGCTCACGAGTACCTTCTAGTAGCACAGTAGAACTCTCAAATAGTGCCTTTTTCAGTTGACCAATTTGAGTAGGGTTGCTATATCCTAGTAACATCTTGTATGTGAATGTGTGGTCTGTAGGTTTATGTTTTGCAGGTTTGGGATCTTCTTCCTTCCGTTTAAAAAACGGGTCACTATCTGGTTCAAGGTTTCTATATGACGGTCCAACGCCAAGGTAATCGATGTTATCGTCATAGTGGGTTCGTGTTTTAGCTTCATTGTCATTGAAATCTAGTATCGATGTATCGTCTGATTTTTGATTGCTTACTTTGCGAAGTTCTTTTCTGATATGCTCTGCGATTGGAGATACTTTTTCATTATCTTCATTGTCGTCATCCATTCTATTTGAACTTTATACGAACCATTCCAAAAATGTTACTGTTAGAAACTTGAAGTATGTTTGACATATATAATATAATTCTTTTGTCTCAATAAAGGCATAATTGCTCAATTAATGAAAAATTTAAAATATTTTCTCATGAAGTAAAAAAGTAGGATATTTTATAATAACTTTAGATGATGATTGTGAATGATCGGTTTTGTATATTCAAGAAAATTTAATTACAAAAATAATATTCAATCCCTATGGTATGGTTGTATTTAACATCATTATGAAACCTTGTATTACTTCATGTATTTTAAAATTTTGGAATTTGTGTGTAATGTTCATTTTATGAAATCTATTTTGATGAAATAAAAAGAATTCTAAAAAAGTTTCAAATTTTTACATTTTTAGTGACATTAAAATGATTAGTAATTTCCAAGTAGACTTTCTTTTATTTGTTTGATTAATCCCTTAAGGATTATGTCCTTTATAATAGTTTAGGATTTTTCTAATAAAATCTTCCAAATTAGAAAAAAAAGATTGTTGGGCCCAGTCTTTTATATAATGGTATTCTAGATGTAATACCAATAGCTATCATTAAATAATTGACTTTACATCAAAATAATTATTTTTGAGACTATTGGATTCAAGTTTTTAAGAGTTATTTTTATTTACTAATTATGTAGAACAAAGGTGCTATTTCAATTCATTTCTATAGAATTAAAGTTCTTTTTGAATGAAAAATATTTACTTTGAAATATTATCTAAAAGAACAATAAATTCAATTGAATGAATAAAATTTTGGAATTTAATTTATGTTGTAAGTATCAATTGAATTTTTTTTTGAGATTTAAAATGAAAGTATTGTGGTCTAGAAATTGAAAAGACATGACTTTTAGGCATAAATGAAGATATTAATATCAAATAAATAATTCTTTAATTAATTAGTTTAAAGAAATGAAATAACTCATTAATTGACATTAATTGACTACCTTTGTTCATCTTTCTTAATGATAGTTTCTAAATTGTGATTTTCATTTATAGAATTTTGAGATTGCAAAAGCTCTTCATTGATTTCTCCTACATTTGATGAACCACATTCATTATTTAAGTTAGAAATTTCGAAATTATTATTGCATTGAAGTAATTTGTCATTTTTATTTTCGAATTCTTCATCACAAAACAACTCTTCTTTTAATTCAATCTTCTTTTGGAAATCTTCCAAAGTTGTTGAGTCAATGGATGCTTTATACCTTATGACAATTTCATCTAAGAACTTGGATGGAATTGCAAATTCTAAAGGTTTGCATATTCTTTGGTTTCTACCATAGAATTGTGGCATGTCATATGAAAAATGCTCAAATGTTTTGAATTTTTGTAAATATTCTTGTCCATTATATACATCATTTTGCAATTCATTAGTATAGTATGGTTTATTTGAAAATGTCCCTATTCTATATAATTGGATTCTATGATTAGGTGATAACATACTTAATCTTTGATTTGTAATGTAAGTGCGAAAGTCATAATATGCTTCTTTAGTAATTTTTGAATTTTTTGTCTCTCTATTCCAATTTGTTTCCAACCATGGACGTCCACTTTCAGCTAATTGTTTTATCTTTTTCAATTGAAAATCTATCAATGGACATGGTGTATTACGTATGCAACAATTACTATCATCTTCTTCTCCTTTAGACTTCCATTTAGAATCTTCAAATTCATTTTTATTGTTTTCCAAAAAGTTAGAATTGTTTGTCTTGGAATCATGTTTTTTTAGTATGGTTTTAGAATTATCATTCAACGAGCACAATGGAATATGAATTTTTCCATAATTTTTATTTCTAATCTTATCATAATGTACTTTTGCAACAAGTATTTTTTGATTATTTTGCATTGAATTCATGATCTTTTTATATTTAATTTTGATAAGATTTTGACTTCATATGTTTTTATAAAATTTCAAATACCCAAAGTCAAATACAAATGATTAAATTTAAATTTCATATATATATATATATATATATATATATATATTCACACATTCATTCAAATTTATATATTTTGCAAAATTTTTACAAACTGCACCTATGACCAATTTGAAGCTCTAATTATATACATCTTCAATATCATTTGATAAAGTTTAGTTACAACATCATTCAAAATATATAGAATCTTTATATTACACATCTTCTATGAAAGTACAAATAGTCAATTAATATTCTTTAGGTGAAAATAACAAATATTTAACCTATAATAAATTTCAGAAGGAAATACCTCTACCTTCTAGAATCCCAAGGTCATTTTTTTTGTCAAAAAACACTCAAAACTATGGAAAGAACAAAATTTCTAAACATTTGAGTTATGACATATCCAAATGTAGGATCTTCTACTAGACTTGCATAAAAATGTGTAGTTTTTTTTTAGAGACTTTGAACATATACATATTCATTGTTATGATTCCAACACAATTGGCAGTTTGAAAATTTGTCCATTTCTCAGTATGCTAAAGCTTTTTATAGTTCATGAATTTTTTCTTGAATCTACCTTGGAATAAAATTTGTAAGAGTATTGGGCCCTACTATTCTTGAAGAAAAATACATTTGACACCCCTATTAGGTTGCTAGAATTTCAACCCTAATTGCACACTTCAAAACACAATTTAAAGGAACGTATTGCAGACATAAATAGGAGCAAACTTGTCATGGACAAAATTGTAATGGACAAAATTGTAATGGTGGCATACATTTAAGTTTTGAAATGTACACTACAAATATAAATTTGTCTACAATTGGCTCACTATCTTATCTAACACAAATAATAACACCCCTCTTAGGTTACCTTGTGTGAAGAATAATTGTGAGACTCTATCCTAGATAAACAAAAATATTAATTTATTATCAACATGACCCAACATCCCTACTCCAACCGTGTTGTACAATGTGAATGCCATTATAGATAGGATTTGGAAATTGAGATTTAGAAACCAAAATTAATGCTATAGTCTCTGTCCAAAAGACATCATTCTATTTTTGGCCCCATCTCCACCATACAACTCATCCAAATCCATTTACTTTTCTGGCAATTTCAATGCATTAATTCCAACTTGGTATAATACATTAGTCCTTGATTGGTGGATACTCAAGTGCTAATAGATACATGAAATGATGGTTATAGTTTTGTAATGTCAAGGAAGACAACTTTAGAAATTCATAGAAATCACAATTTTAATCAGAAACATGAACATGTGCACACCTCTAAAAAATAAGTGCCTCCTCTTCGAGTTGGTCCCAATATACTTCGGATTGCAAATCAGGGTGGTAATAGGCTTGTCTACCTTATGTCTCCTTCAACCAAACCCTAGCCCTGATGTGCAGTGTTTGTGAAGTATGAATGCTGTTGTAGATAGGATTCGGAAACTAGGATTCAGAAACGAGAGAGAGCCCATGCCATAAGTTAGTCTCTGTCCAATGGACAGAACCAACAAATGCCGTTCCATGTGCAAAACACGGATACTGCGAAGACTGGAGTCTTGATTGCAAAGCGCAGGACAAATGCAGAAAAAATGCCTCTGTTGACAGAAACGAAACAAAGGAGCTACAACTGCGAAGACTGCGAACCCTGATTGCAAAGCGCAGGACAAATGCAGAAAAAAGAAGCCTTTTACTTACAGAAACGAAACAATGCCGTTCCAAATGAAGCTATGATACACCAATGCCGCTTCCCCTTCTCACATAGACGGCGAGCCGAAGCACAAATCACTCGGCACGGGACCCGGAATGAAGCCGAAATCCAGATACTGCAACCCGAACACCACCAGAATAGCGAGAAGACTAAGATACGACAGCCCTTCCACTGCGCCCAGCAACCCCGACGGTCCCGACGGAAGTCCGGAACCCGTCTTCACTTTCGTGTAAGTCGACCAGGCGATGGTGGCCGCCACGACCAGGTAGCTCACGCCCTCCACGGCGCCGATGACGCCTCCTGGACCTGGGGGTAAGCCGCACCCGGTGGTTTTCAGCGTGTAGAGAGACCAGGCGACCACGGGGTTGGCGATGAAGCCTGCAGCTATGGTGGCCACGCCTGCTGTGCCGATCTCGGAGGTTTCCGAGGTTTGTTGCGACACCACGCGAAGGGAGGAAACGCGGGAGGAAACTCTAGGCAGAGACTTTCGGGGTGAAACCCTAGCGAGAGGGAGCAGGGGGAAGAAATTGGAGTGGCGGATAGGAGAGGTTGGGGAGGAGATCGCCATGGTCGACATTGTTGTTGCGACCTGGAAGCATGCCATCGCTCAAAACACGGGAATGTGACGAAAATTCTAATCTAAAATGTGAAGAAAACTTAAAGCTCAAAACCCAATGAGGAGTTTGATAGCTACAAAGTGGCAGAGCAAAATGTGAAGAACATCAAAGCTCGACACTGCGAGGAAGCTTGATAGTGAGAATGTGGCAGTGCAAAATGCACCGTGAGAAAATGCGGAACACGTCAAGCGAGCAAATTCAAAACCTAAGATCAGAGGGGGCCATCTGTGAAATTTTGAGGCGCTTTTCTTCCACGAGATTTCGGGTTAAAGAAACTCCGACAATTGGCAGAGCTTCGAAATGCGAGAAATGCGAGTGCAAAAGTGGGGAGTGACGGATGAAAATCGAAATCAAAGCAGAGTGCGAGGAGGTCATCTGTTTGGAAATTCGAAGTCGATTGTGCTCGCAAATGAATCGAAAAGTGGGTTCTGCAAAGATTACTTCGGATTCTCTTCTCCACTCGTTTCGAATTGACGGATTGGATTGTGGGTCTGAGGTTGAATGTGGTTGCGGGGAATTCGTCAGTCGTGACCAAGGGATTGGGTGGAGACGGGAAAAGTGGAGACGGCGGGCAGGTTGGGACTCCAGTACTGTACGTGAAGGTCTGAAATTGAATTTCCACGTCAGATTTTCAGGTTCCACGTCACCTCACACCATTCACAAGATGACATGTTTTCAAAGCAAATATCATTCAGATTTAAATGTACCATGCAGGTAGTAGTTGATGAGGAACAATTTAATGTAGCGGGGAGGAAACTTGCAGCGCATCTTGCTGATCCTGAATTGGAGGTACTTCTGATAGTTTCATTGTTGCAACTTCGGTGATCTTTGAATCTAACTGATTCTGGGATTTATTCCATCATGATGTAACTGATTTCTTTTTTCATGAAGGTAATTTTCTTGATCTAATATCATGGTGGGATGAAGCGAGCAGGGGGTATAAGAGACGAAGATGCCACTAGCTCTGCGTGCCTTGCTGCAGCTGGGTTGTGTGTGTAAGGTGGATTCAAAGGCGCGAAACCACACAATCAAGGATGGATGGTCTCTGAATGATCTTCACATGAAAACCACTACAGAGTGCTCATATCTGACGGAAGAATTACCCTACATCTTTTTGTACCACAGGTTGGACTTCTTGTTCACTGAATTATTGAACGATTTCAAATAAGAAATAGCATGCTAAGAATGTCAAAATGTAGATGATGACTCCTTTCAAAGCTCGCACATTATGTACCATTGTGGGCCGTTTGGCTAAGAGACTCTTATCTCTTTTGCTAAGAATATGCTAGGAGGATGAAGGCATTTCCTTTGCAAAGTGAAAATGTTGCTAGCCAACTGGACCTTACATACTCAGTCTGGTGTTCAGATTGTGTGTCGATTTTTTTTATATGATTGTACCGTCTGACATTGGATAATCGTTTGGTAAACAGCTGGATGGAGAACAGGGGATTGTATGCCTTATACCTACCTACGACCTCCAGAATACTTGTTGTGGTTGTGAATCCCTTCAACAACCGTGAAATTTCCATTGCCCAACTGGAGCGCCAATTTCGTGACGCAGTTCGTAACCAGAGCGAGTCTGACGTTGACACTTCTGAGCTGGCATGCAAGGTTAGGATGGTCAAACTGAAGCCTGAATGCATAGCACTTGTCTGGGTACCAGTGAATAGTGTCTTCATTTAACTGCTCATCGTATTGTGCCTATGTCAAATTCATGTCTCTGATCAGTGTTGCCATCTAAGTTTAATGACAAGCTTTGATGTAACATTCATTTCGCAGGTTGAGTATGTATCAAGTAATGCAGATGCAGGACGATTATTACAAAGAAATCTAAATGACTACAGGTACAATGCAATAACCCATTTCCTTGTCCATACTCTTGAGTTATTTGTTTTGTTTTGGGGCTACCCATCTACGTGAAGATCTACCTTCAATTTAGAGCTTTTGAAAACCGTTCAATTTTGTCTGGTAGTCAAATGAGAGGAAGATCTGATCAGTCTGTAGCAGTTGTTACAGAGAAGTGAAACAAAATGAAACTAATGCCTCTTCTACATGACTGTTAGGTTCATTAATATTTAGTTCGGTGAGATTGTGGTCGTTCTTGAAATCTTCTACTCGAATGAGTTGTAATTTTTTCTTCGATGGGAGTCACTGATTCTTGATTAGGGATCACAGGTTTCTTTCCTCTGCACTTAGGTTTGTAGAATTCTGCTAGCAATTTTATTGTTTTCTTAGTATAGTTGCTCAAGCAGTTTGACGTTCTTTCTCATCCGAACTCACTAGTTGAACGTTGATTCCGATGTTCAGAGATCAACATCGAGGTCCGACTCCCGCAGTCGTAGAATGTCCCTTCTTGGACACAATCAGGACTGCAATTCTAGCGCTCTCAGAATTCCCTTGTATACAAGTTGCATGCATTCTCGAGATAGTTCCTAACAGGTTTGTGACTATTTTGCCAATGCAAGTGCTCATTTTAAACATTATTTCCGTCTAAGTAAGTTTTCAGAAGATTAGATCTGGATGTGCAATGCAAATTGACTGAATATCAGTTGCCTCTCTGATCGTGACAATAATGATGTATGTTGCATAAATTACGAATTTTTGTGTTCCCATAAGAGACTGTCATTTTTGTTATGTTTGGTTGGCAGGGGAGCCATGCAACGTTGTGCAACATCCAGCATATGGCTTCGAGAGAGGATTACTCTTGTGCAATATGCTCATGTTCGTAATTTTTACCTCTAAGGAAATCCTCACTAGCAATCTAACATGTTTTGTGCAATTTCCGTTTTCCGTATGGTCTTACAATACGAAGATGTTGATTTACTCTTGACATAGTGTGATTTGAAAAGAATCGCTTAGACAAGTCCCAGTAAATTCTCGATATTGCTAATTTTTCAGGTCCCCTCTTGGAAACTTCAATTCGGATTGGCTTCTTTTCACAACGGACACTTTTTTTGCACGTGCTTTACTTGATCATCAGCAGGTGAATTCCTTATATTTTGGTCTCAAGTCTTCAAGCTCTAATAGTTTCTACTCATGATAGACAGTTGTGGAATTTATTGAGTAATCTGATTCTACAAGAATTTAGTTGACTACAGTATTTGCTTGAACCACTTGGCACTTTCAAGGATGCAGTTAACAAAATGATGTTAATGAAGAACAAAAAACTCAATCCTAAACATAAATTCTTGATTGCAGGTGCTCTGGGTATCAAACGATGGAATTATACCAAATTTTATTGGAGTTCCTAAGGAAGAACATAGTTCTGTGGGGGAAGTAGGCCCATGAATTGACCCTTTCTGCTTTAAGAACGGAAGTTACGAAATGCTCATCCTCAAAAAGACTTCAAAATCTCTCTCTTCATTCTACCTCGAATGTCTTTTGTTGCTTGGTATGTGATTTCGTATTCCATGTCCATTTTTCCCGTAAGTTTATGAACTAGTTTTCGTCTTCTTGAGTTGTTTCAGTTTATTTGTTCGCAAACCTCGTTACAATTACCTTCACTAATATATCACTCTAGAATATCTTGCACTCTTGCTATACTATCGTTAACTATAGCACCCTTATAACTTGTATAACGAACACATTCAAGCTATGTCGTAGGGAAAAGGTTGGAACCACACCAAGCTCTAAAACAAGGATTGTGAATTCGTTAGTTTCCTTCTTCTTGACTTGAATCATTTTACTTGCACTGAAACCTCATTCCCGTGACTTTCAGTAAACAAGAATTTCTAAAATATCCTGCACACGTGGCGCACTAGAATTTGACTGAAGATCAGTTGTCACTTATTGAAATGTAGCTCAATTGTCACCCATTCAAACTATGTAACAGACACATTCCAACTATGCTGGCATAGTGAAATGTTGGGACCCAGGGTAGACTGCACAAAGCTGTAAAATTGAACTAGGATTGCTGTAGACCCAAGTTTGCATATACCCAGGCGGCCAAAGTGTCCAAGAAATAATATTTGTCACTAAAACGAAATTGATGATAGAAGGAAAATAACTGCACTTATTATGATTTCTTGAAGTGCTAAATCTGCCCGCACTGGCAACCAAATTGCATCACTTTCTTTATATAGAAGGCATTATTTCGTTTCCTTTCAATTGTGGGCACTGATTGTTAATTTCCCCCTGGCTAATGAGCCTTACCACCTAAACACACGTGCTGACAAAACAAATCGGAGTTTTTTGTCCAAAATTGAGTAGTTAAGTTCATTGGTGAAAATGAAATAAAATTCAGTACAAGTCAGTTCGCGGGTGTTATCACCAATTTGTTAAATAGTGCAACCCAAGTTGGCCAGTGTGGGTATTTAGTAACTACTTGATTTCAGTTTGGTAGTTGGTGCGGTCAAGACCTAGTTTTTGATCGGCAAGAAATGAAGTGAATTACATCGACAGTTTAAATTCAACATGTGGTGTGTTTGTGTAGGCTGGATTCGGACCCAGCCCAAACCAGATGTACATCACGACCTCTATGGATTCTCCAACAACTCGCTTGCTCTTGGTTCGTCAATCCTCCCCCCCTCCCGTTGGTGTAAATGGCACTCGTAGAAAAGAAGATTTTGGTGCACCAAGCTACAATATGAAAGTTTGGTTTTGAAGATCCATTTGGGTTTGGTGTCTTCATATATGGGTCTTTGACCCCATGCTCTTACATTTGTAGCTTGGTATCCTTTCCACTGTTGTGACTTCCTACATTGTTCCTCAATTCCAATTCTTTAGATTCAAATTCAGTCCATGATGAACTTTTTGGGTTTGAATGGAAATAGTATCAATTTACACTTCCAGAAAATTGTTCAACAAAGACTTGGATAATTCGTAGCAACAACAACCACAATCGCAGGAAATCTGTATAGAAAAATGCGCAATCAAGCGTTGGAATTGTAGTTTTGGTACTAGTAGAAAGGAGACTTCGGGGCACCAAGTTTACGAGATCAAAGTTTGGTTCCACCAATCCACATGGGTACCTCCTCGACGACTATATCTTGGTGCTCCAAGCCCCTCCTTTTCTCTCGAGTAAGGTTCAAAAGAACTTAGCATATGCCTCAAAAACGTCTCACAACTCTCATTTGTTTGTTTTATATTTTTACTGGCAGATCAATACCGACGATGGATCGATTGTAAAAGTGATTGCCTCAGACCCCCAAATCGATTATTTGCCTATCAAATTCGATCCCAGCAAGGTGATGTTCATGGACTTTCGAACCAAAACAATACCTTGCAGTGGCCTTTTTCAATGACAAGTTGAAGTGGAAAGTTTTACACCCGAGGTAACGGTTACTTCCGAACACATGCTTGAATTCCACTGGGTGACTGTCCATAAGCAGATGGCAACTCATTTACATGAATCGACTGGTAGATGAAAATGCACTGGAATGATCTGATTCAACTCCACAGGTCTATGCTGCAATTTCTGTGTACAGTACTAAATCTAATAAGTTTTGCTTCACATGAGTTTAGAATCTTCATGTTGTGAGATAGATAACTTTGGCCTTTAGAAGATCTTTCAACCCACAGTAATATAATTAGACACCGGCCATGGATTCCTCCCGCACAGTAATGGGACAAAAAAATGGTGGTAGTTGCAGATAAATATATCGTGTAGTTGCAGATGATTTAACTTTGGAAAGATGTGGCCCTATCAGCTAGGTGGTCATCCAAAAATTATCATATATATATGGATGAATAGGTGCATTCTTCGTTTCCATAGTTTCTCTCAAGGTCATTCATCACCCACTTTTTTGGGAGCTCAGACATTGCTAAGTTAATATATTTGTAGTGATTACTATGTCCATACGGAGGATGCGTAACGAGTATTTCTTAGAATTTTATGAAACTTTTTTTATCTTTGAACAAAAATGTCTAATGCAATTGTGCTTCTTATAGGAAACCAAAACGGAAGTTGCTCAATGATAGAGTGGTGGACTTGAGTAAGGACGAAGAATAGAACAGGAAACGATCTCCAATTTTCCATGTAACTAAGAAACTTGAATTCCAGTTGGTTTTGTACTAGTCTCAAATTGGACTTTGGTTGCCCTTGAAAATCAGCCCAAAATATGTTCAAATTGATGTTAAAAATTTTATCTGGATTTGAATTAAGTGTGCTAAAATTAGAATGCAGAAACATCACCTCTTAAGGACGATTTTCTTATAGACAGTGTGTTGGTTTTATACCTTTATTTTAATGCAGTTCTATTCTTGCAGGTTAAGAATGTCCAAGTCCCGCTAATTATGGCTCATGGCAAAAATGATGTTACTGTGAATCCTGGCCAAAGTGAACGCATGTTCCAAGTAAGTAAATTGGGCAACTAAAACTATAGTTCTCTCCGTATAGATTTTCATTTTTATGTTGTAAGTTTCCAAAAGATCTATCAATTAGATCAATTTTGTATCTTCTTGTGGGTTATTTCCTTGGTCTACACAAACCATGTTTTTCTATCAATGGTAGCTAGTTTAGCCTGTTTGTCGAATCATAAGATTTCACTAGCAAGTGGGGAGTAGAAAATTGTCATTGCACCAGGCTAACCAAGGCATCTTTGTTGTTGGTTTGTGATTCTGCTCTAGGCTTTGAAAGCAGAAGGCAAGGAAGTGCAGTACCTCATCTGTAAGGAGGAGGTATGAGATATTCACTCTTTAAATTATATTAATTGGGTCTATTTCAGCTAATCTACGGGGTTGCGAGTTCCCCGAGTTCTTGGACTGTGGGAACTCGACTGTATGCAGTACTTCCATCGCTTGAATTGGGTCCACAAAAGTCGAAGTACTGAGTGATTCGAATTTTTTGTAGTGTGTGCTCTCCACTCATACCTTACCTTGTGATGAAAAGTTACAAATCCTCGATAGATGGACTCGGTACGAGTCTGGACAACCTCATCGAGAATCTTGAGTGACTGATCGACACCGTGACCTATACTACTAGCTTGTAAGTTCCACAAGTGGACAATTCGGTCCAATCGTGCACGTGGGTACGTGGTGCGACTCCATCTTCCAGTGACACAGTCAGACAGTAAATAGCTAATCAAACAGTTGGATAATATTCATATGCTGCCATATACAGTAGAACCTCTCTAAAGTTATACTGTTTGGAATAAACCTTGGAACCCAATATTTGATTGTCTGATCCCATCCCCAAATCGAGAAAAAATCTGTGCTTAAAGCGCCATTCTTTGTAATAAATGAACCTCTCTAGAATTACAACCTCTCTAAAGTCATGTAGGCCCGGTCCCAACCTTATAATTTTAGAGAAGTTCTACTGCATATGTATTGCAGTTTCGAATAAATTGAAGCTACAGTAGGTAGCTTGCTTCAGTTGGGTCCACAAAGATGCGACGGAATTTGTTGTCTTGTGTGCGCCCATTCCACGCACATATCGACGTCTCATCAGTGTTCGGGAAACTTTTTGAATTTCACCGGCTAATTTCCTCCAATTCCCATAGTCAACCGGTTATTGAAGTTCCCATCCCGGTTATTTTCTCTATTTTTAACTAGAAATAGAAATTTTCTAGATTTTTTCACCGGTTTTTTTCCGATGTTTTCGAGTTGCAACCGGATATTTTCCCAAATCCACCGGCTAACTTTGAACTAACTGCCGGTTATTCCCGTTCATTGCGTCTCATGCATGAATAGCTTATCCATCATATCCTGACTTAGAATATATTCCCGAGGCGCCACGTTCTCTCCCTCTGCCAGGTGCACTGCTCTACGTGCAGGTGATCGACAGTAAGCCAGCCCAAGCAGCACCAACTTCAATAAGTTACGCTATTTCGGATGATAGAGTTACTACCTCGTATAGTGTGGAGTTCAAATGATATTTGCACACCCAAACCAAATATTGCACCCATGTGTGTGGGTATGGCGAGAGGCTACAGGAGGTGAATGATTCTCAAAATCATCTGAAACGCACATGTCCACTTGCAACGTATACTCTGAAAGCGCTTCCATTCATAACGTTTCATATTCCTATCCTATGCTTTGACAGTCAAGACCGTGCAGTCAAGCTTGCTTTTTGAAGTTTTGGCTTAGTAAACTTATTCTCCGGATTCCATTCAACTACGGATGTCCCTTGGAAGTAGCGAAACAAGTAGTGATATGCACAGTTGGTTGATGCTCGCTGATATTTTCGATCGGCACACTTGGTTATTACCGGGTAATTGACGTTTTCGATTCTCCCAATCCCACCACATCACCTTGGATCGATGCATTCGGACTTGGTGCTCTGTGAGCAACTGATGCGCATGCTCTGATAGGATCACGCCGGATCATGCAGGATCATGCACCAGCGAGCATTCCTCTGCTCCGATCCGTGTGTGTTTGCTTTTGGGAACACTGGCCGGAAGAAGTGTATTACATGAGATTGGAGAGAATCTCTATAGAGGCCAAATCGGGGGCCCAATTAATTCATTGACAGGTCTTGAAAGGAATCGATAAAGTCGACGTCCGGTGGTGCCTGTATGCTAGCAGCTTCCCATCACCTTACTAATTAGCGATAGAACCGAGATACACTGATCTGGGGCCCTTCCATCCTATTTGATTGTTGGCTAGCTAGCACACGTGAATTCCCATGGTCCCTAGCTTGAATCACTTCAAGGCTTTTCGCATGTAATTACAGTCAAAGCGCACGGATCACTTGCACCACTTAACCAAACCCTTTCAGACCCCTGCAGGCCCACGAGCCGAGGCACAGAATGTTCAAATGGGCTTCAATCTAGTTTCATCCCAATTCAAGGCGTCACATTTCTCATTTCAAGAAGATTGATGAATTAATATGATCCGATCAAATTTTGTTCCGATGACCGAGACCCCTGGATTTGAATTGATCAACCAAACTGGCCATTGAATCCAACCTTGGCTGCGCCTGATTGTGTAATTAAATCTATCTGCAGTCACGAATGGTAAAATCACAAGTAACTGTCTGGACATCAGTACGTATCGTCTATTTACAACGAACATAATTACAGTGATACATGTCAAATAATTTGCAGCTTGTCACATCGATAGACCTACAGTTATAATTATATGATCTCAATGTAGAAAATGACTGTAGTAACTGCTAATAAGAGTACTACGTGAAAGCATATATACACAAAATCGCGGCACCAAAGATAGATACTAATTTTATTTGACCTATGCAGCCCGAGCTAGGAGCGAGTTCCAGATGGCAATCTTCATCTTCCGATCAGATCGATCAGATCTCTCTAGAATAACCCATCCCGGCCCGGGCTCATCTTCTGTCGTCGTTCACCATTCAACACTTCAGAATTAATCTGGACACTTTATACTCCGGATCTTTCTCGTAGAGGTGGATACACCAGAATGACATGCCTGTGATTGTGGTCCATGAGTATACAGTAGTAACAATTGATAATTATTTCGGATATATTCGTATGGATTGCGTCAGTTGTCTGTGGGATGCTTTCACTTACAGATATTGCTCGGTTTTCTGTATCGCTTACGGTGGGCATGAATGTGCGCACTTTACACGGCGATCTGAGTACTAGTTACATGATCTTGTAACCAAGTTGAGTGCTTAGTGGACTGTAACGATTTGGGCAGTTGAATTGGCCACGTGCTAGGTGCCGGGCGTGCCAATATGCGTACAGTCTGCTCTAGTGCCTTTCTGCCAGCGGGCAGAAGTAGCGTATCATCTGATTTCGCTGCATCAATATGTCCTGCGCAGATTGGTGCCAGGAGGCTAGGATACATGCCGCGAGCACCTTGCAAACGGAATTTGACGATCACCTTGTTGTACGTAACCGGCCGGCCTGGTGTTGCTGCTACAACGAGAATGACATCCGTCGAAGACCTCCATCAACTCTATGACTCAACTAGCGCTGTCGAGTTCGATAGCGTAGTGCACGGAGACGGAGGATTGCATGTGCACTATGGGTTGTTTCAGCCAGGGTCTGAGTCCACGAAGGAAGCCACGCACGCTACTGTTGCTCTCATGGTTCGTCTTCTTCACTCAGTTGGCAGTGTGACGCTCTCTCACCATACACGAATTCTGGACCTTGGAGCTGGTCTTGGGGGACCCATGCACCAAGTAGTCGCAAGCAGCGGTTGTCAGGCTGTGTGTTTCAACTTGTGCGAGACGCAGAATGAGACCAACCGCAAGCAAGTTGCGCAGCTTGGACTAGATGGAAAGATCACCGTCGTAAAAGGCGATATGCGGGAACTCCCAAGCGACTGGGCGGAGACCTTTGATGTGGTCTGGTCTCAAGATGCTTTCTATCACAACGATGAAAAGGGTCAGATTTTAAATGAGGCCTACAAAGTTCTAAAGCCAGGGGCAATCTTGGTGTTTTCGGATATTCTGGCTGCAGACAATTGCTCACAGCTGAACGTGCGTTCCTTGCTACAGCGTAATCGCGCCTCAGGGTTGGGTACACAGAAAATATACACCGCCTTACTGCAGCAAGCGCATTTTGAGGTTAGTAAAGCATCCGCTCCACCCCCTTGGCCGTCGTCAGTCCTCCAGCAGTCGATCTTCATTAACCAGTTCTGCCATTCACGAGAGATTTTGCACTTGTTGTAGATTGAGACGCTCCGATTCGACTTTAGTTATATGTTAGAGGATCCTTATTCTTGAACTTCAAATTATATCAAGTAGGTGTTGTTGACTAGGTTTCCTGCCTTGTCATCAACTTTTCTTGGTTCTGTCAATGGCTTCTGCTGAAACGTCCGCTTTAAAACTGGGTTCTATTTAAGCATTTGTTTATTTCGGTAAACAGTGTTAATAGGAGATCCTTTGAGTGTCTATAGATCCTTTGAAACCTATATTTTATCTTCATCGTTTCGAAATTCTTAGAAGCAATTTTAAAGCGTCAGTTCAAAGATGACGTCCGTGATACTTTGAGCTGGTTATAGAGGGCACACTTTTGCATTGTCGCTCAAGTTTGGACTCTAGTGTAATTCCTTCTTCCACTTCCCATCGGACTTCTGAAGCGCGCTTGCAGATATTCGGATCTCCGAAAGTAGATTCGGGCTTTTCAGAAAGAGTTCCAGTCTGTAAAATGTTATGGCCAGAGTTAAGAATTGAGAAAACTAACCGCCCCCCATAACCACTTATGCTCTTTCGCAACCCCCTCAATGAATCAAAGGCAACTGTCCTGAGATGTACAACAACTGATTTCTGAGATGTGCAATTAATGACTTACAACTGAGGCTGGCAGATACAGCGAGTCAATCAAAGCACCTCCTCTCCAATACCAACCAGGAATTTGAAAAGTTTATTTTTGTTTGCACATCTCACACTAATGTTCAGTCATTGCTTGATCACTAGGTCCTGGTCTATCACGACTTGTCGAATTACATGCCTGAAAATTTCATCCGCATGGCTAGAAGCATCGAAGTGAATGAGCGGAAGCTACAAGAGGCCGGCATCTCAGCTAAGTACATGCAAGACTATCGAAAATCTCTGAATAACAGTGTTCAAGAGGCCGAGGAAGGCAGTCTTCGATGGGGTATATTTGTGTGCAAAAAGTTGCAAGTTTGAAGTGACATTCGAACCTCAAGGAACTGATGCAAGAAATCATCACAAAGACTGAGATGAGCATCTTGAAAATCCTGCACTATTACGTTCATTATGCAGGCTTGATCTCAAACGTTAATTCAGCAATAATAGGACGACTGGTTCGACAATGGTGTTCTTGACCATACAATTTACGAGAACTCAAATTCGATAGAATGGCACGTTGCAGAGTGCCAAAGTGGTGACACTTTGCTGTGTATTTTCCCAGTCATACTTGTCTTCACACTTATTGCACTAAAAGATGCCTGATTATGGTCATGTTCACAGATCGCATGCTCTGCCAGAGTCTTCAGTCGTGACAGACAGTGGCAGAGGAGCATTTCTGGGGTTAAATTTTATTTTATTATTATTATTTTATTTGTTTTGAACTTAAATTTTGGCGGGCTTGGATTTATGTTTCACATCTCATCCTGTGTGTAGTTCCCTCACTAAGCCCTAGCTAGGGAGCAGACCCTACCCAGTTCAAAATACTGTATAGACTCTCAATATCACACTTCGTTTAAGTCAATAGAAGTTGCATACAAGTGTTATTACGAGGTCTGTAAAAATAATATATATTCATGTTCAAACCATATGGATTTGAGCATGAAGAGTGGATTGGATACATGTATTAGAGGATAGTTCCACTTTGTAATTTTCACTTCATTATTCCAATTCTATAGTACGTGCAGGATTGTACCGGCGTCATTTCGTCAAAATTGCTTCCACTGACTCCAGGCTTGAACCAGCACTGAAGGTGATCCTTGACTAACAGACTTACCTGGAATCAGTAGCATTGCAAAATCCTCCTATGCCAGATTGAGGTTGATTATGATTTTTCAACCCTCAATAATTTTTCAAGAAACCATATTTTGTTTTTTCTAGGACTACAAAATAGTTTCTTGAATAAACAGTAGGGTAAAAACCATGCTTGACATCAGAATTAAGTTGTGCACACTCTTGGATCCACAAAATTATGCAATTCTGCCCCCCGTTTGCTTGAGAAGTTGAAGACTTTAAGTCTAGACTGGTGTTGGAATTGATTTCTTCTCGTTGGAAATCGGCAAAGCAGTATTCTTTCAATTAGTTATCCATCTATCACCTCATCACTTTGTTTCCATTATTGGGTGTGCACATGTTAACCCCTAAAGTACCAGCCTTGTGTTTTTAGCAACATAACTTTCTTGGGCAGGTACATATGAGCGGAGTTTTGACTTATTTAGGCTGAAATTTTTTTACAAGGCGTGAACGAGGAATATCTTCCATGCATTCTAAATTTCATTTCATTTGAGACTTTGAGTATACAAGTGAAAAGTTATGATGCAAAATGTTGTTGGTTTCTCAACTCAGGCTGCTCAGGCAAACCAGAAAAAAACACTATTTTCAGAAATAAAAATTTGAAATTAGTTTTAGGGATTTATCTACATAGGGAAAGCTTTGAATCAATTGATTTTGATCAATGAGATGAAAGTTATGAGGAATCTTAGTGTATGGGTAGTTATGGAATTTCTACTATAAAATAAACTTTGGAGTCTTTTATTTAACTCAATTTTTAATATTTTTTGAAAAAAATAAAATCATAGGATGTAGATTGTTTATTACAACATTACAACCATTCGGATTGGCATTTTTCAATTTCATAATTAAATTCTTGACAATTTAGTATTTTGAACCATTTTCTACTTCTTTCTACTTACTATTTTTTTCCTATATGTTGTACAATTCCAAATGATTCAAAAAATTTCAAGAATATAGCCAACTTGATTTGAAGAATGAATCCAAAGATGCACCACCAGGGTCATTGCAAGAAACACCGTGTGTTTTCTATAGCATTTTGGCAAAATTTAGATTTCAGACCTGGAGTACTATAAGTACTACAAGTACTAAGTAGCGGAACCATCATAGTTGTAGATTGGAAAAATCAACGGCTAAAAGTATCGGTGCAAGTATTGTGGACTACTTGCGAGTACTAAAACCATATTGTGAGAAAGAAAGACAAATTGTCACAAAAAATAGATCTAATGAGGTATAAATTAATAATAAATAGAAAATCATGAACAAAAAAAACTAAGAATTGGCCATTTGTGAGGACTTGATGGTGATCAATTTCACCAAAAAAATGAAGTTGAAACCATCTTCAATGTTCATAAATGCTTATGCAAGGGAGATCTATTTGCATGGGCCTAGGGACATAAAATAATGTATTTTTAGATGTCCCTTAGAAGGCATATACCTACCTAGTGTGGGAATAAAACACCAAAAATTTCAACTCTAGATCATTCAATTTGGGTACTCCAAACGTAGTGAAAACCCCTAAATCTCAAAGTGTGACAAATTAACAAAATTTAAATTTAAATATAAAATGATTTTAAAAATTTTCTAAAAAATAAAGGATCTTATTACCATCAAGTTAGACATCTCCTATAGAATTTCTTTGTTCATTGGACTTGTGCTTCAAAAGTTAGATCTGGTGATAACAACATCACTCCAATTGTAGTGGAGAATAGGATTGGTGTTTCTTGCATTTTTTCATACAAATGTAACCTTCTGAAGTGTTGTTGCCCACTTTTTTGCAAGACAAAAAAACTGATTTTTGTCACTTCAAATGTTAATAAATAAAAACTGCACAGTGGAAATTTCTGAAATTTTTTTCACATCTTTTCAAAAAAACGTACTAAAAGATCCTACGGTTACATGTGTTCAAAAGTGTTTTTTTTCTTAAACTTGGTACTTGTACTAGAAATGGTAGTTTTGGAGCGTTTTTGGTGAAAACATAGTCAAGGAACTTTAGGGGTTAAATTCAATTTTTCACAAAAATATAATAAATGACACATTGCTAGTATATATGTCATTTTTAGGTTTAGGGTGTGTTGTGGGAAGTCTTGTTTGTATCCCTGGTGGTGTTATTGATTGGGACTGTTTCTTGGGGGCCCAATTGCTTTCAATAATTTCAATAATTTCTTTTTTTTAATTATAAAAACAATGTCTAGAAGCTTTAATATCCTTTTTTGAAAATTTTGTGAGCAAGAGTTCTTTGAGCAATTTGTGGCCTATGGCCTATAATTAATTGTATAAGAGGATCTATTCGAAAGCTAAATTTTTTCATGAAATGGAAGTTAGTTTTTAGGTGGGTCTTCAATTGGTCCAAAATCCCATTGAGAATAGGGAACATTTTTAGTATTTTGTCTATCATTAAAACAATCAAGATTTTAGAGACATGGTGTAGGAAATGAGCTTTAGTTTCATTTATTCAAACAATATTATGGAAGTTGATCACCTAGGTCAAAGGAAGGTAGGAGGGAGAATTATGAGTGGGAAAGTAAACTTTCTTTTCAAAATAAGCCTAGAAGGATTTTTAACTGTAGTTGCTTGTATATTTAGGGTTCAAAGAAAATTTTAACATCCTAGGAGTCAACATAGTGTATGGTAATTCTACATGGAATTGCTATGATAATTATGATTAAAAAAACAAATTTGAATGGTAGAAACTTTTTTTCACAAAATCAAATAAGGAATTTTGGATGCTTTCTAATTGAATTTACAAAAAAATATTTACACTTCTACATGCATATCAATAATGTTTCATAATTTAAGAATATTTATTGAGTCATTGTAATTTTTCTTTTGCACCAAATTTCTATCAAAGCAACAAAGCCTTGAAAAACTACTTATTAAAAGAAAACAAAATCAGCAAAGAACCTATTAAAATGTGTGGATTGGTGTGTCCTATGCCATTGATGTTATCAATAGAAGTACTAGTACTAGTATTTGTCTTCATATCCAAGTCTTGTATAAGTCATTGTAGTTGTAAGTATTCTAAGGTCTTTTTTATTTTTTTTATTTTTCTAAATTTTCTAATTTTTTGGTAGACAATAATGCTTTGAAATTCCATAACTTTATGATTGTAGGTCCAAATGCTACAAAATAAACTACGTGCATTCTTCTTCAGTGATAGCTTTCATTGCAACATTACCATTAATGTGGGTGAGGGGCATGGTTTGAGAGATCTCATTGTATAAAACATAAATAATAAAAATAAAAATCCATATAGAACCTATTTTAATGTATAGATATTTAGGCTACTTGATATGTTTTGTATTCTTTGTTTGTTTAATATAGTGAGATCTCCCCAAATGTGAGTTCCTCAACCACGTTATAAATGTTGTTGGAAAAGCTAAATGAAGAGGGATCCATGGAATTTGTTTTGCAATGTTTGGACCTTCAATGGAAAAGTTATGAAATTTTAAAGTACTCATGGCTACCAAAAAATTAGAGAACTGAAAAACAAACAAACATATGAGAGACTTAGAGATACCTTCTCCTCTTACTACTATTGTGACAAGTACTTTTACTAATATTTCTATTAGTTTTAGCAACAACACATGGCATACTAGTAGATATGAATTCATAAGAGTTTAACTTGACTTTGCCAAATCTTTCCACTTTTGACTAACTTTTCAACTAATTCTACAACCGTCTAGACTTGTACCGAGTCCATCTAAGGTAACTCAGCCTATAACAGTCCAAATGGAAGCCACATGCAAAATTATAGTATTGGTGTAGATTCTAGTTTTGAAATGTACACCTCTAGAACATTTTTGCCTGTGATGGGCTAGCTCCCATTTGGACTATCATAGGTTAAGTTACCTTATAGAAGATTTGTAATTTTTCATCACAAAGTAACTTAAGGTATGAGTGGAGAGCACACACTACAACAAATTTGAATCACTCACTTTGACTTTTGGGGACCCAATTCAAGTGATGGAAGTACTGCCTACAAGATTTTAAATATTTAATGAATATTTACACATAGGGAGCCCCTGGTTTTTTCTGGGGGGGGAGAAAACTAGGGCGATTTTCCCTCCTCATTTTACGCTGAGATGGGAATAGTCTCACAACGGGAAAACTGACAAATTTCTTACAAATTCTTCTTGCGTGATAGCCTATGAGGGGAAAATGAAGAATACAACAATATTTCAATATTTTTTGGTATTTTAAATAATATTTATTCAAATTTATTATCATTTTATTATCACTTAATTAATTATTACCAATTTTATAATATTATTCTATCCAATTTTAGTATTATTTAAATCAACTTTGAAAATACTCCACAATAATTAACTCTCGTTGTCCAATACCACAAAGGGATCAATTCTTTTACTAGCATATAACTAAAAGTTATTGCACTATAAACTAGAAAGTAATTCTTGTAAGATTCAGAGGTGAAAGAGTTTAAGATGTAGTCAAATGTTTGCTTTGTATTGTCAAACAATATGGGACTATTAAATTAGAGGGAAAAATGCAAGTTACCCTGTGAGACAAGAAATTTTTCCTAAACATATTCAAATTTGGGAAAAAAATGTGTTTTCCCTCTTTGAAAGAGTTCAAAGTGGAAAATCTACAAGAAAAGAGCTCTTTTTCCCCTTTTCCATACATGGAAAGTCTCCGAGCTCCCTATGATAGTTTGTTGTAAAATGCTTACATATATGGGATCAGAATGTTATTTTATTACATTGAATTGTTATAGCATAACCTTCATGAATTTATTTATTTTTGTTTTCTTACAAATGAACAATAATTTCATTGTAGACATCTTTCAGATGGCCTAAGTAGGCATTCATTTGCTTCTATCCATGTAAGGTAAAACAACACATTATGGACCAAATGGGGGGTTTGCCCTCTTGTCATCTCTGAAATTTTCTACTTTTTTTTCCAAAGAAAGTCAAGTGATAGAAATGGCGAGAGCATTTGAAACTATATTTTTTCCACAAAGTGTGAATTTTGAAGTGTTTAACACATCATAGCTTGTAGACTACCCTAAAACCAACAAAAACTGATCCATAACACTCATCTTATTACCTATTATAGTCACAATATTTTCTAACACAGAAGACCTGAAAAAGGCATTTCCTGCAATGAACTAACACTAAAAAACTAAAAGTTCCTATTGTAGCCACTAATTACTCCATTCTAGTTAGCTAAGACATTGAATGTGGCCTAAATCTCAAAAACTAATAGAAAACTATAATGGGCTCATTCATAGAATTTCGTAATAGGCAAAAGGTCCGTAATGGGTTGTTTACCTTACTACCCGTCAAATGCTGATTGATAGTTTGGCCACTAGCTCACCATGAAAACATAAAAATGTTAGAATCTTCATCATCAAGTACACCCTTGACATCTAAACTGAAGATTGCAAATGGACCATGCTAGTCTTGATGAATGTCAAAGGAATGAATAAATGGATATAATTTGAAGAATTTATAGTACTTGGGTGGAAGGAGGACATCAAAATCTACAATGACATGTTCATAGAGTGATTGCAAGAAACACTTGTCCTATTTTGTGTCACACGGTGTGTACTGATTAGTTTTTGCCTATAACTTTTGTGTTTTGGGTCCAAATGACTCAAGATTCATAGGGAAGGTACTCATGACTATCATACACCTTACCTAATTTTTTTATAATTTCCAAAAATAATTTACTATCCAAAAATAGACCCCAATTCAATGTTACTATTGCCAATTTGGAGGGTTTTAGTACTCCCTCCGTCCCAAAATGATCTTCCTAATGCACTTTATGACTTGAGAATTGGTCAACTTCAACTTTTGATTGTTACTTGGGACTAACCAAACAACTCTGAGCAATAGTTTCCCTTCCATCTGTGCAATCATCAATCAAAATACAAATTAAATGACTAAAGATGTCAATCAACACTCTTTGTCTTTACTTTTTGCATCTCTTTGAGTGTTTCTTGATTGAAAGAGATGAACCTTTGGGAGATGGTATAGAGGTCCACACATGGGCTTGGGCTTATACTAAGTGCCTACAAAACAATGACCTCACACTCTACAATTATGTGCCCAGTGCTGTTCCTTGAAAATGCTCCCAAAATTCCACTTTTCAAAATTCCAAAACTACACTCTGACAAGGGTTCCGAAACTCAAAATTTTTAGGACACTAGGAGTGTACCAAACCCTACTTGCCATGTGAAACAATTTTGAAAAAATATTATTTTTTGCCTTAATTAGGAATACTTTGTCCAACAAGAAGATTATTTTGGGACAGAGGGAGTACTATTTAGAACCCCCCAAAACAAATTTTGAGCTGAAATTTGGATGAGATGGTCTTCTAGTAGACTTGTAGCTATTCAGGGAAGGAATTTTAAAAATAGTTAATTTTTTGTGGTGTGGAAGTCTACACTCTACAAAGTGAGCTTCTTTCTGCTTGCATTTTGTAACATGTAAAATATTATATTGATGGGTTTTTTGGAGAATGACCATCTCATAAGAGTTGTTGCAAATGTTCAATTTTTATTTTGTGTATTTACTTACTTTTACTATTTTTCCTTAATTAAAACATCAAGGTATGTATTTTCTTGAGATTTAGCACTTTTTTAGTTCTCCTACGTAGAGAATTTTTCTAAGAAATTCCTTCCATGGCTACCTTCATCTTAAAGGTATATACATTAATCATATTTTCTTAATTTAAAAAAAAAAAATTCTAATTTTAAAGTACTCCCCAAAAAATCAACAAAATGCAACAAAATCAACACATGTTTCTTGCAATCACCCCATAGTACATTAAGGCTACTCTCCAAGTGTGCTCAACACTCTCCAAGTTTGGTCAACATCTTTGTACGCCTCACAAACAGAAAAATTCTAATTCACCTAACTAAAGAGTCATATTGATCAAATCTAAACTCCGCATCACATTAACATATGCAAAGGGGTTTATGGAATTGATTGAAGATGTCTCCACTAAATATACTAGTAGAAACCATATATCCTTGCACAAGGAAATTTTAAAGAAGCTCGGCCAAGTGGTGAAACCTTAAGGGTCTATCTTCTTCATCGCCTTGTTGCAATATTAACAACTCGTCGGGTAGTCTCACGTAATCTCTCACAATTAGCATCACAATTCACCACAACCTACCATGCTAAGTTCATCAGCTCAAGAACAAACAAGAAACAAAAGGAAGGACAACGCATGTGAGACTAACCCTAGAATGCTTGCAATACAAGGAGATCTTGTGAGATTCCCCTACATAAATAAGGGAGATTTTGACAAACTCCCTTATAATAGGAATGGAGGATGAAATAGGAGATTTTGGTAAATTCCCATATAGGGATGGAGGATGAAATGGATCTCAAATTTTCCCACCAAACTCTTTATAGAGAATTGAAATTTCTTAACCTCTAAATGATGAGGCGGACATTTTTTGTCCGATGAACGTCAAGGAATTCTCCTTTGTAGGTCAAAGTTGCAACTACACATCCTCAAAATTAGGGGTGGAGAGGGGAGATCTTCTATAGTAGTTTGACTCACAATGATTTTTTTTTATTTTTTTAAAGTAGATGATGTCACATGGTTCTAAAATGCTTGATTTCCAAGGTCACCAGCCTGGCATTCAAGGGTTAATCTACAGACAGGAAATGGTGAAGACGTTGAGGGATTAAATATAAAAATTATTGGACTTAGTTGGTGCATGAGCACTAATAGGTGGTCCATTGGCTTGTCCCAATGGTATCTCCCTTCAAATTGTCGATTCAAAGTATGGGAGATGATCTCGGAGACAGAGCTTCGCCAGTAGCGACATTGACTGTCAAGGCTCATGGAAGCCTTCTCCATTAGTATACAATATGATAATATTGTACCATATAGTACAAATTTCTCTAATTATATTGTTTATTAAAATATTATTCATCTCTTCTCAAATCCCCTAGATGACCACATTCCCTTCCAAGTGCATTTGAAAGAGGGAATAGAAAGGCAATATTAAGCAATTTCCCACAAAGGATACTCACATAATCTCCTTGTACAATGACAGGTTTTGTCATGTGAATGGACAAGGAAGTGCTTTTGGAATCATTTAGATTGAACAATTAAAATCCACATTTCGGGAAAATTTGAAAAATCTACGTTTAGAAAAGATTTCTACATCACTAAAAGCTATACTTTAAGATGATTTTGAAATGGATGACCTATACTTGGAAAGACTTTAATAATTAAAATCTACATTTGAGAAAGATTTGAACTCCAAAGTTTATGTAGATTTTGAAATTTTACCCATCATATATGTGCAATTACCTTGTTCTCAATTATCAACTCTAAAATCTACAAAATTTTAGAAAATGTCATTTCAATATCTAGGGTATTCAACTCTTGTAGTCTTGTATTATATGACCTAGATTATAATCATATATATTGCATTTGAATTCAATCTCAAGTAATAAAACTTGTTTTAATGTAGGAAACTCTTGTATTCTTGTAGTCTTTTTAATAAGGAATCTAAAAATGTACTTATTTAGAAAAAATTGAATGTTCTTTGAAGACAAAAATAGCATTCAAAATCTAACTATATGAGTTTTTTAAATACATGTAGCATAGGCCAAACACTACAAGCTCAATGTGGATTCCCAAAAGGACTGTCTTACTAAAACACTTGTCATTTTTAATTCATTTCAAGTGTGCTAAAAATTACACATTTTCAAATTACTTGAATTTGATGAAAAAATCATGAAAATGTTGTCATAATCCATCCAAAGTACTATTAAGACTTAAGAAAAATTGAACAAGTTTGATGTTCCTTTTCAAATCTGGAACTATCCCAATTTTGGAGTTGAAGCAAAAGGATCAATTTGGTATACTAAATTATAGCAAAATCACTCATAAATACAAAGCATAGCTTAGTAAATGTTTGAGTCAAATCTATGTTTAATTTTAAATCCAAATTATATATATTACTATATTTATCTATTTATGAAAACTTGCAAGAATCATATATACATATTTACACACTTTTAAAGGACTATGATTTCATAACATCTTTGTCCTAAAACCATAGATATACATGAACACAAACTTGATAAAGTACATGACTATTTGTTTCAATAAAACCCTTAAATATATAGTACATGAATTCACTACTATATTATAACCACATATTGAAAATGTGAAAGTAGGAAAAATTTCAATTTTTGAATTTTGACATATATAGCACTTCATTCTAGTGTACCAACATTATTTCTACAATACCATGTAATTTTTGTAATTTTCCAATGTTTTTTTCATTTCCAAAAGGACATTTTTCTAAAGTCCAAAGAGTCTGAAAAGTGATACCTATATTGTGCTAGTACCTAGAGCCCTATACTAATCTAATTAGGATAAGCAACACCAATTGAATCGGAGGTCTGGTACTTTAAGTGTAAGAAGAAGGACATCAGTTGAAGCCCTAGCACTCGTCTCCACTGACTTATAAACACTTTACCGACCGATTCACCTGGGTGATAATATGGAAGCTGGGACACACAAAACAGCCTGTCGCGGGTGACAGTCTACAACTCTACGCATTCTATACAAAGTAAATGCGTGAAGCTATTCGAGATCGAAGGGAAATTCGCCACCAAATGCGGGCTTCAGGTCACTAAGCCAAACAGCCTTGGGATCATATTTGGCGAAGAATGGCCGATTCTCAAGTTGCGGGTCTCGACATCGGATGAAGTTTAAAGCGAACGCCTTCTCGCCTGCAATTTCAACAATGCCGTCAATGCAGACTTTTCCAACTGAGGCGGACATGGATGGACCACGCACGGTGCGCGCCAGCCCAGAGACGTTTCGGTACGCAGTTGAGTAGATCTCATATGCTTTTTCCAGCGGCATTGAGAAGTAGTCATGTGGACCCGTGTCACGCTCGACAAACATGTAGTAAGGGATCATTCCCAGCCGCACTTGGTTGCGCCACATTGAACTCCAAATGCTAGGATGGTCATTGATTGTTCGAATCAATGGCGCCTGAGTTCGGATGGTAGCTCCTGTGCTGCGGATTCGTTGCACTGCCTTCTGTACCATTGGGGTCTCCAGCTCGCGTGGGTGGCTGAAGTGAGCCATGAAAGCAAGATTCTTGCCTGATTTTACAATTCTTTCGAAAAGGCGGAGCGTTTCATCAGCATCAGGATCAGTGACAAATTTCTGTGGCCAGTACGCTAAGGACTTGGAGCCAATGCGAATTGATTCCACCGTTTCCAATTGTGAAATGGGCTCAAGGTAGCGACGAAGCAGTGACGCAGCCATGAACATCGGGTCACCACCAGTGAAAATTACGTCGGTGATTTGTGGGCGGGCCTTTACATACTCACGAAATCGTTCGATTTCGTTCGTTGCCATCTTGAGGTCTGGCTCTCCGACGAACTGGGCCCATCGGAAGCAGTAAGTGCAGTACGAATGACATTCTTGTCCCTCTTGTGGAAAGATGCACACTGAGTCATCGTACTTGTGCTGGATGCCTTCAAAAGGATCAGGTCCAATACTGGGAATATTCAGCAGCTGGCCGTCCGGAAAAGGATTGAGCTTCATGCGCACCGAATGTGCTGCTGCTTGGACTTCCAACTTCGAAGCATTTCGTCTGAGTAGGTCGGCAATGTGTGCAACGTCCTTTGCTGGGAGCATGTCTTCTTGCGGAAATACGAGCCGGAATATTGGGTCATGGGGAGCAGTAGACCAGTCGATCAGCTCGTCAATAACGTAGTTGTTGGTTCGAAATGGCAGCACCGCAGCAACCGCGCGTATTGCCAAACGCTCATCAGACGAGAAACCCGCGCGAGAGGTGAGCTTGTCCAAGTCCTTCTCTGTGTACGCACGGAATTTCTCAACTCCAGTCGACAAGTTTGTAGTCGACGCCAACGTCGACGGTGCTTCTACCTTCCTTCCCAAAGTCGCTCTGGCAAATCCTGGCCTCACTGGTCTGACGGAAGTTAAGCTCGTGGACTTCGACAGCCATTTTGCAATGTCCGTTGGTCCAAAACAAGCAAGGGCTGCAGTACCAATACGATCGGACAACATGCACTCCATGCTAGCTAGCTCAAAACTAACCAAGGCAGGCGCAGGCCGGCCTGAGCACTGAACTGGTTGCTGTATAAATTTCACACAGAATTAATGCAGCTATTGCCTATTTGTACTCGAGGATCCTAAGCATATGCTGGAGGTTCTACTGTATATGTATTGCAGTTTCGAATAAACTGAAGCTACAGTAGGTAGCTTGCTTCAGTTGGGTCCACAAAGATGCGACGGAATTTGTTGTCTTGTGTGCGCCCAATCCACGCACATAAAATCCTCCTGGATCGACGTCTCATGTACGAATAGCTTCTCCATCATATCCTGACTCAGAATATAATCCCGAGGCGCCATTTTCTCTCCCTCTGCCAGGTGCACTGCGCTACGTGCAGGTGATCGATAGTAAGCCAGCCCAAGCAGCACCAACTTCAGTAAGTTACGCTATTTCGGATGATAGAGTTACTACCTCGTATAGTGTGTATGGTGTGTATAGTGTGGATGATAGAGTTACTACCTCGTGTAGTGTGGGTCTATTTCAGCTAATCTACGGGGTTGCGAGTTCCCCGAGTTCTTGGACTGTGGGAACTCGACTGTATGCAGTACTTCCATCGCTTGAATTGGGTCCGCAAAAGTCGAAGTGAGTGATTCGAATTTTTTGTAGTGTGTGCTCTCCACTCATACCTTACCTTGTGTTGAAAAGTTACAAATCCTCGATAGATGGACTCGGTACGAGTCTGGACAACCTCATCGAGAATCTTGAGTGACTGATCGACACCGTGACCTATACTACTAGCTTGTAAGTTCCACAAGTGGACAATTCGGTCCAATCGTGCACGTGGGTACGTGGTGCGACTCCATCTTCCAGTGACACAGTCAGACAGTAAATAGCTAATCAAACAGTTCGATAATATTCCTATGCTGCCATATACAGTAGAACCTCTCTAAAGTTATATTGTTTGGAATAAACCTTGGAACCCAATATTTGATTGTCTGATCCCATCCCCAAATCGAGAAAAAATCTGTGCATAAAGCGCCATAAACGGATATTTCGTTAAAAGGGCAGTATTCCACAAACTTGGCACTTTGAGGTTCAGACCGCGCGGTCTGAAATATATATCAACCCTAGATTTCAGACCTTGCGGTGTGAAATCTACACCTATCCTGGAAAAATGGCGTAAGAATACCGCCATTTTAACGAAATATCTGTTCATTCTAATAACCTCTCTAAAGTCATGTAGGCCCGGTCCCAACCTTATAATTTAAAGTTTAGAGAGGTTCTACTGTATAATTATGTATTGCAGTTTCGAATAAATTGAAGCTCCAGTAAGTGGTTTGCTTCAGTTGGGTCCACAAAGATGCGACGGAATTTGTTGTCTTGTGTGCGCCCATTCCATGCACATATCAACGTCTCATGTATGGATACCTTATCCATCACATCCTGACTCAGAATATGATCCCGAGGTGCCACGTTCTCTCCCTCTGCCAGGTGCACTGCGCTACGTGCAGGTGATCGATAGTAAGCCAGCCCAAGCAGCACCAACTTCAACAAGTTACGCTATTTCGGATGATAGAGTTACTACCTCGTATAGTGTGGAGTTCAAATGATATTTGCACACCCAAACCAAATATTGCACGCATGTGTGTGGGTATGGCGAGAGGCTACAGTAGGTGAATGATTCTCATAATCATCTGAAACGCACATGTCCACTTGCAACGTACAATCTGAAAGCGCTTCCATTCATAACGTTTCATATTCCTATCCTATGCTTTAACAGTCAAGGCCGTGCAGTCAAGCTTGATTTTTGAAGTTTGGGCTTAGTAAACTTCTTCCCCTGAGAGCATCCCCACGGCTGGCGCAGAAGAGAGGCGCAGAATAAGGTGGTTTGGCGTGCGCATCCAAGGCGGCCGGCGAGTGTGGCAGTGCTTTGCCCCACTGCTACACGGTGAAAGTAACACCCCAAGAGCGACAGGCGCTGTGACCCAGAAATTCGGTTTACTTCGCGGCAAATTCCAATCAGATTTTCAATACGAATGACTAGTTTCATGATAGACTGTCAGCTGATGGGCAGAGACCCTCATTCACTTAAGAGACATGACAGTTGGCCTCATGGAGGCAATGGGGATCTCAATAAATACACATGGGGTGGTAGGAGGTCCTCCAATCCATGTGGGATATAGTGAAAATATGAACTAATGAGAGCTCCCACTATTTCATGCTCTCACATAACCCACATGGGTTGGAGGACCTCCTTCCACCCCATGTGTATATAAGGAGCTTCATTGATCTTTCAAGTGCAAATCTTATTGAGAGATTAAACTCATCGGGACTCCAAGGATAAGTACAGGAAGCTTTACTTGAGAAGCAGTGCTGGTGACTTAGTGAGTAATTCGTGTGCTTCCAAAAATTAAATTAAATAGGAGTTTAGTTCATCGAAGGTTCGCGTCGGTGTCAAAACCTGGAAATCCGGGTGCAAATTGCAGTCAACCCTTGTACTGTGCCAAGGCCAGGACACTGCATTTCGCCGTGCGCTCCTCAAATTTGGCCGTGGCCGGCCAATTCTGGGCTCTGAGCGTGTCTGCCGTGGGGCAATTTTTTAGGCCGGCCACGGCCAGTCACTGAGTCTGAGCCATGCACTGAGTTGCCGTGGGGATGCTCTGATGCCATTCAACTACGGATGTCCCTTGGAAGTAGCGAAACAAGTAGTCATATGCACAGTTGGTTGATGCTCGCTGATATTCTCGATCGGCACGCTTGGTTGTTGCCGGGTAATTGACGTTTTCGATTCTCCCAATCTGACCACATCACCTTGGATCGATGCATTCGGACCTGGCGCTCTATGAGCAACTGATGCGCATGCTCTGATAGGATCACGCCGGATCATGCAGGATCATGCACCAGCGAGCATTACTCTGCTCCGATCCGTGTTTGTTTGCTTTTGGGAACACTGGCCGGAAGAAGCGTATTATATGAGATTGGAGAGAATCTCTATAGAGGCCAAATCGGGGGCCCAATTAATTCATTGACAGGTCTTGAAAGGAATCGATAAAGTCGACGTCCGGTGGTGCCTGTATGCTAGCAGCTTCCCATCACCTTACTAATTAGCAATAGATCCGAGATGTACTGAACTGGGGCCCTTCCAGCCTATTTGATTGTTGGCTAGCTAGCACACGTGAATTCCCATGGTCCCTAGCTTGAATCACTTCAAGGCTTTTCGCATGTAATGACAGTCAAAGCGCACGGATCACTTGCACCACTTAACCAAACACTTTCAGACCCCTGCAGGCCCACGAGCTGAGGCACAGAATGTTCAAATGGACTTCAATCTAGTTTTATCCCAATTCAAGCCGTCACATTTCTCATTTCAAGAAGATTGATGAATTAATATGATTCGATCTAATTTTGTGCGGATGACCGAGACCCCAGGATCTGAATTGATCAACCAAATTAACTGGAATTCAGATCATTGAACCAAACTATAATTCAGATCAATCAAACTGGAATTGATCAACCAATCTTGGACCATTGTACATTCCTTGAAGTGAGCAATTGAGCATTAGTATAACACACTAAAATAAAAAAATAGAAGGACCTCAATTAACTAAAAGACAGGGTATAATTTTTTTTCCAGTTTTGGAAATGAGGCTAATGTTTTGGCCATTTCATAGACAAAATGATGAAAATAAGAAGAGGAACCCTACAGCTTGAGTAAAAAAGTTCATGTTTATTGAAAACAACTTCATGGTTATAGAGGTGGCTTGCAGAGCTTGCATGAGTGTTGTAAATACTAAACAAAAAGAATTGGATGGAAAATCATCCATTTTGTCTTAGAACCGTTTTGACTTTTGAAGCATACAAGCTATTGACTACAAAAAGGAGTCACTTCTTCACAAGTAGTTCCTTCTTCCCAAGTGTTTATTTCTTTCACTACTTAGATATTGATCTTGTTGAAATTTTCAAAATTTGTGTTGAAATAATGTAGCCTTACTGCTTAGGATGAGGCATCAAGTTTTCACAAATCATCCTCTTCATAATTGCATCACACATACATGAAGCCAACTTCTATTAGTTTTTTATGTAAAAATTTCACACTACCAAGAGTACACAATGGATGAGAAAATGAAGGTTGTTGCTGGACATCCAGCAAAATATGACAAGTTGGGCAGTTAGGGAATAACAACGGGTTTAAATAGTAAGTATAATCCATAATTTATATTTATACTTACACATTAAATTCATGTTGAAGGGGTACATGATTCTCTCTAGTTTAGCCATGGTACATGCATTCGCTAATACATGTATCCCCAAATGGAGCACCTCTAAACAAATGGAGCATTTGCAGTAAATTGTAGAATGCTCTCGAATGAAAGTCATCATATACTGTTACAAGCAAATTGCAAGATCCTCATCTCAATATCTGTCACTATTACTTTCATCAAATTGATAAATATCGGTTGACAATTACAACTTTTTGCAAACAAATACACCCCATCGAAGACTGCCATCCTCAACCTCTTCTACACTATTTTTCAGAGATTCTTGATAGTCTTGCATGTACTTCACTGAGATGCCGGCCTCTTTTAGCTTCTGCCCATTCACCTCGATGCTTCTAGCCATGCGGATGAAATTCTCGGACATGTAACTCGACAAGTCGTGATAGACTAGGACCTAGCAAATCAAGTAATCACAATCAGTTGATCCGGCGGGGTGTCCAACGAGCTTCTTGGATACATATGTAATCCATGTATGGGTGCTTTAGTGATCTTAAACAATTAACTTGCTTCTCTTGATATCAATAATAATCATAGATAGATAGAAACACCAGTCCTTGTGAGGACAGTGTGAATAGTGTATTTTCACAGTAATAATCATTACTAGCTATATACAATTCATATTGATTTGTATTTGAAACATATGTATTAACGTAGAGTTTTCAAACTAATTACTGAATACTTAGGGCCACTTTATATTGTCGTGGAGAAGTGCATTAGTTGATCAAGAAATTTTTGCCCAAGACATGATTATTTGTGGCAATAGGTGGACTTGGAGTTCTTGAGAGGCCAAAATTCTTGTCTGAGGGTTTGAGATGGGACAAGAAACTTGACCTCCGGAGAACTCCTCTTCCGAAAAGTGTTGCCACATTGGTGGCCATGTCATTTTTTCATTCATGCCTGAAATTCTTCACCGACCAAGTCTTAGCAAGAGTGTAAACCCACTGCAACAATTAACCAAATACCCTCCAGTCATGTTGCTCCATTTCCCTACAATTCTTGACTGCTACACTTCTCCAACATAGTGTAAAGCGACCCTTTCAAAGAAGATCATTATGAGGGAGATCATTAATTACAGTGTATGTCACGTGTTAGTATTTATTTTTGTATTTAAATGTATCCACGGACGGCCACTAGACTGAATGAAGTACTCTAAAATAGTAAAGGTCTGAAGCGAATGCATTGATTGCTGACCTCGAATTGTGCTTGCTGTAGTAGAGTGGAGTACATTCCCGGAGATGTCAATTCGGTCGCGTGATTACGCTGCAGGAATGACCGCACTTTCAGTTGTGAGCGATTGTCTGCAACCATAATATCCGAAAACACCAAGATCGCCCCTCGCTTTAGCACCTTATAGGCCTCCTGCAAAATCTGACCCTTCTCTTCGTTGTGAAGGAAAGCATCTTGAGACCAGACCACATCAAAGGTCTCCGCCCAGTCACTTGGGAGTTCCCGCATGTCGCCTTTCAAGACAGCGACCTTTCCATCTAGTCCAAGCCGCGCAACTTGCTTGCGGTTGGTCTCATTCTGCGTCTCGCACAAATTGAGACACACAGCGTGACAACCGCTGCTTGCGACGACTTGGTGCATGGGTCCCCCAAGACCAGCTCCGAGGTCCAGAATTCGTGTATGGGGAGTGAGAGTCACCCCTCCGACTGTCTGAAGAAGACGAACCATCAGATCAACAGTTGCATGTGTGGCGTCCTTGGCGGACTCAGTCGACCCTGGCTGAAACAACCCATAGTGCACATGCAATCCTCCATCGCCGTGCACTGTGCTATCAAAGACGACTGCACTACTTGAGTCGTAGAGCTGAGACAGGTCCTGGATGGACGTCATTCTCCTACCAGCAGCAAGCTAGACAACCACAAGCCGGCGGAGATTACGACCTATAGCAGCTGACCCCTTGTATTTCTCACTTGTGTAGAACCCAAACTAGACTTGCTCGACCATTTCATCGATTTTCACATGCATGAATTCGATTGGGTTGAAACCTCATTAATTGCTTGCTTATGCAGTTCTAATTACTTTTTACTCAAACTTGTGGTCCCCTGTGATTCTGTGAAGTCGTGGTCCCGGGTGGGGCCCTATATAATTATTTCTTAGCTTTCGATCGATAGCACTTCCGTAACTACATCTAGCTAGCTATTGATTCACTCTGTCTGTCACCAATTGGCCCCAAATTGGATAACTACAAGTACTCCGTCCTCTTTGACCGTTCGAATGGCCACCATGTCATATATATATTCGTATGAGCAAGTCGCAGAATAGTAATTACCTCTTAAAATTGAGCAACGCTAGCTCTCAGACTAATCTGGCTGGCCTCAACATATAAGTTCTGTGTCTCGGTTATGGTGATGGGTACGGAGCACCACGTACCATCTCTAGAGTCCCTGACCGATTTGCCTGGAGATACTCACTGGAGGTACCAATCTGATGGTAATACGCTTCCTCCGGCGAGAATCACTGTTCAGCAGAACGTTAATTAGAGCATGGCCAGCGGTTCTCTGAGCGAGTGTTGCCGGGAGACAATTAATGTGGATGGAAAGTGCTACGGGCCCTTCCAACTTGCAAATTGCTTCCTGGCTCCAACGCCAAAAACTGACAACATTTGGCTGCAAATAGACTTCTTCGGGGTGAGATCTCATCTTCAATTGAGCTGGCATCTCGCTCACCCCAAGATGGGAGCTCTCTCTTGAGCTGTCCAGGCCTGCTGGGTGGTTTACCTCGCCTTCTGAGGCGGCTTTACTTTAAATTATATTAATTGGGTCTATTTCAGCTAATCCTCGGGGTTGCGGGTTCCCCGAGTTCTTCGACTGTGGGAACTCGACTGTAAGCAGTACTTCCATCGCTTGAATTGGGTCCACAAAAGTCAAAGTGAGTGATTCGAATTTTTTGTAGTGTGTGCTCTCCACTCATACCTTACCTTGTGATGAAAAGTTACAAATCCTCGATTGATGGACTCGGTACGAGTCTGGACAACCGTATCGAGAATCTTGAGTGACTGATCGACACCATGACCTATACTACTAGCTTGTAAGTTCCACAAGTGGACAATTCGGTCCAATCGTGCACGTGGGTACGTGGTGCGACTCCATCTTCCAGTGACACAGTCAGACAGTAAATAGCTAATCAAACAGTTCGATAATATTCCTATGCTGCCATATACAGTAGAACCTCTCTAAAGTTATATTGTTTGGAATAAACCTTGGAACTCAATATTTGATTGTCTGATCCCATCCCCAAATCGAGAAAAAATCTGTGCATAAAGCGCCATTAACGGATATTTCGTTCAAAGGGCAGTATTCCACAAACTTGGCACTTTGAGGTTCAGACCGCGCGGTCTGAAATATATATCAACCCTAGATTTCAGACCTTGCGGTGTGAAATCTACACCTATCCTGGAAAAATGGCATAAGAATACCGCCATTTTAACGAAATATCTGTTCTTAGTGGCTATTAGGTTGTTCGTGGTTGGTTGGTTTTGAAAGCGTTAGAAGGAAAAAAAAAAGTTTGAAAAAAAATTGAAAATGCCTGTTAATGGTAATTAAATTGTGATGCTATTGTTTCCCTCGCCAAGGCTTTGTCCTCTGGTTCTATGTACCTTTTCCCTCTTTCAATGGAAATTGTCCATGTGTTTCAAGAAAAAAAAAGCCAAACACTCACTCACCAAATCACTTTAAATCACTGTAGTGTTGACAATTTCGTCACATCCTCCTTGTGATTGGTCCATTGCGTTTTCATGCTCACTATTCATGTTCTTGGAGCGTGTGACAGTAGGGCTGTGTAGCGTGTATGTCCAAGGGCTCTTCAAATTTAGATGACGAATCTGAGAGAATTACTTTGTTGGAGAACCAGTGGCCATGCTCTTGATATGGCAAGCATGAATTCAATTCATGTTTTCAGAGCATGATCATGTTGAAGTTGGTGGGACTTCAGCAATATCTTATCAAATTATCAAGAAGGAAGAAAAAAATTTGGAGTTTTCGCTGGGGGTTTCGGTGTTGGTACTCGGATTTGTCCACTTGTACGTAGTTACAGACTTACAGGTGGTGTCTACAGGTGAGCCTCTATTCTCAGGACGGATACCCATCTGCTGAGGTCCTTCTTTTTTCAGATTCCATCGACCGGTACTCTACGGTATAGTATGGCATGGTATGCATAGAATGGTATGGCCCCAGGCTTCGAAACTGCAATATCAGGATGATCACTCATTTCCGACCACTTAAGCAATTCAGCCTATCTGCGGCATGGGGAAGGTTGAGGATTTTTTTTCCCATGTAGAGAAATAGATTTCAGGAGGGTTTCATAATTTTTTACATTTTTCTCCTCAAAAAAAAATTGTGATGAATTTTTTTCGTGAATATTCTGTTTGGGACCCATTCTTGATATGTAGGCAAACCTATTTCCAACCATAGGCTAGTTACAAAACCGATGTAAGTGATCGTCGTGGCTTTCAATGTACATGTTGTGATCATTGTACGTTTTCAATGTTCAACTCTAAGACATTTTCGTTGCTTCTACTGTTCCTGCTCTACATGAGCTGTAACCTACATTGCAGCTGATAGGAAATTCAGCAGCCTAAGCTGCGAGAATGGGAGGCTGGTCGGAAATGGGTGATCTCCTTTATCTGCAGTTCATTGTGAAATGCTTAGAGCATTTCCACCCATACTCCAACAAAGTGACTCAAACAAAATTATCAACTATATTTGAAGAGCCCTTCAATTTCCACTACCCCACCTTGCAGGACCTCACGAACATGAATAGCGCACATGAAAGTGAGAGGGAACCAATGAGAGGAAGGATTCTAGGAGAATAGGGCTCTGTCGAGTCTCTTTCTTGACTCCACAGGCTCTGCAGTCAAGGTGCATTTTGCAAGGGCTCCAAGCATTTATCATGATGTACGTTTTTCAACCGTAGCAGCCGGTTGGAGTATGAGTGGGACTGCTCTTACAGCACGGCCACCGGTTCTCCAACCAAGTGACTCGCTCAGATTCTTCATCTAAATCCCCAGAGCCCTTCCAAGGACATACATTTGTCCCAGCGGTCACACGCTCCAAGAACATGAATAGTGAGCATGAAAACTCAATGGACCAATCACAGGTAGAATGTGACGAAATTGTCAACACTCCAGTGATTTGGTGAGTGAGTTTTTGACACTGGAGGCTCCAGAGCCCGGAAGCAATTTGCAAGGGCCCGGAGCATTTTTCATCCACATTTTCTCCCTGTAGCACTAGCTCAGGGAACCGCTGGCCACGCTCTTATGGGATGAGATGCTATTGCTACATACTACAGTGGATATCGTACAGTATTCCCGTGCAAATCAGAGTGGCGTCATCGATCTCTCAAACCGATCGGACCCTCATTCCGCAGTTCTAGGATCATCGTCAATCTCAGTTTCAAGGTGAGGTCTACTTACTCTTCCGCATTAATTTTGGTGCACAATCGAGAGCATGTGTGCACAGGTTCGGAAATTTCTCGATTGTTGATCAATCTGAGGTCGGTTGAACTGAATAATTATGTAATCAATGGAGATAAATATATGTTGGCATGGAGATTGCATGTGTACATTAGTTGTGAAAATGTAAAGTCTAGGAGGAGCAAGTGCTTGGTACTGTTTCAAGAGTGTTTCAAGAGTGTGTATTTTGGCTTTCTGAGACGTATTCCGAGGTAGCGGAGAGCTCTCTAGATTGTGTTTTCGGCTGTGGGTTGTGGATGAGGTGCCCCTCAGAATGTCGCTAGCACTAGATCAGTACTTACAGGCCCATTGTCGCTAGTGCTAGATCGCAGTTGGGTTCAACGGGAGAATTTGTGGTGACTGCGTCTTCTCTTGCGATATAATGATTTTTGTGTTTTGAATTGTTGCGACTGGAATCTTTGTTGATGCACTTGTAGTGGTGGATGCATGCTTGTAGGCTCGTGGAGTGTGGAACACCTTTAGTGATTTCGCTCTGTTTACAAATCTGTCGCTACGGATCGGAGCTGTGTCATGCCTGTGCTTCGAGAACAATTTACAGCCTTCACTACCAAGTTTTCTTGCTATTTTCTAAGGCCTCTGTATCTGTGTGATTGAGGACTGTGCAGAAAGTCGGCTTTAAAACGTCAGAGTTTCTTCTGTCAAATCATCCTGACGTGTCATCTGGGATATATATATCCATGGCGGGCTTAACCGAGACGTTGCACTTGAGTGCCTTGGAGCAAGTATCGTCAGCGTCGGTTGAGCTTCGCAACCATGTCCGGCCTTCCCTCTGCAGGTGCGTCAATGTCGCATTGGGTGTCCTCGTAGTACGGACCACTTATTAAGGCCTTCAAATTTCTCAAATTTTCCATGATTACCAGTCCAATTGCATTTGTACGTTTGGATGATCCTTAATTTAATTGCTCCGCGGGCAACTTGGTCATCGAGCCTGAAACATCTTATCTCGAAACTTGTCAATAGTCAGAGGATTGAAACATCAAAGGTTGGGTTACTGTCCCTGCATGCAGCAGGTCTACGTGTTCCTCTCCAACACAACACGTATCCATTGGGTTACAGGTGAAACCTTGAATGTTCTTATTAATTTTTGCCTGATTGTACGAGACCGACTGTCTCTTGAAGACCTGGCATTTGCAACAAGTAGCTTTTTCCCGATTAAATAATCCTTGTCAATAATGAAGAATGCTGGTGATGTTCAGTGTTTTGATGCCGATTGATCATAAGGTGATGGTGCGAGCCACAACTAGGACGCAGAGGCCAGAACTGAGCTTGAGAAACAGTGAATTAACATCACCCAACTCTCTCGAGGCAAGTTCAGTTTTTCTTCCTGTGTATATTGTCATAACTATTCGTTGAAATGCCATGCTGCATGCAGAGTGCCATACTTGTGACTCTTACATGACTCTTTGATGGGTCACATCGAAAGTTCCAAAACCTCAGACAGTTCAAATCGTTTAGATTTGAGGTTTTAGTCGGGTGTCTGACTGAAAGTGTACCAAAATTAAGGAAATTTTCCAATTTACGAATTATACGAGGTTGTATAGTTCAATACCTATATATTTGTTCAATTTAAGTGTGTAGTACACGTGAATAATTACTCTCAATTATCTGATCAAGAATTTTTTCTGTCTACAGCAAAATAAAATTGGATGCATGACTTAGATAATGTTATATAGGTCTTTGATGTTGAGGGTCTGTGGGGATGCACGTTGAGTCAAAGTATGTTATAATTCGACGAAGACAGATCGAAGCTAACTAATCGGGCGGGCTCTATGGGCAATTGATGTGCAGGTTGATAGCCTGAAGAGAGCATGTGCTAGGAGGACAGCCGGAGTAACTGCTGGGGCTTTAAGTGTTGACACCACTGATACTACTTCCACGTCAAATCATGTTAAGGAGGTCAGTCTGACTTGGCATGTCACCCTGACTCAAGGATTAGACAAAGTAACATGAACATTGAACCTGCTCTCATGTATTCATATATGAAATGTCTAACCAGACTTTAATTTTCAGATTATTTTCATGTCGTCACAGTTTTGTCAAGATTAGCATTTCTGCTATCTATGCATTAATATTAGCCTTACAGATTGATGCCACTCCTTTGTTTTTCAATTGCCTTAACTGCCGTCTTTGTTTGTTTGCTTTCGTATTTATTTCGCTGAGGATTTCGACAGGACATCATCAGTGCAGAATCCCGTCTTCTAGTCCAATCATATGTGCGGTCACCGGTAGTATTTGTGCGTGGAGAAGGATGCAAGTTGTACGATACGGAGGACAACGAATACCTGGACATGACATCTGGAATTGCTGTGAACGCACTTGGACATGGACATCCAGGTTGGGTCAAAGCAGTGTCGGAACAGGCAGCGAAACTTGCTCATGTCAGCAATCTCTTTCACACAGTGCCACAGGTATGTAAATGTACATATATATTTCCTCATGGAAGCCTTCTTGCTGCAGTTAGTTGGATTTTTCATAACTCACTTCGTAACATGAAATAGCAAGCAAAAGCCAGACCCCTGCTGATTTAGTCAAAATTGGTACATTAATGGGTATCGATGCTACGTAACTCTTGCTATTGCCAAGTCCATGGTTTAATTTGCTTTGATTGCCCGTAAATATTAACAACTAAACGATGGAACAGTTACTATGGAGAAACTTAGTTAGTATATGGTCATCGTTAAAACGGCGGTATTCCGTGTGCCATTTTTTAGACCTTGCACTCTGTAAAAGCGACATCTAGGACTAATGTAGATTTCAGATATCTAGGACACTTATAAATTCCATAAATCTAGAAATAGTATAGATTTCAGACCACACGGTCTAAATTATCTATGGTATTTGTAGATTTCAAACATCTAGGACAGGTTTAGATTTCAGACCATGCTGTCTATACCTTAAAAATGCCAAAGTAGTGAAATGGCCCACCATTTCAATGGAATAGCGCCGTTTTAATGAAATTGACCATGTATCAGTTGATTATATGATGCAAGTATTTACAGACTTGCTGCTGTGAATTTCCCTCTATCATAGAAATCACTTCACGTGACTGTCGTACAAACTATTAATTTGAGTTTTTGGTTCATATCCTGGCAATCCATTTTTATGATCTAATTTTTTCTCGATCAATCCAGGTGAAATTGGCAGAACGTCTGGTAGAATCATCTTTTGCAGATCGAGTTTTCATGGTTAATTCTGGCACAGAAGCTATTGAAGCAGCTATGAAGTTTGCACGGAAATACCACTATGCATTGGCAAAGAAAGACCATCAAAATGCTACTCCAGCAAAAGAGTTTATTTCCTTCTCAAGTGGTTTTCATGGAAGAACGTTAGGTTCACTGTCTCTCACCAGCAACTTGCCAAATTCGGCTCCGTTTGAACCTCTTGTACCAGGTACAATCATTCACTTCTACACAATCCACGCTGGTGGAGTTTAGCCGTACGTACGTCTCAGCTAAAGTATATTTATCCCATGAATGTCAGTTCACTTGTTTGAATTATGAGTAAACTGTTAGTGCTCAAGATGCTCACAAATCTAATTTATTAATAATAGTCCAGAATGATGCAACTGACTAAACTTACAGTGAACATAATAATTTACATTCCTGTGATTCCTGTTAGTGTCCACCTTGTATTGCGTGGAATATATTGTGGTTGCCATCTTTTGCCCAGGGCTATTTAATTAATTTAATGGAGCTGCATGCATGCAGGTGCAAAGATTGTAACATTTGGGGACCTGGAAGCTACAAGGAATGCTGTTTCTGCTGGAAGAACAGCAGCTATATTTGTGGAGCCACTGCAAGGGGAAGGAGGTGTCCACCCTGCCACCGCTTCCTTTCTCCAAGGACTTCGAGATATTTGTGATGAAACGGGGGCGCTTCTTGTTTTTGACGAGGTAACTCATTTTCGAACCTCCAGCGTCAATTGTTTTCAGAAATGTTTTAGATGCCAGAACCCGGCCCACACCAGTTGACAAGTTATCATCATCCTAGCCTGTCTGAATGTAAGTTGAGGGTTCCAAGTGATCCATGAAGATTGCTCTGTAATCCCTTAAAATTAAACAATCCGCAGACTTTCATTGAATGGGTTGTTACGAGAATCTTAGGATAGCTGATTTAATCGTTCCAGGATCATACCTCTGTTACGTGGTCCTCATTTTATCTCAGAAAGGAATAGACCTGTAAGCCACAAGGTCTCCGTATTTGAAAGGTAGAGTACATCTGAAAGGAACATCTGGATTTATCAGGACCAAAATGGACAAGTCAGAAGATATGTACACTGTTTGTTTTTTAGTCCAATAATCTACATTAGAATGGATATATGCTTTTAGTTGTATTGCGCAATTCTGCAATAAAAATTATATTGCAAAATTCTTTCAAGAATTCATGGCATTGAAGCTACAAAGTTTAGGATATGAACTAGATGTAAGTTGCTCAAATAGGTTGAGGGAGTTGCAAGCAGATCTTATGTCATGTCTTCCCCTCCTGCACTCCAGTTCCAAACTGGAGATATCATAATTAATATGTACTTACAATTTCAACGACTTGATCTTCGATCTTTTAGAGCTTCATAAACCTCTGTAACTTATGGTAAGACATTGTAAGTTGGCCGTTTAAATTGTACATAATAGAATTATAAACTAGTTCCACAATCATGTGAAGTATATCTAGTAGCTATTGTTGGAAACAGTTGTTGAATGAATGCTTAAGTTAATAGTCACTCCTGAAGACATGTCAAGTTTCCTCAGGATAGAACTTTGCAAATGACTGTACCGGCAGGTTCAATGTGGGTTGGGGCGCACTGGCACTCTTTGGGCACATGAAGCATACAATGTGAAACCAGACATCATGGCCATTGCAAAACCCTTGGCCGGTGGGTTACCAATTGGAGCAGTTCTGGTCACAGAAAGTGTTGCTTCAAGCATATCAGCTGGGGATCATGGTAGCACATTCGCTGGGGGACCACTTGTCTGTCATGCCGCTCTTGCTGTCTTGGAACATATTCAGGTACTAATTATGGTCACACTTAATACCAACTCTTTGTCAAAATTATGGTTATCTTATTCTGCTTTGATACAGCTAAATTAATACATCTAAAAAAAACACTGACACACTGACACACACACACACACACACACACATTGTGCTCCCAGTTAGTAGCTTGTAATTTTGGTCCGGACATGATCGATCAATGGATGGATGTCGGTGTTCAATGGCATGGGTATATATTATTGATTATATATACCGTGAGTCAATCTGTATGTACATATATATATGTTTCAGTTCTGATTGATCTAGAGAGCATGAATGTATGACTGTATGTATGCTTGCAGGCACCTGGGTTTCTGGACAGTGTGGCTGAGAAGGGAGTGTACCTGAAGTCGCAACTGCAAGAGAGGCTAAGCAAACATCCTCGAGTGAAGGAAGTGCGAGGTGAAGGTCTCCTTGTGGGCATCCAGCTTGATGTGAGTGTGAAGCCGCTACTTTCCTCTACTCTGAAAGCGGGTCTGCTCATCCACACTGCTGGGAAGAGTGGGAAGGGTGATGTAGCTCGACTCATCCCTCCACTCATCATCACCAAACAAGAGATTGACCAGGCTATTGATATTCTCCACAACTGTATGTCTTCTCTCATGTAAGCTCAAGTTAACCTAGCTGGAAAGTAACCTTCGTTGGAGTACCTCCATGCAGGCAGGCAGGCAGGCACGCATTGCTCACTCAGGAACATCAACTAGAATTGTAATAAATGTGCGTAACTAGACGACACAGCTTTCTCAAGTGCATGTTACTGCAAAAAAATTGTTGCCAGATATTACTTTACCAACATTACTAAAGGTATGTTGACACTTGATATTAGGGGTGATGTTTGGAATGTGAATTTAGCCCAAAAGTAGGTCTAAATTTGTTCTTAAGACCATCAGTAACAACATTTTTTAACTCCAAGTGTGAACATCCCTTTAATACCGGTGTAATTTTTGGCAATTTCCAACTTTTTGATGATATTGACAAGGAAACCAATATTTCATTAAAATGGTGTCATTTTTCTGCCATTTTTCCATTCATTTTCTAGGACTGGTATAGATTTCAAACCACTTGGTCTAAAAAACTAGGACAAGTGTACATTTCAAACCACACTATCTGAACCTACAAATGCCAAGTTTGTGAAATATTGCCATTATAATGAAATATCTGTTATAATCATTTTTTTTTAAATTTTTTTGATCAATTATATGCATCATGAACTATGGTTTTTGGACAAAAAAAATGGAATCTAAAAATGCATTATATGGCTATAATATATAAATTGAACACGTTGCCCTATTCTATCAATATTTCAAATGCAAGGGCATTAAGATCTAACAATGGTCCATGTTGCAACCTATACTCTCTCTACATTGGCTAATGCAATCCCATGCTTTCAATTCCAAAAAAGAATTCAAATATTGTGAGAACCAACATCATTTGCATGGTTATCAAATTGTTGATATTTTGAATTCTATAAATGTCAATTTCCTTCAATTTTTGTGTACAACAATTTGAAATGATGAATACCAAAATGCCAAGGCACAAAGAGTTTTTTTGGAGTCCTAAGAAAAAATTGATGAAAGATAAAGTAATTCCAAAAATAATAAACAAAACTGAGTCTTAGACATGAGTAACTTTGAAATTAATTTTCTTCCAAATCAAAACTAATTTTTTCTTTGAACTTCCATGGTAATGTGCAATATGTCACACACTACAAGTTCCGTGTATCCATTTTTGAACTTTGTCCATTGATGCTTCTGTTATGGTTGTTTGAATGAAAATGTTTCAAATTTGTACTTAGTTTTGTTTGTTAGTGTAGCCTCCCTCTTCAGTTGCCTTACATGAAGAATAACTTTGAGACTCTATCCTAAACAAACTACAATATTAATTTATTATCGGCTGGACCTAACATCCCCACTCCAACCTAACCCAACTGTGTTGTACAATGTGAATGCAATTCTAGATAGGATTTGGAAATTGGGATTTAGAAACCAAAGTCAATGCTATAGTCTCTATCCAGAAGACATCATTCTATTTTTGCCTCCATCTCCACCATATAATTTATCCAAATCCATTTACTTTTTTGACAATTTCAATGCATTAATCACTACAAGAGAAAGGGGTGTTTAAAGTGAGTTTTTAAGTATAGTCCAAAACAAAAGATTATAAGTAATAACCTTTACGGAGATTTTTAGTAAAAATTTACTAAAAATACATGTGTTTCTAATAAAATTTTACTAAAAATCTCCTCAAAAGACATTACTTATAATCTTATGTCTAAGACTATACTTAAAAACTCACTTTGAACACCCCTTTCTCTTGTAGTGAATTCCAACTTAGATAATATATTAATCCTTGATTGGTGGATACTCAAGTGCTAATAGATACATGAAATGGTGGTTATAGGATTAGGATAGGACATTCATGACTTTAGTTTATTGACAATTTTGTAATTTCAGGGGAAATTATTTAAGAAATTCATAAAAATTACAAATTTAATAGGAAATAGGAAACATGAACATGTGCACACCGCTAAAAAATATGCACTCCTCTTGGAGTTGGTCTCAATATACTCAGATTACAAATCAAGGTGGTAATAGGCTTGTCAACCTTGTGTCTACTTCAACCAAACCCTAGCCATGATGTGCAGTGTTTGTGAAGTGTGAATGCTGTTGTGGATAGGATTTGGAAAATTGGATTCATTAACCCCAAAGTGTCACGGAGGACAAAAAGTGTCCTCACACAATTTTAAGTCTACTATAACTTCTCCATCCAAGGTTCAAATCCAATGAAACTTATTGGGAAAGTTGCACTTATTTTTCTAGTTTATGTGGTTAAATTTTCAGATCAATCAAAGATGTATTGCTTCTTTAGTAGCCAATCAAAGAGCACAGCTTTGCAAAAGTTCACAAAATTGCATTTTAGGGCTACAACTTCAGGGACTTGTATCTTCTTCATTAATGATTTGTTTTCAATGAAATTTGTTGGGTTTTGTTTTTCTTGAAGTCTAGTTATTGTGGTAAAATTTTCATGTCAATCCAAGTTGTTTTGAATGTTTGGGAGCAATTCGAAGTCCTAAACCCTATCATTTTTGGAGTACAGTGAACTTTGGTGGCTTATATCGTCTTCGTACAAAGTCCTTTTTCAATAAAACTTATTGGGAAAGTTGTGCCTACAAGTCTGGTTTGTGTGGCTAAAATTTCATGTCAATCCAAGAAGTATTGAGTGAATGAGAAGCATTCTAGTAGAGAGAGGTTCAGCCGTAGATGTGTTTTTTGCAGTTTTTCGGACTATTTTTTGACATTTCAAAGCCGTTTTCTAGACACCATGACTCAATTTCATGAATTTTTTTTTCCACCGATGTGTTTGTATACTAGTTTTGAATCACTTTGTAGTGTAAATTTTTTTCATTTCAGTAGGTTTAGAAATCAAATTTCACCTCCAAATGTGTTTTGGGAAAAATTTCAGCATTCATTTTCAACACTTAATCATTATGATCTCGCAATCTATGCAGCCAATTGACTTCAAGTTTTGTGCATGTCATCTAAAACATGTTTACTACAAGATTGTATGGTTGAGATTTGTATAACTTGAAGAAATTTAGGTCTATATAGCTTCAAAAGCAATGATGTTTTTGGACCCCGGATATCTCATGTCACTTTGGGGTTAAGCTCGGAGAGTCTGTGCCGTAAGTTAGTCTCTGGACAGAGACAACAAATGCCGTTCCAAGTGCAAAACACGGATACTGCGAAGACTGGAGCCTTGATTGCGAAGCGCAGGATAAATGCAGAAAAAAGTCTGTGTTGACAGAGACAAAACGAAGGAGCTACAACTATAATTACAAAGTATACTGCGAAGACTGCGAACCCTGATTGCAAAGCACAGGACAAATGCAGGAAAAAAGAAGCCTTTTACTTACAGAAACGAAACAATGCCGTTCCAAATGAAGCTATGATACACCAATGCCGCTTCCCCTTCTCACATAGACGGCGAGCCGAAGCACAAATCACTCGGCAGGGGACCCGGAATGAAGCCGAAATCCAGATACTGCAACCCGAACACTACCAGAATAGCGAGAAGACTAAGGTAAGACAGCCCTTCCACTGCGCCCAGCAACCCCGACGGTCCCGACGGAAGCCCGGAGCCCGTCTTCACTTTCGTGTAAGTCGACCAGGCGATGGTGGCCGCCACGACCAGGTAGCTCACGCCCTCCACGGCCCCGATGACGCCTCCTGGACCTGGGGGTAACCCACATCCGGTGGTTTTCAGCGTGTAGAGAGACCAGGCGACCACGGGGTTGGCGATGAAGCCTGCAGCTATGGTGGCCACGCCTGCTGTGCCGATCTCGGAGGTTTCCGAGGTTTGTTGAGACACCACGCGAAGGGAGGAAACGCGGGAGGAAACTCTAGGCTGACACTTTCGGGGTGAAACCCTAGCGAGAGAGAGCGGGGGGAAGAAATGGGAGTGGCGGATAGGAGAGGTTGGGGAGGAGATGGCCATGGTCGACATTGTTGTTGCGACCTGGAGGCACGCCATCGCTCAAAACACGGGAATGTGAAGAAAATTCAAATCTCAAATGGGTGAAGAAAACCCAAAGCTCGAAACTCAATGAGCAGTTTGATAGCTACAAGGTGGCAGTGCAAAATGTGAAGAACTTCAAAGCTCCAAACTGTGAGGAAGCTTGCCAGCGAGAATCTGGCAGTGCAAAACTGCACCGTGAGAAAATGCGGAACACTTAAAGCGAACAACTTCAAAACCTAATAAGATCAGATGAGTTCATGCGTGAAATTTTAAGCCGATTCTCTCCCCAAAGATTTTGAGTTAAGACAATTGGCAGAGCTTCAAAATGCGAGAACTGCGAGTGCAAAAGTGGGGAGTGACGGATGAAATCCGAACCAAAACAGAGTGCGAGGAGGTCATCTGTTTGGAAATTCGAAGTCGATTGTGCTTGCAAATGAATCGAAAAGTGGATTCTGCAAAGATTTTTTCGGATTCTCTTCTCCACTCGTTTCGAATTGACGGATTGGATTGTGGGACTGAGGTTGAATGTGGTTGCGGGGAGTTCGTCAGTCGTGACCAAGAGATTGGGTGGAGACGGGAAAAGTGGAGAAGGCGGGGCAGGTTGGGACTCGGGACTCCATTAGCGTACATTAGCGTACGTGAAGGTCTGAAATTGAATTTCCACGTCAGATTCTCAGGGGTCCTCGTCACCTCACACCATTCACAAGATGACATGTAGTGCCTGCGCATCAAGACCTCTACAATGTCGCTGGAACTTGCCCTCTGAACTTGTGCAAACTACTGATGCTACATCAATGTAAACTGGTAAGAAATGCAAAAAACTATAATTCCTATTTTCTACACTTATTTGGCCTCCATTCTCTCCAGAATATCAATGTCATCCGTGCAATGCTAATCATGCTAATCATGCTAAAGTAGAGGCACTAGTTGCCAACCATGCCCAATTCCCAATTTGTAGGGTGCGTTATTTCCAACCTTAGGCTAGAACTCAAGTTTGGAATGTGCTTTTTTTGTCCTTTTTAAGGTTGGGACTAATGAAGTTAAGACACACGTCCCAAAATAGTGAGTAAGAAAGTAGGAAGTAGTTAGCGAAAAAATAGATTTTGAATGCTCAAAATTGGAAGACTCTAGAAATTGACAATGGGTCTAAAGCACTTTTTGACTCCCAAAATTCACAATAATTTCAATTTGGGGAAAAAAATTCTTAAAATTTTACTATCCCCATATTTCATGTCTTCCAACATGGAAAAAATTTCCACAACCTCATACTACAAACAATCTATTCCCAAATTGCTTAAATGATTGGCTATTGGTGCCTCTACCTTAGTATGATACATGCAAGGAAACAACAAAGTGGCAATGTACGTTCTACATTCATTGTTGTATGTCACACTTTGGAGTCCACAATTTATTTCCCAATTCCATTTTCTCCAAAACAACATTGGTCAATCTTCCGACCTTCCAAACTATTGTTGACTTTGATTATGGCCACCCTGATCCAAATTGAAATCACCTAGCATGCACAAAGCCCTTAACCCCCCAAAGCATAAGGGTTTGGACAAAATACAAATGTGTTATAAAATGTAATATCATCAGCAAAGATATTGTGAAGCATGAAAAGTAGAAAGTATCCGTATGGTTAAAATTATAAAAATGTTTTTAGATTGTCTTCAAATGAATTAGATATAACTTCAAAAATTCACCAAAAATAAAATTTCTCTTTTTAGCATTTAAATTTTTTTTATTGGTCAAAATTTAAGTTTCTATTGATTTGTGAAAAAATGCATAAGATCTAGTAATGAGAACACCAACACTTTCCCCAAATACTAAGTTTTTCAACACTAGGCAAATCTTAAACACTTTGTGCTAACTATGTTATAATTTTTGTTTGACCATAGCGATCTTAGTTTTGAATATAAATATTGAAAGACAACCCAATCTTTAAAAAATTAAAAATTAAAAAAAGTTGAAAAAAGTTTTCTTTCAGTCCAAAAATGCTACCCAAAGTCAAGCAACAACCAAAAAAAGGTTGCATGAATGCTTAGAGTTAAGCAATTCATTAATATCCTTGTCAAACGCTCTATTTCTGCATGAATTAGTACTTCCACAAACTAGTAAAGCATTGTGACATTTTTGTAGGACACCTAGCTTCAAATCTTCTTTCAATGTTGACATATATGACTGATTTCAGAAATTTGGAGGCCCTACTAAGGTATTTAATTTCCCTTCCTAGATGCCTCCCACTTGCTTGATCTTCACTAACACCACCATTCACTAGAGGAAACTTGTGGTTTAGGTGACATCCAATGGAACACCCATTTTTTTATGTCAATAGTAACATCCAATATAATTAATATCTTGATGTTATATTGAATGTTTTTGTTGACATAAAAACATGGGTTGTTGCATTGGATGTCACCTAAATTTTGTTTAAAATTTTTTTGGCTCATCACCTAAAATGCAAGTTTCTTATAGCAATTCTTGCTTTAATTCATGTATGCCTTTCTTGGTCTCTGATTCCTTTTTGCCCACTATAGAGTCCATCCACTGCACCTATGTTGATAGTTTGCATCCAACATTTGCAATTGCACTACTATGTATTCTTACTGCGTAGGTGTACAATTATTCTTCATTTCATCATGCGTGCTCATTGCTACCTTAGCAATTATAAGCTTGAGGTTCCTTAATATATCAATTGCATTGTCATACGATACCAAAAAACAATGCATAAGGAATATTTTTGCAATTGAATCATGCAAGACATTGTACTTAGAGTAGGGCAAATGCAAGCCTCACAAATCCTAAAAGTTACAACACCAATTCCAAAAGCTCAATCAAGAAGTAGGGCAAATCGTAGACACCAAAAGACCTCACTTTTATTTTTGCTAGAAAAAAGTGACAATTTTATTTTTTCCATAACTAGCCATATCATCTTTGTTAGTAAGGACTAGTTTCCATTGAATGACAAGACCTCGAGCACCTAGAGGGGGCCGGATAGTGTATTAGAGCATAGAATTGGCTAGGGAGCTTTTCATTAGCCACTAGACATCAACCATCATGTTTGGTAAGCACTAGTGATTCCAAAATTAGTTTATAAGTTTTAATGCAATATGCTACCTTCAAGAGCAGCATGCATTAACTTTGTCTACCTTGAGACAAAGTAGCATTAAAAAAAATAAAAATACAAGGATTTAATTTGCAAGTTGTAAAGAATTATTGGGAGTGCTATAACACAAAAGGTACTAAGTAGATGCTAATTCCAATGTGGAGAAATATACAAATTGACTATCAAAATGTATTGATTGTTGCAGTCTTGGCTAAAATCTAACTTTGTAAAGGATTTTTTCCAATGTACATTTAGCTACTGAAAATTTTCAATAGCAATGGAGAGAAAAGAAGAGTGGAAGTATTTAATTTTTCTTGGCATTACATAGTCCCAATGGTATTAAATACCCTAGTCAACCTTAATTTCGTCTCAATTGCATTGTAATTTGACTGACTTTAGGTATGTTCAGACCAACACTTAAGGGTCGTGCTTATCAGTGGTCTTGAAAGAAGGACAATGCTGCAGTTCACACCAACGGTCTTAAGGAAATACTGATCCTAGCTGGACGACTAGCTGGCAGAGGATAGAAGCGTTGTTATGTCCGAGGTAGTAGGAAACTGTAGCAAACATTATTGAATTAGCGGTAGCTTGTAAGTACGACCACAATCAAGGGAAGATGAAGATTTGAGGAAGTTGGGAGTGTTGTTACGTACTAGGGCCCAAGGTGTACCATTAACAAAGAGCGTAAGTTTTACGGAGCTAGTTTTACGGCGATTCATTAACATAGCGTCCGCACAAGAGTTGAAGAGGTAGGCAAAACTTAGAACTACGAATTAAATGAGGGCGGCTAAACACGACGAAATTTCAGTTATAAATTTAGGCGCACATCTACACTTTCTATGTTGATCTGCAAACAATGTTCACCGATCTTCTACAGAGTTTTTCTTCTATTACAGTACATGCACAAGGTGGGCCTCGTCCTCCAATGTTCATGAGACTTCAGTGGAACTGCATGTCATAATCGTTATGCATTCAATTGGCATGCATGGTTCATGAATTCACTTAATACTTACTAGAACATGTTGTTGCTCTGTTTGCAGGGCAATGGAAAATCAGTTGGATGCCTCCACTTATGGTTCGAACGGCGCGGGTGCTGTCAGAGGAAGAAGAGGTCTGATCTCAACTGACGTAACTTCTCCTGGAAATTGTCGTAGGCACAGTCGTATACAAAGAAGGAACACTCTGTAGTACTAGAATTACTGGTTGTTCAACATAGGCCGCATCGTCCTGTTCTACTTCAATGTGCCTCACCATTGAATTACCCGATCCACTTGCCTTCGTCAATGTTGTCTACAGGTACCATTGGCCACAACCGCAAACGACCAGTTACACATGCCAGTGCTGTGAACAGTAACGGTGAGTACAATTCCCCAGAAGCGCTCCCATATCTGCATGCACCCATGCACATGTTTAGATCATGAGGCTGACCCCAAGATGACTTTCTCTTTCCATAAAATCATAGTATTTGCATTGTCGCATCCCTATTCACTTGTAAGCTTGCTTGCCACCTTCACTTGCTCTTCAGGTACGCTTCAGAATGACATGCCACAACCAGCAATTGCAGCTGTAGAAATGCAAACACTAGGTAACTTCCTGTCTACGATTCTCGTTTCCACCTTCCCTACTTTAGAGTGCCAATTTCGAGGATGGAAGTCAGTTCTCCCTGGAGTTCTGAATTCACTGTTTCATTGCAATTGGTTGTGAAGGTATTGCCATCGATAGAAGACTTGCAGCAGTTGGTCGTCCACGATCACTGGTGTAGACTGTAGCCTCTGCATTAGCTAAAGGAGGCCCAAGCAGCCCGGCAAAGCATGCTCGGAAAGACCGGGGTCTGAATTGGCTGCCAGAAGAAGTAACTATTCTTGTGAATGCCAAGCGCGACCTATACTTGGAGGAGTCGGATGCGGTGGACGGGCGCGATGTCATGCATTCTGAAACGTCCAAGTGGAATCACATAAGTCAAGAACTCATGAACGTTGGTTGCTCACCATGCTATCATGATGGACCTTCTTGTAAGACGAAATGGAACCAAATAATTCCCAACTACAAATGCATTGCTGATTTCTTTTGTAGAAGTGGCACCAACGCCATAGACTACTGGAATATGACAGCCACAATGCACCGAAGTGAAGGTCTTCCATGGTCATTTCCTCATGATATTTTCTATAATATTCATGAGTGGTTTCGCAAGCGACCTACCATGCAGCCGCCTCACATGAGAGATCTTCAGTCCATAGACGACAATAATTACTCCGTCCCTACTCCTGAAGGGGACGACGATGCAAACACGGAGACAGAGAATGAAGACCTCATGGACTTCACAGACGCTACGGAGGGGACAGACGACACCACAATGCGGAGCACATCCCCTACATCTCCACTGAGCAATGCTACCAGGACTCCATCAACTAGTATGCCCAGTCCCACAACTGGGGTGCCCAATCCCACAGTTGGTACAAGTGTGCATCCGCGGGGTGCAATACCTATTGGAGTGATGCCTCTGACGTTGAGTTCGAGCGACACCTCCGATTACAGTGCACAGCGACGGATTGGGAACACAGGCCAATGGCGCAAACACTTGTCTGGACATAGTCTCATCGCAGCTGCTACGAGAGCCACTGGAGACGTCATGGCCGGCCAAATGCGTGACATGGCTAAGGCGAGCAGGGAATTAGAGCGTTCAAAAATAGACGTGCAATTAAAAGTTTTCAAGGAACAAATGGAGTACCAGCGGGAGCAAGACCGCCACCTCCTCGACAATGCACATGTGGCCAATGAAAATGCAAAACTTGCTATTCACAAGCAAGGGGAGGTCGTCCTTTGCTTCTCAACATTGTCCTCTCTACTAAGTGCTGGTATGCAACTGTCTAGAGGAAGAGCACCCGCCCATGTATCACAAGCGACGACTGCGCAGCCACCGATGCATGCGGTAGAAGCGGCAACCGCTCATATCCCACTATCTACTGTAACAAACACTACTCCTGTACATACTAGCCCTCCTGCAAAGTTGGCATAGTCCAAAATAGTTTTCCGACATACCTACAGCAGAAAGGCAAGACAATCATTGATATCGGCAAGTACCCCTTGTACAAAACTTTTTGCGTAATATTAATAAATTGCACATTCTGTGCAACTCGCATGCTTGCCTTTCAAATTTGTGTCTCTGCCAGAACCTATGATTAGAAAATGCCAGATTCATATGGAATACTGTAACAAAGCAAACAAAGGTCACACTAGCTATGCATTGAAACACAAAAGCATTGGCTTCCTACATTGTGCTTACTGGTGGAAACGGCACTTTCGATGCTACTAACCAACGCAATCTTCCTTTGATATGTGAAAATAGCATGTAAAAAGCACCGACGAGAAGAGAGGTTGAACTCACTCTCCAACTAACGACCACGGTGCTGCAGACGAAGGAAGACTCCAAGCTCCCTTCTCACATCCACCCCTCGAGCACGGCTAACTTCATCCCCTAAAGTATCGGCTCCATCCACTGGTATGACTTCCTCCGCGACGTTGTTGTTCTGCAGACCTTCCAATCGTAGCACTTCGAGCAACCTCTCGACATCCTCATGTGTTTAGTCGAGTAGCATGTTATGCAATATGGCACACATCACGATGACATTGGGCAGAAAGGAGACATTCAAATCTGATTTCACCAACAACTCCCAAAAGGATTGCTTTAGTAAACCAAAGGCATTTTCTACCACTCCGCAAGCCCTTCTTAGCATCTTATTGAAAGAGTGTCCGTGATGGGGAGGTTTATCATTCCTCGGTGAAGCACCATCAACGACGGCAGCAATGGGTTACCCAAGTCACCAATAACAAATCGCGAGAAACTACTAAAAGTCACTCCTGCATCCCACAATGTGTTCTGCATCGCTTTGTGGTAAAGAGATGACCTCCCCAGCATGCGGGAGTCATTTGTGGAGCCAGGCATGCCCAAAAATAAGTCCAGGAAGTGCTTATGACTGTTAACCACCGCTTGGCAATTCATCGAGTACCCTCCAGATTTGAAGTAAAAGTAATCACCTACAACGTACTTGGGCTTTGCGATGGAGACATGCGTGCTGTCGATGGCCCTGACCACTCCTAGTAGGCCGCAGAGCTATCGAAATTCAACTTCAATGCGCAGCAAAGTGTTCCAGGTAGGCCAAGAAATTTTTGATCGAAGCTCAGTATTGATAGCATGTACAACTTGTCGGAGCACCACTGAAACTATACTTCGGCCCATAGCAAAGAATTCACTACAAATAAGCAAACTCGCACTGCTACTAAGTTTGAAGAGCGTGCACGCCACGCGCACTAAGACGGGAATCGCAAACCTGTAGTTCGTGTCTTTTTTGCAAATAGTTGGCTTCAGCAATTCCGCAAGGGACAAGACAGCAGGTTTGCTCATCCTGAAAATTTTAACCCAATGTTCATCATCATACTCATCAAGGAAAAAACGTGAAAACCGAATTGTGGATCTGGGCTTCACCCAAAAGCCAAGCTCATCACCAAGCAGCGCAACAACATTACTCAAGCGGAAAGTGTGGAGTGCGGCATGCGACATGGTCTCCATCTCCATATATGAGTGGGTGGAATTCTCCGTTATGTTTTGCAGGTCCGCTGAATTATCTTCGTCAGCATCTTCAAAAGTGGGCGCATCCACTACGTGATTCGTCGTAAGAAGTAGGAAAAGAGTAGCAGAAGCTAGTACCAGCAATTCACCTTCGTTGGGTTGCAAGTCCATCCTCGCTCTACTGCTAGGACGGCCCCTCGGGAAGACATGCAAATTTGACAGGTACCATGAATTGCTGAATCATTTGACACAGAGGAAGACAAGAAATGAGGGCATGCATAAATTGAAACAATGGCATATTCAACTTGGACTACATCGTAGTAACAGACCTTCCAAATCAGTGAGAGGATTCAACAATGACGGCACTCACCTTAGAATTTTAGGAGCGAGGAGTTCTAGAATTTTTGGTTGGAGGGTTGTAAGGCCAAAGAAAAGCGCTCCAGCAATCCCTGTACCAATGTCGACGCTCCTCCGTCACCACAAGTCTGGCAACACAGAGAAACTTTTTTTACAAATTCGCATGTAGATGTCGACTAGCGCTACTAAAACCCTAGTTTGTTGACACAGTTTGATGTACACGACGCCATGCCTGGCAAGTGTATAACGTGAACACATTGTAGAGAAACATTCCCACTCTTGCATTTAATCAGAGAAAGAGAAGGAATGTGAAAGGCAGTTTGGCTCAAACCGTGGAGCTCGTGAAGCTGGTGATGGCGCTTGCTGCTGCGGAATTGCTGCAATTCCAATCTACAAACGTCACTGTAGGTGCTCACTTGCAAGGTATGCAGTCCACCTCCTCAAACGTCTCCTTCGAAATCAGAAGCGTCGATTACACATCCAACGCTTGGAATTGCATTGTACCCCAGAGCTAACGAGTTCATCCAACGGGAAAAGCAATGTCGAGCAATACACAATGCCAGCTCCGCAAATAGACAAATCATGCAACGATGGCAGGAGCAAAAACTATAGATGCTCCGACTACTTGGGGCCCACTCCCTGTCTAATGGCCACAACATAGAACCTCCAGTGTGATCAGCCCCTCCTAGCTGGCCGGTTCCATCAATTGTAACCATCCAAAATAACATTTCACAATAGTGGGTGTGAACACCTATACTAGTTGTTAAGGCCCACCACAGAGCCCTTAGCACGACGCACCTATGCAACCTTTTCTGGGAACCTAATATAGGGCTCCTTCCTTGTCAATACAAGTTCTAAAGTTAAGACCCAGTCCTTCATAAGTGTAGGTCTAAACGTACCATTTTTCTCCATTTTTTGCCTCATTAAATGAATGCTAAGTATGTGGCTACATCCATATTTAATTTCTGGTTTTCTGTAGTAAGATTGAAAATACTAAACCACTTCTCATTGTAAAGAACAAATTCTTGAAGAAATTAACAAACTTAAGGCAGATTGTTGAAGAAATTAAGAAGACATGTCTAATTTCAAACATAAAATGACAAATTTGCCTAGGGGTGAGTCTTAACCCTTAAAGGACGGATCAGTGACTCTAGAAATCAACCCTTTTGGAACCATGTGACATCATCTACTTAATAAATACATACATACATATATATATTCATTAGAAGTCAAACTACTATACAAGATCTCTCATTTTTGCACAAAAATCCGAGGATGAACAATTGCTTTTTTGTCCTACATAAGAAAATTCTTTGTCGTCCATCAGATACAAAACGTCCGTGCCAACGTTTAAGGGTTAAACATTAAGTCTACCAAGAACCATGTTTCTACTCGTGACATTTGGCAAATTCAATAAGTGAGATGGATTGTTGTAAAACCAATTGTAAACATAATTCTATCAAAATGTATTGATTACATTCATTATCAAATGTGAATCCAAGACTATTCAAGAGATCTTATTGTGGGAGGGCCCTAGAACAAGAAAATTTGGATAGTCTTAGATTGACATTCTATAATCACATAATCTCCTAGATTTTGAGGAAATTGGATCACAATTGATTTTATAGCAACCTACCTAATAAAATTAAAAAACTCAATAATCAACCAAATTTATTCACTTTTCAAATATAAAATTATATACAATACAACTTTTTAATTCTTAATTTAGAAATTATACATATACATATATTGTTTTTAAGAAAATAGTTGCCAAAATTTAATCCCTAAAAGTTTATTTCTGTTAAAAAAGTGGACAACAAATAGACTGTACAAGGCTTACTTACAATATAGTGTCACACATAGTGACATTTTTTCATCCAATCCATCCATTTTATTAGGCATGTGCAAAAGAGTTCTACGGTAGAAACACCCAAAACCATCAATATAAGCAATTCAGTACAGTTGGAGGCACCTTTTCTAAAAATAATACTTTTTTAGTATTAGCAAGTGAAAATCATGGATATTAAAAAATTATGTAGATTTTTCAGATGTGGTATGTAATTTCTATGATTTTTCACAATGTCAGCTCCCTAGACCATTGAAATTGTCACATAGGCAAACCCTAAACTGAAATCTGCAAAAATAATTAATCAGAAAAATCAGAGTTAGGTATGTATCCTTCAAATGTGTCAATTAATCAAAATTTTGCCAAATCCATTATCCATAGTTTTCGAGAAAATATTTAGTGCTTGCGCATCAAGAACTTGTGAGCTTCACTAGAATTTGCCTTATGAACTCTTGCAAACTACATTGAATAGTGAAATTAGGTTGCCCCTCACTAATTTCTGGACATTTGACACTACAAAAATATTTACAGTTCTTGTATAAGAATGAGCTATTTTTGAATTACGTATTGTTGTAAATGGGACTCATGAACCTCCATGTGCACAATCAAATGGAAAGATCTATAGAATTATTTGTTGATTTTGATGGCATGTAAAGTAACTTTCTCGGGTAAAGTAACGTAATTGTTAAGGCAATGTGATTTCATTATTTAGTGTCTTAATCCTCAATCAATGCAAACTGCTAACATTAACCTTTAAAGGATAAATTGGTGACCTTGGAATTTAATCCTTTTGGAACAGTGTGTCATATCTACTTTAATCCCTATAGGACCATTGTCTCCTCGAGGGACAAATTGGATTTTTGTGATGTTTTTTTGAATTTAAAAAAAGAATAGAAAAATAGATTAGCTTTGTTAGAATGTTATTATTTTTTTCTATTGGTGCCCCAAAACAAAAGTTATGCCCAAATAAACTCAAAAGAAGGGAGACTAGGCAACAAAACAAACTTCAAAAATTTGAATTTAAGGAAAAATTCTCATAGGTTATAGTTTTGTGTATATGGAAAACTTTGATTCATTTCCTTTGGATAAGTGATGTAGGAGTTATGGATAATCTTGTTTTTTGGGCAATCGAAGCATTTTCTTGAAAAAATAACTTGTAGGATTCATTTATGAATGCAATTCTTACAATTTTTCAAAACAAAAATTTCTACATGGTTTCATTTTCTTGCTAGAAAAATTTCACCATTTGGAACTAGTGCTTTTAAATTCCTTCTTTGAGATATTGATAATTTAGATTTTCCTTCTTTCTCGTATGTGCTTGTACATAACAATTGTTTTGAAGAATGAAAATTTGTTTTGTTTTGTTTTAAAATTCCTAGACTCTTAACTGAATTTCCCACCATAAAGATTTAAACCTCAAAATTGTGTAGTGCAAAAAATTTTAAGTTAAGAAGGTTCAAAGTCAAATAATCTAGTCCCACAATGTGCAAAAATAATTGTTTTTTGAACTTTAAATGCAAATATCTTGCAATCTGTGTGGTCAAAATTTCTGAAATTTATACTACACTTATTCGTACTAGTAAAGTATAAGATATTATGGTTAAATGTCCAAACAATTCAATTTTTCATTTTTTTACTCTTTGCAATAGAAATGGCAGTTTTGCATGTTATTTGGTGAAAAAAGGCCTTGGTCCTTTAAGGATTTAGAAAACCAAAAATACTCATTGGAGGTCAAAGTAATGTGCAAGATCTCTTATGTTTGCACAAAATTCCAAGGATGAACAATTGCACTTTTGTCCAACATAGAAAGATTCTTTGTCATCTATTAGACAAAAAATGTCCTCGGCGTCATTTAAAGGTTTCTAATTGGTAATGTATAACTTATTTGGCATCCATTTTCTCTATACTAGAAGATGTCATTCTAATTGAAATATTGATCAAATATAAGACATGCAATTAAAAAACAAAGTGTCAGCATACCACATTCACTTTTGTATGTTACACTTTGGATTCCACTAAGGTAGAACATTAAGGGAGATTTGAGGGCATAGAGAGATTGTTTCAGGCCTGTTTTTTGTACTGGGAACAAGCCAGTGCTATCTAGAATTTTCTTTATAAAGAATTATTCAAATATTCAATAAAAATTATATTTAAAACAAGTATTCAATTGATTAAATATTATTATTTGATATGGCAATGTCATTGCCACACCTAATTGTTGCTATGGCAGCATTCCCCATTCTTTGGGAACTCTAGGAACTCACAACTTTTTAGAGGGCTGAAATCCCCTCTAATGACATTCCAAAGTGTTCATATTCCCATTCATGCATAATTTAGTAGAGTTTCTTTTAAATTTCCCTACGCTTCCATTAACCCCTAAAGGACCAAGTTGTATTTTTTGGCAACATAGCAATTTTGGGCAGATCACTACAAACAAAAAAATTCACTATATTTTTTGAATTTTTTTTGGATGTGGGGATGAGGAGTACCTTGACACCCCACAAAAAAAATTTACAATTAGATATGCCTATGAATAGTTATGGGGCAAAATGTCATTCTTCATGGATGGGGGTTAGCATGGTCAGGATAATTAACACTACATGGAAATTTGCTTGGGAATGCTTGGAAGAGCTTGGGTAGGGTCTGGGGCACCCTCCCACCCAAGTTCAAACCGAGTACTTCTCTGACATTTTCTGAATTAATAATTGACCCAATGTAGGAAGAAGTGGTGGCAGGGAGGTAGATTCTCTATGGCTTCCTTCAGCCTAATAGAGAGGTTACTCCCAATTACAAACTGAAATAAATAAAAAAACGTCCACAAGATCAATTGAATGAATAACTAATATGTCATTTGACTAATGACCATCAGGATAAAATTTGACTATCAATAAGAAAAATTAGTTATTTGACATGTTGTAGTACAATGAGTGGAGAGGTTGTTTTTATAATCAAATCCATTGTCCATCATGAATTCTCAAAGGGTACGGGACAATTTGAAGATGAGAACTTGACCACTTATTGTCAAAACATAAGAATTATGTTCAAAGTAGAACTTCAGACCTCATTTTGATATAGTAGAATAACTTATTTCAAAAAACTTTGAACTAAAAAAAGTTGGTAAATCAAGATAAGTTTCATTTTCAAAAACCCGTTTGTGATTTTGAGCCTCCAAAAAAAAGTTATGGACAAAATTCAGAGAGGACGGTTGAAAATGTCAATGAAAATGTCCTTTCCAAACCCTCTCTAAAATTTGTCCATAAATTTTGATTGGAGACTCTAAATCCCAAAACAGTTTTTGGAGATGAAACTTAACCCCTCACCACCGAAGGCCCAAACAACTCCAAAAACAACATTCCTTTTGAAGTGTTACAAATATAGATTTTAATAAGTTATAGAGATCTCAACTATACGAACTTGTAGTGCACTTGTTGTAGATGGCTTGCAACAAATTTGGTGTCATTTGACCTCATAGATTGAAAGATTATAATGTTTTAGTGTTGATAAAGGATGCTGAAATTTTCCCAAAAACACATTTGGAGGCGAAATTCAGTTTCTAAATCTATTCAAATGAAGAAACTTTAAACTAAGAAGTGATTCAAAATCAGCATACAAACACATTGATGAAAAAAATATCATTTAATTGACACATTGTGCTCGCAAAATGGCTTTGAAATGTCAAAAAGCAACAAGAAAAGTTGCAAAAAACACATCAAAACTTGATCCTCCTCCTACTAAAATGCTTCTCAGTCACTCATAACTTTTTAGATGGATATAAAATTTTATACACACAAACTAGACAAGTATGTGCAACTTTTTCAAAAAGAATATTGGAAACAAACATTGTATGAAGAAGAAACAAGCTGCCAAAGTTCACTCTAATTCAAAAATGTCAAGATTTTGAACTTCGAATTACTCCCAAACATTCAAAACAACTTGGATTGCCATGAAAATTCTATGACAATAACTAGACTTCAAGGGGAACACAATGCAACAAATTTTATTGAAAACAATCATTGGATGAAGGAGATACATGCCCCTGAAGTTGCAGCCATCAAATGCAGTTTGGTGAACTTGAATTGAACTTGTGAACTTCGATTGGCTTCCAAAAATTCAGTACATCTTGGATTGATCTGAAAATTTTACCACACGAACTAGAAGAGAGAGCGCAACTTTTCCAACAAGTTTTACTAGATTTGGACGTCTGATGCAAAAGTTTTAGAACTTTGAATTTGACCTAAGGAGACTTTTCATCCCCTTTGGCGGTGAGGGATTAACTTGATTTCCTAACTTTTTTTAGTTCATTTTTCTTAAATAAATTATCCTACTATGCCTAAACGAGGTTTGAAATTCTACTTTGAACGTAATGCCTACTTTATACATTAGAAAAAATTTCAGCCCTCAAAGGGGCTGCTTCCTTTTGAGAAGTTCCCCTCAAAGGAACGCATAGCCCCTTTGAGCAATAGTGGTCACTATTCATCATCAATGATGAATAATGCCACAATAAAAAGATATTTGAAAAATATTTTTAAATGAATATTTTTTAATCAAAAATATTAAAATAATCTTTAAATAATCTTTAAATAATCTTTAAATAATTTTAAATAATTTTAAATAGTAATAACAATCTAACGTGGTCGCCCTAATCCCACATCAGATCTTACAATTTTGTAATTTTGAATTTTCTTAAGATTAAAGTTTTAATTGTTTTTAAATATTTTTTAATTCTTGAATTGAATTGTCCCACATAAATGAGGCTTTGCACCGTGTGAATGAAGCTTTGCAGTTCGTTGGCCGGGGTAATATATATTCTTTTAATTTAAAATTTTTTTTTTCTAGACATTGTTCCCTACCATTCCTTGTTGTCCGGGATTCACAGCCCCTTAGAGGGTTCATATTTTTTCTAATGCTTAACTTTGAACATGAGTTGATTTCTTAGTAATTCTAATTTACATATCCCACATGGTTTGTTTTACTACTTATTACCTCACTTGTATAAAGATCTTCTCTACTCTCCATAAGACTATATAAGCATGTTATTCTAAAAGTGATAAATGAATATGTCTTAACATCTCTATATTATCAACATTTAATGTAAAATATCCTAAAATTCTACTTTGTTGAGCAAGGAACATCTTCAAAATTCATGGAAAGTGTAAAATCAAAGAAAACAAGATATAATGTTAGTGAGTTCTGATGATGAGTTGGGCTTTGCTAACCCTAACCCAGCCTCCTCCCTTGCTAGACCCAATATGCCCAACTGTCCCTTCACTTCAGCTTGGATACAAGTTGATCAAGCTTGTGAAAGTTTGATATTTTGTGCAATTTTTATTTTTATTTTTTCCCTCTCTAGAGCTAGCTGAAATCTATAACTTTGTTGTTCAAGTTTTGAATAAATTATTGTATGTGCAAGCCATAAATTGTAGAAAAAAGGGCTTTGTATGAGACTTTTTATGAAGCCAGTTCCTTGTCGGAATTTTTTGGTACATGTTCCCTAATTTAAAACAATATAATTTTATTTTAACATGTGGCCAACTTTATGACAAAAATCAAGCAAAAAAGTGAAATTAACTTGTCCAAAAGCCTCCCCGAATTAGAGCTGCCTAGAATTTGGATGCCCCCAAAAAACATTTTTTTCAACTTTAAATACTATAATCTCACAATCTGTGTCGTCAAAACCTCCCATTTTTTTACTACAATATAATGAAGTAGTCTAACACAAGATCTTACAGTTAGATGCAACAATTTTTCATTTTTCATTATTAGGGAGCCTTTGCCATAAAAACAAACCATTTTGAGTGTTTTTTGGTGAAACATAGTCAAAGAACTTTAGGGGTTACAATGGCCATCTTTAGTTTTGTTAATTTGTCCCTTCATTAACTACTAATTAATTGATATATTGTGATGTTGTTCTTTTGTCAAATTTTGATTTCAAGTCCACTTAAGTGACGATTTCAGTGGTCTAAGAAGCTACTACATTGAAAATTCATGAAGAATACATGCCATGTCCAAAAGTTCTACTTTTTTTAAAACTCATGATTTTCAATTGCTAAAACTACAAAATTATTTTTTCTAGCAAAAGGTGCCTCCAACTATGTTGAATTGCTTTTCTCAAAGGTTTTTGGTGCTTCCATCATATTTTTCTCCCAATTCCGTGGACACCTAGCTTCAATTCTTCCTTGTCTCTAGCCAATGGTAACATGAATTTTAGAAATTTGGAGGCCCCACCACTAGGTTAACCCCTACACGCTCCAACGTCTATTTTCTAGACAATGAATAGATTGAAATTGAAGTTTCATCCTCCTTACTGCTTGGATGAAAGTGATCTTAATTTGTGGAGATACTTTATCAAGTTGTTGTCCTATTTCAATATTTCTGGGTTGGATTTGGTATTGCTAGAGTACATGTTTTTCTAAAATTACCAAAAATGTGCAAGTATGTCAAGTGGTTGACCAAGCCAAAATTGCATTGACTTTTACTAATTCAAAACTAGATTTGCCAAAATGAGGTCCTAGATTTGAAGAACACAAAAATTTCAGAAAATCATAATGTGAAATTCATCCCAACAAAATTTACTCCAAAAAATGATAATATTTTGTTTGTAATCGAATTTAGAAGGAATTTTGAAATTTTCTTTTCAAAATTTATTAAAAAATGTTGGTAGTAGCATTGGAGAATCTAACCATGTGGATGGAATCTACGACTCAAACTATACAACTTCTATTTGTCTACCAATTCCAAAATATGCTTCCAAATAGCACTTTAATAAAAAGATTTTTCTCAAAACGTCTTTTTTGGAGATAACTCTGGTAATTTATTTAAGGGTTAACCCCTAAACGACGCGGCTGATTTTTTTGTCCAATGAATGTTGAGGAATTCCCCTCTGTAGGACAAAATTGCAACTATTCATCCTCGGAATTAGAGGTGGAAAGGGGAGATCTTCTATAGTAGTGTGACTCCCAATGAATATTTTTTATTTTTGTAAAGTAGATGATGTCACATAGTTCCAAAATGGCTAATTTCCACAGTCACCAGCCTAGCGTTCAAGGCTTAACCCCTAATTGCCCAATCGACCATATGTGATTGATTTGAAATTTCAGGCCCATTTATGTGTGGGGAGTTAAATTTCTATGACTGGTTTAAAAAAATTCAAGCAATTTTGAGGGTTAACTATGGAAAACTTTCATTTTTCATAGAGAAAAGTATATATTCAATTATTGAGAGGTCTTCAAAGGCATATGTGCGCTAAAAGTGTAGTGTAAAGCTTGCTAATTTTACTTCATTTCCTAGCTTTATGCAAAGCTTGGCAATTTCATTTGATTTGAGATCTAAAAAATTGTACTTATCCATTTGCTTTGAAAATGGTCCCAATGAAAAGTTTAAAGTCTTTTCATGATTTTCACCATTGAAAATTTCAACATACAAGTGTTTATTTGAATCTATTTGCAATTTCTACTTATAAACAAAAATTACATTTCAACTATTGCAAGGTGGGTTGTGTAATGAGTTTGATATTTTTTCATGTGAAATTAAGTTTTTTAGAAGTGCATTTTAGTGTGCTAACACTCTTTGAAGTTGTTCATGTTACCACCAATCCTAAAAAACATTTACATGCAAATTTTTGAAACATTTTGGACAAAGATAACATACTAAAAATAGAAAATGTACATTTCCCTTGGTATAATATCACAACTCCTAGAAAATTTTGCACTCAAAATTGGTGTGCATTCTAATAAACAAGCTCTATTAACATCTATGCAGTTAGATTTGGAAAAAAACACAATTTACTTCATTGACGGTAACTACAAGCCAATGCTCTTTTTTCATACTTAAAACACTCTTGAAAAGGCTTGGGCATTTAGGGGTTAAGATATTTCCCTTCGTGGCTAGTTGCTGTCGCTGGCTCTTCTAACACGGACGCCACCGCAGCTGCTTTAACTCATCGTCGTACGCCTTTCAATTCCTGGCCTCGATCAGACCCTTTTTTGACTATTCTGGATCGAGTCTACTGCAATTAATTGCAGTACTATTCTTCCGAGGTGCACAGCTTTTCTTCCTTTAATCATGCACGTCAGCGTTCGGTAAGTTTTTTGAGTTGTACCGGCTATTTTCCTTCAATCCCCAAATTGTATTGTACAGAGTCCGGTTATTTTCTCTACTTTTCACTCATTTTTGCAGATTTTTTCACCGGTTTGTTGCCGATGTTTCCAAATTGCAACCGGGTTCTTTTTCCAAAAAAATTCCACCGGCTAACTTTGATCTAGCTGCATGCCGGTTCTTCCCGGACATTGATGCACGTTCATTGCATCGCTAGCTAGCACGCACTTGCTTGTGGTTCCATGAATAAGACATTGAATGATCGATCACGACCACGGAAATCGATCATACAGTACAAAAAAGCAGTGGATAAGTAATACTCCTGAATCAGGTAGGACAGTACTGGACTTGGAGTGGGGCGTGTACGCATTTCAAAATCATTCATTATAAAAAAGATGAATTGAACAATGACAGAGCGAGGCGCGTCAACGTACTACGCTTAAGTTTCATTACCTGATGGATCGGGAAGACATTTCCTGTTGTTTGTTGACTTTGGTTGAGGTATTCGATCAGGTAAGCAAAAGCAAGCTTCACAGACTGATCCTACAACTGATCAGATGACGAAGTTAAGTTAGCTTACTTAACCCCAAAAGGTATTTGACTATGTTTTCACCAAAAACGCTCCAAAACTGTCATCTCTAGTACAAGTATCAAATTTTAGAAAAAATACATTTTTGGACAAATGTAGCCATAGGATCTTTTAGTAATCTGGTTTGGGAAGATGTGGAAAAAATTTCAGAAATTTCCACCATTTGGATTGCAAGATATTAGCATTTGAAGTGACAAAAAGCCATTATTTGGCCCTCCAAAAATCCGGGCAGATGCACTCCACAAGGTCAAATCATTATGAAAAAATGTCCAAAATGGTTGTAACTCTTTGGATTCATTCTTCAAGTCATGTTGGCTACAGGCTTAAAAAAATTTAGATCATTTGGAATTGTACAACATATAGGAAAAAAATAGTAAATTGAAAGAAGTAGAGAATGATTCAAAATACTAAATTGTTAATAATTTATTTATGGAATTGAAAAATGCCAATCCCAATGGTGGAATTGTTGTAATAAACAATCTACACCTCATGTTTTTATTTTTTTCCAAAAATATTAAAAATTGAGTGAATAAAGGTCTTCAAAGTTTATTTTAGAGTAGAGATTCTATTACTACCCACAAACTACCCACAACTAAAACTCTTCATAACTTTCATCTCATACATCAAAATGGAATGATTCAAAGCTTTCCATATATATAAAAATCAGGAAAATCAATTTTCAATTTTTATTTTTAAAAAAAGTGATTTTTAAAGAAGGTTTTTTTGCTACCCAGGTTGCCCTCCAAGCAATGAAAACAACATATCATACAATAACTTTTTAACCATATATTCAAAAGTTATGAAAATTGTTGGGTCCTAAAGCTACTCCTCGAGCACATGTTGTCTAAAAATTTCAAAGAAAAAAAATAAAAATTCCATCTGTAGTGAGCTGCCTGAAATCGCTATGTTGCCAAAAAACATTGTTTGGTCTTTTAGGGGTTAATTTGAAAGGTTCAAATTCAAATGTGTGTGACACAGTCTAGGGCTTTAGGAGCTAGCTGCACCATTTCGACATCTTCTTACATCCCGGCATGTCTAAGTGATTGAATTTGAGGGCACTTAGTGCTCGCATGGGGGCTCCTTCTGTTGCTTTGTTCGCATGGGGAGGGGGTTTGTTCCTCCACTTGTTCCTGACGAGGATACCCAAGGCATGTAATTTCCAGTAAAAACAATCCGGGTTGCCTTGGATGTTGAGTTGTGTCAATCCTGCTGCGGCCCTCGAAGGTCGTATGTTAAAAAAAAATCTAAGGGCACTTATTAAAGGGATACTATAAGAAAAATTGGGAAAAAAAAACCCTGAGATAATTAAATCTCTAATTAACCATAAACTATCTGGATTATTTTACAAAATTGATTCATTAGAAAGCTAGAAAACTCCCTAATCGAAAAGACAGATTAGATGTTAGTCAAAATTGTATTCATGAGAACTTGAATGCTTAAAAATGGGAAAAGAAAGAAAGGAAGTTTTGCATGTTGATGTAATAATTTAGGGTTTAAGCTTTCAAAAGATGTTTGGAAAAATGAAGAATGTCATGTCATCAATCTCACAATGGCAACAAGAAATCTTCTTTTGTTTTTTATGCAATGTCTTGTTAATATTAATAGCAAATTATGTTAAAATCATGATATTCCATACACTATTTTCAAACCACAAGGTCTATTAAACCATCTTAGGAGAGGTATAGATTTCAAACATCCAAATCTAAACTATATAAGTGCCAAAGTTGAGGTCTATTGACTATCACTTTAACAAAATTGGCTATTAATGCAAAAGTAAAGCCTTGTTATGGATATAACATACCAAGTTATGGGATCGACAAGGAATGTTATTTATCATAATGAGGCTTTGCTTTCACATTCTTTATTGGACATACATAACCTTGATGTTGGATGGTTGGATCTTGGTCAATTGTGCTGAATCAAAGATCTAGAAAAAGGGCATCATGATCCTAAAGCATCTCTATATTATGGGAAAGAGCATGCCTCTCCTCATCCAATGATGTGACTAGGAAAGAATGTGTCTCTTCTCTTTCAATGACAAGATATCATGTGTCTTGCAATGAACTCCATTGAGGTTGTGAAAAGCAAGTTGGTTACCAAGTACAATATACATACCTAAAATCACTATTCTTTCTGCACTAGATAACTGTATAGTCAAGATGATAAAATTTTGATGTAGATTTGTTAGCTTTGTCGGGACTGAAACTTACCCAATCCAAATTGTTTCATATTTTTCTAACCCTCATACAATCATTCTATGAATTTTCAAAGTTGAAAATATAGGGTACCTACTCATGCCACTAAACTCTTCTTTAGTAAAATGCCACCCTCTAGGTTGCTCAACAACTTTAAGATACTAAATTTTATTTATTTATTTTCAAATAATTTTGAAGAAGTAGCCAAACTTATTCTTCTATAATATTCATAAGATATTTGGGTGATATTTGGTGATATCTATATCAAAACTAGTTGATACCTAGGTTAAATTTGTCTTCTAGACTTCAAATACAATAGTAGTAATCTAACTAATTTGATTGAAAAAAATGTATAAATTTCCTTCACAAAGTTGATAGCCAACGTCTTTTGCTTGTAGCTAAGTGGCAAAAAATCATGCATAAAAAACCCGGGTACACGTGGATGGTAGTCTTGTTTATTCTTTGGCAATGAAATTCCGTTTCATTTGAAGCATATGACCCATTCCCAACCACTTAAGCAATTATGCATGTCAGGAGCATGGGATTCTTGAGTGGGGAAATTTTCCTGAATACATAAATAGATTTGGGAAGGACTCCATAATTTTTCATAATTTTATTTCTCAAAACATAATTACTACAAATTTTTTAGCTGAAGATTATGTTCGACATGTACTGGTCATATAGATTTTCCTTTTTCCAACCAAGGGCCGGATGCAATATTGATAGTCCCATAGCCAATCATAATGTGCCACAACTACACTGGGAACTGTGCCATAATTAATCACCACTCCTGACTACTTGATTGGAAAGAAAAATAGTCTACATGACAGAAATGGGGGTGATCCAAAAGGGGTCGCCTCCTATGCTTCCAACTGAACCCTTTTGCCCCACCCACCTACCACAACCTGACGCAATTAATATAGGTGCATGTACCGGCTTTACCAGTCCTGAAGTACAGTGGGTGGGTGGTTTGACCTGGCCCAGCCACAGTCAACATCCAGCACTGAAAGCATGGCCACGTGTATTGTGTGTGCCCACACTAATTAAAACTCACTACACTAAATAGTGAAATTAGGTTGCCTTAACAATTACGTTGCCTACCCCCCCCCAAAATTACTATACATGCCATCAAAGTCGATAAATATTGTTACAAATATTTCCATTTGTACACGTGGAGGTTTACAAGTTCCAATTACAATAATATCTAATTCAAAAGTAGTGCATTCTTATACGATACCAGTAAATATTTATATAGTGTCAAATGTCAAGAAATTAGTGTGGGGCAACCTAATTTCACTATTTAGTGTACACTAACTTATGTAGAACCACCCATGATCAACTTGGCCCCATGGCCAACTTATAGGTATTGGGAATTTTAACAGAGATCAAATTGATCTTTAATCCTTAAATATTGACATAGACGTTTTGTGTCCGATGGATGACAAAGAATCTCTCCATGTAGGACAGAACTGCAACTATTCATCCTTGGAATTTTGTGAGAAAAGCATAGGTCTTCTACAGTAGAATGACTTCCAATGAATATTTTTGGATTTTATAAAGTAGATGATGTCACAGGGTTCTCGAAGGGAGTATTTCCACGGTCACTAGTCCATCCTTTAAGGGTTAACCATTTGTTTCTTGGTTTTTGACCATCTTCGAGCCATCACAGTCATGACATATGTGCTTGGTTTTGAGAGCCAAATTAGTCTTTGGATGAGCAATTATGGAAGACCCTACATGTTAGGGATGGGTACATGCCAACTTTTAGCTTCCAAAATTCATAACAATTTGAATTTATGGAAAAAAATTATGAAAATTTGATAACACCTATGATTTTTGTTGTTCTATATGGTAGAAAATTTATATTGCTTACACTACTCCAAATCATGTACATAATGCTTAAGTGGTTGGTAATGGGTGATTCTACTTATAATAATTTTCAACTCTAGTTTAGTTGCAGTATTGTACTGTACAATTTCATTTTTTTTAAAACAAATAAATGGAAATTTTCTTACAACTACAATATTGTAGTTTGCCTTATGTTGTTTCTACAGCCAAAACAAAAGTAAAAAGAATTTTCTTAATTTTTTAATTCATAAAAAACTTCAAAATTCAATAACTTTCACAACGTAGGTTCAAATGCTATGAAACAAAACCTCTGCACCCCTCCTCGTAGAGTGCTTTTCGACAATACTAAGAATGTGACATGGGAATGCACGATTCTGGAGATCTCACTCTAACAAACAAACAACTATACATTCAAGATTAAAAAAATAACTAAGAAAATCCATAACTTTCAAGCCATATGTCCGAACACTACAAAACAAAGTCCGCACACCCCTCCTTGCAAAGAGCTTTCTAATGGTACAAAGAATGTGATTGGGAGAGGCACGGTCTAAAAGATCTATAATTTAGGATAATTTAAGAACAAAAAATAATTCAAAATCAATAACTTTCACACTGTAGGTCCAAATGCCACAAAACAAAGCCCTTGCAACCTTCATTACTGAGGGCTTTCCAATGGTATGAAGAACAAAACCAAGGGACATACAGTCCAAGAGATCTCAATGTAATAAACAAATCAAAAACAAACAAACATCCTAACTTAAGGTATGGATTTCATCTATAGGTAGGCTACTAGGTGAGGACTTTGGGTCCTTTTTGCACAAAGTTTTGAAGATTAACATATGCACTTTTGTCTTAAGGTAGTTCGTAGAGTGCTTTTAAAGCGACCATTTAAGAGTTGATTGCCTTTTCGGGGTAGCTAAAAATCCTTGAAACAATTTTCAATAAATTTTTGTAGGAAAAAAAATGGAATTGACATCAAATCCAAGTTGTTTCATAGTTTTTTTGGAACCTTGTGTAATCAATTATGAATTTTTGGAGTTGAAAGGCGATTGTCACTTAATACAACCATCTTCTAAAATGTACACTGTTGGTACATTGAAGAAAGCAAAATGTACCCCTGTATCTTGAACGTTTTTAGAGCAGACTATTGCTATGCATTATTTTGAGTAGTTACCTCGTAAGTGAATGGAGCATGGAGCATGGAGCATTTGGGGGCACCATTAACCTATTTGCCATATGGAAACGATGGTTTAGTATTTTAACCCCGAAAGGTCAGAGGGTGTTTTGGAAGGGAGAAAGTAAAAAACAATCATTTTTTGATGCTTTGTTCAAATTCTAAAATTAAAATTAAAAAAAAGAATTACAACTGTATAAGAGTGTGATAAACAAGTACGGCAATGTGTGGAAAAAACTTCAACACATTTGACTGCACAAATTGAAAGATTATAAAGTTTGAAGTGAGGAAAAGAAACTTTTTTTAATTCTTGCAAAACAAGGTCAATAGAATTCGGGCCCTTTCGGAGTGATTTTTTTGCTCTATACAAAAAAGAGAATTTTGACCATTTATAAGTATATAATTTTAGGTTCACTTCTAAAAAAATTTAGTAGCAAATATGGAGTCTAGCTTACTCTAAACTCCCTTGTTGTGCAAGGACATTTAGTGAATTAGCAATACACTAGTTATTTTTGATGATTTCTTGTGCAATGAGGGAACTTTTTATTTGAAATCCAAATAGAGAAAAATTAGATAAACATTGGGAATATGTAGAAAAAATTTCAAGAACTTTGACTTAGTGGATTGCAAAATAATAGGACTTTAAGTTAGAAGAAAATGCATTTTTGGAAACCACCCCGATGACATAGCTAACAAAGTTTGACTCTTCTTAGAACAAGATTTGAAGACTATAATTCTTTTTTTGTGGAAATTTTTATACCATATTTTACTAGTTTCATACATGCCAAATTTCAAAAGTTGATGAGTATTTCTGCAAAGGATTTCCAAATTGCCTGAATTGCCAAAAAAATTTAGGGCAACATAACTTTTGATTTGGACACCTCAGTGAAGTCTTCAAATTGTAAATGGTATTGTTAGATGCCAAGACTTTGTAAAAACAAGTAGCTTTAGTTGTTATGAGAGGCAATATCTCCAAAGCATTGACCTTGACACTAACTCAATTTTCAAATAAGGTCCAACTCAAACTTCCTCACATATAATTGTTGTTAATGCAAAAGCCTCTTTTCCTTTAAAAGACCTAATATATGAAATCAACACACATGTTCACTTACAAAAAATGAAAGAGTGGTGAAGGATTCAAGTCTATTTGTATAATTCCTATTGTTACACCAACCAATTTATTTTGAAGAATTCTTAGCAACAACTACAAAGAGATCAACTTGAATACAACTAAACATGCCTTGTTTGAAATACTCTACCCAAAAGTTCAATATTTTTCTAATAGTTAATATTGTGTACATACAAGTAGAAATATGGTCCTAGTAGACTTAATGTCAAGACCCACCCCAAGTCAACTCTTCACCTTTGCAAACCCGACAAGTCAAAGGCCTATACATGGCAAATTCAACAACCTTCGAGGGTATAACATGTCTGTTATACCCTCGAAGTAGCTCTACATTCACTAGTCAATGACGTCTTAGTGACCTTCCAACATTTGGCTCAATGATTGTTGAAGTGCCACCCTACATTTGTTGAAAATTCGTGCCACCTTTACTCAACTCTTTGAGTTACAAACAACAACAACAACAACAACAACAACGCCTTCCAAAGTAGATTTAGGGTTTGAAAATGTGTCTGTGGGTTGAGCACAACACCTTGGAGACCTTGTAAACAAACTCAAGTTATACCAATAGAGTGGCATTTAACAATGCTTTGATTGAGGATGCTCTTGGAGTAACAACTTTAGTACCCTCTACTCTATTTGGCCACTATATTTGTAGTCATATTTTTTTTCAAAGAGTTGGCCTCCAAAAAAATGACTACGAGTAGTCGCCAGTCATCCTTAGTCATATTTTTGTAGTCATAAAACACACGTTTTCTTGTAGTATAAGTTATTAAATTTCAAAGTTGATTGTCTATAAGTGAATCAAAAATCAACACTATACTCTCTTAAGATCTCATGTTCTAAAATTTGTATACATCAATAATTAGGTTTGAGGGATTTGGGCAAATACCGAAGTGAAAAAATCCAAACCCATCCATGTACCCATTCTTGACATGAAGACTCTATTGAATGTATCCCTCCAATTGCAATTAAACAGTTGTAAATAGTTTCCATACACTAGTAGAAAACTGTATCACAGTCAACAAAAACTAGCTGACATTTCTCTCTTTTCTATGACAAAATATTAAAAATTTGTGCGGACCGCAACACATTTTCAGAAAACTTGCGTTCACTATAACAAAATTTTCAAAAAACATTAGCTAGTTTTTCTTGATTGTAACATTATTTTCTTCTAGTAATGCTTAATTAATTGAAATTGGTTGATTGTTGATTCTTTAGATTTTGGTTTTATGACCATACTATTTGATGGTTTCAATGGACTAGGGAATTGCCACTTTGAAAATCCATAGTAATTACTCCCTTCGTCCCAAAATGATTTTTTTCTTAGACAAGATGTCTTGGATCAAGCTTGAAAATAATCATTTTTCTAATTTGTTTTGACCTATAAGTAGATTTCGATGCCCTCCTATTGTCCTAGAAATTGTGGTTCTAGATTAGTTTTGAAACATAGTTGTGGAATAATGAAAAGTGAGATTTTTTTGGCCATTTTGAAGGAGCATTGTTGGCCAATCATTTTGTTAATTCCTGTGTTGTCTATGATTTCTTTTTCTCTTCTTTAAGTCATTCCCATGTTGCCCCGTTTGTCCACATTAGAGCTACAACTCAGTCCAAGGCATTATCCCCTATTAGTATTGGATCTGTGTAGCCCAAGAGTCACTGAAGAGCCACTTAGGAGCCAATTGGAAACTTAGTCCACCCACACAACCACACTAGTCCAAAAGCATTTAAGTCCACTTCGTAGCTACAATGCATGGTGGATACAATACATAATTGGCTAAATCTAAATTCATTGGCCATATGGAAATTCACAGATGACATGGAAATTCATTCTTTAAGACACTGTTTTCAAAAATTATGAGACCTTTCTCCTACATCATACCATGAAGATCATTTTGGGACAAGAAATTTTGTCCAACAAGACGATCATTTTGGGATAGAGGGAGGACATGTCTTCTCCAAAAACCCTAACTTTAAAAAAAAATTGAATTCATGATTTGTAATTGCTAGTACTCCAAAAATGTGTTTTTTTCTTGAAAAAAGTACCTCCAACTCTACACTGAATTGCTTTTTTTGACAATTTTGGGTCAGGTTTTCACCTTCGTCTCTCTTCCATCCACTCTCCTACACTGATAGTGTCATCAATATCATTGGCTAGGGTTTATATCTAGGGTTTAGTGCTACATTTTGGGCACTGTGGCAGTGATGATCTTCATGGGTGCACACACTGCCTTCCTTCGGTGATTCCCATAGTAAGTTAAGCTTAAGCTTACTGCACCGCCTCTGGTGGGTGGAGCACACACAGCCGTATAGGCAGCCATGGCCATGGAAGGGAGAAGCTCCGTCATCATTCCAGGCCAGAACCCCCAGCAGATCGATTCGAATGTCAGAAGCTTCAGGTAGTCCTCTTACCTACAGTTCGTCATTCCCAACAATGGGACACGTACGCTCCTATCGCCATAGCCACATAGCTGCAGCTTAATCAACTTCACGTAACTTAAAAGTTAAGCTTTTTAAAGGTATGTTCGTACTTGGTGTTAGGACTGATGTTTGCAATGTGAATCCGGTCCACCAATAGGTCTAAATTCATTCCTAAGATCTTCAGTAGAAACACTGTCTAACAGCAAATGTGAACATACCTTAACTAAACTTTGATCTCCTCGACAATGGTGCCGGACACCTGGTACCCACAGACATCTATTTCGTGTTGCCAACTACTTCCAACAACTGCAGTAACTTACATGCAGTAGCGTTGACGATCGATCAGCTAGCCAGTGCAGTGTTTTCAAGCACAACAAATTTTCAGGTTTAGGGATTATTGAAGACTTTCCTGCTTGTTTTGCATCACTCTCTCTGTTGGGAACTGGCTCTTTGTTGCTGGCCACAACTTGGAATGAACTATCGAACGCTTGCCTGTGTGTGTGCTTTGTGGTTTGAAGCTTCTGAGTACGGTTCTAAAGTCTGTATATGCTTTGTGGGCTCTGGATTGAAGGGGGAGGAAGCTTTGCATGGGTAATAGCTGCATGTGAGGAAGTTTGAGTACGGCTTTAGTACTCAAAATGCGAGTCAATGTTAGCTAGCTAGTGTAGTATAAGGAACAGATCGAGCCTCTTGTAGCGTCGCTGCTTGTTTATTTGCTGAAAATTCTCATTTAATTTATGATTTGTTAGTACTCTGTGTTTGACGCGGCGAGGAGTGGTGGTAATGTAGTGAATGTACTACTACGTTCTATCAAACTTCATTCCAGTGACCGTTGTGAGCGTCATTCTGAATATCACGAAGTGCGAACATGCATTGGCTATGCATGCATGAGTAATAGTTGACAGAGCAAGGAATGTGTTTGCTCAAATACTTGAACTCTGTTGCAGTGCAGGTCGTGAGGGTTTCGAATTCGTTGAAGATTTTTTTCGAGTGATCCTTGGCAGTGGTTCCGATTAGGTTTGTTTGGAGCTTTGGAGGGGAGCGGGGACGACTGGTCAGAATGACAGTTGACAGTAACCTTCCCAATGGCCACACAGAAGGTATACATTGATCTTTACTGCTATGACCAATTTCGTATGTTTATATATCACTTTAAAAAATCTGACTGTCAATGAAACCTTGAAGGGCTAGTCGACCATGGATGAATGTGTTTTGACCTTGTTTGTGTTTTACGAAATGCAGCAAAGGAGCATGAATCAAAGATCATTCCCCAGGAAATTCTCTTCGCATACCAGAAGGAGCAGGCTCGCCTTTCACCAGACGGGCGGATGCTGGGTTATTTGGCTCCCTCACCTGACCATGTCCTCAATGTGGTAAGAAGTGTAACCAACTCTCTAATTGCGGAAGGCAGTCAAAGTTTTGGGTGTTAGATACTCCCTCTGTTTCTGGATAATACCGGTGTTTCCTTTGTGTTTTACAAAGCAAACACCGGTACTGTTCAGAAACTAAGGGAGTATGTACTAGATAGCCAAATGAGCTCGCGAAGTTGGTTATTGGACATAACACTTCCTTCGAACTAGATCAAGACAGTCAAATCTTGGAGATTTAGGGCTCCTTCAAAGAGTGAGTGGAGGATGGGATTACGACTCTAAGCAACCCTCACTCTTGGTTTCGAACTGCCTTGGGAAGTCATCTTGGCAATGAAAGTGACAAGAGAGGGTTATGTACTGGCATCTTTGAATTGTGTAGTCTCATGCAATTAGTCTTCGTATGTATTCTTTGCGAAAATTGGAAAATCTTCTTGTGGAATACAATTTCATTACAGTTTGTGCAACAAAGTGATTTGAAAATAGGAAGTGAACAACCTTTATTACACTTCACTGATTTATTGCATTTGCGAAGGTGCGAATTTAGCGTCTTTTCAAAATTTCTTTTTACTTGTGAATTAGTACAATACAATCTACTAGTGAACAGAATTTTGTAATGAGGAATGACACAGTATATCATTTAGGGGTAGTCTGAGCTGGTAAAACTGTTTGCTATATTACCAATTCCTATCATTGAATTAAAAATAGTAGTATAACTTCTTGCAGATGTTAATTTTCAAAGCATCCTTGAATTAATCGATGGAAAAATTTACGTGCTTTGTGTTGATTTGAAGAGCTTGTTTTCGATGGAGTTTAGGAGGTCTTGTAATTTACTTGAAATTCTGTGTCTGGTTTTCTTGTAGTGGGTTCGACCGCTTGAAGGCACTGAGGAGGAGGCCAGGATGATGACTTTCGAAAAGCGTCGGGGGGTAATGGATCAGAACTTCAATTTTTTAGATTCTGAGAGTTTGAAAAAGTTTGTAGAGGCTACTGTTTTTTTAAGTTAACTTAAGTTGCTAATTGCCTGGGATTTGGATTTTGTATGTCAATTGCTCTGTGCATAAATCTCCAGGACGATGATACTTCAATCTCAAAGACTCTTCCTGATGCAGGTGCATTTTTTCATCTGGAACCCAAGTGGGGAATACATCATTTACAAAGTCGACAATGGAGGTGATTAATCATGCCCTTCAAATCTTCTGTTCATAGATAGCATTAGTCCATTCTTTAGTTCCTGATCTATAAATAGAATGTTGATGAAGTCGGAAGCTCCTAGCCAATGATAATCATGTCTAAAATTTATCATTCGAGAATGTAGGACGAGAGTTTCTTGAGTTTTTTGTAATGGTACATTGCAATTCTCGTAATAGTCATGGACGAGGCCCACATTTGACCATTAGGCCCTTTTTTTGCAAATGTTTGCAAATTTTTTACTTGTAAACACACTACTAGGTCAAGTGCAGTGTGATTACCATCTTCTACCTCCTAGGCACCAAGAAACTTCTGTATCTAAGCTTCCAAGAGCCAACTGAAAGAATGTCCAAAATAAGTTATAATCGTACAAAAGAGTAGGGCACAGTATCTAATTGCTAATTGTATGTCTTGCCACCTTCATTGAAGCTTCTTGAATGATTAGTTTGAATTCCTATTAACTAAATATATGAAATGGAAGTTACCATTTGGACCATTTCAGCACGTCTCTCCAATGTTTGTGAAGTTGTTCCTTGTACTCAAGCTACAAATGATTTTCGATTACCATGTTACAACTCCCAGACTCATTGTCCCTCTACATTATGCAGGATCCGATGATCACATTCATTTTTCCGTTGAGGTGAAGACGGGTGAAAAACAAGCATTGACGCCATTAGTTGGCGTGTGTTCAAAGCTTGTCCCCAGCAGCATCTCTGGACTTCGTCCGTACGAGATGTCATTCTGTATGAACATCAGAGAGGCTTCGGACTTTGATGTGGTAAGTTACCAACACCAAAAATAAATATGTGAGTAGATTGCATCCAATCATCATGACTTGTTGTCAATCCACACTAAAAAATTTCTACAAGAAGAAGTGAAAGACGTCCTGAAGACCGATGCAAAGATTAGTGTCCACAAACATTATTAACCTAGTCAGGTTTACACCAAACCTATGAATTGAACCCCAACAAGAGTTGATTGGGAAAATCGAGTTGGTGTTGGTACCAACCATGAGATAATATACCAATGGGACACACGATCAAGTTCATAATTGCTTTGAGTATCCAATACCTTATTTACTCTGGACCAAAGGAGAGGATTATAAGGCTTTGCATTGCTGAAAGCTACATGTGAGGAAGTTCGATTAGGGCTTTACTAAACAAGCAAGCCAATGCTACATGAACAGAGTCTCTTGTAGTGTCGCTGCGAGTTTCAATCCTTTCATGTATAACCTTGTACGAACACCAAGGGCTAAAAGTGTCCTATGAGTGACACTTTTAAAGAATTTTCTTAGAAATGAACTAAAGTGCACCTATTCATCCGAGAATCTGATAAATTTTGGATGACTACCGTCTCCTTCCAGGATTGATTAATTATTGGTGAGTGCTAAATAAATGTTTTTGATGTGATTTTTTGCAGTACAAAGTGAACATCAAGAGTGGCGAGTACGCGTTGGATACTGAGAACCCTGGCGATGTTTCAGACTGGTTGTGTGATGGAAATGCCGTGGTCCGTGGTGCCTTAGCATTCGACTTGCTGGATGGAAGCCAAACTGTACGAGTGCGTGATTCCGTGGAGTCCGAATGGCGTGATGTTCTTCGCTGGAGCTCAATGGATTCTGGAAGCCTGGTATGTGGTTTCGTATTCCGTGTTCATTTTTCCAGTAAGTTTTTTGAATTAGTTTTCGTCTTCGTGAGTTGTTTCAGTTTATTTGCACGCAAACCTCGTTACAATTACCTTCTCTTCTATGACACTCTAGAAAATCTTGCACTCTTGCTGTACTATCGTCAACTATAGCACCCTTTTAAATTATATAACAATACCATTCAAGCTATGTCGTAGTGAAAAGGTTTGAACCACACCAAGCTCTAAAACGAGGATTTTGTGAATTCGTTAGTTTCCTTCTTCATCACTTGAATCATTTGACTTCCACTGAAACCTCATTCCCGTGACCTTCAGTAAACAAGAATTTCTAAACTATCCTGCACACTTGGCGCACTATCATTTGAATGTAGATCAGTTGTCACTTATTCAAATGTAGCTCAATTGTCACTCATTCAAACTATGTAACAGACACATTCCAACTATGCTGGCAAAGTGAAATGTTGGGACCCAAGGTGGACTGCACAAAGCTCTAAAATTAAACTAGGATTGCTGTAGATTTAAGTTTGCATATGCCCAGCCGGCGAAAGTGTCAAAGAACGAATATTTGCCACTCAAACGAAATTGATGATAGAAGGAAAATAACTGCACTTATTATGATTTCTTGAAGTGCTAAATCTGCCCGCACTGGCAACCAAATTGCATCACTTTCTATTTACAAAAGGCATTATTTAGTTTCCTTTCAATTGTGGGCACTGATTGGTTAATTTCCCACTGGCTAATGAGCCTTATCACCTAGGCACACGTGCTGACAGGGAGTTTACGTCCAAAATTGAGCAGTTAAGTCGATTGGTGAAAATGAAATGAAATTCGGTACAAGTTAGTTCGCAGGAGTTGTCACCAATTTGTTAAATAGTCCAACCCAAGTTGGCCAGTGTGGGTATTTAGTAACTACTTGATTTCAGTTTGGTAGTTGGTGCGTTCGAGACCCAGTTTTGATCAGCTGGCCAGAAATGACGTGAATTAGGTTGACAGTTAAAATTCAACATGTGGTGTGTTTGTGTAGGCTGGATTCGGACCCAGCCCAAACCAGATGTACATCACGACCTCTATGGATTCTCCAACAACTCGCTTGCTCTTGGTTCGTAAATCCTCCCCCCCCCTGTTGGTATAAATGGCACTCGTAGAAAAGAAGATTTCGGTGCACCAAGCTACAATATGAAATTTTAGTGTTGAAGATCCATTTGGGTTGGGTGTCTTCATATATGGGCCTTTGACATCCTGCTCTCACATTTGTAGCAGCTTGATATCCTTTCTACTGTTTTGGTTCCAACATTGTTCCTCAATTCCAATTCTTTAGATTTGAATCCAGTCCATGATGAACTTTTTAGGTTTGAATGGAAATAGAATTAATTTACACTTCCAGTAAATTGTTCAACAAAGACTTGGATAATTCGTAGCAACAACCACCACAATCACAGAAAATCTGTATTGAAAAATACGCAATCAAGTGTTGGAATTATAGTTTTGGCACTACTAGAAAGGACCAAGCTTACGAAATCAAAGTTGGGTTCCACAAATCCACATGGGTACCTCCTCTGCTACCCCAAACTCTGATACTAAAGCTTGGTGCCCCAAGACCCTCCTTTCCTCTCGAGGAAGGTTCATAAGAACTCAACATATGCCACAAACGTCTCACAACTCTCGTTGTTGTTTTTTTCATTTTTCCTGGCAGATCAACACCGACGATGGATCGATTGTAAAAGTGATTGCCTCAGACCCCGAAATCGATTATTTGCCTATCAAATTCGATCCCAGCAAGGTGATGTTCATGGACTTTCGAACCAAACAATACCTTGCCGTGGCCTTTTTCAATGACAAGTTGAAGTGGAAGGTTTTACACCCGAGGTAACGGTTACTTCCAAACACATGCTTGAATTCAACTGGGTGACTGTCCATGAGCAGATGACAACTCATTTACATTAATCGACTGGTTGATGAAAATGCATAGGAATGATCTGATTCGACTACACATGTCTATGCTGCAATTTCTGTGGACAGTACTAAATCTAATAAGTTTTGCTTCACATGAGTTTAGAATCTTCATATTGTGATATAGATATCTTTGGTCTTTTGTAGATCTTTCAACCCACAGTGATATAATTAGACAGTAATGGGACGAAAAAGGGTGTTAGTTGCAGATAAATATATTGTGTAGTTGCAGATGATTTACAGATGAATTTTTTCAACTTCAAGGCTTGATTCCATTGTGGTCTCTCCAGTCACGACGATTCACTTCTAATTTGTGAGTTGCAGTGTACACGAGGATTTTAATATCCTAACACGCTTCAGAGTGGTGAATATGTATATCGGGAGCCGTGACCGCGCAAATCAGAAGTAAGTTCCGACCTGAGCTTTGACTTGAGTCTTGAGGCACCAAGCTCTAGTATCTGAGTTTGGTGTAGTATGTCTGTCTATTACCGTACGTGAGGGTCTGATTTGGTCCGAATTTGAATTTCCACATCAGATTCTCAGTAGTCCACATCACCTCACACCATTCACAAGATGCTATGTGTCACTTTTTATTTATCAAAATGACTTAATTTATGTCGAATCTGACCTTGAGTTCACGAAGGATATGTTAGTTTTGGCAACCAAAGGCTTACGAGAATGACAATTTTGAATCTATTACCAGAATGTTTACAGGTCAAATAGATTGAATATAAGACAAGTGTGTTCCAAGCAATGATAGATAGTGCGGTAAGTGTGCCAGGTCTTTTAGAATGTCATTTGGAAGGAGGGTTAGATTGAAGAGGATCGTGTGTTAATTCTTAGTAGCGAGAGTGGCGGAAATGATCAAAACTTCTAGTGTATCTTGTCAATTATAGAGAAAAACTCTATAACCGACATTCTTCCTCTGATCATTCCTCAAAGATTTGTTATTATTAATAGCAGTTTTGTTGAACTATGGAAATGCTTTTTGAATCATTACTGATTTGTAAAATTGAATTTGGTATGGAAGGTTACTAATCCTGTGTATCCCATTGTGTGTGCTGGTCCTTTCAGGTGGGTGGTGACTTATGAGACTGATGACTGTTCTTCGGAGACGTACTTGTACCATCGAGAGTCCAAAAAATTGTCCTTGCTCTTTCAGCACCATCCTCAATTAAATGAGTATGTCCATCTTGAAGCCTTCTCTGGAATTTTCTGTTTTTGAAAAAGGCTATATGCATGATTTTCTATGGGGAGTTTGATAGAAAATTGCTAATAAAATTGCAAGTGTCTCCAACCCAAATAGATAGCAAGTATGAAATTGGCATATGACATTTTTTCATTGGTCTAATAATTTCAGAATCCTATAGTAGTGACTAGGGTCTATAATCACTTGTTAGCATTCTACTAGACATATGAAATTCATTCTTTAGAATGATGATGGCCTACAACGTGCTACTATTTCATTAAATACATTTTCAGTGTCCATTTTAGGCATTAGTACTTTCTACATTTGGAACCCATTGGTTTTGCCTCTCTCCTTCGAGGGTCTAAGGTGGGTACACCGCAAATGCGCCACTGACCCAATGCCGCCATCAATACTCTGGGTACACCTCCAAAATCAATTTGTTCCTATCTGGAAGAAACGATATCAGAACCTCTACTAAAACAACCTTTGATCCTTCATAACTTTCTTTGTATACGATATCCAAAGATTGCCATCTTTGGTGCGTTGGAATTTCCTTTCCCTTGCCAACAAGAAAATCAATGAAAATTTGACCAGTCTAATAAGAGTAACTAACTAGGCCTGTAACAAAAAGTTGCGGTTTTGGGGGTGCCCACCTTATGTGTTACTGATTATTTAGTGTTCTGCATTAATTTTGCAGGTACAAACTGGGCAAAACTCATTCTCATGTTATTAAATCAAGAGACGGCCTCAAATTTTTAGTGTACCTCACTTTGCCTCCAGGAATTGAGGTAATTCAAAAAGTTCCGAGTTTTTCTCAAACTAAGCCTTGATAAACTGTTTTAATTAGTACTCCATGTTTAGCTATAAAGTGCTTGTATGTGCTTCGATGCTTTTGATGTCTCTTCCTTTTGGCCAAAACTTAGATGTGTTATAGAATATTTCATTTACAACTTTTTGAAAATGGATGTTTGAAAAACAACACATGCAGAGCATGAGGATTATAAATTTTTCTATATGCTTGAACTGAACAAAAGAATGGATCAATTTAAAACACTACCGACTTAAAATATTTCAAACTTTGGAAATTCCCCAACACCAAACTCTTGAATTCTTATTTTTGATATTTTGATTTTCTTATGAAAGGCTAAAATTGGAAGGTATCACCATGATAAAATAAACGCACTAAATTTCAAATACAATATTTTCCATGCCTGAAATATCATTAAATGTGATAAATGAGATATCAATATGTTTTGCGCAACATTTAGGAGTTAAAAAAAACCCTGGAATGTTTTATTGTGCAGCCCAAAAATCTTCCAATGGTGTTGAGAATTCATGGAGGTCCTTGGTACCGCGATTGGTGGGGTTGGGATGCAGAGAATCAGTTCTGGGCTACTCGTGGTTACGGTATGGAGATGTATTTTTGCTTAAATCTTCCGAAGTTTGTATTCATACTTGCTTAACTCTTAAAAGGTTCTTTGGGCATCGTATGTCTATACACCATTTAAAGTTATCTAAAAAATCGTCATGATAGTGAACTAAAATATCGCTTTTGTTGTTACACAATGTTGCACCCAAGTCATCCTAGCACCAAAAGTTGAATTTGGCAACGTTAGTGGTGTTGGTGGCGTTGCAAGGTCATATATGATACTCTAGTCAAATATGATATAGTCGAAGTAGAGAACACAAACATAAAAGCAGAAATACGTGTTTGAAGAGAGTCTTTGAGACTAACAATGTTAATATTCATACAAGGTTTTGAAGAGAGAAGAAACTCCCGAACCTCTTTTCAAAAGTTGGCATAAACTAAGAGTCTGTTCATCTCGGGTCTCGCTTGAAGTCTCTAGGGTCATGCGCAAGTCACACCAAGACTACAAGGGCGTGAACTTTGACATGCACTTCTAAGTCACATTTTTTGATCTGTAAATGAACATTTTGCAAAAATTTGTAACTGAGCGAATTCTGTGCTAAATATTTTTTTTGTGTGGTCAGCATGCCTACAAATTCAGTATAGAGGCTCAGAAGGATTTGGTAAAGAGTTCATGCATGCCGGCGACAAGCAATGGGCAGGAGATATGCAGGTCAGTGCGTGGGAATTTTTTTGAGCTTTACCGGCTAGTTTCCTTCAATTCCTACAATCAACCGTTTTTCCAAATTCCCATTCCGGTTATGCTCTCTGTTTTCTTAAGTCTAGAAATAGAAATTTTCTAGATTTATTCATCAGTTTTTTTCTGGTCTTTTATAATCCAAACAGTTATTTTCTCATTTTCATTGGCTCACTTTGCACTAACCCCCGTTTTTTCACGAACATTGATATAGGTCCGACATTTTTTCTCGTGTTATTTCAATCTCTATGAGAAGTCCTCATTGAAAGTTTATTATACAAGAGCACCTCCATCAGAACTACCCTTTTTGGAGTGATTTGGACAATAATTTTCAACTTAATCCCTAAGCGTTCCAATGTCCAGTGGGTGGAAGATGAGTGATGTGAAATGTGCACTTTAGCTAATTCATTGAGAAAGCTTTAAGAAAAATGATGGCATATGTTAATGGAAAGAAGAAAGAATTCTCTACTTAAATGTAATGTAAAGATATTTTGGAGGAGTTTCAATTATTTATTACAAACTTTTGAAAATACTTTTACTATCTTAAAGCGTGACGACTTATGTTGAGTTTCAACTTTTGGTTGACAACAGAATGACATAACCGACTCCGTGCATTGGGCCGTTGCTGAAGGCTATGCTGACAAAGACCGCATAGGCATCACCGGTATTTCCTTTGGTGGTTTTTGCACTCTTGCAGGAATCACTTTCACTCCAGGTATGTATGTATTTAGTATATAGATTGGTTCAAATTTATGCACTTCGTTGTAATAACACGAGCTCACATTAATTTAGGAATTATGTGAATTTGCGAGGCGCATATAACTTAAGTTCACAGACAATATAACAATTTTAAAATGTGATTTATGCAATTTCAATACTTCCTCTAATAATAAAAGACCTTGATTGTCATCCCCAACTTTTATTGATATTCATCCAGTTTTCATCTTGATGTTCACTCTAATTAAACAACGATAATCTAACATTTGTCGAAATTAGTGTCGATGGGCTCTTGGAGACTCACACTAATTGAAATTAACTTTTGTTAGTAGTAGACCCGTCCTTTCTTTTATCCGTCCTTCCATCCGTCCTTAACTTATACATGTTCAAGGGTAAATTAATTCAAGAGGACCATAGGTGGTCTACAAATCTAAGCCATTTACAATTGGTACTAGAGTACATTCTAAGTTGCCATGATTGACACTATAATTGACAAGCTAAGAACTGAATTTTCTAAAATGAGGGTTTTCTTCTAAAGGATTGTTACTTGGGAAAGATATCTAATTTTGAAATAATTTTTGGAATGATAGTTTTTTTTATAGAAAATTAATGAAATTTAACCGAGTGTGGACTTGATTTGTCCTTATAAGGGCTATTTGAGTTGGAGCAATCCCATGCCATTGAGAATGAAAGTGGAGTTCACCATTTGTAATGCAGAGCTTTACAAGTGCGCTGCGGAGTTAGTTGGTCCTTCCCAGCTCTTCACAGTCACAAAATATATTGCACCATACTGGTAAGTTTCTGACCTCAGCCATTATGTAGATTTTTAAAATTTAGTCTTTATAACTGCATTTGTAATGACAAAAATTGTTAAACTTTGGAAGGATGTGAACCTATCAGCTAGGTGGTCATCCAAAAATTATCAGATTTATGGATGAATAGGTGCATTCTTTGTTTCTATAATTTCTCTCAAGAGCATTCATTAGTCACTTTTTTAGGTACTCAGATATTTCACTTTTAATATATTCGTAGTGATTACTATGCCAATGCGGAGGATCCTCAACGAGTATTTCCTAGAATTTTATGAAACTTTGTTTATCTTTGATCAGAAATGTCTAATGCAATTGTGCTTCTTATAGGAAACCAAAAAGGAAGTTGCTCAATGATAGAGTGGTGGACTTTAGTAAGGACGAAGAATTGAACAGGAAACGGTCTCCAATTTTCCATGTAAGAAACTTGTATTCCAGTTGATTTTGTAGTCTCAAATTGAACGTTGGTTGCCCTTGAAAATCAGCCCAAAATATGTACAAACTTGTGTTCAAAATTTATATCTGGATTTGAAGAAAGTGTGTTAAAAATTAGAATGTAGAAACATCACCTCTCAAAGGTGATTTTCTTCTAGACAGTGTTTTGGTTTTATTTTAATGCAGTTCCATTCTTGCAGGTTAAGAATGTCCAAGTCCCGCTAATTATGGCTCATGGAAAACATGATGTTGTTGTGAATCCTGGTGAAAGTGAACGCATGTTCCAAGTAAGTTAATTGGGCAACTCAAACTCTGGTTTTTCTCCGCATAGATTTCCATTTATGTGTTCTAAGTTTCTAAAAGATCTATCAAAAAGAGTAATTGTGCATCTTCTTGTGGTTCATTTCCTTGATCTACACAAATCATGTTTTTCTACTAATGGTAGCTAATTTTGCTTCGTTGTCGAACTAGAAATTTAGCAAATATAATAATCGCTAAACTCAAGACTTCACTAGCTAGTTGAGAGTTGCAAATTGCCATTGCACCAACTAACCAAGGTGTCTTTGTTGTGGTTTGTGATACTGCTCTAGGCTCTGAAAGCAGAGGGCAAGGAAGTGCAATACCTCATCTACCAAGAGGAGGTATGTGAAATTCAATCTTTAAATTGAAAATTATATTAAATGGGTCTACTTGATTGCCTAACAAGTTAGACATTCAATACAATGCATAATCCACAAGTGTGCATCATTTCTAGGAGTCACATATAAAGAAGTATATTGTAGTGGATACTATATGCCTCATGCTAAGCATTTTAACCAATATCGGGGAGTGTGCTTTCATTGGGAGATCACTCAATTTGAGTTCAATGCAGATTTCACTGTAATACATCTGAAAAATCAAAATTTTCTCACTCAATGTGTGAACATTTCTTATGCATTCATTAAAAGGGTTGAAGATGTACATAGAGAGATAATGGCAATTTTGGAGGGGTAGACACTGTACTTTAAAATTTGGGTTAACAAATTTGCTCAAATTTATGTACTGTATCTTTGTGCAGGGCCACTATTTGGAGCGGCCGCAGGACAAGATGGATTGGTACAGTCGAGTTGGGGCTCTCTTCCACAAGCACTTGGGCGGACAAATTGGTCCAATTCCAACTATTGTGGATGCCAATGCTCAAATTATTGGGGACTTCACAACATCACTACCCAACTAAGTTAATATTGGGAACTTTCGTTTTCCAAAGTTTTCAAAGGCAGTATATGTAGCTTGCAATCTTCAGTGCAGAGCTGGAGTTTAGGGCTTTTAGGGTTAGGGTTTAGGGTTTTGGATATCCTTACAGGGTGAAGTCTTGAAAGATGTGATCTTTTTTGGAGTTAGAAATGTAGAGTCTTTCAGCATGTTTTTAAATATAGTAAATTTGGCATGAAACTCTCAATGATGTATACTAAGACTATGATGTTGAATACTATGATAAATTCCCGTAATGATTTATTATTCTTTTTTAAGTGTGTTTTGAACCGGCTATTTTTTTTTTCCATTTTCTTCAATAAATTCATAGTAAATTGAAATGTCCATCAAAAAGATTGGAAAAATTTATGACTTGTAGAAGACATGTAATTTTGCTATTATGAAGTTCAAAAATTCTACAGAAACTAGTTTTCAATGGTTTGATAACTTGGGCCAATCATCGAATCTGCCAAATGCCTTCTAGGGGCTCACATGTTCTAGACCGTTGTAATGAAGTAAAATGGCTTGTTTTTGACTACGAGCATTCACCATGAGCGAGCCCTATAATACCGTCATTTTTTGGGTGCATCTTTCCTTCATGATCCGTCTTCCCAATCATGGGGAAAAGAGATTGGGTAATTCATATATGCACACCAAACAAGATCAAATAAAAACAATAGTGCCTTCAAGATTTTCCATAATTCATATTTCAAAAGAATTTCAAGGAAAAAGCAATAAAGGAGAGAGATTGGAAGAATTGACCTTTTATTTTGGTTTTACAAAATAAAGAAAAGAACCTATTAAATTTAGGGCCCTTGCCATGCATCCTTGAGAGTCCTATCATCTCTTTAAAGGATTGGGAAATAAAAATTTATATATGCATAACCTTGTCCTTGCAAAAATGCAAAGACAGAGACTACATGGATGTAGACTCTAATGTAACAATCCTTGATTGTTGCATGTTTCTTAATTTGACCCCTACAAAATCTTGTCCAAAATGTGTAATTTCAATTCATAAGAGCATAAAGCTAATTTTGGGTACATACTAGGGGGTGGTAGAAGAATAGACAATAAGAAGCAATTTTGCTTCACAAGCAACTATAACTTTTTGCTTCACACCCAAAAAATAAGGAGGAAGAATCTCATCTACAAATTGTTGACAAGTGCTAAAATTTGACCAATGATTTTCAATCATTATAAATAGAAAACTAGAGTTCAAGCATGGTTTTGCTAAATGAGTCTTTGGCAAAAATCTCATTGTCTTATCCATGAAGATAATTTGCATTCATTTGGCAACAAAGTCCCATTTGTTGCTAAAAAAACACATGTTGTGACATGACTTTATCCTCCATTTCTATAACTCTAATGATCTTAGATCCCCCTTTCTCCATAGTCCTTTCTCTAGCCATTGGTACAAGATGAGTACCTTAACCCCTAAGTGCCTCATCAATCATATTTGGTCGATCTAAAATTTCAAGCTCATTTTGGGATGGGCTGTTAAATTCCTTTGATTGCTTTGAAATTTTTTATGGGCAGTTTCAAAGGTTAACTATTGTATTTTTTTTTTTCCACAGAAAAAGGTAAATACTAGATTTTTGAGAGGTCCTCAAAGGCATATATGTATCTTAGTGGAAGAGTAAAGCTTGCCGATTTCACTTGATTTGAGATCTAAAAAATTGTTCTTATCCATTTGCTTTGAAAATGGTCCTAATGGAAAGAGTAAAGTGTTTTCATGATATTCACCATTGAAAATGTAAACATACAAATGTTAATTTGGAGTTAATTGCAATTTCTACTTATTAAAAAACTTGCATTTCAACATTTGCAAGGTGGATTGTGTAATGAGTTTGATAGCTCTTCATTTGAACTTAAGGTTTTTGGAAGTGCATTTTAGTGCTAACACAATTTTTAGTTGGTCATGTCATCTCCAATACCCAAAAAATCTTATATGCAAATTTCTAAAACATTGTGGGGGAAGGGTGGCATGCTGAAAATAGAAAATGTGTATTTCTCTTGTTATAATCTCACAACTTCTATGCAATTTTGCTCTCTAAATTGATACACATACTAATAAGCAAGCTCTTTAGACATCCATATGGTTAGATTGTGAAAAAAAAAACATTTTCTTGGGTTGGGGATAACTATAAGTCTATGCTCTTTTTTCATAGTCAAAACACACTTGGAAAGGCTTGGGCACTTAGGGGTTAACAACATTGACAAAATAAGTTTATGACATACAATAAATTTTTCAACAAAAAAACAAACAGATTGTGAGTATTTTCAGTAAAAAAAAAAAGATGACATTCACTAGTTTGATTTGTATTTACCACCAAAGTTGGTGGAAGATCATAAGCTCTAAAAAGATATGGTACTCTAAGAACTATCATTCTTCCTTGATTCTCCCACTTTAAAAGAAGTTTTCACATGTTATGGTTGCAAGCCCATTGTTCCACTTTAGTTTGTGCTTCATGTCTATTCCATACTCAATTAAAATTTTCCAATTAGCTTTACTGCATGAAAAGATAACACTTCCAAAATTATGGGTTATACAATTTTTTCACTCAATGATTGCCCTACACTTCTCATCGTAATAGTTGTTAAACAATAAGATTTTTTTCCACTGGATTTATGTCCAAAAAATAGATAAGTTGATGTAAGATTTTTTTTTCACTAATTGTGATGCCACTCCAAGCAAATGCATGGAAGTAGTAATTATAAGTGTGATTTGTGGTAATTCACCGAGCTTTCTAACATGTGGAAGGTTAAAGGATGTTTGTTCATTAGTCTTTCATAATTTATGAGGCCTCCTATGTCATTTGACCTTTAAACCAACACTATCAATAGACTCAATGGGTACTTGTTCACTCATCTTAAGTTGTAGCAATTTGTGAGGCCTTCCTAGTTGTCTCTTTACAACTATATCATCTTTAGCTACATGACTATGAGAAGCTTGTTGAAAAATAGTACAAGAAACCTTTTCCAATTGTGCTTCACATTCTTCCTGACTAATTGGCATTGTAAACCTTGTTTGGAGAACTTAGAAAAATATAATATCCACAAACCCTAGATTGACTTGGAATGAGATGGAAGTCTATTAAAATTATCAATTTTTTCCTACATGATCTTCTTCATCATTGCTCTCTAGAGATTTCCCTATTTGTATTCTTTTTATTTTCTTGCAAAACAAAATTGGTAGCAATCGCTTCTTGGACCTACATCTTCAACTCTTTGTCCTTTCTCTAAGAGCATCTATGATTGACAAAGTTCTAATTAATTTCAATTCACAAGAACAATAATTTTGCACACAACTTACCCAAGTGTAAATTTTAAAATCTTCTATCAAAGAAATAAAAAATAGAATGAATTTGATTGATGATGTACTCTTCTTCTTCCTACGTCAACATTCTTGTGGACTAACTAATTTCTCAAGAACCAAAGGCTTTGAGAATTTGATGAAGCCACGAGTACAAGTAAAGGTCACTATGAAATATTCTTAATCGAGTTAACCCCCAAGTGCTTCGATGTCCATTTTTGGATGATGAATAAATTGAAACTCAAGTTTCCTCCTCCTAATTGCTTGGATGAAAGCTATTCTAATTCCTAGAGATACTTTATCAAGTTATTGTCCTATGTAAGAATTGGATTTCGTGTTGTTAGAATACATATTTTTTTTTTCTAAAATTACAAATGTGCAAGTCGGTCAAGTGGTTGACCAAGCCAAAATTGCATTGACTTTAGTTCAAAACTAGATTTGCTAAAATGTGGTCATAAATGTTAAGAATAACAAATTTTTTAAAAATCACCATATGAAGAGAACCTCAATTCAAATCTATTCTAACAAATTTTACTCAAAAAATGATAATTTTTTTGCTTGTAATCAAATTTAAGAGGAATTTTGAAATTTTCCTTTCAAAATTTATAAAAAAATATTGGTGATAGCATTGGTGAATCTAAGTGTATGGATGGAATATAGAACTCACAGTCTACAACATTTCTTTGTATATCAATTCCAAAACATGCTTCCAAATAGCCCTTTATGATGATTTTTCTCAAATCATCAATTGTAGAAATGAATCTGGACGCTTAGGGATCAATGAATGAAAAATCAACTTAAAAATTAATGATGGTATGTTCACACTTGGTGTTAAAGAATATTGTTACTGAGGGTCTTAAGAACAAACTTAGACCTACTTTTGGACTAGATTCATGTTGCAAACAACACCCCTAACACCAAGAGCGAACATACCATCATTTTGTGTAGGGCCTAAGGAATCTGACCCTCGGGCACGGTACCGTATTCTAACTAAAATTTAACGTTCGCCAGTTCTGTTTTGAACCGTGTGTTGCTGGACCTGCCGGCAGTTAGCTGCTGTTTTGCTTGGAGACCAAGCCATCGTCTCTCTCGCCGATGACGCCTTCCATCGAGGCGTGAAGCTCAAGCTCATGGACTCCATCGCCACTCCTCTTTCATTCTTACATTATTAAACTACTCGGAGCCTCGGATTGCTTTATTCTCACTTCGCCACAATTTCGCGTATTCTGCGCAAGTGGATTAAGTTCGGTCGGAGCTCGTAAGCTAGCTAGTGTGGCAATCGGCCATGGAGCTGGCGTCTTGCAGCTTAAGATATATATGGCAGGCATCGCCGCATTGCTTGATGATGTGCGTGAGGCGAGGTTTAGGGATACGATTGTCCGGCGATAAGCTAGAAATTTCGAGATGCAGACATTGCTGAGCAATTAGATTACGGGTACGGGGATCGGAGTTCGTTCATCGTCGGGCTTCAAGAACGATTTCTTTCTGTTTGAGCTTATTCGATCAGTGGCTGTGGAGATTTTTAATTTCCAGGGGAAATTCTGTTGAAAGTGCTGTTGAAAGTCACTGCTGGCTCGATGAACTTCATTTATGCAACGGCTTTCGTCTGCTGCACTAAATTTTATTAATGACCAGTACGAAATCGGATTATATGAAAGGAAGAGACGGTAACCAAGAATTCTCTCTGTAGAAGAACGAGAAGCAGTTGCTGCTATGCTACGAGAAGAAATCCCGACGTGTCATAAAAATCTCGAAGCTGCTAAGTAGTATGCTGAGCTCTGCGAGAGGATCCAGAAGCTTATACAACATCCTATATTAAGCATTAATTTTGCTAAACCCCGAATAAACCTACCTTCCGTGAGTCCCGTCGCATGGCAATACACAGCGGATATGGCGCCTAAAACGTCGTAACGACTACTTTTTCAAATGAAGACGAAGACAGAGGAGGAAGTCTGCACACTACAGTACTGTACTGTACATCCGCAGAACAGAATCCCCGGAAGTCTGTACAAGTGCGTGGTCCGAGTTTCTAGTTGGTTTCAAGAATTAGCCTCTGATCGATGTCCTGGTGATTATTGTATCTTGTAACGGGTCTGGCTCAAATCTGACAGGTGGCACTGATGAGGAAATTGAGGTAAATCATTGACAGAAGGCTAATGGTTGCTTCATCCTCAAGCTTCTGAAGTAATTGGATCAGTGTGCGACTCTTAACGCACTTTTTCCAGAATCGCTTGCGAACGGAACAGAGAACACCGAGGCTACTTGATAACATTGGTTCAGTGAGTGGTCTCGTTTGGAAGAAATTGGGCATGAATTAAGCTTACAAACGATTAGAGAGCAGAGGGAGTGACGAAGGGAAGATGCGGTAACAAATCAGGTGTAGCTGAGTTTAGGCAGTCACGAACCAGGAGTTATAGAATTGTGAGATTTCCGTGGGCTTCAGTTATCTTCATCACCTCCGGATTCTCTTCTTGCTGGACCGTTTACATTTTACGAGACTCCGGCTTGCTGCGGACTCACAAGCGAGAAATGGCTATCCGGCGAAATGGTGTCGTGAAGAGAAGGGAGTTCTGTTTTGCCTTTATTCTCATTTTCTCGCTTTCTTCGACTTCAGAGGCCACGTTGTGGAAATGGTTTGCGCTTGAGCCAGCATCAGCGCAGTCCGATCCACCATTACGGGAGCGTCAGTGTTCCCGACCCACGGACCTTGCGAAGTTTGACATTGAGACTGGAAGCTTTTTGAGTAGCTCCAGAGGGAAAGATCTTGTTGAGAAAGCTCGTCACCAAACAGCAAAGCATTCTTGTTGGCACAATGCGTATTCGGGTTTGCTCTCGTCTTGTAGAGAGATTTTAAAAGAAGAAGAGAAGAAGGCACGACTGGCTATGAGGCTCACGAACTGTTTTTTGAAGGTTTCTGAGAGAGACGCAATAGACTGCCCTGACTCTGTCCCCATATCCAAGTGTACGAGTAGCCTCAGCGATCATACTAATTCTATCTTTCTTGCCTTCTTCATTGACGCGGCTTCTATGTGCCACCATCTCCAGTACGTAATTTCTTCTATGCGCTTCTTCACTGAAATTTATTCAATGCTCTCAGTTTCTGGGCATTCATGCTTTCATGTCAAGATGCTAAAATTTCTGCTTTTTTAACTTTCTTAAAACCTAATGAACCAAGAATTGATATCCTTAAACCCTAATGAACCATGAAGCCCGTATTGGGCCTCATATTTTGGTAAGCAGTTTCGATTAGGTCACACAGGGACTTGCTTTTGTCCAATCCTAATTATTGTTTGGCCAACACATGCAATGTTTTGCTTTGATTCTAGTGACGTAAAATCTGTTCCCATATGAAATATATTTTCACTATAAGAGCAATCAAATTAGTTGTTTAATAATTTTGAATCCTTGGTCTTTCTTTAGGGTTTAAGGAGTAGATGTTGGTTCACCATGAGAGACCACTCGCCCTACCGATGACTTCAGACAGATTCTTGCTGGCCCTCGCCCTCTACCCATCAGCAGTGCATAGTCTAATTGAGTCTGATGGAATGATCCTTTGCCTACTGATGAACCTTTGGTTTCTTTGACAGGAGCGAAGCGTTTAAGCAGGAAACTGAGCACGTGATCAACGAGCTCAAAGGATCTGCCCACTGGGTGGAGACTCAGCTAAGGACAATGGAATCTCAAACGAGTGCCATATCTCAACAGAATGAGGGTCTCATTACTGAGCAAAAGTTGCTACAGACCAAGATGCAAGAACACTCAAATCAACTTGTAAGCGAATATCATCGTTTGCATGCTGAGATGCGAGAAAGGGTCAAGGATGGCTTTTCAGGTATTCTTTTTCTGACATGAATTACATATCTCTTCATCTGTTGCCCAGGAGATTTTTCTTCACTGTGGACTAACTACCTAATTTTAACGCCGTTATTTTCCATCCCTGCTACGAGAGAATTCAGGTGTAAATTCCTTAGTGCCCAAGAAGAAATCATACCTTACATTTTTTGTGCCAAAAATATGTTTTTTTAATTTGCAGTCAGTGGCTATAAGTTTTCAAAGTGGACATTGAACATCTTGCTTGGTTACTTCGGTGTTAACTAACGATCTAGCTTGTGCGCTTACTATTCTCTGGAGGTTGAAAAGTATCATTTATAATTCTTTTTTCTAGTATTGCATTTTGTATGCAAATAAGGCTTTTCTAGTGGTGCTTTTTGTAGTCGATGGTGCGATTTTTTTTCGAGCAAAATTTTGTGGTTGATGTCCGTCACTTGTAGGTCTGAGCTCGGCAACAAAGGAGGTTCATGAGCAGTTGCGAGGTGTGGAATCCTTGCAAGAGGAGATGACGGACAAGCAAAAAGAGATGTTAGAGCAGCAGAAGGACATGTCTGATCACCAGCACAGCCTGGCAAACTCACTTTCTAAGGAGTTTGCAACGCTTCATGACAGAACTCATGAAATTGCGCACTCCATGTCTGAAGAATTCTCAAGTTTACATGAGAAGTCTTATGTGATAGCAGACTCTTTGGGATCTTTACAGGAAAAATCGCATATTATGGCCAACTCTTTGGCCAAGGAGTTCTCAAGTCTGCATGAAAAATCGCATGAGATTGCTCAATCTTTAACAACGGAGTTCTCCAGTCTACATGGCATAACGCATGAAATCGACAATGGAGTTCAGAGGTGAGCTCATTCTCTAGTAGTTGCCCTACTTTTTAGTCTTTGATAGTACTCACCTTTAATTTGTCGGTGTTTAATAACACCGACAAATTAACCACCATCATTTGTTTTGACAATATCAATCATCTCTAATCAACGTGAAAGTATTCAATGAGCGTCGTATAAACTTGAGCATTTTGCAGGTCCTTGACTGGTCAGAAAGCATTGCTCGATGAGCAGGTCCAAGCAAAAGAGGGACTTCATAATCTGAAGCAGCTGCAAGAGAGTGCTTTTGAAGAGAACCGTGCTTCTGTGTTGGCATTCACTCAGGAGGCTAAGATGCATCAGCAAGAGTTTCTTACGTGGCAAACGAAGCTACAAGCAATGCATGAACAACTGACAAGTGGTTCCAATGCAATGCTTGAAGCACAGGTGACGAGCGGCATATTTTGTTCTCACTTCTCCAGTTAATGAGCATAATCAGGGGGTCGATTATGTATGAAAGCTAATGTAGTAATGGGCATATTTCTTCTTGTAAACATCTGTCATGAAACTGTAATGCTCTGTGTTTTCCGAGATTGTTGATGATTCTAGAGTTCCTTCAATCTTCTTCCAACTCGGCCAGCTGTTGTAATGGGTTGCTGCAGGAGTCATTTGTGTCAAAGCAATCAGCAGTGTTTGCATCTCTTGAGAGGTTATTCTCTCTACACAATGCAATCCTGCTGGAGTCACGGGCTTTGAAGACCTTCCTGTTCTATGTTGCAACCTCTATTTTCATCTATATGAGCACCAGCACGAAGCAGACTTACAATGCTCGCCCGTTACTTTACTGCGGTATAGTTTGTCCCACATCTTTCGTTGTCGTTGTTCTTTTTCTCAACAGTCTCGATCATCTGAACGTTTTCATGTCTTAGTTTTACTTGAAGAAGTATTCAAGAGTAGATATAACCATATTTGTATTTTCAGTAACCGATTTGGCTTACAAACATGCTTTGTCTACAAGAAAGAGTGAATTGCCAAAAGGTATAATTGAGGCTGTTGCTACAATGATGCAGGGCTTCTTCTCACGTTTGCAGTGGAGCTATGGATTCTTCGTAGCCAGACAGCTGCGTCACGGGGATTACATCAAACCTTGTTGCTATTGATTTTCCCTCGGTTGACCTATGGGGTAACTACTGTTGTCCTTCTTTTGTACCAAATATTCAACTACAGGTACGTGTCCTGTTTCATTTGAAGTCACTCTTGCGAATTTTCCAGAGCCAATCATTTGAATGGAGAAACCATTGAATTCTGTTTCTCATCTGTCAAAATCTTGTCAAAGCCATTTCATTAGCCTTCTAATTTCGATTTTCGATGTAGTTATCTTTCAATCCTTAAAGGATGCATCTTTTCATAGTAATTTCTGAGTTTTTCGAATTTCTACCTCTAAATTAGATTCTAAAATTTGCGTACCACTTTCATCATCCGTGTTGTCTGAAAAACAAAATCTCAGAAATCCTTTTTTTTATCCTGAATAATTCGTGTTCAAAGTGGTTTGGATGATGACCCGAGGAGTCCGTGTTGTCCTTCGCCCTATTTATGGAGAATTCAAATTTCACGAATGAGTTGTTCTTGAATCACTACAGGGACTATGCAACGATGAGCTACGAGATTTTGCTGGATCTACAAGAACGTCTCAAGGTTCTTCCTTCAAGTTCGGCTAAACCTGGAATTGAGGAGATTTGTGAGCATAGCTTGGCACCTCTTTCCAAAACCAAGCGCTGCAGCACCGACTCTTATGAGAGGATGCTCTCCAAGAAGATTGTGCGGCGAGCTCAACGTGCTTGTCGAAGTAAATTTTTGCAGTGATAGCTTGTGGTGCCTTTTGCATCACTTCCTACCTCCTATCTCACACTTACATGGTAACTAATATTATTTGTTACTACATTATCTATATGTATTAAGTGCTATATCTAAAACTGGGGCATAACAAACATCGAGATACTTCATATGAGGTGATCGAACGATTCATGTAGGTTCAGCTTTTCGTCCCATACATGTTATTGTCACATCACTGAGAGTATCTTGTGACCATTCTATCTCTGAATTTCGTTTAGTATATGAGTAATTTTTTTAATTAACATGAGCAAAGGAATATATTTCTGAAATTAAGTTACTAATATGAACGATAGGTTATATTCTTTGTTTTTTAGTAGTCACTCATGCATTGGCAGCTATGATCCACATTCACCAGGAAATATTATATGAGAGGTGCAGCAAGGATTTTATTCAAGGTCAGGTTACATCCAGAAATTCATAATTTTGAATTTGGTGCATTGTCTGGATTTTAGCGGCACTAATGTATTGACAGCTATTACTAAGTACTGCATGAGAGGTGCAACAAGGGATTTAACGTAAGGTTAGGATATATCCAGAACTACATAATTTTGAATTGGGGAAGTCATTGGATTATGTGAACTGAGAGTTGATTTGCTTGGTTTCAAGTAACAGAAGTCTGGGCCCTCACCCGGTTAAGTCAAGGCTTTGAGATACGTTTTGATTCTAGCACTCTTTGCGTGGAAGATCTGCTTCATGTTGGGTTGCTTGGTACTTGACGACGGTAACACTATCACTAATTGTTTGTTGATTCGTAGGTAATCCACTTACGTGGTTATTTCCGTCCTGGACCTCAAGTAGTGTGTGCGGAGAGGAGTCTTGCCTTGACAGATCTATTGATGATCAAGCGCGAGTGGATGATGGATTCCAAGACCCTGATTACATTCCACCAATAGATGTTGTGAGCCCGTTGACACCGAGTCATAGCTACAACCTGCGTCCTCGAAGGTGAGAATCTTACTTTCTCGCGATGCTGTTGTTCTCGCTCTCTTTCAACTCTGCTAGTAGTAGTCATAGCTTTAATCTGAACTATGAGCGCAGAAATGGCACTTTGCAGTGTACGCAGTGCTTCGCGCAGATTCATTTTTACAACAGCCTTTACTAACTGAAGCATAATATTCATGTAAAGAATTTGAGTCTTCCTGGAAGTTTCCATTAATTAAAGTTTACAGTGGCCATGTTTCTCTCCTGTAAGATAGAGGATACTATTTGCATCACTAGTGGAATTTCGGTATATATAGGAATGAGATTTCTGGAATATGTTACGTGCACTTTGGGTACCAGAGGCAATCTGTTGAGGTCCAAATTTTATTTGTGTAAAAATTTCTTATGCAGTTTTAAAGTGGGAGGTTGTACATCACTATTGAAAGTAGAGATTGGAGAACCCCGTTTCCATTCAAAGATCAGTAGCCCTCGAGACTTTGCCAAGTCAAGTGCTTTGGAAGGATGAGTTGCTGTCGATAACAAGCCTAGGATATCGGATCAAGTCCCTTATGGTTTAGTATTCTCTTCCTCATTGGTCTGTGAGATTCATGACAAAAAGGGAGTTGTTGCTCGTGTCAATATAAAGGTGGGGTAAGTCTTCCGGAAGGAATCTATTGATTCATACTAATAGGGATCACTGGATAACTCTATCGCACCTCAGAAGGATTTGTATTGTGATAATGGTTTGAAACTGAAGCAGCTAGATCTGTCAAGTCTTTCGGCAACTGTAGTTGGTTGTAACGGCTCTCAGTTAGCAATTAACAAGTAACGTTTCTTAAACCTATGTGCTGTTCTTGATTGTCTAATGCAGGAGGAGCCGATTATGTTCTGATAGTATATCATCCTTGCGATGGAAATCGGTGGAGGCATTTAGGGAAGCTGCCTCAAAGACTGGATAGGTGTATTCATTCACGTCTGCTAGCTCCAATGGACTTTTGTACAATACGAAGATCATTACTCTGATGCATGATATACCGGTATAGACCATCGCCAATGTGCTTGGATAAAAGCAAATGGTCTGCTTAGAAAACTCAGAAGATTCAATAGAATCTTCTCATTGAAATTTGATTAGATTACCTAGTACTTGAATAGTAGTTTGCAAATGTGATTAAGTCTTATCTCAATCAAGGGTGAGGGATGTAGGGTGTCCACTACAAGTCTCCCTTTTCAGAACTGTCTTCTGGTGCCTAGAGAGATTCTGTCCAGGCTTTTTAAGTTGTAGCTAGCAAATAGATGTCTTTCAATCCTGGCAATTGCAGAAATATTTTCCGCTATGGATGTAATGAAGAGAGTCTGGGCCTGAAAGATTCTCAACTCATATACAGCCTTCTTCGATCAATATGAGAATATATACACCCTTTGTACTGCAAACTCTCTCGATTCACAATCTCGTAACTTCGTCTCTGAAAATCGTAAACCTTCGGAAAGAATGGAAAAGTCACTTTTCTCCTCTACTTCGATAACAGAACCTGAAGAATAGTGCCCGGCGAAAGAATGAAGAAGGGAATGTACACCTAGGATAGCAAAAATGCTCTAGTCTTGAAGGTGGCCGAATTCCTCCTTCCAATGCTTGGACGCCTCCTCTGGAGTCCGAAACTCCCAAATATGAGGCTTCTTTCGCTCTCGCTCTTCCAGTATGGCCTACGAAGAGAGTGCACGGTTTTTACTAGACTTAAAATCCAATATTGGCCATATATATTACGACTCATTCGCGAAATTTGAGTTCTCTACACCACAGCAGTCTAATAATCGACCCATTCAGAATGGAATCACTGCTCCATGCAAACAGACAGTTTGGACCCCATCAACACCAAATCCTCAAAAGACATCAGGAAATCGTCTTAAAGCCTGAATTGCAAGGCTACACTCAGAAAAACAAGATTCCATGAAAATGAGAAAGAATCAGTCCTGACATTTAGGGTTTGTGAAACACATATTAGCATACCTAAAGAAGGCTTGATGAGTTTGCATAATACCTGAATCTGATCAGCGGACTTCGCCTTGAGAGAGATGCAATCGAACAACTCGGTCCACTTGCTGCGACAGTTGTCAAAAGTGCCATCCCTGTAATACTCTGTCATCTGATATACAGGCGCTGCATACAAGAATCGCACAATTGTAAGCAAAAAAAGGCCATATATTCCGAGAATGCATGTGTTGGTCAAAACTGGCTTAAGAAAAAAACATGAGGTTCGAATTGGGCTTCTCTGTTCTTCAGGAGCTAAAATCTGCACTAAATTTGGCTTCGTACAAATTTTCAGCTAAATCTGAAAGTCAGAGAACATGAAAGACGCTGAAAGACAAAGCCAAACGAATGTGCAGGCCGCAGAACCCTAATTCGAGAATCGCAATGCTAAACAGGGGTTTCGAATGGACTCACAGTAACAGAACCAAAGAGCGTCGGCCTTCGGGATACACGAAAGGCGTTTAGGCTTGGCAATCGTTTTCTCCTGCTGCAATAGCAGCCCTTCTTCCGCCATAGCCACCCTACTTTGCAAAATCACTGCGAACAAGACGTGCAGGCCCTAGAGAATTACCTACAAAATCATATATTGAAGAAAGTTAAGTAATTATAAAATGGTTTGAATGCTCGATCAACTCTGGGAGACAAAGAACTGCATAATTCCACACAGAGTAGTGGCTCCTGATACGCACTAGGGTTTACCCTGTCCCTGCATTTCCTTAACCCTAAATCATACTTTCTCATCCCTTTCCCTGAGACCTCTGCGAGGGTTATGGAAATTCTGTTCCTACCAGAGAGATGACACTTCTCCTTTGGAAAACATTGTTTCAAGGGAAACAACCAAGCGCCAGAGACAACGATGTCAAGTATTGGATTCGTGTTCAGCTCCAGAAAGAGTTCCCTCACGGCGGTACTGGTACAGCAATCACACCGATTGTCAGGGAAGATTGATGCGACGCGGCAACCACCAAATAGTCAGCCATTTCCTTATTGTCACATTTTTCCAAATAAGATACTCTGACACTGAATTGCCGGACCAAAAACCCAACAAGAGTACAATCATGAAACACACACAGTAAGTTGAAAGAGCTCCAGTCATGCCAAGCCCCAATTTATCCAAGCACTCCTAAACCCAAAACTCCCCAAACACTGACTCCCTCCCAAAGCCCATTCCTCCTTCAATCTCTGAAATTCCAACCTTGCTCAACAAGATGAATGCAACCCAATGTCCAGCAACCCCGAATTGATACCTTGCAAGAACACCCACAAACATGGCTTTGAATGACTCACCGAAAAGAGGCCGAAAAGATTGAAAGCTTGCGAAGTGAGGCAGGAGATTCAGTTTGGGACAAATTGACCCCTCCTCCATGCCGTCGATCTCTGTTTTAGAAAATGGGCCCCTCCCAATGCCGTCGACCTTCAGTTTTAAGAATTCACAGTCGCCGTTGATCGCGCTGCTGTGAGAGAAGATCTTGGCCGTACAATAGATTAGGGTTTATGGCGCGCGAGTTAAGCGCATTGTGGATGAGGGTTACTGCACGCGATTTCCTTCTTGAGGTCGGGGAGCTGGTATCTCAGCTTGCAGTTGTTGCACCCATGGAGCTGCGGAGCTTTTCTTCCTGACGTTAGGGTTTATCCACTTGGAGTTCGGAACAGGTACAGGTAGCTCAAGAACTTCCAGCGATTGATTCAGAAAGATGAGGTTGGATTGAAGTTAGGGTTAGGAAGTTGTTGCTTAAATTGAATGTTGTTCATGTCAAGGGTATTTTCATCTCAAAAGAGGAAGTTCCTGCCTGCCACTATTATTATTTGGCTTGTCGTCGCTGCCGAACGGGTTTCGAAGTCTGTTTAAATTATCGCCCATGTCGTGTGTTTGTTTTAACCTGTCGTTTGCTCGCTTCATGAGGGTGAGTTTTGGTGAAGCTATGGCTGACATATTGATTCCTCGACCGATCGTGAATTCTAAGGTGCTGAAGGACTACATGGGACGGAGGGTGACGACTGTGGTGAAGTTATTGACGTCGGAAGGCAGAAATGTGGTCGAAACTCTCACATTTGCAATTATCTCCGGACTAAATTGAAGTTCCAGTCAGGTTTTTGGAAGCTGAATACATCAGACGTCGTTCGTGTTGCTGCTGTTGTTGCTGCTGCTGTTAGGATTAGCAGTGTGGAGAATTGATCAAACTCAGTCGAAAGGGGTCAGAAGACCTGAAGAGGTAATTTCGTATGCTACATGAGTTTTGAATTAAGACTACTTATCATTCATCAGTGGTTGTTGATGTAGGAAACTGCTGAGTTATTGATCTGAATGAGATTTTAAAGTTCATTTTAAGAAAAAGGACTCGTGTATCTCATTCATAATTTATTTTTAAATTTTATCTTCAATTGGAAAAATGACTCGTGCATCCATTTTGTAATTCATGTTTAGTTTTCACAAAAAACAACACTTTGTCACAATGCACCCGGAATGTTGAATGTGACTTATGGCTAGTTTTTACTGCAGACGACGTGGAGAAGGAAACCCAGACTATTCTAGGGTTACTTCCTCCAGGTACTGCCAATTGCACATTATTCCATCGCTAGCCATTTACTGTAGTGGAAACTTTTGACATACTTTAAATAATGTTACGTCCTATCCCAATGGGATGATTTTTATATCATCTTCTCCGTAATTATGCATGATGATTCTCATGAAGTTGTGTTTTTTGTCTGCTCAGACTGAAGTTGTGATTCCATGGAGGCTCTTTCTGAAGTGACAGCAGAGGTATCAGCAACAATTAATCTTGCGGTAGAGGAGCACGAAGTGGTGACATTGCATTGCCCGAGAGACGGTCTTCTTTCGGCGACCTTAGTGGATCTGAAGGAGAAATGTATGCAAATTTTAGGAGCTCACTTGCAACGGCATTCCGTCCCTTTGGATGAACCTGACTTGGACGTGCTTGACGAAACATTGGAAGAAGATGAAGAAGAGACAAAGGAAGAGCCTGTTGAAGGTGCGACTCCACCTAGGAAAAAAAGTAACTAAGAACAACCTCCATACCTCACTTCACTTCTCACTCTCATCTGTACTTTCATCTGTGCCAGTTGCATAGAATATGGTAACTACTACTATATGGTAGCCTGCTTAGAAATGGACATGGGCTTATTATGGCTTGGATGTATTTTGGTAGTCCCTCGGTACATGCCTTTTTTGCCGCTCAACGAAAATGAACACATGTTTTGATGGCCAAGATTTTTGCTGTAGAATATATTTGAGGGTTACGTTTTGGCCACAAAAGGTGCACGTCTATTCTATAGCTGATTATCTTAGAAGACCTTTAGGAGGAAGCCAAATGTACTGCAAGATTGCTTGTCTCTTTTGAAGACTCTATAGATGAAGATCCACAATCCCTACTTTAGGGTGCTCTTTGAAGACCCTCGTGAATCTTGAACCCTACCCAGCAGTGCGAGTGGGGTTAGTAATATGGTCAGAATTTAGGCGGTATTGGTTTGTCCCCTTAGGGCCTTCTCAAAAATTTATAAAGAAGGCTTCCTTAAGTATTCTCATTGACCTTGGTTTTAATAACAACAGCAGGGTCCTCTAAACTTTGGGTAGGACTTTGTCACTTACAGTATCCTACAAAACGCTGGGTGTCCAAGGCTGGGTCCACTGCATTATTCCTCAAATAGGTAGTCTCTTACTTGTTTGTCGGTGTTTTGTCTACTCAGGTAAAGGAAACAAGAAGTGAAGAAGGATTCGTCTCATTGAGGAGATGCCTCACTGATTTGCAGTCATCTAAGTTACTTGAGGATACCAGAAGATGAAAAAATCTCAAATTCTGGAAGTTGTCACGCCACCTGCAGGGAGCACAACGGAGAGTGTTTGGAACTGGGACAAATTTTTGCAGATGAAAGAAGGGTCATGACAAAGCAGATCACCTTGAAGCATGACAGCAAAGCTTTTCTGTAGCGTCTATGTGTTAATACAGAAGTTCAGTTGTGTATTTTTATTCAATTTACAGAACAAACGAAGTTGCACTGTGTTCCATAGATTTGGCTCATCGAGGAATCCTGTTACACCGTATTTTATCTCCATTCGACTGCTCAACGTGAATTCTGAGCGGACTTGTGGGTCACCATTTTAACCAGCTGAGTCACAAGGTGACCATTTGGGGGTTGCATGATGCACTATTTAACAATGAAAGATTCTCAAAAAAGAATCATTTAGTTTATTTTCTTGCCCAAGATTATGGACAATAATGAATGGAAGTGCAACTTGTAGCCTCTAAACATCCAGAGTCTTCTCCAGAATTCATGATTTGAAGAAAATTGTTGTAAAGTGCTATTTGGAAGGATATTTTAGAATTGGTATACATAGAAAAATTGTAGATTTTGAGTTGCAGATTTCATTTGTATAGTTAGATTCACCTATGATATCAACTATATTTTGTTTTGAATTTTTGAAAGGGAAGTTTTTATGAGCAAAATATTATCACTTTTTAGTACAATTTGTTGGAATGGATTTGAAATGAGGTTCTCTTTATATGGTGAGTTTATGAAATTTTTGTGTTTTTGAAATCTAGACCTCATTTTTGCAAATCCAGTTTTGAACTAGAGTCCATGCAATTTTGGCTTGGTCAACCACTTGACATACTTGCACATTTGTAATTTTAGAAAAATAGGAACATTAGTAATACCAAATCCAACCATTGGAAAAAAATTTCTAAATAGTAAAGAGGATGAAACTTGAGTTTCCATTTGTTCATCATCTTGAAAATGGATGTCAAAGCACTTAGGTGCTAGACATCTATATAATCCAATAGAGTCATCTCTAGAATGTCAATTAGGACTAGTTATTGATAAACTAACATGCCTTCAACGTCACTGATGGATGTATCCATCCACATGAGTTTGTTTTTAGGTATGGACCAAATGAATGAGTTAATTTTCATGTTTGGCTTTGGATCTTTTGGAAGAAGGGAAGAGAGTTGAATTGGCAAAGGAGGTAGTACAAAACCAAGGTGATGCATGTGGTTCCTAGTAGCAAGTTACTTAAGGAACCTACACCCAAGAAAAATTAGATTAATACCATGAGATTCATTGAGATTCTAATTAGATATTAAACTCATTAGATTAGATACTACATTTGATGCGTAATTGGGAGGTAGACCCTAAAAAGAACTGACAGGTTCCTTCTTCTTAGAAATTTTGAGGTCCCCATATGACAATGAGGTCATTTGATCCCCCCACCATAGTTGGGTGGACTATGGTGGAAAATACCTTTGCCAATGCCTAGATTTAAATTTATAACCACCTCATCCATGTGCCAAGGTTAAAGCTATTTGGCTAAGGCTACAAGTGCCTCTATTGAGATAATAGCTTAGAGATCGTTTTTTGTTGTTGAATCAACTAAATGATATAAGGATTTTTAACCATTACTCCCTCTAAAGCCAATGGAGAACCAACGAAGTCCTTGAAAAATGCAGAAAAATATATTTGACAAAGAAAATTACTATATCAGATATTGATATGATTTAAAAATAGTTTTGCTATGAATTAAAGAAAATTGTCTAATTTTTGGAGAAAAAAAAAATCCAAGCTATGAGATGTATTGTGCAATACATTATATTGACATGTATTCGTATTTTTGGGGCAAATATATTGGTAGTATAGTTTAGTTAAGCATGTGAGTTTAGGTAGTACTACTACTACTTCCATTCCTAAATCCATTACTTGCTCTCATGTCCTACAATGAATAAATATCAATCTCCAAGGAATAAATTAGTACAAGTAAAAGGGAATGGATTCTACACTTAGAAAATAAAGATCACCTCCAAGCCCTGTGAGGTCACTATATAGACACATGATCAACACATGCTTGTATGCATATAGCATTCTCTTTGTTGAGCTCCTTGTATGAACCAAGAGTATGGTGATTTCAAACCCAATCTTATATAACAATTTACTACATTTTTATTGATGTTTATTCTAAGAAAAGACACACTACCACCTTGCAACTAATATGTCTATACAATGCAACAATAGTCAAGTCATTTGGACCTTCTTTCTACAAACCATGGCCTAATAAAGTGTTTTATTTGTGGAATTGCACCATTTCTATCTATTTTGTAAGTAAAATTTTTTATAAAATTCCATAGCATTCAAATTCACTAAAATTATTTTCTTGGCCCTATGAAAAATAGCCAAGGCAGTTGCACTTCAGAATCTCACTTTTCTATGAAAAAATGTTTCAAATGGCAAGTGGTGCTTCTTTGGATTCTTTTTCCTAGACAAGATGGCCACATGCTTGAAAAATTTCAGATCATTTGGAATTGCACAAAATATAGGAGAAAATAATAAGTATATAGTAGTAGAAAATGATTCAAAATATTAAATTTTTAAGAATTTAATTATGGAATTGAAAAATTCCAATCCCAATTATGGAAATGGTTGAATAAACAATCTACAGCCTATGGTTTTATTTTTTCCAAATTTTTTGAAAATTGAGTAAGATAAAGGACTTTAAAGTTTATTTTCGAGTAGAAAATCCATAACTACATATAAACAAAAAGTCCTCATAACTTTTGACTCATTGATCAAAATGGAATGATTCAAAGCTTTTCAAGTACATATAACTCTAGAAAACCAATTACAAATTTTTGTTTTTGAAAAAAAATGTTTTTTTTGAATTTTCCTGAATTGATCATTTACGAAAAAAATTAATATATTAGGCCATAACTTATGACTCATATTTCCAAATGTCATGAAATTTAGTGCATGTGAAAGATATCCTTGTCCCCACCTTCTATTAAAATTTGGGCCAATCTCTAGTCACACATACCTACCCAAAATTGCTATGTAGCCAAAAAATGCATGTTGGTCCTATTGGAGTTAACAACATTCATCATTCACCCAATGGATGGTTAGGCACTTAGTGGTTAAGGTGTGTATACGTGTAATTGCTACTAAATGCAACTTCATAAAGTCCTTAGCTAGTATATGATAAAATTTATTAATATTGAGTCTTATTAGCAAGTGAAAGGGACACGTCACATTGTAGCATGCATTATTTAGACATTGTTTGAATAAATTACAAATTCTCAAAGTAAGATCAATTTTATTAAAGTAGTGTGATTTTGGTGCCTAAAATTGCGACATAAATTTTTATACATGTATAAAATCCAAGACATGTATGGATTTGCATTTCAAAATAGTTATTCATAATGATACCAAAGTATTTGAATACTACCATTTTAATGTAATTGGTGTTAAATACTAAACATTGATCATAAGCCAATGTTCAAATTGCCATAAAATATTGAATTTTAGGAATTTTTAGATTTTCAAATTGGTATAAAAATTTGACATGATAAAATTCTTTTCATGAGTTGGACTCAAGTTGTTTTTTTGGAAATCATTAATATGGCTAGAATTCAAATAAAGAGAAAGGTATTAAAAGTTATCAAATTACATGACACAATGATTTATTGATTAAGTATCCAACAATAATGCCACAAAGTGAGAATTTCCAATATGATTCATTCTTGCAAATGCAAATTGCAAGTGTCTTCCCCTCCAAATGGATGAAAATATCAATGTCTTTTCCCATCTTATAGGGCTCCTTCAAGTCATCTAAAGGATACAAAAGTCTTTGATGGCATTCTAAAATTAATCCCTTGGAGCCTTTTGTAGGGAGATGAATGTTGTTCTTGAGTTTTCTAGACACAATGAATTATAACTATATATAAAAGAATCTAGACATGAGATTTTTTTTACAAATTGCTTTATGTTTCGTCCCATTCCTATGTGGATTGATTCTAAACCTTGTACAATAGTCATGAAACAATTAATGAGAGACCATACTAGTCACATCACTCAAGAACTCACAAGAATTTGTTTTTATCATATATGGATGTACTTCATTTGTTTCTAGTAACTTCTTCAAAAAGCTTTAGAAACATTCATAATGATCCACTCAAGACTCTTAGGGATTCATGTAGGCCTATCAATTAAAGACATGAGATGAGGTTTGGGAAAATAAGGGGATGTTTCAAGCTTGTTCTCCATGTTGTTCTTGTAGTAGTGAGGACACAATTGACTGCTGTCAGCCATCATAAATACTAAAAAGAATGAAAAAAAGGAAAAAAGTTTTTTTTGTCTTGAAACTGAAAAAAAGTCTATTTTTTTTCCCAAAAAATAAAAATAAAATTCTAACATGGTTGACGCCTGACCACATTGGTATTGTTGCAGTGGTGCAGTTCAACAAATTCTCCATTGATGGGAACTACAGGGAACTCGAAGTTTTCTATTTGGCCCAAATCTCATCTAATGCCTCATTTCTAATTGCCTCCCTATCTATATTTGACCTACATTCAAGTCCTTGCAATATTAAAAGATATGATAATAGGGACACAATTGGGAAGTGGTTGCATAATGGATATGCCTACCATGTAGAAAGTATACCTAATTGCAACCCTTACCTTTTTGCATTATAATGAATACTCCATCTTCATTTCATAATCAAAATTTATAGTTTCCATTTTTCTTATACTTATGTGGTACAATTTTTAGAAGACAACAATGATAATTTTAAATTTAGTTTTTGAAATAAAGAAAGGGTGTTCATAGTGACTCAATTAGGTGTGTATTTCTATTAATTGTACTTATCTTAGGGTGGAGTTCTATGAACAAAAATTAGATAAACCTTGCAAAAAAAAGATTAGATTTTCCAAAATTCTACATGGAAAGTGTGCAATATTTGCCAAAAAAATGAAAATTGTTGGCTAACAAAATTTTAGGTAGAGGCTCATGAAAAACAGGAGAGGTAGATTTCCAACTATTGGAAAACTATTTACAACTTTAGACTTGAACTTTGTTTGCTTTTAGTTTGATAAGAAGACAAAGCTACCCCAAAATTGTCATTTCTCCCTACTTGTTTAGAAATTATATCATCATGAAACTTAGCAATAACAAATTTGTTTCTAGAAAATTGTTTTCCAATTTCCATACAAGAAGGAAGTCTACCCTTAATCCTAAAGGACATTGAGGACAAAATGTGGTCAAAGAACGACTTTCAAGATTACTATAGAAATTAAGAATGCAAGTATTGGTACAAAAATAAAATCATTATTAGCAAAGTACCTTGGTGATAGGTCCATTCATTTCTAAATTAACCCTAAACTATTCTACATGGATTGCCAAAAAGTAGTTGATGGATGACTTTCCAGATTACTATAGAAATGATGAATGCCCCTATTGGTCCATCGATTAAATCATTTTTGACAAAGTACCTTAGTGATAGGTGTTGTCCCTTCAGGGTTAATCCTTAAATGACGCCGAAGATGTTTTTTATCCGATAGATGACAAAGAACCTTCCTATGTAAGACAAAGTGCAATTGATCATCCTTGGAATTTTGTGCAAAAATAAGAGATCTTCCATAGTAGTTTGATCTCCAATGAATATATATATATACAAAAGTTGATGATGTCACACGGTTCCAAAAGGCAGTTACACAAGGGACGATTTCCACGGTCACCAGCCCGGCGTTTAGGGTTAAATGCACCAATGGCACGGTCAAGATGAGTATTCCGAATGGCACGGTCAAAGGAACATTGACGGTAATAAGGTAACCCAACCCGTCCCTCTCAGTTCAACTGCCTCCCTTCAGTGAATACACTTGTTCTTTGAGGACTTTCAGTTGCGATAGTTGCAGTGAGTCGGCCAGCTATGGCGTTACCTTCTCGCCTCCTGCTCCGCTCTGCCGTGGCGCTACGAGGCAAGAATCTTTCTTCTTCCTCCTCGTCACTTCGATTCCTCTCTTCCTCTACATCCTCCTTATCGCCAGGATCTCCAAAACTTCCATCCTCGGATGCTACTGCTGCGGACGCCGATGCGCCTTCACTCGTTGTCGATCGGTCCGGACTCTTCACTGCGCCAGGTCCCAAACCACTTTCTCAATTACTCTCGGAGTGTCATTTTCATTCTCTTGCATTGGGAAGTGGTTGGAATGGCTGCATTTTCAATTGTATTCGTTTTGCTTCATTCTCATGTTCTTGCATTATGAAATGGTTGGAATGGTTGCAATTTGAACTGGATTCGTGTTGCTTCATTCTCATGTTCGTGCATTATGAAGTGGTTGGAATGGTTTCATTTTGAATTTGATCCATTTTACTTCATTTTCATGGATTTGAGCATTCCGAAATTGGAGCTAGGTTTTTGTGCTGTAGTAATTTTGGTTTCATCAGTAATGTTTTGCGAGGGTTTAGGGTTTAGGGTGCCAGCTCTCTGTTGTGAACTTCTTTTGGAAGTATTCTCCCTTTGATTGCCATTTTCGTGGATTATGAAGTGGTTCTGATGTTGAGGAAATGTTGCATTTGTGACTTTTGAATTCGAGTTGGTCGGATTCAAATTCATGATGTTGAGTACTCCGAAATCTTTTTGAAAGCGGGTCAGAGTTTTGTGCTTTAGTAAGTTAAGTACAATTTGGAATGTCATGTGAGGGATTGGGGTTTTGAATTTCAGGAATTGTCTTCAATGGTTGCAATTCTGATTTTCTTTGAAAGGAGTCGTTTCTGCTTCGAATTCATGCTCTGGATTGTTCCGAAGTCTTTTGAGTGTGGGCTAGAGTTTTGTGCAGTTTAATTGGTAATGTTTTGCGAAGGTTCAGGTTTTAGGGTTTTGGATATCAAGTATTTTCTAAAAGGTGCGGTTGTTGGATTGATAGAACACAGTCATGGGGCAGGAGGGCCGGCGGAAACTGCCATGGCAAAGCACATCAAGGCTCTCATCAGGGTGAGATTTTTTTTCTATTTTTCACCAGTACACTTAACTGATTTTGTCGTTTGCATGACCTATTGCTTGAGCTGCGCACCACCTTTACACCACCTCTGCATCAACATTTGAAAAATATCGTCACTTTTTCTTGTCATTTTAATCTTTCAATTATGGTGTTCAAGAATTGGAAAGAAATTGGAAGTGCCTAAAGTGGACGCTACCATATCTACATGGGTTGAACTAAATCGTTCAGGAAGGTAACAAAATGTACCAATAGAAAGAGGAAATTCATGTCCTACATTTTGAACGACAGAAATATGTTTGCGAATTTACTATAATCCAATTTTAGCTTAGCTTTCAAAGTGGACTCTTTGTTTTTTGTGTGACCATTTAGGGTTAACGTTTCATTTTGACTGTATATTGGACTTGCTGACAAGCAGTTTGGGGGAGGTCCAATCACCGTAGCTCAGTACATGGAGGAGGTGTTGACAAATCCAAAGGCAGGCTTCTACATGAACCGCGATGTTTTTGGAACTCATGGAGACTTTGTCACATCTCCGGATATCAGCCAGCTATTTGGTGAGGTAAGTTCTCTGAATGGTTGATTTTGTGCATCATGTTCGTTTCTATTTAATGTGATGTGACAAGGAACGGCGTTTGTACCTCGATTCCGTTGTTGAGCATGTTATTATTTCATGATGTAGATGGTGGGCGTGTGGAGCATGTGCTTGTGGCATCAAATGGGCAGACCAGAAGCTGTGAATTTGATTGAGTTGGGGCCTGGTCGAGGCACCTTGATGGCTGATCTTCTTCGGGTAATTAGCCTGAATTCTTCTTTTTGAAAGCTTTTTTAAGCATGCTAAGGCTTTTAATTGTTCCACGTCAGAAAAGATTCTAACTAGATATCATTAGGAAAATTGAATTTTATCTACTTATTGCCTCCTAAAATGTCGAAAGCTTTTATTGTATCTGTGGTAGGCAAATGAAGGAGAAGGATTTGTTGCAGCCTAGATTGGATTTAAAATTCGGTGTGTTGTTTTCGCAGGGAACTGCAAAATTCAAAGATTTCTCTCGAAAGCTATCAGTTCATTTCGTTGAATGCAGTCCTGCTTTAAGGAAAATCCAACGTGAAACATTGAAGTGCATTCCTAAGGGAGGAGAGGAACTGACGTCTGCTGACGATGTCGAAGGTTCTGATTTGGGAAAGGAGCAGATTAGTCAAATATCAGGGGCTTCTGTATGTTGGCATTTTGATCTTGAACAAGTTCCTCGCGGAGGTACTCCAAACTCCATTGAGGCTTAATTTTGAGAAAGGAGTCTGCTTTTATGATATAGTAGTAGTCTTAGTGCTACGAAGTTGCACCTGTTATTTTCAATAATTGACTCCGATAATAATTTTGTCATCCGATTTTGTTTGGAAATTGCAGTTCCTACAATTGTAATCGCTCACGAATTCTATGATGCTCTACCTATCCACCAGTTTCAGGTACATCTTCCCATTCTCTCTATGTAAATATTTAGTCACTTCGAGATTTTTGATAAAGCCCTGTCACTTTTGTATACTCTCTTGCCTCATCGGATGGCAACGGGTGGGCAAAGTGCAGAAAACGTCACGAGGATGGTGCGAAAAGCTAGTTGATGTTGCTGAGGATACCAGGTACATTTTCGCTCTATAATTTTCATAGAACTTGTACCTCGTAAGTTCTGTAGTGTTGTTCCAATTGCTTATTGAACCTCATATCTGAACATTTTTCTGAGTAACGTCGTTGACAAATGAGTCCAATAAGTCTGTAATAGAAATCGGTATATAGGTTTTGCTTCAGATTTTGAAAGTTGATGGAGAGTTTTGTAGTTTCTCAAGGTTTTACTAAATTTGGTGGCAAATTTTGATAACCTTCATCGGTGTTAGATTGTATGGCGAATGAGAATCTTGTTAGACCGTATTGCAAATAAGAATGTTTCTTTTGTTAAAATGCGAGCTTTTTGCTATAATTGTTGTTTCTTTCAATTCAGTCACAAATTTCATGTGATGGGCACAAGTTCTGCAGCTAATTTGAAACATCTGTGTATGGTTCCAGCCAGGGTTTGCAGTTTGTCCTCTCGCCTGCACCTACTACAGCAAGCAAATTGTACCTCACAAGAAGAATGAGGTGGGCTTCTCTTGAAGAGAAAGCTGAATTAGAACATGTCGAGGTCTGCCCTCAGGCCATGAAAGTGACAGCTGAAATTGCAAAGCGGGTTGGTGAGGATGGGGGTGGCGCATTGATTGTGGATTATGGAGATGATAAGATCATATCAGACAGCTTACAGGTTTACCTTCGAACAGTCTTCTTGTTTCATGATAATTTTTGCATGAATATTTTAGCATGTTCAGTAAAAGCATGCAAATGAACTTTTGAGCCTGGCTCCTAAGCATTGAATCAACTTAATTCTTGTTGGCGATTGAAAGGTGATTCCAATGATTCTTAGCATTTATTTCTTAGGCGTTGTATGAAGAAACGATGAATTTTCAAAATATTGATTATAGGTGTACCGCAATATCAACTGTAGGCTCTCATCTTTAGACTATGTACATTTTAGACAAGAATAGGCACGGTTTGAGAATCACGATTGGTTGTTGTTTCCTATTCCATGCTTCATGGTTTCTTTTTAAACTTCACATTTTTCGCAAATGTGATCGCTGGTGCATGGGGGCTAGATAGCTAATTCTTGCTTACAAGTTGGCAGGCAATCAAGAAGCATGAGTTTGCGCATGTCCTCGATAGCCCAGGCGATGCAGATCTGAGTGCTTACGTCGATTTCGATGCCTTAAAACATGTTGTAAGAGAAGCTGCAGGTGAAAATCTCCCTTGACTTATGCTGAACCTTTACGTTTGTGATGTAACTTCAGCTAAAAGTAACACTTAACGCGATGATCATAGTTTCTCAAATATTATATTTTCTTGTTAGCAAATGAAAGAGGATTCCTATGCACCAAAGAATGCGTTATTTACAAACTGTATACATAAGGATTTAAAGTTTTATTGACGGATGACCTAGTTAGTACCAACACAAAGTCTTTTGTTAAGGTTGTATGTTACTCCCCTTGCGAGAGTTTAGTGCGTCGCATTTAGGTACTGAATGACTTAAATCGGATACCTCAACCTCAAGTGTTTTTCAAAACTCTTGAATACACCATGTTGCTGAATAATATGCTAACAATTTTTTTCTTTTTTGCAACAGTAGGTTCAACAGCATATGGGCCAGTCACGCAGTCGGAGTTTCTAGGAGCACTAGGAATTAATTTACGCCTTGAAGCGCTAGTCCAAAATGCTACAGAGGAGCAAGCTGAAACTCTGAAGCTGGGGTATTGGAGGTTGGTGGGAGATGGACCTGCACCCTGGTTGGACTCGAATGACGACCCCAATAGTGTACCCCCGGGCATGGGTGCTCGGTACAAAGCCCTAGTGATAGTAAATGATTCCTTCGGTGCTCCTGTTGGTTTTCAACGATTGTAAACCTGCTACATAACATTACGGAGGTATTGTTGTTTTGGACTTTGGAGCTGAATTGACATACTCATCTGTTTACCTCGTGTGTCTCATGTGGCAGAAGGATGCATTTCTGAATACAAATAAGATGTCACTTGCTTCTCATCAACCCTTGAAAGGGTATTTATCTAGAGTAGTGCTATGAGCCTTTCAAGGGAGGGAGAGAGTTTTTGTATTTTGCCCCAGCTTGTCATGGATGTAAAAATCTGCCCCCTATTTTGGGTTGTCAATTTTGTATTTCGTGACATATACTAACTAAGTTGGGGTCTAAGTCCGAATATGAATTCAAAATTTTCAAACTTTATCATTTGAGGTCAAGAAGTTGTTTGGGGTTTTTTTACCCTCCCCAAGAGGTCGCGGAATCGCTTGTAGCACCAGGAGTACTACCGTAATATAGTGGAGTACCCCAGGAGGTGGCAGAATCCCTTTGAGGCCACTTGCTTTTGCTTGTATATATTGTATTTGAATTGAACTTTAGAGGAAGTCATATTTCAATACACAATGGGGATTTTGTACAACTATATACGGTGGATATTTCAAATTTACCATTGCAAGTAGGCTGAATGGAGGAAAATGACAATGCTCAAGGTGAAAATCTATTTAGATTGAATTTTAGAGATTGGCCAAAATGACTCAAGGCATAAAAGTAAAATTACATGCATGTAGGTAGTCATGAGGCATAGTCTTTTGAATGTCAAAAATGAGGAGCAAGTCATTGCCTCTTTCGTGCCCAAGTTACTCCATAATGTGATAGAAGGTTACCTTATGTATAGATGTAATCTATCCAACAAATTATACAATTAATTGGCTATCATATTTGCACAATCATACTATACAATGTGGTGTCTATGAAGTATTGTTCAAAGCACTAACTAATGTGAATTTTTAGAAGGCTTACACACCATGACATTTTTCAAGCTATATCTCTTGAAAAAGTACAAATCACATCTAACTTTGATTCATATTGTTTGGACTCTTATTGACTTAGTTATGAATTCTTGAAGTTGGACTTGGGGGTGAGTCCATGTACACTCTTAAGTGTTTATTATAGGTGAATTGGAATACCAATGCTTCCATGTATTACAAGATGTTTTTTGAGTACAAACCATTTATTCTAGCTCCCGTCCCATTCATTTATTAAGTTAGCATGAATGAGAAGTATATTGTTGGATCTCTTGTTGTCTAATGGAATTATCACCCTACTATGTGAGTTTGCAACATTCTTTGTGATGCTTCACATCATAATACCATCATGACACCTACTAATACTTTCAAAGGTCAATAGGTGTTACCACAAAATCCTAGAAGATTGTGAATTTGTGATTATCAACCTTTACAACTGATATATTCAAAGATTGGTTTTAAAACTAGTTACCATCAAATTAAATTAAGGAACTTGATATACCAAAGACTAGATTTAGATCAAGGTTGGGTCATTATAAGTAAGTGGTAATGCCTTTTGAGCTAACCAATGCTCTATCCAACTTTATGATGTTGATGAATTCTTGTTCTTGTATTTGTGAATGACATCCTAATTTATTCTAAAACAATGGAAGAACACATGAACCACCTTCAATAGGTGTTTGAGATTTTGAGAGCTAACAAACTTTTTGCTAAGTGTAGTAAATGTGAGTTTTAAAACTCCAAGTTGATTATCTTAGGCATCTTTTATCATGAAATGGAACCTTGGTTGATCCCCAAAAGATCAAATCCATTGGAGAATGGATTGTACCAAACGATAAGCCACAAAAGTGAGAAGCTCTTCTTGGGTCTTGCTAGCTATTACCAGAGATTTGTAAAAATCTTTTCTAAGCTAGTTGTAGGCCCACAACTACTCTTCTAATGAGAAAGTCTAACATGACCGATGGGACTCATGAATGACAATTAAGTTTTTTAGTTTTAGAGTCAAATTTGACTAAAGCATGTGTTTTAGCTATTATTGATTCATCAAAGGAAACCTTGTCTTAAGTACAAAAGCTAGTGATCTAGCAATTGGTGTGGTTTTGATGCAAGACAAAGAAGTAATTGCTTACAAGCCTTAAAAATTCAACCTTGCAAAGTTGAATTATCCTATTTCTGAGAAGGGATTACTTGCAATCATTCATTCATTTTACGATTGAAGACTCTATTTGCTATCAACACATGTCTAGAGGTAGATATATGTGGATGGTGGATTTGTGCACTTGACAATGCATTGGAATTCATTTGGTCAACTCTCAAATGAAGGCAAGTGCTTTGGAACTTGGAGCTAGACAACTTCAAGTGGAGAATCAAGTTTTGAATAAGATGTGAACTCATACTTAGAACATTCCTAAGCATGACTACGACTTTTACTTTAGTGAATGGTTTTAGATAAAATTAAGAATAAAAACCTAAAAGTAGAAAAAAGCCCTAGTCTATTTTAAGAATGGAATAATAGTCTAAAAGGAAACTTGAGGTTGAGGAGATAATCCTTGAGATTTTTCTCTCTCTAAGGTTGGGTGGTTTGAGCTCCTAGTGAAAGTATGTTTTTGCTTATATAACATTTCTAAGTTCTTCCTCGGAGTCAATTGTAGTTTGAAGAGTTTGATTTCGATAGTTCCGAGCTGTGCGGGGAAGTTTGCAACAGTGAGCCTTAGGAATTCCAGATACTGAACAAAGTCTCAAGAACAACTAAAGTCTCAAAGGTCTTCATTTGCTCTATCGATCGTCCCGTCCAGCATTGGCAACAACGGCCTCAAAATTTTAGCAGAAAGGTAACATCTACACACACTTCGGAGTTAGCTTGTTGTGTGCATTGGAAAGTACCGCATTACAGTTCCTCTGCATGCGCTACTTCTTGTGAGAATTTCTTTTTCTTTTTTTTCCTTGTTCTCCACTCGCTGGCAATGGAAGTGATTTCTTGCGGAAATCGGTGGCATTCAGTGAAGCTAGGAGGACGGAGTCCATACAGATCATTCGTAATCGGTTAGAGTTTGAATCTTGAAGAGATTGAAGTGATCGAAGTGGGATTGATTGATTGATTGCAGTAGTTTGTCGATCATTAACCGGTCGGGAGTCTGAACCCAATTGCAAGCTCTGCAATGTATCCAACGCTTATCAGAGCCAGAATGAATGCCTCATTGGAAAAGGTGGAGAAAAAGATCAAGAAAGTAGCTCAACAGATTGATGCTGTGGATGTGCGACTAGAGGCTGGTCTACTAAGTGGCGAGGATCTCACCTACTGGTTGAAGAAGAAGGCGCACCTGTGGGAAAAAAAAGTATTGTTGCGTCAGAAAATAATACATTCGCTGCAAAAAAATATATTGTTGCTGGAAGAACAATTTTTTTAGCTCTTTTTTGATACATAAGAGTTAGGTGTGTTGCTAATGTTCCATTTGGGGGTATCACAGATAGCTTAGTGCATTTATTGTACTAAACATATGCCAAATCAATGAATGAACGGACACTTCCAATAACAGGACAACTCACTGCAATGGCGTTTTCTCATTATAGTTACAAACCTCTATAAACTCAAATTGAGAAAGGTCACAAGTCTTTCCACGAAACCTTGATTTTCTTGTTGTACCTTGGGAGCCAACTCCATTAGTATTTAGCATTTTCAAAATAGCAAGATTTCAATAGTACCTGCAAACTAAGAAATTAGTGCCTTACTAGTCGTATGTGACCAGTCATTGGCATGTTTACGATAGGGTTTCAAAGGTTTGCATAATTGGGTAGAAGCCAATTTTCATTCTCGGTCATTGTGGTTGCTTTGTGTGATTCTGTGGTTGCATTGTTTTGATGTTTGGTTCAAGATCACTTGGTGGGTTTGGTTATTCGTTCGCAAGGTTTCGGAATCCTCGAGAGAATGTGGTGTCCTGTTATTTGAAGCAATTTTGCCGCACAGTGGTGTTTGTTGCCTGATGTGCGCATTTGTAGCTCAATGATGATAACTGGAATGTTTAGAAATCAGCTGAAAGCTCTGCAGATACGTTTCCGCTTATCTTCATAGTTTGTTGTGCAAGGGAGCCTTAATTGTGCAAGACATTAAAATGCCAACTGTATTTTATACTACACAAAATTCTTTGAATGGCACAACAGGGTGTCCGTAACATGGTTGCCGGGTACTGTACAAGGAAATGTATAACAATTGATCAACCAAATAGTGCGAATTACACTCCTAATTACAATGTTCAATCTTCATTCATAGCACTAACCGTCAATACTGCCTGCAAGGTTTCTTGGTTTCCCATCCAACAAGTTTCAGAGACTATCTTCTTCAGGTTCCTGCCTTCGTAGCATTCTAGACATCTCTTTGTTGGCCTAAATTTGAGGCATAATCACCCCCTGTTGCGCTATAGTCTTACACCTGTTTGTGCATTCAAATAAAGTTTGCAGAGAGTTCTACAGAAATGCGTATCCAAGACTTCTGCATATGCAGATGACATAGACAGTGGACTTCAAAACCAGTTCCATAAGATGAGGCTGAAACAATCTCTGTACAGTACAGTAAGGCTTAAGGAGCACAATACATGCTGAAACCTAGGCCACAAGGGGCTGTAAAACGCTGAGAGCGAGCCAGAGTAATCCGGGATCCGATGTCTTCAATACAAAGCAATCAGAGCCACCTGCACCTGGTTTAGGTTCTCCTTCTGAAAACCCCACCGCCCGCAAAAACTCCACCGCGCCTGCACACTCGAAACCATTTTCACAACAGTTGGTTATACTCTTCATAAAATAACACAATGCCCCAAAACAGAAATTCCACATTTAGAAGCTAATAGTAAATTATAGTAAGGCGTCTGAAGCCAATTTCATTGATCTTATCATGAAAAGAATAATTCAAAAGAGTTTCAAAATTAAACATCACCAGATTGAATTAGGAACATCCCGTGTGTTCATTGCAACCTAAATAAAATTGGACACAAGAAAGCTTCCATATGACCCACTCAAAACAACCTTAAAAACATGAGGTGCGAAGTGGACACTTATTTCTGGAAGGAACAAGTATTTCTATTGAACATAGGGTATGATAAAATCTTTCTACAAATACATTTTGTTAACTTCATTGAAGTTTCCTAAATGATTGATTTCAATTCCTATAGATATGGAAAGCTGACACTCAGGGATTGATTCATCAAATTCTAGTCAAATTCCACATTTTGAAGCATCTCACTGTTTGCGTCGGTCACTCACAACAAACAAGTGTTTCTGAAACGACCAGGTCAGTTCATGAGATTATGAAAAGCCTGACAAGATCAAGCAGACGCAGAGTGGTTTCACACTTGGCAATCAACTATCTTACCTTCAAACCTACCAACATCGTTATGGAAACGGTAATTCATCTGCAGAGATGTGATCACAAAATTTGCACCAACCATATTAGGTTTCCCAACAGACAATACACTCTCATCGCAAATGACAGACCCCCGAGCAAAAGAAGCTGGGTTGCTTGAGGAATTTTCCAATAAACACAAAACTAGATTAAGGAAAAACGTAATTTACAAAAGCAGAAAATTCAAGTACTAGATTACTTACCTTGCGAATAACTTTGAATTTGCCTTCATTTGGATTGTTGACGACATTACTGCAGGGCAAACGCACGAACTCAGAGTCGTACTCGGTCATACAAACTAACTTCAAGTCGAAAATATTGTCAAACAACTTCTTACTACTTACAAGAGCCGCAGAGAAACAATTCAGAGAAAGATCATATGACGAAGAGAATTGTCAAGCATATAGCACTGGCATGAATGTAAAGGATGATGCAAGGATACCAGTACAACTAATCTCAAGACAATAACCAATGCTTCGACCTCTAAGGACGAAAAGACCCAATTTTGGGCCACATGTTCATTTTACCAATTTTGAGTAGGTCATTTAGGCACTTCTTTTGCTCCAATTTTTCATTTATTTTTTTATTGCCTTAAAGCATGCAGAGGTCTTCACTGATTCTAGTAATATAAAATTTGGCCGTATTTGAATTATGATTTCCACTATATGATCAATCTTGCTGGTTATTTTTGAACCATAGATCCTGGTTACTTTAGCGGTTAAAGGTAATCATACCTCAGAATAGTTGACAGAGTATTAAGAGCCATTGTTGCCTCTGCAGGAGTAGCTTGCTGCCTTATGTGCAAGATAGCCTGTTGCAAGCGTATCACAGCAGCACTTGCAGCGTCCAAAATTCTGACAAGCTCCTCATTCAACGGTTCAACGTCCAGGTCAAGTCCGTTCTCATGCGACTTCAAACTTTCACGAGCACCAGGCTCTTCTGAATCCATAGATTCATCCGGATCAGGTTCTTCACGACGCAGGGATTCATCAGGATCAGGCTCTTCACGACGCAGGGATTCATCAGGATCAGGCTCTTCACGACGCAGAGATTCATCCGGATCGGGTTCTTCACGGTGCATAGATTCATCTGGATCAGGTTCTTCACGATGCGAGGATTCGTCAGGGTCAGGTTCTTCACGTTGCCTGGGTTCGTCCAGATTTCGTTCTTCCCCCACACTCATAGATTCATCCGGATCAGGCTCAGCATCCACAATCGTAGCTTTAAATCGTTGAGCAGTCTTGATCCAGTCGCTCAGGGTAAGCATATCGTCAGGGTCAGGCTCTTGAACTCTGGACGTATTGGAGCCCTGAAGGTCAGGTTTAGCTTGAGAGTCGTCCGGATCGGGCTCCCGATCCCTGAGTACAGGTAAGGACGCATGAACTGAAGCCCTGAAAGTGGATTCATCGGGATCCGGCTCCGTTCTTCTCTTCTACAATGCAAAGCACGAAAAGAAAATGGGGGAGTTACTTTTTAGAAATCGCATTAAGGATGACAGTTCATGAGTAGAAACGTCCATGGAAGTTTGGTTTAATTTCCCAAAACACAGCAACAGTTAAACTGCCTCCAAACGACACAATAATACTGAGCACTGTTGCAGAGGTTATCCTCTGGGTAGCAACAACTGGTATACAAATAAGAGACAGAAGTGCTTCAATAAATCAAGCTACTTGAAAAGCCTTAATTTTTCTCCGATTTCATCTAAATTTAATAATTATAAGATTGTAACAAAAATAATAACCACTTACAGAAGAAGCAAACCTAGAGGAATCTAGATGTGAGAAAAATTACAAACGTTACACTTAGTGCTAGTGTTATATTTTGGTAATTTACTTATATCACCATTTTCTGGAGAAAGATGGTTACCTGGTTGTCATGGGGTTCACGACCATCAGGTTCCGTGCCCTCTGCAGTAATTGCAATCTCATCTACTGCTGCTTTCTCATCTGGATCTGGTTCATTGATCTTCTCAACAGCACGGCGTGATGAAAGCAAACTTGTACTCAAGGTTTCAACTTGTATGCCTGATTCAGAAGGGTCAATCTTTGAAGAATTAGAGGCCAGCTTGTTTTGCTCGAACCTGCAACAATCAAGACGTATCAGATAGGAATGGACAACCGGGAGAACAAAAGGTTCGAAAGCACACTTGACGATGCCACACAATCAGAGACCTTGAACAACACCTTGAACTATCTACTTTTCGCATTGTCATCAAGCACAGCATAAAAAATCACGCTGTAATGAGACAGCTAAATGCCCATATGGCCAAAGTGGCCACTTTCATATCTATAAGAGTTGAAAAATATCACTTAGGCTATCTCAAGAAAGGTTAAAAGATGTACCAATAGAAAGAAGAGCCACCAAACATTTTCTAAGAGATAAAAATATATGTTCAAAGATACCATTTGCTTCCAAAGGGAACTTTCTATTTTTAGCTTGGATATTTAGGAGTTAATTCAAGAATCTTCGATACGCGAAAATTCCTAAGACTGCATAGTATAAGCAAGATGTTTCAACACAAACAAAAAAAAATCTACCTGATTCGTGCAGCTTGAATAGCGGCGCTTCTAGCATTTGGTGTAGGAGGCAAACCCCCGCCCAGTTTACGTCCACCAGTGACCCCGCCAGCATCCATGGGTTCATCGTCATCTTCCAGACCTCTGATGGCTACCCCACTCAAAGTGCGTCCAGGGGTGTTTGTCCAGTCCAACTCAATTGCTTCCTGGTTCAACTGCTCGGAATATAAAGTCATAAATCAGGAAAATAATATGACATCCCATTCAATCAATTGCCAACTCAGTGTCTTATCACTCAACTGCAATTGGTACTCTCATAGAGCAAAATAAATGAATTCAAGTATGAACGGTGGCAATGAATGCACTACCAGCTGTGTACCTGCTTGTCTAAAGCGTGAAAATGTTCGTCATGTTCGTCATGAACCATATGTGCCTGCAATGTCGACATGCTTGGTTAACATCTGAGAGGAATCAAATAAATGAAAAACTATCCACACTCTAATTAAAAGCATGTGATAAATTATAATACTCTAAATAATATTGTGATGCACTATTTATACTTATACTTTAATTTCTATAAGCGCAATAATATATACTGTAATATGTACTGCAATAAGTGATGACCCATCTTAACATTGGCGAAGTACATTCAGAAGCAAGTGCAATCAAATAAGAAGAAAAGTGCTGCATTGCAATTGGGCTTTACCAATTCATGCAACAGTGTTTTCTTGATGCTCCCATACTTCCGGAAGCCTTGTAAGTCATCAGTACGCAATCGCAAAGAAATATCTTGCCCTCGATTCTGTGCAGTCAACATTCAACCAAGCAGAATGTCAATAGAGTTCAAAGTAAACATTAGCCATTAGAAAATTCACTATCTATTGGAATCTGCGAAGACTTAAACAATAATTTTAAGAATTCAGTTTGCATCCTAAAGACTCCTTGAACTCTATTTGATTGCTTTCCGAGTCTTTCACATGTTAAAATGCACACAACCCGGCATGATTACCTCATCTGTCATGTTAGAAATATGAGTGAATTCACAAAAACATAATCGATAACTATCATACAGTTATGAGGTTGAAATCGACGCTAATTCCAGAACTCAAGGGCAAGAAATGATCAGCAAAAGGACCTTACCATATTTTGCCCTAGAAGGCACTTGGGACTAATACCCACGTAACCTTTAGGAGCCAACTCCGACAATATTCCCACCTGCCATTTATGCTGCAAAATATGACAATTTCCTTCGTTAGTTCCGAGTGGAGCCGGACTCTTTCAATATAGAGACTTCAATGAGAAAAAACGAAATAAAATAAAAGAGAATCTATTCCGGGAATGAACTGATGCATTAGAAAGTAGAATTTTCAGAACTAAAAGCTACCAAAAAAACAATTGGCTTTTGCGTAACCAAGGTTCACTGGAACAATGACAGAGTTAGACAAAGGAACGACAATGACAATATTCGGCAGAAAAACTAACTGACCTTATTCATAATACCCACTATGCCAGGATCGGCTGCAAGCTTATACAAAAGGGCACGGGCCTTTTCCGGTGGAGGGTTCAACTGTAATTGCAAGCCAACGGTAAGAAAAAAGTTCGTGACCTCAAGAGACTAGTGATACTTCAAATTCAGTCGTAGGGTTAAAATTTATATCACGAGAATAAGTGAAGAACGTGGCATGAGTTGGTCTAAAAATTAAATTAAACTAAAGACAGTCCCCATAAGTCGTACTCAAAACTGCTAAAACAACAATGGCAACTACTATGTCTCAAGGCAGTAACCATTAATTAAAAAATAGAAAGCATAAATCATTCTTAAAAACTCGGACTAAATATGATTCTCACCAGCACGTTCGGCAATTCCAGCACTCGAAATTCATGAAATGTATAAGGCCCCTTTGGAAGACGCGACTTCGCGTCACCCTGCCTCGCCGGCTGCCGTCGTGCCCTTCTCCGATCCTCTTCTTCCGCAAACCCTAGAACTCGATCTTCCTTGACAGGTTTCATCACTTCCTTCAATTCTTCGGTAGTCACGCCCATCATTCGAATGACGATACCCTGCAGTAAACAGTGCCCAAGACGCCATCAAATCAACAAAGAAAAACTCAACAAAAATTGGGCGGAAAACGAACAATCAGATTTGAAAATCCATAACCTATAATGCGTTGGAATCGTTACTAACAAGGCCATTAGAAAATTATGACATAATTAATACTCCCTCCTTCCATAAATAAGTGTCCACAGTTTTGTTGAATACGCTTGATACAAATTTCATTGATCATATTGTGAATAGCATAATTCAGAAGGGTTCCAAATTTTATATCACCTGAATCAATGAAGAACATCACATTTATTCCTTGCAACCTAAATAAAATTGGACACAAGAAAGCCTCCCATTGACCCACTCAAAACAACCACAAAACATGAGGTCCAAAGTGGACACTTATTTATGGAAGGAGGAAGTAACAGGAATAAGTCTAACGCTCGATTGCTCAAAGGTAATCCTCATCGCAGTCACATCCCAGAATCGGGAGTCATAACATATTCTTCATATAGTATCCACATGACACAAGTTAAACAGCGTTGGAATTAGTTTCAATTTGGAAAAATTTCAAGTCATTCCCATCACAAGACTCATTCTAATGCTCAACCCTAATCGGCTCACCGAAACTGGCACTCAGATCACAAAAATTTGAATTCACCAAGTATGGAAAAACAGGCAATCATACCGACGTGATGCCGGATTCGTCGAGAGCCGAAGAGGAATGAAGCTCAGAAGCTGGCTCGACAACAGTACTACCACCAAACCGTTTCCCTTTTGGTACAAGCAAGCGCATCGTGGACAGCACGACCCCTGTTAACTCACTCAGCTGCTTCCCAAGAAACCCCACAGTCGCATCGACTGGCACCTCAGCAGTGTAGTTTTTCAATTTGTAGTTCACAGTCACCAACATTCGGTCCCTCTCCACCTCCATAGCGAAATATCACTCTCGTCTTGTATCACAAAACCTGACAGAATCCCAAAAAAAAATTAGAAATCAATTACCATAATCAAACACGTTTACGGTATTGATAGTCTCATCAATAATTCCCACAAACAGAATCTCCTTCAACATCACCGCCGTAGCAATCTCTCCAAATAACGCATACCAATTCAATCACTCTCCTCTGACGCATTCATCGATCATTTCAGCACCAAAAATTCCACAGATAGACTCTACTCCTCGAAATCACCGCCGCAACCACAAAGGATCTTCAATTGATTGATCCTCTAACAATTCAACATCAAGAGGCGATACTGGAAAGTAGCAGATGGCGACGAATTCTCACCAGAATTGTGCGCAACCCGAAGCCGAAGTCGAAGAGGCCGAATTCGGTTCTCCGTGAAGTGGCTCCACCCGAAGAGAATCGAAGCGTCCTCGTCAAGCGATCAATAGTGAAGTGAGAGAGTCGGTACAGCGCGTTTCGAATTGAGTCCTCATGCGGGCAAATTTGTTCTGGAAAAAATTAAGAGGAGGTGGAGAAGCGAGTTCTTAAGGGTTAACACTACAGGCGATGGTGATCGGGAGGAAGGAGACGAGTGAAATTGGGCAACACACGACGAACTGAAAGGGGAAGCGGGACACAGTGAGGAAGGCACGACCTGCTGAAGCTTCGTTCGCCTTCCTTCGCCTTCCTTCGCCTTCCTTTGTCTTGGTTGGGGCTCGAGGGGGGCTTAAGACCGTGGTACTCCTTTTGACCGTGCTATGGTGGGAGCAAGCACGCTACCCTCTCTAATTGCACTCTCTGTAATTGCACATTATTCCTAGAATATTCTGGGGAATCTTCACACACAATGAGAAGAATGACTCTGGTCTTTTGACCACCGTCACTGAAAGTCTGTTGTGGTAAGGTTGAGGCACTAGTAGCTGATCATGAAATCCTTAAACAAATGACATTTAGGACTTTTTTTGTTTGATAGATGACAAAGAATCTTTGTATGTAGGACAAGAGTCATCTTTGGAATTTTGTACAAAAAGGAGAGATCTTGCACACTAGTTTGACCTCCAATGAGTATTTTTGGTTTTTTTAAAGTAGATGATGTCACATGGATCAAAAAGGGATAATTTTCATAGTCACTAGTTTGTTTTTTAAGGGTTAAGCAATTTTGGAGTAGATTGTGAGCAATAAGAGGTGGTGGAAATTTTTCCCATGTGGGAAGATAGGAAATATGGGGATTGCAAAATTTTCAGAATTTTATTCTCAAAATTGAAATTACTGTGAATTTTGGGAGCCAAAAAGTACTCATGATCCATAGCCAATGTATAGGTTCTTCCAATTCCAATCATTCAAGAACTACTTTCCTACTCACTACTTCCTACTTCCTTGCTCACTACTTCGAGACATGTGTTATAACCTTATTAGTCCCAACCTTGAAAAAGACCAAAAAGTACATATTCCAAGCTTCAATAGGAAATTTGTTCAAGCCTTCGTTGGAAATATTGCACTCTACAAGTTGGATATTAGGCGTATTTGGTAGTTGGTGCCTCAACCTTAGTTCTGTGGAGCATGGTTGCTAGTATGTGAACTCATGAACTTAGGAGCCTAGCCTCCTATGTTATTGGTACCTATATTATAGGTATTTTTCATAGTTATAGGATATTTATAATTATAGGTGTATATGATGTAGGTACCTACATTATAAGCACCTTCCATGGTTATAGGATGTTCATCTTACAGGTGTCTATGTTATAAGTACCTATATTATAAGCACCTTCTATGGATATAGGATGTTTATATAATAAGTGTCTAATTATATAATGGGTGTCTATGCTTAAGGCTCCCCCCCCTAGTTATAGGATGTTTATATAATAAGTGCCTAATTATATTATGGGTGTCTATGTTTTAGGTACCTATGTTATAGGCACCTTCCATGATTATAGTATATTTATATTATAGGTACCTATGTTGCAAGCACCTTATATGGTTATAGGGTACTCATATTATAAGTATGTATGTTATAAACACCTTCAATAGTAGTAGAATATCTACTTACACCAAGGCTCATAGGCTTGCATTTCTAGGCTCACATGCTAGCATCATTGTTCTATGGAGGTAGAGGGACCTCATTTCATTTGTTGTCCCAATATAATGCACTTGAATCATTTATTTAATGGACTTATTTCAAGTATCATATCATATATATTTGATTGAACAAACATTGCTTGACGAATTAAAAGCACTAGATCAATGATAGGAATTCATTTTCATTCATAATGCATTTATAAGGAAAGAACATTGAAAATCATACCAACTTATTTCAAGTGATGTTTACCAAGCAAAATGCCACTTGCAAGAGTGATATTGTTTGATAGCCATCATAAATTTATTCTTTTAAATTACATTTATAACATAGATTCACATTTTTGGAAATTTGGTACAATCCTTTATCCTACAAAGATCCCAACAAAAATTGAGGATGGTCCTCATCTTTGTCATGAAGCTTGATGAGGCCAAAATGACAAAAGGTGAGAAGATGAAGCGGATGTCTTTTACTCTAATCAATTAGGTGTTGAATGACCCTCACCTCACTAAGGATAACCCATGCTACTACTTGGTGTAAGTGGAGCTTGATATTTGGCATGTATCTGCTTTTTGGGTAATCAAGGAGTCACACAAATGCTTAATGTAGGCACTAGAACAAACTCCAATCCCAACAATTATCAAGGCCCAATCTAAAGGCCAATGACTTGTTGTCCAAACTATAGAAGAATTTGCTTTAGGGTCTAGAGTGGCACATGACATGCAATATGAAGATAGTTAAATGTTTGTAGGGCTTCTCTCTTGGCACAAGCACTAAACACTTATACATATATTGCTAGCAAAAGAAGAATGAGAAGAGGCAACTTAGTGCAACAAAAGCTAGTGAGCCATGGAAATATACGAAGTCCATGACTTATGGCACTCTGTTTACCAAATCTATCCTAGCAAAGGAGACAAGGGCACTAGATGTGAACTTGATGGGGAGGAAAAATGAGCTTTTATTATCAACATCCCTAAAACATGCATAGATATATGCATTCTACACACTATGTGTCGAGTGATAGAAAAAATATATAGTAAACTTGCAAATTTCATATGTTTGAATTATGAATGATTCTTCTAAGTAAAAAGAGGTTGTTGCAGCTATGGAATATTCATTGTCAAAAGGTTGTCCTCTTTTCAAGTGTAGTTGACTTGTGATGCAAAGCTATCTTGCCAAAGTTCATATCTCATGGCAAAGGTTTTGTTTTATAGTGCAAAGTGTAGAAAGATGTTCAAAACCTCTACTATGTAAAACTTTGACACAATTGGGAGGAACATATGCAAAGCGGAGCACAACCACACAAATCATTAGGAAAATTCTGAGGTTTCAACAAGGTTGCAAGTTCTACATCTCCTTGGTGCAATTATAGAAAAATCAATAAAAAAAAATTATTTTTTAAAATTTGGAATCTAACATGGCACGTCAATGCCACATCAGATTTTTTGTTTTTTCATATTTTTTTTCCAAAAAAATTGTTTTTTGGTTAAATTATTTTTTATTTTTTCTGTATTTGCACTGCAGGGGTGCTGACAATCTAAAACTTGTGGCCTTCCCTTGACCTCAGAATTTTCCTAATGTAGGGGTGTTCCAAGCAACATAGGCAAGTCTAGAAAGCATTTACATTTAGCTACTTCCACATACTTTCAATGCATGACCAAGTGATCAAAAAAGAAATAGACCACCTTAGGATTCTACCTCAACCCTAAACTACAACAAACTTACAAGGAGACAGTTGAAAGATGGCGTATAGTGTACGTGGTTGTCTATGCATTATGTGGTAATTTAGTAGCCCTAACCTTCAATAGTTTATCAAAGAGTCATTAGGCTACATCATTTTGCATTCTTGAGCCCTTGCATGAGTCATTTTTTCTTATTGAATTCATTATATTACACGTATTTGGGGAATGCAGTATGTGCATATGAAATACAACAACTGACAATTTATTATGACATATGATAGTCTTGTGGTGTAGTCGACATCGAGGGTTGACATAGGGCATGGAGAAGAGTTATTATGCTTCAAAGACATTTTTTGTCAAGCACTCACAACACAATGGTATTTCCCTACACCATTCTACCATTAGAGAAATTCTGAACCTTGCAAAAGGCCGCGAGTTTGTATAGCAGCGATGCAATTACTATAGAAAAAAAATGAAAAAAATGAAATTAAACTAAGGAATTTGACGAGGTACTACTAGTACCATGCTAGATTGGCGATTTGAAATTTATTTATTTATTTAAAAAAAATTATCTGTTCTGTATTTGTATCGCAAGGGTGTCAAAAATTAAACTGAGATGGCCTTCTATAGGGTTCAAATTTTTTCTAATGAATTGTACAATGTTTTTAGAGGTAGTATACGGTCTTCTAGCATAGGGATATCTAGAGAGAGAAAAGAAGATCGGACAAAAAATCCTATCATACTAGCCACTAAAGCAACTACAAAAGAAATGTTGACAAGCATTGAATTCGTCTACAATAAATGCAAGATATGTTGAGTGGAGGAGTCATATTTGTGTTCATATATTCACGATTTATTCCATCCATTGCATCATTGTTAGAAGACAATATTCAATGTAATCTCTTATTTTCTACCCAATATTGTTATGCATGTTTCATTATTATTTTTTAAGATGAAGACTACATATTCATGTAGATCAACGAATTCTCTTGTTGGAGTGGTAATTAGTCCATTTCACATGTGTATTTTTTACTTTTAATTTCTAACTATTTTCATAGATTCAAAGTTGCCCTTGTTTGCATTTCCCTTGTCTACTATTGTTGATGAATCTCCATTACAATTAACACCTCTTCATGGATGCCTATATCCAAGTCACATATTCATTCTAGAAAAAGATTTACAAATATGAATGCACAAAATTAGTCGCTTGATGGATCTTGCAAAGCATGCATGCACTAGACCTGAATCAACCCACAATCTAATAGTCTAATACCATTCCATTGCATACATACTCCAAACCAAGTTAAGTTGGCTTCATAGATATTGTATATAAAAACCATTTTGCATGTACCAAAGAACAATATTCTATTCAAAATTAGAAGTGCAAGAGTATCAAGAGCCACGACTTTGGGGGATTAAAAAAGCCTTGATTTTGAGTACACTAGCTTTTGCTTCCCAATGAGAAACACCTTCCTTGTCCTACCGTCATGATTACTTGTACTCATCAAGGTGGGTGAGTATAGGAGATTATTCTCTATTCAAGCACATAAGTAAATATTTAAATGTAATCCAAGGTGTCCTTAGCAACTTTTGAAGAGTCCCTCTATTGTGCTCTTTGTAGGATGAAGATCATCTTCTTGTAAGTTGAATCTCTTACATTGAAAATCTGTAATATACATTGAATCTTTAACATTGAGTATAGACTACAATTTCTTCAATTCATTACATATATGATAAATCAATTCATCTTATTATTGTATATAGAGATGCAAGGCAAGGTCCCAAAACTCAAGTATAAACCATCAATCTTATTTGTCTTATTCATTTTTGTCAAACCACTTTGTAGAGTATAGACTAGTTAAGACTTTTTTTTTTTTCTCAGTCACCTATTACATTGAAGACATATATTTTTTCAATATATTTTCACATTCATCAAATTCAAAATTTAATAATGATTAATTGATCAACCAATTTCCATTTGAAGGGCCCAAATGTATTATATTCTCACTAAAGGTCTTGTATTCCAATCTCGCAAGGGACATTCCAAGTTGTCTAAGAATGTTATAATTTCATATATCTACACAATTTTGGTATTTCATTTGTTAACATTACGTATTCACTATTCTTTTCCTAAATTGTAATAATGCACCCAATTCAACCTCCATTGTATATTCCTTGTTAAATAATTATTCTTACTTCACTATTTTTTCTTAAAAGATTAATTCTATCCATATCATTAGAGGAGATCTGGCCAAAAAGAAGGCCATTCCAGGCTTGTTCTCCCATTGTTGTTCCCCAGCAGTGAGGGCACGGCTGACAGCAGTCAGCCGTCATAAATTTTTGAAAATTTTTTTTGTGAAAAAAAAAAAAAAAAAAGTTGGTCTTGAAATCGACAGAAAAGTCGACAAAAAAAAGAAAAAGAAAAAAGTGACCTGGCAGTTTCCCGACCACATCAGCATGTTGCGGTGGCGTAGTTCCCCGAGTTCCCCGCTGCCGAGAACTCACAACCCTCTATTTGGCTGGATCTCCTCTAATGTGGTACCTTTCAAAGCCAATTAACCAAACAAACTTGGCAACGCTTTATCTTTGCCCTTCAATAAATAGAAACTATTTTTAAAAGTATTACTCAAAATGGACTTACTTAGTACGCATGTATGCAAAATAAAACCAGTGCTAGCACTATTTCAAATCCACGAGGTAAAAACTTTGACTTTTTGGTCATTTGTTATACAAAGGCTCTGTGCCTTCCAAGAACTAAGGCTACAAAGGTAGTGTATCAAGGGCACACAGTCTTTGCCAAAGGAATGAAAAAATGAAAAAAATGAAATTCAAATTTATTATTTTTTAAATAAAAATAATATAAAATAGACATTGTAGATAAAATATTGAAAATTAGAAAATGAACAAGTAGACAAAAAATTCAAAAATAACCGAAACTAAAAATTCTAGTAAACCCCTCAAGGACCAAATGTGAAAAAATTTCACATAGGATGAACGCAAGCATGTTCCAAGAGCACAAAATCTTCATTTTTTCATTCATTTGGATATTTTTAGATTTTAGTATTAGTTCTCTTATATATGTATTACATAGATTTTATAGCCTTCTCTTACATATGTATTATTTAGATTTTATAACCTTCTACGGTTCAAAGGGTATTGTATGTTGACCACAAAATCAAACTTTTTCAATTCAAATAAAGACCTTTCAAAAATGACTCGAATAAATAAGTAAAATAAAATCTAAAAATATCCCTATAATGAAAAGTTGACTTGCTGAACTTTTTTAAAAATTTCTTTCTTGTAAACTTTCAATCTACAATCATATTTTCAAAAAAATATTAGTTAGAAAAGCAATAGATCTAATTGGATAGAGATAATCTATGGATCATATTTAACAAATTTTATTTGAAATTCATCATTAAATATCCCTTCTAAGTTTCCATTTAGAATAAATCTCCAAACTTTTAGAAATTTGACTATCCCCTCATACTTAAATGGTAAACTTCTGAAAATATACAAATAAAAAAATCTTCAAGTATTAAGATTTAATTTTTATTATTTACACAACCTAGCCATATAATTTTTACCTCTATAATTTTAAAGTTCATAACCTCAAATGTTCCAAAAGACTTTGAATCCATAGTAGTCATTACATCCCAATTTTATCACCCTTGTGAATGTACTATGGAAAACACTTAAGTCAAATGAAAGGATGATATGATAGAGGCAAATACCACAAGGAGAGCTTTCAATTTTGAGCGATTATTGCTCAAAGAAATACAAAATAATTTGGGTAGAATATTTGTTGATCCAAGCTTTATTGCTTAACCAATAAAGGACCAAGGCCATTTTTCTATGAAAAAACATTGAAACTATTCTATTGTTGAGTTCTTCGAAATTTTCAATAAAATGTTTAAGAAAATCTAATCATAGGATTTTATAGTAGATTGTTGAAGAAGAAGTAGTAAAAGTGAGTGACATTTGACTGTGGAGATTGAAAAACATAAGCATTTGAAGGGAAAGTTTTTATTCTATCCATTGTACTTGACAATTTTAGATGCCTTTGACCATTGATTGTGGCAAAAAAATTCACCATGGATTTTGAATTTAAACATTGAGCACACTCAAAATGATGTTATTCATGTCACCAAAAAAATTTCAAGCCAAAAAAAGATGTAAAGTAGGGGGCCATTAACCCTATAAGGATATTGTGGACCACAATGGTCCAATGGATGACTTTACTAATGATTGTAGAAAAAGAAAATGCACCTATTGAGTATTGACCCACTAATAGGGGAATTTTGGTGACTACCTTGGCCATAAGGGGTCCTGTCCTTATAGGGTTTAAGGATAAAATCATTGAATTGCTACAAACTACATGGAATCATGTTGCCTTATTTAGGATGGATGGACATACTTTTAGATTGAGAATTGCCTATTCATAAATATTATTTAATGTTTCATTTATAGACATGGATGCAAATGACTTCATTAATATACCCTCCAAAAATTGTTTATAATTGTTTAATGTTCAAAGATCAATTATGAGCTTATATTAGTCTTTTAATTTACATATAGATTTCAATCTTATTGTTTTATTAAATGAGATTGTATTTTATCTATAAATTTGAAAAATCACTATTAGTTTAAAAAATATTGTCATCTAAAAACCTTAAAGAAAAAAGTGAAATTCTTTTGGTAAATATAAAAAAATAATTAATTAATTTTAAATTCCATCAGAAAATGCAAGTAGACATAAAGAACAACTCTTTCAAAATTTTCAAGTAAATATTTATTTTTTACATCTAAACCTGCCTTGGCAACAAACTCTAGGTCAAATTACCATTATGAAGCTAAATTTATCCTTTTTGTAATTGGTTTACAAACTTTTGATATTTTTATTTGAAAAAAAATTCGTAGAAAAAACTCGTTTTTCTAAAATTTTAATGAAAACTCTAATTCTTGTGTTTTTCTAAAGTTTCAAGTCTAAGTAGAATCATGTAGAATTTTTCCTGAAAATAAAGGTTAGATGGAAGAATGATTTTTTCATTGGGTTTTTAATTTCGATTCAAAAACTAATTTTAAGTTAAAATATATTCAATTAATAAACTAACAATATTTTGTTATTCAAATTCTAACTCAAAGAGTTTGCAACAAGGATTTTTTTTTCATTTATTGTAGGCAGTGCCAAAAGCGATGATTACCGAAAGGCTAAAGCTATTTACATCCATGAAATTGGATGAAACTTGAAATCCATGGATGAAGTTTCATTTATTCATCCAAGATTATACACATTCATCCAAAATTACAAATAGAGTGATATAGTCCCAAGATGTGGTAGCAAATTAGCTATTTCATCCACTGAAAAGCAAGAATATTTCGCCTAATATTTCATCTAAAAAAATTTCATCGCTTTTTGGCAAAAATTAGCTCAAAAAAAACCATTGGTTTGCAATTACAATAAGTTTTTGATATTAGTTTTGTGCCAAATTTTAAAATGGGCTACTAACTTTACTTGTAATACTTCATTTTCATAATATAAATTTATTACTAAAAATAATATTTTGAAAGTTACAATCAAATGTAACCAAAGTGCATTCAATTTTTGAATGTGTAGACCTTCGAGGACTATTGAAGATTGGTTTCCACAATGCCTACATCCCATATCAATTATTAAATGCAAACGCTATCATGTTTTCATCCATTCATTTTTACTAAACCCTAATTAATGACATTCCAAAATTTCTCAATAAAACCTTTTAGGCAATGTTCAAGGGAACCACATATAGTTCATTGTTAGTTGATGGAAGTAGGAAAAAACCTAGTTGTAGTTTGAAAACATTAGAAAAAAATGGTGAAAAAATCTTTAAAATTTCTATTTAGAATAAAAATTAGAGAAAAAAACAAACTTGATGCTTGAAAAATCAATTTAATATGGGAATTGAACAAAAATAATTGGTACAACTCAAAAAAATTAACAAACATATTTTAGGTGACATTGCAATAGGAATCATGGTCTGGTTAGTGAGCCTATAACATGCCAAATGGGAGTGAGTCTATTGTGGGCAAAATTATATTAATGATTTACTTTTCAAGACTTGAATGTATAGTGCCATTTTATTAATAGTGCTAAAGATATTTGATCCATTCAAAGAATTTTGCACATTGTAGATTATAATTGGTATATTTTAGTAAGCATAATTATCACTACATCCTTGTGCAATTTCAATCAAGTATACCAAATTTCAATTTCAAAAAATCAAAACTTTATTTTTGGTGAATTTTTCAAGTCAATTTCATGGTTTTACATGATAATTTATTGAAAACAATTGGTGATGAATTTTCAAAATTATATTGCAAAGATATGTTGGAAATGTTGATATGTAAATCTTTCTTTCTTGATTTTTTCAGTAAAAGATTTTCAATTTATACTAAAATTCATTGAATGTCAAAGTGTTGCATGCTCAATTTTTTTTTAAATAGATACCCACTTATTGTAATTAAATTTTGCTATTTGATCTTCACACTACAACTAAGTTAGTCATGTACCAAGGAGTGTAATAGTACAATTTGTAAGACAAAATTTAGTTACAATAAATAGATATCTATTGTACAAAATTTGGGCATGCAACACTTCAATATTGAATTGTCTTAAATAGTGTGAATTTTTAATCTTTCTTGAAAAAAATTCAGATGTACATAAAAAGGAAAGATCTACAATATAGATGTTCCTACCTATTCAAAATCAAAATTTGAAAATTCATCACCAATTGTTTTGAATAAATTATCATGTAAAATCCTAGGGGAGGACACTCCCCGCGCTTTACAAAGTGACCTGCGGCGAAAAATAGGGTGGATTTAATTCATCATAGGTAAAATTTATAAAGATTTTACATTTAAAGAAGGGGACTTACAAAGTGACATGTCTTTTATAAGTAAAATAGATACCCGAAAATTATGGTCCATTAATTATTTTTTAAATGTAAAATAGGGGCCAAAGAATAGGATCCAAGGAATTCTATTTACTAGGTTCAGTTATGGTTATGCTACAGTACTAGTAAGATACAGGTACTATACAAATCTGAAGTATAACTACAACATATCTTGTAGTCAGTCGATGAATGGGGTAGTTTCCATCTGTTCTGTCTGTTAAGTTTAACGACTACTGCTAGGGTTTAGGCGCGAACGATAATTTCGAGGTTGGGAGGGAGGCGCGGCAGCGTGTGTTCACGAATTTGTTTGCAAATCTGGGTGCGGTTGAGGGTTAATCACGCGATGAGTTCTCCAGCTTCTTGAGTGACGGCAGCGTGTGTTCACGAATTTGTTTGCAATCTGGGTGCGGTTGAGGGTTAATCGCGCGATGAGTTCTGCTGCTTGTTGAGGGACGGCAGCGTGGAGATGGTGTTTCCGATTCGCGCGATCAGTTCTTCGGCTGAACCGTGGAGGCTGCTCTTGGGGATGGCATGCGCTTGGTTGTGGGTGCGCGATCAGATTGGTGGTGGGCTTAGGGTGAGGAGGTGAACGAAGGGGTCGGCGATTCCTTGTGCGGGGGCGCTTGCTTGTGTGTGCGCGATCAGTTGTTTGTGCCCGATCAGTTGTTTGTGCGCGACCAGTTGTTTGTGCGCAATCAGTTGTGGAATTCTGTTTTGGGGTCAGCGGCGTGACAAAGGTGTTCCCGATTCCTGGTGCGGGGTTTGCTTTTGAGGGGTGCGCGATCACCGATTCCTGGTGCGGGGTTTTGCTTTTGCGCAGGCTTGTTGTCAATTGGATCTGATTGTGCTGTTCATTTTGTGCAACGAAGCACTACTCGATTGTCTTCTACAGTGAGATCAGCTGCGAAGCGGAAACGGGGTCCTCCGTCCAATCCATCTCGGTTAACTCCTACTAATTGTTTGCGGGCTGTGGATGAGGGGGTTTGCTGGTTGGGTAGAGTGCAGGCGATGAGGAGGCGCAATGGCAAGCAGTTCGGTGTGCTGCGGCAGCCTGTGGACTTACTGGCGAGGTTGGAGGACAGAGGTCGGCGAACAAATCAGAATCCACACATAGAGGTTATGCTGCAGTATTATCGCAAATACGTTGGACGGGACAAATTCAAGTATGACCATACTGATAGCAAGTGGATTGACATTGACTGCGTTATATGTAACGTGACCTTGGCGTACAACCCTCAAAATGAGGTGTACAGTCTGGATCGGAATGATGCCGAGCACTTGCGGCAGTTTCTGGCAGACCACAGTGCCCGCTGACTTTCGGTGGATCACCTTCGGCCTCCCATACTTCAGATGAGTCCTAAACCTTCGCAGTGGGGCAGAAAAGTTCATGTGGTGGTGATATTGTGGGCTACAATGGGATGTACGGGGGGCAATGCGCTTGTTCACATGCATTGTAAATGTGGCAGTGTGGATGATGCACAATGCGCTTGTTCACATGTGGAAAATGTGGCAGTGTGGATGATGCACAATGCGCTTGTTCACATGTGTGGTAAATGTGGCAGTGTGGATGATGCACAAGTGAAGGAGGAGTTGTGGAGGATCGCATGAATTGCATGGACCGTGAGGATTGGTGGAGTCGCTGAACATGGCTGTGGGCACAAACCAGATGAAGTGCTTCTTCAAGTGCAACCGGTTGGCCCTAAACCAAATGCTATTCCTTATGCAATTTTTTTGAATGCATGTGCACATCTTGGGGCCTTGTAGAGCTGAAAGTAGAGCTGAAAGGAGGACTTCAGTCACATTTGTGTGTGAGGGATGCACTTGTTCACATGTATTGGAAGTGTGGCATCTTTTTTGATGCATGACTGTTTTCTGAGAGGCTGCTGGTTTTGTCAATCAGACTTGTGACTTGTGATTTATGGGGTGCAGTGTAATCACTTGGAATGTGATGATTAGTGGATTTGCAGAACATGGTTGTAGGAGTGAAGGAGCTGATCACTTCTCCAATTGGTTTGGGGTGACTATGAGTCTCATGTACAAGTAGACATTTGTGTCATAGACTCTAAATTTTTTTTCACATGTGTTGGATGGCTTAGAACTGCAGCTTGTTGCCATAGTTCTTGTAAATGATTTGTAATGTTTGTGTTTTTTAACACCTTTAGTACATGAAACTCTTTCATTACTTTTTCATTTGTAATGTTTGTGTTTTTTAACACATTTTGTACATTAAACTCTTTCATTACTTTGTCATTTGTAATGTCTTGCTTTTATTTAGCATTTGTGCATGTATTTGTCTTCAAGTATGCATTTTAATGTAAACACATCCATTTTTTGCCTTAAAGTTGAATCTTGTGGGTGTACAGGGCATATCTTGTCACTTTAATTCTCATTACTTGTTAAATTAGTTTTGTTCTTTATAAAGAAAATAGCCTCCAATAAATTCAGCCTATGTACGTATTATAAGTAAAGATAGGCATGATAATAAGGGCTCTAGGGGGGTTTATAAGTAATTATAGGGGCCTGAAAATTCAAAAAAATAAATAAATACCCCCCCTAAAAATACCCCAGCGCCGCACGTGGTACCCAGAAAATACGAAGAGTGTCCTCCCCGGGGTAAAATCATGAAAATCAACTTTAAAAATTCACCAAAAATAGAATTTTCATTTTTTGTTAAAAATTGAGATTTGGTACAGTATGTTCTAGTCTAATTCAGCACTTTGGTGCCAAAATAATTTAATTTTAGAATTTAGACAATTCAGCAGCTCAATTGAGATTTCTTGGCTTTTGAGGCTTAGCTCTTTCTAATTTTTTGGACACTCTTAATTTTGGATAGATTTTTTCTATTTATGCTTTAATGTGTTATTTTTTTTTCTAAATTTTCTCAAAAATAATTTTTGGATATTAAGATTTAGCAACAATGAAATTTTCTTAAATTTTTAGAAGTAGTTATTCATACAATTTTTTTAAATTTCAGACATCTTCCAAATTTTCCCTAATTATTTACAAAATTGACCTACACATATGGTATTCTTGATTTTCACCTACTATTAAGAATTAGCAACAATGAAATTTTCTTAGATTTTTAGAAGTAGTTGTACAATTTTTTTAAATTTCAGACATCTTCCAAATTTCCCCAAATTATTTACAAAACTAACCTACAAATATGGTATTCTTGATTGTGATTGTGTAAGACTATATGCATATAGATCATTATGCATGACAAAAAATACTAATTATATTCTACACTATTCAAAATTCTTTGAAATCACTCAAATAGGTACTACTTATACTTATTGAAGGGTATTGTACACCACCTTTACAATTTTGCTTGCAATGGGCTCACTTATTTTAGTATGAAATAAATAAAAATGAAATAAAGAAACATTGCCTAAAGGCATTTTAATAAGTCAAAAGTTTCCATGAACCAAGGTTCATTTTTGCTACTTCTGTCAAGGTTGGCATTTTGTAATTTTTATAAGTTAAAAGCAACGCCGATGATCCCATTCAAGCACCTCCACCACTTTCCATTGCTAAAAGGCTAAAGGCCACATCAAGACGTCCTTCAAAAGAAACTAACTGAATCTATAATTCAATTCCAGCACCAACCGATGAACGACGTTCAATTCAGTTCGTCAGAGACTCAAATACATTCATCCAAAACATCTACTCCGTAATTCCATATCATTAACCCTTAACCCTTGAATGCTGAGCTGGTAACCATGGAAATCAGCCATTTTGGAACCGTGTGACGTCATCCACTTTAGAAAAAACAAAAATACTCATTGGGAGTCAAACTACTTTAGAGGATCTTCCCTTTCCACCCCTAATTCCGAGGATGAATGGTTTCAATTTTGTCCTACACAGGAGAATTCCTTGTCATTCATTGGACAATAATCGTCCTCCGCGTTGTTCAAGGGTTAAATACCACACTGATGACTATGGAAATCATGATTTTTGGAACCGTGTGACATCATCCACTTTAAGAAAAAACAAAAATACTCATTGGTAGTCAAACTACTATAGAAGATCTCCACTTTCCACCCCTAATTTTGAGGATGAATAGTTGCACTTTTGTCATATAAAGGAGAATTCTTTGTCATTCATTGGACAGAAAATGTCCATCGCGTCGTTTATAGGTTAAATGCCCGGTTAAATGCCTGCATAAATATTAAAATACGCTTCACCCCTGATTGCTCTAATGTCCATTTTTTGAATGATAAATAGATTGAAACTCGAGCTTCATCCTCCTAACTAACTATTTGGATGAAAGTTATTCTAATTTGTGGAGATGTTTTATCAAGTGTTATCCTATCTAAGGGTTTGATTTGGTATTACTAGAATACATATTTTTCTAAAATTACAAATGTTGTAAGGATGTCAAGTGGATAAATTGCCATCGACTCTAGTTCAAAATGGATATGCCAAAATCAAGTCATAGATTTTAAGAACACAAAAATTTCAAAAAATCACCATGTGAAGAGAACCTCATTTCAAATACATTCCAAAAAATTTTACTCAAAAAATGATAATATTTTGCTTGTAATTGAATTTTGAAGGAATTTTGGAATTTCTCTTTCAAAATTTATAAAAAAAGATTGGTTATAGCATTGGTGAATCTAATTGTATAAATGGAATCTACAAATGAAAATCAACAACTTTTATTTGTATATCAATTCCAAAATATGCTTCCAAATTGAACTTTATAATGATTTTTCTAAAGTCTTCAATTCTAGAGATGATTCTAAACGTTAAGGGGTTAACCCCTAAACGTCCTAAGTCTTTGACAATTTTAGAAAAATCATCATAAAGTTCAATTTGGAAGTATACTTTGGAATTGATATATAAATAAAAGTTGTAAATTATGATTTGTAGATTCCATATGTACAGTTGGATACACTAGTGCTATCATCAAAAAATAAATTATATATTTTAAAAGGAAAATTTCAAAATTCCTTCTAAATTTGATTACAAGAAAAATAATATCATTTTTTTGAATAAAATTTGTTGGAATGGATTTGAAATGAGGTTCTCTTGACATGGTGATTTTTTGAAATTTTTGTGTTCTTAAAATCTATGACCTCATTTTGCAAATCCAATTTTGAACTAGAGTCAATGCAATTTTGCCTTCAAGGTCAACTTCTTGACATACTTTCCCATTTGTAATTTTAGATAAATATGTACACTAGTAACACTAAATCTAACCCTTAGATAAGACAATAACTTGATAAAGTATCTCCAAAAATTAGAATGACTTTCATCCAAGCACTTAAGAAGAGATGAGTTAGTTTTAATCTGTTCATCATCCATTTTTTGGACGATGGAGCACTCCAAGGTTAAGATGGGTACCCCTCAAATCACCACTTTTTGCTACTGTGCCTATTTTCTATTATTAAATTGGTAAAATTTTCATATTTATTTTATTGACAAGCGAAAGGAGGTTTCACCGCACCAAAGAACACAACATTTGGATACCATATGCAAAAGTTAGGAAGGGTCAAGTCTTTTTGGCAAGAGGTTCTAAAATTGTTTCTTCCACATATGTACATATTGATTTTGAAGATGTATATAGAGTGATGATGGTGGTTTTAGGTAGGGTGTGATTTTGGATGTATCCACTTTATATTTAGACCTACTTAATGTATTGTACAATACTAGAGAACAGGCCACATGGGCACATTCTATGTGGGAACAAGTCCTTGGATGAGCTCCTCTCCAAAATGCGCCCTATGTGACCCGTTCCCTAGTGTTAAGATTAGTTCCCCAACATCCCATGAAGTTGCCATAGTAGAATTGGTCACCCCTTTTTCATTCTTCATTCTAATTTTCCTTTGGAAACACATGAATTAGTAGGAACTGCTCTAAATGACCTGCTCCAAGAGCTCCCAAATCCAAATTGCCAAATCTAGGGATCCAATCAATGAAGGTTTGATTCTATATTGGATCCCTTTTGCAAATAAATATTTTCTTGCATAAATACAAGCCTAAATGCCCAAGTTAAACAATGTCTTTGATTGAATTCTTTTTTGGATTTATCTTTTTATGGGAAAAAATCCACAAAAATAAGAAAAAAAACAAAATACTAGATTTGTCTAACTTTCAACAAATGTCTCTAGACAACATTGTTGAGGATCCAAGAATATAGGGTCAAATAAAGGAATAATTTTGTGTGGGCATTAAAAGAAGTTAGGCTACATCATATTTTTGAGAGACTATGATATCTCATATACATAAGAGTATTTTTAATTTATAAAGGACACACCATTCTACAAAAGGGTTGAATTAGAAAATTCACGGAAGTTGAGAGCCTCCTCCGGCAATGAGACTTCAATGAGCACCATCTTCGTGACAACTCTTTGTGAGAAGAACTGTCGATTCGTATTTACTATCATCCATTGCCGATACCGCTTAAACCCTATACGGTAGGAGTTTCATAAACCACGTTTTTAGCATTTCAGCATTCATGATGAAGTAAGATGAAAACATTTACACAAGCACGATGGCATATTCAGATCATGACGATTATAGCAATTGAGCTTGTAATTTCTAGAGCCTCAAGAAATATATATATATATATATATATATATATATATATATATATATATATATATATATATATATATATATATATATATATATATATATATATATATAAAATTTGAAGTTGAAATGCATGGCGTTCGCACAGTCTCTTATCTATTAGTTGTACTTTGGAATATTGAATATCAATCCTTTTATTAAATTAGCCTAAGAGACTGATTTTGAGCCTCCAACCTTAAATCCATAGATCAACAAACTTTCAAGAGTGATAATTGGACAACATGCATTACAAGATCGGCAAGTGATCATACTTAGCAAAAATCAACAACAAAATGCTGAGCACAAATTTGAGCCAAATGTATAGAAGAGGGAATTCGACCCAATTTCCATAAAAAAAGCTTGCGGAAACAATTAGCGACCATTATAGAGTTTCTTACAAAGAGAAGTCACAATGAACCAGAAGTAAATCAAATATACACAAAACCATTCATGAAACCAAAATATTCCTCCAAAACCGGCTATCAAAAGATAAAGACTAATATAAAGTCCTCATTCACTATAAAACAAGGGAGAGGATTCCATTCCCAATTTAGGTGAACTTTGAGCCTTTGCGTACAACAACCTAGAAACTTGCGTCAACTCAAATTTTGTACACATATTATGCGGTAGTTAAAAAACAGTAGCAAAAAAATCAATGTCAGAAGATGAAGTGTTTCACTTACCACAAAGCAATTTTCACCTGTATTGTCAATGGAGCATCTCATGCACTGTAATGCACTGTACGGTTAATGGAGCCTCTACTTTGAAATCATTTTTTGCTGACTATGAAAAAACCCATTAGCATTAGAAATACCACGAAGCACTCCAATACTACTTCTTTGCCGAAAACCCTCATTCCATCATGATTTTTGAACGCAGATACCTTTTCCGAACTCCTAAAACACATAGTACCTTCAATTCTAACTAAATTGCACAAGTTAAATCAACTCCAAAACAAGTGCAATCCCTAAACTAGTACCTATGGGAGAGATAGAAGTGTGCGGAACAAAAATTCTGCTGTACAATTTTGCGGGGTAAATGTACAACACCTTCACTGTCACTGCCATTGCGCTAGCCATTGAGATCGATTTGCTCCCCAAAATTGAGAGTGCTACCGAAATTTGAAATCCCTGAATACAAGACTTTGTATCTCACTGGAGAAATTGGATTTAGAGTTTTGGTAGTTGCAATTGATTAATTGCAGAACCTAACAACGAAATTGTTCCTCGCACAAACACACTGAAAGGGAAAGGGAAAGTGTAGCACCGAGTGGTCTAGAGAAGAGGATGGTAAAATCTTGGGATTGAGTAGATCTTAGATGGTTGATCTATGAATTATTTTTCGTGGATCTTGGATGGAATATATCCCCATGCTTTATTGTTGCCAATGTTATGTACATTAGTGCGAACTTCCATGCTGTGCGGAATTGGAAAAGAATTGTTGAGTTTTCAAGAACTGCCTTCATTGGTGTTCATGATGCTTCCACTTCTATGAAAATAGGGAGAATTTTAGATTTTAGGAGTAGCTTTGCTTTGTTGATAAACTAAAAAGTAACCAAAAATATCAAGTTGATATGGCTATCATTTGCACGTAATTGACAAAGAAGAAACAATGAAATGTTCAAGTATGGATATTTGAAGATTTCCTTTAATTGGTTTACAAATATTTTATTAAAAAATCACAAAAGTCATTGTAAATGTCTTGGATTTAATATATTCTTTCTAACTGGTTTAATTGTGCATCTAGGTTCAATTAGTTACAAGAATAACAAAGAACTAGTATGCTTTGGTAGGACATATCTTTTCACTCTAGTCACTCTATATTCACAAAGTGTTGTTACGAATTATGCTTTAGGAAATTTAGCTCATGTGAGCTATTCATTTTGTTAGATCCTAAATCAACTATTAGTGGTTGTCGCTGAGGGAGAGGGAGAAGTGAGGAGGGAGGTGGGTGGGGTGGTGGTAGAGGTTACCATGAAGATAGTGTTGCTAGGGGCTGAGGTAGTGCTTGAGGTAGTAGGGCTTGTGTGTTACAAGTCTATTGAAATAGGAACACGGAAAAATAGAATTCCGTCTTATAATTGGGATAGGAAATTTATGCACTATATGTGTAAGTAGTTTCTCTATATCTTGTTCTTGAAATGGTGTACATAGAAACATTTTGCGAAATCTATTTCATTGTTGTATAGGAATGATAGGATATGAAATTTGAAAACTTTGTTTATTTGGGAGGGTATTATGTACAATACATTTGGTAGTATATTAGCATCTTGCTTGCATTGTTGATAGTTTTGGTACATACATGTGAAGGAATAAATCATAGAATAAACAAAACAAACATTGCACACTATATATTGTGAGGAAACACTCTATTGCAATGTATGCATGTGGCATATGATTTATGTGTACTTCAATAAATAATATTTACTTTTGAAATTTGTGGTTGACATTGGACTTGATGGCATAACATCTTGATATTTGTGATATATATGGAACAAAATGAAAAAATCACCTATAGGCCCACGTGGATGTAGCAAGAATACACAACACTACATGGGAATTTCCATGAAAGTCTAGGAGGTCTCTAGAAAATCAATTTTACAGTATGAATAAAAGACAAAATTTGTTAATGTGGAATGGTAAATCCACACTCCAAAGTGGCAAAGAAGGTATAGGGAGTGGAAGATGATGCATATTATTGTTCCAAATGACAACCGAATTGAGATAAGTCTGTCAATTAATTGTTTGAAACAAATACTTCTAAAGTCCTAATTGATGGAGTAGTTGACATAATTGTGTCAAATTTTTGTCAATTAAGACATAGCAACCCTTGTAGTAACCACAAATCCCCCTCCAAAAAATTCTCTCTCTAAAACACACACAAAGCTCACTTGACTAGAATGAAAAGTCAAGGAACCCTCAAAGCCTAATTAAGTATCCCAAACCCTAGTTGAGATTTGAGAAGAATAAAGAATAAACTTCAACATGTGGTTCTTCAATGACTAAAGTTTCCATAAAAACACAACATGGGCTAAAAAATCCATCTTAGCCTAGTAAACTGGAAAGCCTTAAGAGAAAAAAACCCACGCAAATGAACCATCCTAATATTGGGACAAGTGGGGCATGTCCTAACCGTGTCGAAGTTGTTTCCTAGCCATGTCAAACACATGGAAAACTTCTGTTTACAAGTGTGTACAATCAAAAAACCATTTGTTCACATATTAGCATATCATTGGGAACTAGTGGCCCTTGGGAAGGCTTGGTTCTTCCCTAATGCATTTGTGTCATTTCTTTTAGATATATTTGATGGTTGTGACACATGTCACAAGCCACTTGCTATGGACCCATTCACTCATGGTCGTCCAAAGTCTTGCCATAGGTTGATATTCAAGCCATTGTTAGGCCTTGTGTGACACTAAAAGTAATGCATTATGTTGCAAACAATCCAAATTGAATGAAATTTTGTACATTTTGGTTTGTATTGGAGGTAAGATCTAACTCACTAGTATGTTTAATATATATGTAACAAGAGTGCTTAAGCACTAAGGGATCATATATAAGCAACAAGAGTGTTTAAGCATCATTTATTGTTTTGACCTATGCTTTGGCACGTGTTGACATGATATGCTTTGGGTAGAATGTGTTTGTGCATGGCATACAATTATAAATTAAAGAGAATTGCTATGATTCAATGACTTAATACTCTTAAATAATAAAAAAAATTGAAAGAGATCAACACACATTTTAGCTATAATTGCAATCCATATAACCAAATCATGTAAATAATCCTCAACAGATTGCAATAAATTGTATAAACAATTCAAAGTTCAATACGTTCTATACATTAAAATTTCCTACAAAATACTATTTTAATTTGTCAGTTGCTTGGATTTTCCAACGATAGCTTCAATTTTGTAAAACACTCTAGGCACAAATCATAGTCAATTTTGAAAGTAGCCTTTTCCCTAAAGGGATACAAGGCAAAAATATTTACCTTCAAGACTAGCCACAGAAATTGGTGAAGACAATTCAACCAACATATAGAGTTCCAAGTTCAGACAATTATTCCAATAAGAATAAAAAAAGAAGGTAACCATCAAAAAGTCTCGGGTAAAGAGTTTCATCAATTACACCCATGCAAATTCAGTTTGACTAAATGATATCACTTCTCCAATTCTTTTGGTATTGCCTCCAAGCTTGAAGACCCATTCAAATCTAGAGTGGTCAAGGAAGACAAGTTCCCCACTTCCTTTGGCAAATCCACCAAGCTTGAACATCCACTCAAATATAGAGTGGTCAAGGAAGACAAGTTCCCCACTTCCTTTGGCAAATCCACCAAGCTTGAACATCCACTCAAACCTAGAGTGGTCAAGGAAGACAAGTTCCCCACTTCCTTTGGCAAATCCACCAAGCTTGAACACCCACTCAAATATAGAGTAGTCAAGGAAGACAAGTTCCCCACTTCCTTTGGCAAATCCACCAAGCTTGAACACCCACTCAAATATAGAGTGGTCAAGGAAGACAAGTTCCCCACTTCCTTTGGCAAATCCACCAAGCTTGAACATTTTCTCAAATGTAGAGTGGTCAAGGAAGACAAGTTCCCCACTTCCTTTGGCAAATCCACCAAGCTTGAACAATTTCTCAAACCTAGAGTGGTCAAGGAAGACAAGTTCCCCACTTCCTTTGGCACATCCACCAAGCTTGAACATTCATTCAAATGTAGAGTGGTCAAGGAAGACAAGTTCCCCACTTCCTTTGGCAAATCCACCAAGCTTGAACATCCACTCAAATATAGAGTGGTCAAGGAAGACAAGTTCCCCACTTCCTTTGGCAAATCCACCAAGCTTGAACATCCACTCAAACCTAGAGTGGTCAAGGAAGACAAGTTCCCCACTTCCTTTGGCAAATCCACCAAGCTTGAACATCCATTCAAACCTAGAGTGGTCAAGGAAGACAAGTTCCCCACTTCCTTTGGCAAATCCACCAAGTTTGAACACCCACTCAAATATAGAGTGGTCAAGGAAGACAAGTTCCCCACTTCCTTTGGCAAATCCCACAAGCTTGAACATTTTCTCAAATATAGAGTAGTCAAGGAAGACAAGTTCCCCACTTCTTTTGGTAAATCCACCAAGCTTGAACATTCATTCAAATGTAGAGTGGTTAAGGAAGACAAGTTCCCCACTTCCTTTGGCAAATTCACCAAGCTTGAACATTTTCTCAAATATAGACTAGTCAAGGAAGACAAGTTCCCTACTTCCTTTGGCAAATCCACCAAGCTTGACCATTTTCTCAAACCTAGAGTGGTCAAGGAAGACAAGTTCCCCACTTCCTTTGGCAAATCCACCAAGCTTGAACAATTTCTCAAACCTAGAGTAGTCAAGGAAGACAAGTTCCCCACTTCCTTTGCCAAATCCACCAAGCTTGAACACCCACTCAAATCTAGAGTGGTCAAGGAAGACAAGTTCCCCACTTCCTTTGGCAAATCCACCAAGCTTGAACAATTTCTCAAATATAGAGTGGTCAAGGAAGACAAGTTCCCCACTTCCTTTGGCAAATTCACCAAGCTTGAACATCCACTCAAACCTAGAGTGGTCAAGGAAGACAAGTTCCCCATTTCCTTTGGCAAATTCACCAAGCTTGAACACCCACTCAAATTTAGAGTGGTCAAGGAAGACAAGTTCCCCACTTCCTTTGGCAAATCCACCAAGCTTGAACATTCACTCAAACCTAGAGTGGTCAAGGACGACAAGTTCCCCACTTCCTTTGGCAAATCCACCAAGCTTGAACATCCACTCAAATATAGAGTGGTCAAGGAAGACAAGTTCCCCACTTCCTTTGGCAAATCCACCAAGCTTGAACATTCACTCAAACCTAGAGTGGTCAAGGACGACAAGTTCCCCACTTCCTTTGGCACATCCACCAAGCTTGAACATTCATTCAAATATAGAGTGGTCAAGGAAGACAAGTTCCCCATTTCCTTTGGCAAATCCACCAAGCTTGAACATTCATTCAGATGTAGAGTGGTCAAGGAAGACAAGTTCCCCACTTCCTTTGGCAAATCCACCAAGCTTGAACATTTTTTCAAATATAGACTAGTCAAGGAAGACAAGTTCCCCACTTCCTTTGGCAAATTCACCAAGTTTGAACATTCATTCAAATGTAGAGTGGTCAAGGAAGACAAGTTCCCCACTTCCTTTGGCAAATCCCACAAGCTTGAACATTTTCTCAAATATAGACTAGTCAAGGAAGACAAGTTCCCCACTTCCTTTGGCAAATCCACCAAGCTTGAACATTCATTCAAACCTAGAGTGGTCAAGGATGACAAGTTCCCCACTTCCTTTGGCAAATCCACCAAGCTTGAACACCCACTCAAATTTAGAGTGGTCAAGGATGACAAGTTCCCCACTTCCTTTGGCAAATCCACCAAGCTTGAACATTTTTTCAAATATAGAGTGGTCAATGAAGACAAGTTCCCTAATTCTTTTGGTAATTCTACCAAATTTTTACAAAAATTGAGATTTAGTCTCAATAAGTTATGACTTGAGGTAAATTTGATGGATAATTTCTCAAGGAATCCAAGTCCTATTAGATCTAGAATTTTCAATGATACATGACTACTACAAACGTCAAATATTTTCTTTTGTAAAGCAACTATAGTATGTGTTTGAAGCATATGTGGCAATTCAATCAAATTCCGAGAACTTCCTATTATAATTGCCTCCAATTGAGAACATTGAGAAGCTAGACGAAGTAATAAACCCAAGTTGTCAACATGTGCTTTAGAAACACCCAAAGCAGTCACCAAAATCAAGACACGAAGTTTTGGAAAATCAAAACTTTTATCATATTGAACTATAGTCCTTTGACTAGGAATGCCTTCAAGAGCTTCAAAGTCACAATGAACCATAGTCCCTTGCAAAGAAATGCCTTCTAGAACCTCAATGTCCTGCATTAAAATAAGTTTTGATTAGAATGTATTACATTGTTATAGAAATGTTTCAAATGAAAATTGATTTTTTTCACATATTTTTAAATTCATAATTCTTCAAATAGTTTGGATTGGAATTTTTACAAATTGCATTCAAAAGTATAATAAGAAAATGTCTTATTTGTGCCTACTTGTACTATTAAAAAATTACCTTGCTTGTAAAACCAAGTTCCGGAATCATGGATGCCTCCCGAATTCTTGAACCTTCAGCAATCCTTCGTCCCATGTCACGGAGTTGGTCATGCATTTCTAGAATGTCACCATCTTCATTGAGCTTCAATAATGACATGTCAATCAATCTTTCCAATTCGGTCACAGGAAGGATACCATTTTTAGACCACATGTACAAGATAGACTCTCTTGATATGCCAGATGGATATACATCTCGACAAAAGAAACAAGCCACATCCAAAAACATCCCTTTTTCAACACCATTGTTCAATCCATCGTAGCTTATTTTCAAGGTGTTCCAAATTTCTTCATCACCATTCAAATTCCTTCCTCTTGCCATCCTTTGTAATGCATGTTCCCAACTTCGCAACCTCTTTTTATGGTGGAGAAATGAACCCATGACTTTCAGGCTCAACGGCAAGCCATTGCAAGCTTTCACAACATGCTTGCGATAGTCCTCAAAGTCTGAAGGTAAAGGAGCTACACCCCAACAAAGGTGAGTGGTGAAAAGTGTTGTTGATGCCTTTTCATCCAACAATTCCACATCCAACCTTCCCGCAACGCCCACAAATGATTCTATTGTGTTCCAATTGCGTGTCGTGAGAATTATTGTAGTACCCTTGCTAGCTTGTACAATGTTGGGGGGCGCAATGTCATGCACCAAGGCTTCATCCTTGACATCATCCAATACTAAAAGAACATTCTTTCCAACCAAGATTTCTTTCATCATCTGTTGTGCATCTTCCAAATTCTTGGGTTTTTTATCATTCCCAAGTTTGGGTAATATCTCACACAACAAGTTGTATGAACTTTGAGCATTTGTGGATTGAGAAACAAAGCAAGATGCATAGTATAAGGAATTCACTTTTGTGTCACCAAGTATTGCCTTTGCTAGTGTGGTCTTGCCAATTCCACCCATGCCCACAATTCCAATATAATTTAGTTCCAAAAGCGCCTTAGCTTTACACAATTGATGCTCCAAATTAATAGGAACTTCCTTTAGAGGTGCAACTTTCTCATCCACCTATACAAATACAAAAGTCATATTTATCAAATTGTTCACACAAAAATAAATCTACAAATATCAAGTATCAATGGTAAGTACAAAAATCAAACATGACTATATAAGATTTGTAGTGGAGTAATTTTATACCTTTCGAACATGGTCTACAATAGACTCGGAATCTCTTGAGGAACAAATTGAACCAAATTGTGGAACCATTTCATGTGAATATGTTCCCTTCAAAAAAGACATCATCAAACTTGTGAGCCTTTCACAAATTTCAGAAAATGTTGGTCGTTGAAGAGGGTCTTGAGACCAACATTCTTGAATTAAGTCTGTAAGTTCTTTGCAATTGTTTGGTAGGTCCGGTCGTAAGCTTTTACTACTATTGCCATGTATACGTGAAATTTGATCACGAAATTCTTTTGGTTCCAATCCATAGTATGGAACCTTTCTAGATAGAATCTCTGAACAAATCATGGCAAATGACCACGCATCAGCTCGAAATGGATGCAATGGAGTTTTACTTCCCTTGATCATTTCAGGCGACATATATCTTGGTGTTCCAATAGGACACTTTGTTGGCTTTGGATTTTTTGGATTACTCAACACCTCCAATTGACAAGTACCATAATCCATGATCTTGAATATGTGATGAGGATTCAAATCTTCCATAGGTATAGAACTTGACAACACATTATCAGGTTTCAAGTCAAGATGAGCAACTTGCATGTCATGAAGGTAATACACACCTTTTGCAATTTGGTGCATGATGTCAATTGCAAGATGATAAGGTAAAGGTCTTCTTGCTTTCTTCAATACAGTAGATAGGTTTGAATCCATCAATTCCATCACCAAATGCATTTCATGAGTTTCATGTACCATAGGATTTTCATCAATTCTTCGGGTATTTCCAAAACCAAAAAATTGAATAACATTTTTCATTGTTTGAAACAAGCTTGATTTCTTCCATTGCATCACAAAATGCATTGCACCAATTTCATCTTCCGTTGGATTTTCATCAACTTTTTTTATAATCCCACAACCAAAAAATTGAATGAGATTTGGATGGCTCAAGCCTGACAAGATGCCAACCTCTCTTCGATTGTTCTTGAGATCTTCAAGATTGCCCTTCAACACTTTTGTAGCACATGGAAGGCCAAACCAATTCGATTCATACACACCTCCAAGTTCTCCTTCTCCAATTTTTTTGATTAATTTCAATGGTTTCAAAGCATTAGAAACCTCCAAAGCATCCAAGTCTCCACCATCAACTCGATCCAAATTTCTAAGTCTCAACAATAGATGTTGCACTATTTGATAATCCTTTGAGACTTCTTCTTGAACTACAAATTCAAGCTTCTTCTTTAGTTCTTCTCCATCTTCAAGGACTTTTTCATAGGTAACTGCATCAAATTGAATAAGTAGGATATCATTTGATTGCTTCGAATGGTGGAACAAGTATATATCCCTTGCTGTATCATAACAACACTTCATTTCTAAAAGCAATTCGTGGAAAGTCTCTTTGTTTTGGAGTTGGAATATAGCTGCTTCACACCAATGGTCTTGTTCAATGCAATTATTTCCTACAATCTCCACTTTCTTTTGAAGACAACACAATTCTTCAAAAATAGATTGGAACTTGAGATCCCCAGTAGCACTTGACAACATTTTGTCAATCCCCTTCATGGCCAATATGAATTTGCCAAAAAGATGTATGCATTGATTTCTATTCAAGACCTTGGTCTTCGGAGATGCTTTCAAATCCTTCAAGAATTTCTCAAGACTTGGTATAACATTGCACAGTCTTTTACTATGGTCACTTTGCACTTGTAAAAAATCCTTGTCTTTCCTACAAAAGGCTCAAAACCTTTGTCAATGAGATATCTTGACAAGATATAAAAAAATCATTACCTAATGATGTACATTCAAATATTCAAACATGTTCTAAAAACTAAACATCATCAAATATTGTCTAGTAAGAGAGTGGTCTATCTATTAAAATTAGAATACATGGTTTTTTAGTTTGATCATACACATAAATGCTTAAAAATTAAAACATAGTTGATGGCAAAGCTCAAAGTAAATCAAGTAAGAAACTATACAAAGAACTTTGTAATTTGAACAATATTGTATACTAACATGCACTTTTCAATCACCAACGCTCACAAAAGAACATTTATGCTCACCTATTAGACCATGCAAAACCCAAGTATTTCCAAAAGCTTGCCATCATGAAGAAGCTTGCCATCCACATCAAGAAGCACACCATTTCTTGAACCAAATGGAGTAGAGTATTGATACTCTACACTATCTTCAAAAAAAATCCAAAAAAAGGAGTCAAAAAATAACATCCAAGCATGTAAATGTAGAAAGGTCACAAGAAGATTTCAATTAATTATTATATTAAAAACTATCTCATATAAAGAGTTGTATCAAATCTATTAAACAATTCCTATACAAATCTAGTAGCACAGTGAAATAAATGTTATAAAATACTTTTTTTTCTCAAATATTTGTCAATATATAATGCAAGGACAAGGTTAGGATGAAAATTATCCCTTGAAGGAACTTTAAGGAACATATGTAGGACATTGTATTTGTCTTTTAGAATTCAAATCATTCTCTCCCAAAATATAACAAGAAATTCACTAGTTGATTGGTAATTCAACAAGAATCATCTATTTTTTAAAGTCATTGAAACATGTCAATGTTATGATGCTCAAATAGAACACCCTATAGGACAAATAAATGACAATTTTGTAACTACACAAACATGTTGAAAGTGCAAAATTGAAGCAAATTGTAAGTTTCAACAATCAATGGACCCCCCAAAGCACAAAGATAAACTTTTGTTATTGTAATTTGTTTAATTCATGAAAACCTCTATAACAAATACACAAATAACACCATACTACAAATATTACCACAAAATTGGCTTTCAATAACTCCACTAAAAGATGTTTGAAGTTTAAAAATACACAACATTGCATTTCAAATTATGACAAAGAAGGAAGTCAACAACATAACATTAATTTTTTTTGATGCCCTTGATCAAGAATCATATAGATTCTCAAATCTTGAGTATCATATTCATTTCCAACCATCCACAAAAATCCTTATCCAATTCTAATATAACAAGATAATTTGCAACTCCAATCCGTTAAAATTCATATCTCACCATTACCTTACACAATTTTGAACTATATTTACATTATCTTATTGGCACATGTAATCTCCCAAAGCTATCCTACTTTCAAAACCCATCTTTCAAAAATAGAAATGACAATATTATAGACATTGTCTAATTTATAACTACAACTCATGTTGATGGCAACATTGTATCAAAAGAATTGATTCATATCTCTTCAAAAGCTAGGCTATCAATATTTCAAACCAAAGCTTAAACTTAGAGAAAGGCGAAGGATGAAATCACTATCACATCGTAAAGGTAATTAAACTTTCATCAAACAAGTGGTAGGGATTTTTTCAAATTAATCAAATCTTAACTTTCTATCCCAAAATGAGAAATACATCATAACATTTATTTGAAAATGAAAATTCCTAGAGCATTTGTAGAAGGCTAAAGAAGGTTAGTATTTGCTCAATGATAATGCCTCCCATTTGGAAGGGCAAAACTAATACCTTCCCTAATCTAGGATGGTAAGCAATCCTACAACAAAGATACTTCTTGGATTTTCCCTTGAACCAACCAAAACATTACAAAATAGGGATGCTTCTAAAACTTATCAATCCAACTTCAAAAATTCATAACTATTATGAAAAGTTCAAAAAACAAAAATAAAAGTGGAATAGATGTACTTTTGTTTGTATTCCATTATAATACTAGCACAATGAATATACCTTAAGCCATGAACATATGCTCAAATTCAAAAATAAATAAAAATGACTAGAACAAAGTTGCATTTAAACAAGTACTATTTGCTTCACCAAAGGGGCTACAAATTTATTTAATACATTGTATTGATTGATTAATCAACTTTGTGAGGACACTAGAACCAAAAAGTGGCCAATGGAGAACTTCCCAAATCACTAAAAATAAAGAATGCACCTATTGCTCCAAAAGTTAGATCATTTTTTATAAAATACCTTGATAATAGGTCTTGTCCTTCTAGGGCTAAACATCAACATGAAAATTCCCCTCACAAATACTAGTACTTATTGAAATATTACACTAGAATCCAATTCCATTGGCAATAATTGACAATATATATACATTTTAAATAAGAAAATCTTTAATTTCAAGGCAACTACAAGATTGAAAATGTTACCTTCAAAAATAATCAAGTCAACACTTGACATAAATTAATATATTAATCAATATTGACTTACAAAGTCATGACCCCATTGAACCTCCACTAATGCCCTTTCTTAGTAGAATGTATGCACCAAAAGGTGACACTTTAAAGATTTCTTGTACATAAAATGATGCAATTTCTTAAATACTTCAAATCAAAGTGAAAATTGATGACCTCCAAGAGCCAATATTTTGATAGAATCCTATAGGATTCAAAATTTATCGATAGCTAACATCAATCAATGTCAACACAATCAAACAAGATTTTCAATTGTAACATTAAAATACATGGTGCAATTGGTTGTGTCTATGGTATTTACCATATACAACACTAACTATCCCAATCTCCCGATTTTTCCACAAAAGAATTTGCACATTGCAATTTCAAATGCAATGCCACATTTTGTAGAAGATTACACATGCAATGCTTGACATAGAGTGTTTTAAGGTCTTATCTTACCTTGTAATTAACTAGACTTTCAATCTCAAGCCACATCAAAGATTACTTGACATCATACAAGACCCAAAATAAATAAAATATGAAGTCTAGCTTACTCCACCACTCTTCTTGAGAATTCGTAGCCAAATGTGTCCAAAGCTCACCAATGTCCACACTCGTGCCCACTGCTATGTTGAGAGGTATAAATCCTTCATCCTTGCAATTATTGCCAAGTTTGATCATCCCTACAACATTGCAACCATTCATTCATTCAACCACATTATTCCACCAATTTGTCAATCATTGCATATTGAATTAATAAATTCACCTATGAATGAGCACGAACTTTCTATTGACAAGCTTCTATACTACAACACCACCAAGGAAATGATTTCAAACTCAAGTATCCTCACCCTTGAGCTTCTATACAACTACTAACTAAGCCCTATTGTGGAATGCTAGAGTTAACTTACTTTTTACCATACAAATCCAAAATTTGCCATATAGATTCAAAAACAAGGCATCAACATACCTATTACCGCACAATAACTGCACAATTGGGAACAATTGCTAAGTTTGAAAAGGAACAAATGCACTTCAATTACATGATACATTATTCACACAAAGGAACAAATGTAATATAATTGGATGATATATTGCTCAAGGTTGAACTATGTCTGAAATTTGGATGAGGAAATGCAATTTTTTACAAATGGATGAAACCCGAATAACCTTTGAATGAATAATTGGACGATTTCAGGAATGGATGAAGTGTTCAATAAAAACCCATTGTGGTGTTTTCAAGAATGACATTTTCAACCAGTTGAGTTAAGGACGAGCTGCATAAAGCCAGGAGCCGTGGCTTACAGAGGAATTGTGGAGCTCATTTTTGCGGTGTCCAGCTCCTTCAAAAGCTTTCAAGTGTTTGGGGCTGCACCAATAAACAAGGTAACTGCTTCCCTCAGCTTTATAATCCGCTGACATTTCACAAATTCTCTGAGTCAGTGATAAGCAATCAGACAAGCTAGACAAATTCCAAATCCCGTCAAGTTGAATCTGCCTATTTCAAGTGCGCAAGAGCAAGATAGAGCACCAACAGTCCAGTAGGTCGATGATGAAATCCCAAGGTCAGAAGAAGATAAGGAAATAGCCATAAACCATGAGACTTATATTGGCATGGAAGTTTGTCAGACTTATGAACTGTACTAGTGACGGGATTTGAATCTCAATCAGTGATCAGGGAATTAAGGCAAACATTTGTATTGGACCACATCACCCCACTCTCTTTCCAGGTTCAACAGGTCGTCGTTACTCAGCAACCTAGAACATGCTAGTCTCGTAAACCCTGAGTCAAGGCCAATGTGCAACAGAAGAGCTACTTCCAAATCACAAAACTCTTTCTTCTCCACACTAGAATCCATAACCCTAAACTAGAATCCAGAACCCTAAATCACTAAATCACACCAAAAACTATCCAAAAAACGCTAGAAAAAAAAGAAGACAATAACAGGAGCTTCTACAAAATTGAACAGGAAACTCAACATGAACAGCAGCGGAAGAACACAAAACGAGGCTGGCGAGCTTGAAACAAAATACAGAGGAACCTCACACGCACGGCCGCCCAATTGGAAACCCTAGTCGTCTAGTCGTTGGTCGTTACCTAAAATATCATCCAGCAACAGAAAGTTCATCCAAACAGTTTTGGGAACGAAATGGAACGCCAAGAGATCAAAATTTCGTGTCATCGCACAGTATGTGACCCCACACTGTGCGGTAAAGGGCCGTAAGGAATTTTTAATTAAATTTCAGCCCTTGAGTTGCAATAAATTTAGTAGGAGGAATCCTATTTGTATGCTGTTTTTTTAACGTGAATCCTAACATGATGATTGATAATCACGCCAAATTTCAGAGCATGCAAGTCTCTATTTTATTGAGGAGAAGGATTGGACTTTTGTCTGTGTGGTGATTGACAAGTTTACTCTAATCCTAATTGCAATACAAAAGTCAAACACAAGACCCAAGCGCAAGAGCCTACCAAAACTAGGAACGCGTATAAAAGCGCTTTCAAGATGCAAAAATCACTCACGGTATCCCAAAACGACACACTAAGACTTGCTACCCAAACCCAACCAAATCTGAAGCAGCATGACCAAGGGAACTACACACTCAGTCTCACACTCGAACGCATTCCTAAGTGCACATACCTTGCAGCCGTGAGGATCCACGGGCATTGAGGGTCGTTTCTCTGGCTTGTAAGAAAGACACTCCCCAGCGCCGAAATGACGCAGCAGAGCAGAGAAGAACTTGGCAGGGCAAAACGAACGTCACATGCAGGAGAGCAGGGCCTCGTTTTATTCTCCTCGGGTGCACAAGCTCAGAGGACGAAGCTGACGCTGCGGAGAAGCCACAGCTCGAGAACTGCCAACAAACAGACGCAACTAGGACGCAGAGAAGGCACGAGTAGACAAAGTTGTTGAGGCTACAGTAGGGTCTGGGGAAGTCGATTGGGGGGGGGGGCGCCAGTGAATGGCCGGCCGGGAACCTCGGACGCTGGTGGGGTCTATGGTGTACCAAAAGAGCCATGCTCTGTAATTCATCCAAAAGCCCGGGTCATCTGTGCCTGAGGGCGGGTCACCTGCGGTCCAGCCCGGGCTACCCGTGCTACCCCCGTGCTGCCCTGGTATCCACTTTCTTTTTGACAAACTCTCCATCTGCCCGTTACTCAGGTACATCCATTCAGATTCATCCAAAAGAAACCGGAAGAAGTTTGCCTTTGCGGCAGTCTGCGGCTTCACACGCTTAGGGTTCTGAGCGGAGTCACATTCTGAGCGGAGTTACACGCTTAGGGTTTTGAGCGGAGTCACGTTCTGAGCGGAGTCACGTTCTGAGCGGAGTCACACGCTTATGGTTTTGAGCGGAGTTTGCTTAATTGGGTACCAGTTGTCAACAACACCAGTACCTGCCTAGATGATCACCATTCCCAACTTTGCTCGAACTACGGCACAAAACTTTGGCGTTGGACGAGGGGAAGGAAGCACCAGTCTATGGATTGTATAACTATCGTGAATGTTGTGCATGATTTTGAGTAAAATGTTGCCCTTGTCCAGTTTCCAAGTCAACTCCTTGGCATCCTCAAAAGGCCTCGAGGAATGTGATGCATCAGAAAAGAGTAACGTGTCATTAAGTGGGATTCGCTGAATTGTGGTAAGAGTCTGAAACTCTACGGATGTTGCACGGTTTTGCTCCACTGTGTATTTAGATTTTCAAAAGAAGGTTCGAGTGAATATTTGTCGTTGGAAGTGTCGAAGACAACGCCTGATCTACTTTTAATTGCTACATAATAATGCAGGTATCCTTCGGCTAAAGCTCTGTTCAGAGGATTGCACGAGAGAGCTATTCTCAGAGGACTTCAGTGGAATTCGAATACAGATATCTCCTGCACTATTATAAATGGTATTTTGAGACCATGAAAACAAGAATATGCTTTGAAATAAGTACATGCCTGTTGTAAGACCTCTCTACACCCTAGCTTACAGACTTATTTTACGCGACAGTAGATATAAAGTCGAGCAGGACCAGGAGGAGTTGGAAACAGCCAAGATTCATGCAACACCGAAATGTCCCCTTAGACCGACGTTGACTTCGACAAAGTTGTTAATTTTTAGGTCAAATTCCATCTTCTAAGTCAACCTTTTGGCACAAAACTTTGGCAGATAGAAGCCTTGAAAAGGCCCATTTCCAAGTTCACGGTTCAGGATGCGCTCTTGCCTTTAGACTCAAGCTCATTGAATTCGAATCAACATTACAGAGGTGGATGGTGGTGCTTCACTGGGCAAACTTTTGGAGCCTGTGAACCTTGCCAAATGCTCTTTGACTAATTGTGAGCGTTTCAGAGGTATAAAATTTCAGCCCTTGGGGACCTGATTTCTTCATTTATGATGAAATGTTGTTGAATTTGTGAATTGGTTGCCTCCAATCCAGACAAGAGAGATAGTGAGTCAACAAAGTAATATTTGAAGAGAATGTGTCTTACTTCTACTACTTGTTACAGCAAGGTGCATTTACGAAAGATTTAAGGTTGCTAGTTCCATGGCATTTAGTAAAATTGCAGATGAATGGTTTGTTGGATTAGGAGTGCTAGACTTCTGTTATTTTTTAAAGAGTTTTTCGAGGACCAAGATGTCATTGTTGAAATTCAGTTCTAGTTTCAAGATTTGGTAAGTCATTTTCAAGACATTACGCAATTTTCATTGCAATTCTTTGCATGTTGATTTATTCCTACTTTGTGTTAGAAGATGAAGCATGAAGTTTGAAGTGTTGGGTTATGTTACCCTTGAAGTGTAGTTACTGCAGAAAAAATCTCATGTTCATCCAATTTGTTCTCAACGTGTGGGAGCAATTCGAAGCTCAAAATCCAGACTTTTTTTCATTACAGTGAGTGAACTTCGGCGGCATGTTTCTTCCTCATACAGTGCCCGTTTGCAATAAATTTTTTTGGGAAAGTTGCACATACCAATCTATTTTATGTGGTTAAAATTTCAGATCAATCCAACAAGTTATGAGTGACTGAGAAGCATTTTAGTAGAAGGAGGTTCTGCCACAGATGTGTTTTTGGCAACTTTTCCAACTCTAAAACATAATAATTGTGTACTGTATGTGGCCAAGTCAGTTCAAATTTGATTTCTAAACCTAATTCCATCATCCATGGAGTGCTTTGACCACAATTGCATTGTTGTGCTATATATGATTTATTCATTGTTTGCTTTTTTTCTGCAACATGAAATAGATTATGACATTTTATTCCAGTGCTTCAACAAAATCTTCCATCATGGCTGTCTACAATTGTTTAGGATTTAATGCTTCTTTTTATTATAATTCTTCAGTACCACTAATGGATTCTTATGTCATTATTTGTTTTGACAAATTATGTCTTTGCTTTTACAGATTCAGGTACAACCCTCGTATTCAAAACCAGAGCATATGATTGAATTTGGTTTCTTCATCACCAATTGGCCTTGGTGGAAGAGAAGGAAGCTAATTCCAAGAGAAAATTGACAACAATCTTGAATACTAGGTATTGCATCACACCACTTTAGGAAACACTACTTGTCCTATAATGGGGGCTACTTCAGATTGACCCTAGGCAAACATAGAAACATGTTATTGTCTGCTTCTCTTTCTTGTCGGTTTAGGGTTTAGGGTCATAGCAGATGCTAATCTAGTATACTACAATTTTGTAGTAGTTAATGGTTGTCTTGAAACTCTATTGCATAGGGTTTATTGATGCAATTTAGGATTAAGGTCTTATAAATTTTTGGGTTTAGGGGAGCTCTAATAGGTATACCTATTCGCTTAGGGGTGATCTACCATACTTTTGTATGATTCAATTGTGAAGAGTTGATGTATAATTTATTGATATTTTGGGGCATGGCTATGCAGCACCATGGCAAACTCAACTATGGAGCCAACAGCACAATTGGTTGACTATATGCAAACTATATTAAATGAGGGGACTACATTCAAAAAAATTGTAGAGTCGTTGAACATCTATGATCCAAGACAACTGAAACGAATGATGACCAAAGCTTTGGGATATAAATTGCGAGTACATCATAGCTTCACAACAGAAGAGATGTCAAATGCCATTCAAGGTGCCCTTCTTGTTACAGAGCATGGAGCAAATTGGGGAATTCGGCATGTAAAGGCAGCACTTGCACGCTTGCGCATTAGGGCACCTAGGCGTATGGTGGCAAAAACCTTGCAATCCATATCAGGTACATTCCAAATTCAATTTGATTTTGATGGACTTCTTATCTAATTTGGTATAAAAAGTCTAATATGTTTATTTTTATATTATGTACAAAGGCACATTACAATAGACGAAGATGAGCATTATCCATTGCTCGTCGACAATACAATGTCACAATACCCATGGCCCTTTGGCATATAGACTGTAAGTTTAATGTTACTCTATTTATTTTAACTTCGATGCAAAGCTTAGGAACAAACTAACAAAGCATCCTACCTTTCATCTATTTAACATTTTAAATGCCTTCTTTGTGCAACATATGATAAATTAACCATGTATGGGCTACAAATACATGGTTGCACTGATGGAGCTTCACATTATGTCTTGTATGCAAAAGTTGCATCAAACAAGACCCAAGAAACCCTTTTTGAACCATTTCTTGCAGCTGTCCAAAAATTTGGTTCTCCTTTACGTGTAAGGTCTGATTTTGCTTCTGAACATACTTTGATTCGGAGACATATGTTGGAAGTACGGACACTAACCCGAAATCCATTCCTTGTTGGTTCATCTATGCACAATCAAAGGATAGAACATTGGTGGAGGTTGTTGTGGGAGAAAGTCATTTGGTTTCACAAAAATGCTATTCAAGAAATAGTTCAATAGGGATATTTCATTCCTGATGATCCATATCATAGGGCTTCTTTTCAAGCTATCTACATTCCTATTTTACAAGACATTGTAAATGAGTGGATTGGGATTTGGAACCTCCATCATGTGTGGCTAATCAATGAGCAAGGAAGATTTTGTCCATCTCATGTGCTAGCAAGATATTTCCGTGCATATGAACGCCTTCATGGGTAAGTGTAAAAGTAAACAAAGTAATATTCACATTCCATCTTACACTATCTTCAATGGTTACTGACTTTGTGGTACAAATGTGTTGTATTGTTGCAAAAGGTGGACAACACATATTGAAGACATGCATGTTGAAGATAATCAAGAGCATATTGGTACCCAAGATTTGGGTCCACGTGGTTTACGAACTTGGATTGCTCGTAGAGGTGCACCAAATCCCACTTTGTTTGACATCCCTGACTTGCAAGCAGACCTCTTTGCCCTTCGAAATGCTACATATGAAATAGGGAAGATTGGGAAGGACATACTGCAATGTTTTCATTTACACTACTTTATGTCCCACTATTGTTATATGTCTCAAGATAGTGGCATTCCTATAGTGCAACTCGTTCCATTAGAATATTCTATTGAAAGTAGAGAAGTGTTTTAGTTACTATGCAGGACAATTAGCACCAATATTGGTCACTAATATAAAATACTATCTACAAAATTGCACAATGCAATAATGGAAGCACTTGATCAATTATCTTACCTTTCATTACAGTCTAAGATTGTTTGACAATAGGAATGTAAATGTTATGGAATACCACTAGAATAGATTCACTTTCAATAGATAGATGAATAGAGTGCTATCAAACATTTTTTCAAATGCAGCAAACCTGGAATGCTCTTAGTATTAGGTGAATGAAACCGATCTCAAGTACTTGATGCCTTATTGTTGTTGGTGTCATTCCTCTATACAACTTCTTTACTTACTTCATTGAAAAGCATTGGAATTCATACTCATGTTATGTACTCAGTTTTATGGTTGTTTGGTTTCACATCAGGCCTTTGCTATAGGGTCCACTATTGATTTAAAAGTGTTAGTTGATAAAGGTAAGTCATTCAGCTTGACAAGAGAATGCGTGTGAATTTTGCATCAGGTTATTTTCTTTATGGAGTATGCAAACTTAGTGTGTTTTAGAATATCTTCATTAGTCCATCATCTTTAGGGTGTTCCCCTTCTCCTTACTGAATTATAGTGCTTGATCTCACAATGTACTAAGTTCAAGCTTGATAGTAGGTTGCAAGAGTGCTAAGAGTTTGCAATCTTTTTCCTTTTGGCATGCAACAACATGTAGATGTAATTGTCTGTCTCCTTGCATATTTGGCCTTGATATGTTGTAATTCATTGTTTAAATTTAATATAGATATTATGGCCTCCTCTGTGTACTCTTTACTTCATTGTTTTGATGAGTATCCTTTCTTACAAATATGTTTCACCACCTTTTCTACAATATCAAACTAAAATAGAGAATTGTACACTTACCTTCAAGGAGTATTGAAATTGATATCTTTGAATTGTAATTAGAGATGGAACTTAGTTAACCCCTAAAGGACCATTGTCCTTTCGGGGGACAAATGAGATTTTGGGCAGGTACCTATAGTCTCAATTTATGTCCTAATTTTTTTAACTTCTTATGAAGATAGAAAAATTGATTAGCTTTGTGGAAATATTATTATTTTTTCATTTGGTGCCTGGGAACAAAAGTTATGCCTAAATAAGCTCAAAATAGAGGAGAGGGGGCAGTAAGAAAAAGATTCAAAAATTTGAATTTTTTCATTTTTCATTTTTTAGGCTTATACATTATATTTTATTCTACACTGAAAGCTTTGATTCATTCCATTTGGATTTGTTATGAGAAAGTTGTAGACAATCTTGTTTTTTGGGCAATTAGAGCATCTTCCTGAAAAAATAACTAATAGGATTCATTTCTAAATGCAATTTTTACAATTTTTCAAAAATTAAAAGTCAAAATCATTTCATTTTTTTTCTAGAACAATCTCACCATTGGGATTAGTGCATTATAATTCCATCTTAGAGATATTAATAATTTAGATTTTCCTTCTATCTTGTTCCTACTTCAACTCAACAATTTTTTAAAGAATAAAAATTAAATTTTTATGTAATTTCTTTTTTTTCCTAGACTCTCAACTCAATTCTCCACTGTGAAGATTTAAAGCTCAAAACTCTATAGTGTAAAAAATGAAAGTTAAGAAGATTCAAAGTCAAATAACGTAGTCCCACAATGTATGAAAAAACTAGTTTTCTTCACTTTAAACACAAATATCTTGCAATCTGTGTGGTCAAAATTTGTGAAATTTTTTCCACACATTTTCATACTAGTTAGGTGTAAGATCCTATGGTCATATGTGTAAACGATACAATTTTCAAATTTTTTTTCCTCTTTGTTCTAAAAATGGTAGTTTTTAGTGGGGGTTTTTTGCAAAAAAAAGGCCTTGGTCCTTCAGGGGTTAACTATGTTTGGGTTTAGATTCATTTGATACTAAGTTCAAACTCTAATAACAGTGATGGAATTGTCATGAATTCAATGCTTTTGAGGATATGATGGAAATGACATTGATTCCATCCAAAAAAAATTACCAAATTAAGCACAACTCTAGTATAGTGTCAAATTCTAATTTATAGAGTGCTTCTAGAGTACTAAATCAATGAGTGATTCATCTAATACTTAGTGGGCAACCCGTCTAGCTAAAAAAATCCAATTTCTTAGAAAAAATAATTAATATGGGAGATTTTTTATTTTCAAATGTGGAAAACTTTCAATCATTCCATGAAAGTTATGATGAGTTTCATTTTAAGGGTTACCCCCTCAATGACCAATTGAAGGCCTTTTTGTAACATATTGGAATTTGCTCTAATTGAAGTAAAAGCCAAAATTTTGATAAATTTGATAATTTGGGGGAATACTAAATACAAAAATTTAAAATAGACATATTGATGACAAAACAAAGGACAACAACAACAATTTCACTTCTTGATTGAAAGATTGTAAAATTTGATCAGGAGAGTGTTAAAATTGTAAAAGTCATTTGAAACCTTTTCATTTTCTTTTCATACTTCAAAGCTATAAATGCAATCACCAAAAAAATATGAGGTTCAAGGGAATAACATGCATAAACCCCCAATCAATTTACAGCTTCTGAAAATCTACTCTATAATTTTTTTTAAAGAATCTCTAAAGTAATTTTTCTCTAAGATCTAGTACACCTGAGGCTAATTTCCAAGAGCCCTCAACACTAGAAAATCATGATTTGCAATGGCCCCCCATGCAAAAACTCACAAATAGAAAATTTTTAATCATTCATTTTCATAAACAAATGTTGAATGATAAAACTAAACCTCAAAGTAAATTTGCCAAAAATAAGGAGAATATTAAAAATAGTAAATTAATTAGGTGTAGGATAAACTTCAAAATATTTTGGACACGAGATTTTGATGCCTCACCTTTTTAGGGATTAAAAAAGAAATTGTACTCTAAAATTAGATGTAAAATCTTTCATTTTACTCAATTTCATTTATTTTTAAAAAATATATAAAAGCATTGGATGTAGATTGTTTACTCCTCCTTGCGTTTGGAAATAGTATATCCATTCTTAGTGTTCATTTCAATGAGAATGTATATAGTATTTCCAAAAGGATGGAGTACAACTTTGCAACCATTAAGATTGAAATTTTAGAATTTTGTAATGGAATTCTTCCTAATTCATTATTTCAAACCATACTCTAATTATTTCTACTTTCTGTTTTTTATCACACACAAATATAAAATATGTTTTGCAGATGAGGTGGAGAGACGTGGAGAGTGTAAATCTATAACTTACCCAAATGTACGTGCAAAAATTGATGAAATGTGTGATCAATGAATGAAAATCTATGATCATTGATTATGTGGATTTCACTTGTTAGGAAGACATTTTGGTAAATAATCTACCCACCTTTGAATGGGACATGTCTTGGTTGGTGGGTGGGTAGGTGGGTGGGGGTGCGTTGATATATACATAGTTTAGTATAATTTAATGGGCTCACTTGTAGTAGAATTGATGAAGTCTATATTTTAATATTGGTTATTGCAAAGGATAATGCGTTGTTTCATTTTAAAATCTATATAATTGATACATAGCCCTAGAAAGAAAATCCCATGCCCATTGATTTCAAGTGTCATTGTCCATCACTTTGTTTGTTACCATAGTTTATAACTACATATGCATGAAATTTTTCATATTCATTTCTCAAAGATGAAGTCTTGTGTATAATACAAGTCATTAAACTTTTAATTCTTTTGTAATTTATTTGAAGTTAAGGTGAGTTTCTTAAGAAAAAAATGAAAAAAATTCATATAAAATATAATCAAGAAATAAAAAAATTTCACCATAGTATAGTATATGACATCATAGTCTAATCTAAAGTTATTATGCCAATCTAAAATTTGAAAATAAACAAACCATGGTTATAGGTCCAAAGTTTATATTGCTATAGAATATTGAAATCTATGAATTAAAAAAAAATCCAATTGATATAAAAACTACACTTTATAAGCTTCATTTCATTAAATGGACTCAAATTCAAAAAATATCATTTTCATGACTAAAATTCACATGAAAAATTAATAGCAATAAATGTCCAAAAAACAATGCAAGGGTGTTATGTGGATTAAGCATTTTCTTCTTTAGAAAAGTCAATAACAATATAATGAGGGAATTTGCTCTACTATTCACTAAAAATGTATTCAATGAACTTGGAAAAAAAATTTCATCCAATTTTTTTTCCATCTTGCAATCTTAGGTGAAGTCATCTACACGGACACTTAGTGTCTAAAATAGACTGTTACAGACAAAAAATAGGCCTAAAGGTGGTTCATGGATGACTTTCAAGATTATTGTTCTGTAAAACAATATCTAAAATTCTAAACATTGTTTCATGTACTCAGTCCAGTTTTTTTCCTCTATTTACTACACATTGAAACTTTAAAGAGTTTTCTTTCTCAAAGTTTCCAAATTACAACCAATTTTCTTTTCCAATTCCACCAATTCCACGAGACTACAATGAACTAACTAGTGTATCTCCACCAAACATTGGCTCTTCTGTGGTTTGCATTCCTAAATCTTGCATGCGCATGTGCAGAAAAAAGTATCCCAATAATCCACTCAATAACAATAAAAAAGAGCCATTTATTATAGGATCTTTAAGTCAGTTCCACCAGGACTTCGAGAGAAGTCAGGGCTATTGTGCAGCGCCCATTCTAAGCACTTTCTATGTTTTGGAATGATGGCTCGACAATGAAAGTCAACAAATTTCCAGTATAAACATAGCCTCTGCAAAAGCATACAAATGTAGCGGAGGAGTTGACTTTACGAACATCAAAATATCAATTGCTTCTAAGCTCCAAATTCCTTTTTCTTGATTCTAAATGTAGCCTAAAATTGGGAAAATCACCTGTGGCTATGTGGCTACTTCTATTAATAAAGCTTCCATGCGGGAATCAACTGGATTAAGTTGTTTTTGTAGTCTTCTCAAGTTATACTGCCTTGACATAGTTGTTTGAGCTTTTGTTGTACTGTACACAGACAACAGTTTTTGCACTTGATAAAAGGTAGGAGGCTCAAGAATGGCACATCTAAGGAGAAAAACAGATGTGTGGAAGAAACTATTTGTCCAATGACTTCCAATTTTTTTTGGTAGACACGGAAATGGAAAATAAACAAACCACAATTTAAATTGTAATTTTCTGAATTAGAATGAATAAGATACGATTTTCCAAAGTGAAAAGTTTGTAGGTTGTTGATAATGTTCATAGACTCTAACAATAAGGAATTTGCATGTGCCTTTGAAAAGAGTAGATCAGTCTAGAAATAGATGAAGTGAGTGCTCACTATGTTTAGGAAAGTGTCCTAAACCGAGCAAGAGAAATTTGTACCCTGAAATTTATATTTATCATTTCTTTCTTATTGTCATCTTGAATTTTGTGTTCACAATTAAATGATGCATTCATGATTAGTTTCAAAAAAAGGAAAAAATTCTCTCTTCCATTTTAAAAACAGGATAAATAGGAAGAGAAAAGAACAGGTTAAAAGAAAGTAAAAAAACTCTCTCTTCTATTTTTGAAATGGAATAAATAGGAAAATAATAATAATAATAATAATAATAATAATAATAAAATTTGAAAGAAAGAAAAGAAGATAAATAAAAAAATGCTTATTTAAAAAAATTAATTAAGCATTAAGAAAATCCAATAACTCAAGAATCACAAATCAAGCCCTAGAATCCGGCCCAAGGACTTTATATTAATTGGAATATAAAGAAAAAAATTGGGGCCAGATTGAGGACTAGATTGATAGTAAAATCCATCTAGCCATCCATCCAACCCCAGGTCTAGTATAAATTGGGCCTAAAAGTGGTAAGGTTTGTACTTATAAAATGTTCCAAACCAATACTTGAATGTACCAAGCTTCCCTAGTTTTTAATTAGTCTTTCTTTTACTATTATAGATTAATTCCAATATACCTTTGAATTCAAATTTTTTGGACCTAATTTGAACAAGCTACAAAGTATTATATATATATATATATATATATATATATGATATAAATCAAACCTAGGATTTTGATGCTCAATCCTTATACATATTAGACAAGAATTTGTAAAGGTTGATTCATAGGGGTTCAATTTGATTTTAAGGCCACAACAATTAGGAGTGATTATCATCTTCTACTATAATGGTAAAATAACATAAGTTTTGTTAAACCTTGCTTAAACATAGACTGTACCTAGAATTTTTGCAAGAATTTCTCTAGATCATGACCATCATAATCTACATATAAAGCTCCATTTTTAACGCAATTTATCAATGTATCCTAAGGATATTTATAGTCTATTACAACTTTTTTCACCATGGAGGCATTGACATTGAAAATTATTATGACTAAATGACTCTAATTTAATAATTAAAAAAAATTACTAATTATATCGGGGTATTTTCCATATTATATCAAGATGCACATTAGTGTAATTCTATTCTATCTTCTAATTATGTAAGAAAGAGTTTTTCCTTTATCTCATACATCTTCTAATTTCATAGTTTTAAAAAAAATGATTGTTTAAAATGAATTTCCTAACCCATAATTCAATCATATGACATATTTTTATGTATCAATGCAATGCTTAGTTCAAAAAATTTAGCATAAAATATTGAGAGACCTATAATTTACTTAAGGTATGAGCAAAAAATAATGATATGCTTCACTTTAAATGTTCATATTTTAATTAGAATAGACTCTACCTAAAATTTCAAAGAAATTACACACACATGTGTTATATAGGTTCACACAATGGATTTCAAAAATCAAAGTATTATTCAATATGATCAATATATTATTATACAATTACATTTTCAAATTAAATGATTCAAAACTATATGTTACTATAATCTATCACATTCTACTTTTTTTCTGTTTCAATTTATCCTTCTTTTGCTGTACAATATCCTTCACTCCACGTACCTTTTGATTTACATCATTTCCACTTTTTTGGAGCAACACTAATGATTGCACTCTATTAACCAAATCTTGAGCTATTTGGACAAATGTCCCAACACGAGTAAATCCTTCTACTATACTTGATGTTGAAGTAGCATGGTAGTCAGTTTTTGGACACCAAATAATTTCAACAACTCCATCACAACGTCCAAAGTCAACATATAGTTTGTAACTTGGAACTACAAAGTGCCCTCCATCACAATAGAAACCATCTACCACCCTTGCTAATTTTCCATCTAATTCATATGTAGGAGCCCAAATGCCATATGCATATGGACTTTGATCCCGATCCCGATGGATTTTATTTGAAAAATCATCCATTGTATATGTTAAATTACTTGCAAATCCCTCAGTGTCTTGTTCCAAATTTAAACATTCTGTTTGACCAAGTAATGGAACACCGAATTTCTTGGCTTCATCAACTGTTTGCTTATAAAGGTATGGTGCCAAGGCCATAAATCTTGATTTGTAGAAATCTGCGATCCATTTCACTTGTTGAATTTGGTCTTCCTTCCATTCATGTATAGAACTTTCAGAGTTTTGAAGACTCCTACCCATAACATAGGGACCCAAAGTGTATCCAAGATCCATGCCACCTCTCCAACCTAAGGCAAACATCCTCCCACTAACTTTTCCCTTGTTATTTTTTATGAAACCAAACCCTCCCTTCCTCAATTTTGCTAGTAAGGTTGTTAGTTTCTCAAGATCTTCATACTCCTCTGAATATTCTATGTCTTCAAATCTTCTAAACGAAATTACTATTACTATTTCTTTTGTATTTCTATCTTGAATGGCTACTTTATTTTCATATAATGCTAGGTAGTCTTGTGGAATCTTTTCCATCATTTTTCCATCTAAAGTAGTATCTTCCACATTTTGAGTTCGTGAAATCAAAACTAATTCATTTCCCACATCCGGGCCTATTTTATCTTTGGATTGTTTCAAAGTTTTTTCATACCGTGCCTTACAATAAGCTTTGCGCTTCTTACTTGCACTACCTTTTCCTCTTCCTTTTCCCATTATGAATTATCTATAAATTTATAAAATCAATGAACATAATAAACAACAAATACTTCTAATGAAATTGAATATAGTAAAGGCAAGTAATGAAGTTTGAGAACACAATCAGTGAGAATCACCAAAATTGGTTCACTACAGCTATCCATGAGTTGACCCACTTAGAGAGAATGAGGCTTGTTGTTTTTATCATAGGGTTGGAGTTCTTTGGAGGATCCGAAATTAAAGTTGCCCCACTAAATAGGGATGATGATCCATGCATTCAGTCTAGCACATGCTTTGGTCAACTCTATCTACCTCCATATAGTTCATACGAGACTATGGTGAGGATGATTAAGTATTCTACCATGGATACTAGTTATGGAAGACCCTAGTTCCAACTTCATTTTAGTAGATGATATCAAGACTTAAAGTTATTTTTGCAATTGAAGGAAGATTCCTATTGTTAATGTTTTATTACAATTAGAAGGCATTTTTTATGCACTTGATTTTATGTCATTTGAATTTTGTTTTCAAAATTGAGGACTTTAATGTTGTTGTACAATGTTATAACCAATATATAGCTTTTGTCCAAGATTTTAGGATGTTTGAATTAGAATGCTATTGGAATTGGGTTCTACTACTAGGAGGTGGGTTCATATGATGTATGGCAGTAGATATTCTACTAAATTGACCTAAACATAATTGAGGTCATTGTAATGCCACTCTCCATGAAAATGAATTCTTCTTTCATGTATACATGCAGCGTTTAAGCAAATTTATTTTAGTGTAATTGTTGTTTGTGGCTAACTAAACCCTTCAAGTAGTAATATGCATCTACCTTGGAATTGCATCATAGTGTACTCGAGGCCAACATAGGACCTTTGTATGCAAGTGATTCCATCTTTAATCAAAGTGGACATAAAAAAATTGTAGTCATTGCCAGAACTAGCTTTGATAAGAAGCGGGCTCTCATAGAAAGGAAGAGTGCCCTAACCTTCATGGTCATTAGAAGGGTGAGTGAAGTGTCCATTGTAGCATGGTCAATAGCCTTACATTGTGGCACTGTCAATTGCTATCTATCATGAAGGTGTGAGATTCTACTCAGGCAATATGCTATTCATTCTAGTCATTTGTTAAATTAATTATATTCTGAATTCTAACACTACTGATAATCACAGTGATTCCAGGAGCAATAATTGAAAGAATGTAGTTTTGAATTTTCCATGTTGCCCCAAACACATCTGTGGCTGAACCTCCTTCTACTAAAGTGCTTTACAATCACTCATAACTTGTTGGATTGATTTGAAATTTTAACCACATAAACTAGACTAGTATGCGCAACTTTCCCAAAAAAATTTATTGCAAACAAATACTATATGAGGAAGAAACAGGCTGCCGAAGTTCAATTTGCTGTAATCTAGAAAAGTCTGGATTTTGAGCTTCGAAACAGGCTGCCAAAGTTCACTTTGTTGTAATCTAGAAAATTCTGGATTTTGAGCTTCGAAACAGGTTGCCAAAGTTCACTATGCTGTAATCTAGAAAAGTCTGGATTTCGAGCTTTGAATTGCTCCCAGAAGTTGTGAACAAATTGGATGGACATGAGAATTTTTCTACAATAACTACACTTCAACAGTTACATAACCCAACACTTCAAACTTCATGCTTCATCTTCTAACGCTATAAGTGCCAATGCTTCAACAATGTTGTTTTGAGTAATCGAAGTGAAAATGACAAGAAAACATTCCCTCACAATGTCAAATTGAGTACTATAGCAAGAGTATGTGCAAATCAAAAGTCACGCAATAATCAACTCTACTCAAACACGCCTGGACTCGCTATAAAATGCACACAAGTAATACATGCCAATGCTAAAAAATCACAACTTTTACTCAAATTCATACACAGCATTCACAATAGTTGTACAATCCATAGACTGCTACTTCTTTCCCCTCCTCCGATGCCAAAGTTTTGTGCCATAGTTCAAGCAAAGCTGGGAATGATGATCATCTAGGCAGGTGCTAGTGTTGTCAAAAACTCGTACCCAGTTAAGCAAACTCCGCTCAAAACCCTAAGTGTGTGAAGCCGCAGACTACTGCAAAGGCAAACTTCTTCCGGTTTCTTTTGGATGAATCTGAATGGATGTACCTGAGTAACAGGCAGATGGAGAGTTTGTCAAAAAGAAAGTGGATACTAGGGCAGCACGGGTAGCCCGGGCTGGACCACAGGTGACCCGCCCTCAGGCACAGGTGACCCGTCCTTGAGCGTAGGTGACTCGAGCTTTTGGATGAATTACAGAGCATGGCTCTTTTGGTACACCATAGTGGTTGCTTTGGGCAAGGCGATGGCAACAATGGGCTGGCAATATTAGTAGTTTAATAAGTTACCAGTTGTGGCAGCCGAAGAACATTGTTGAACGTTAACGAGTCTGCGAGAGGACTATTTCCTATTGTGTGGGAATGCAGGATCCGTGTGAGCCACGGCTTGCCAGAGCTTATCTGGTCTTGGACTTCAACGATCCCAGAATGGGTTCAAGGAAATTAGCCAAATGTTCATTTTTGGAAGATTTTTTTTGAATTTAACACTGAAGGCATGACAAAATTAAATAGCAACTGATCGAAATTTAATCAGTTTTGGGATCAATGATCTTAGTGTTTCCTTGAACGTGGGGACCTACAGTAAATTCCGTCGACGAGATATTGTATCTCAGAAGAGGATATGTTGTCTTGGTCCTATGGACAAAAACTATAGTATGGACTCTAGTTTCTGAATCCGAGTTTACAAATTCTATCTACAACCCCATTCACACTGCATACCACGGTTAGGATTTGTTGGAGTGGGGATGTGGGGTCGGACAGAGCTTCATGACCACATCATTCTTGTTATACTAGACATGTAGGATTGCTCATAGATACTCCCTCCATTTGGAAATAGTGTATCCACTCAATGCAATCACCACTGAGAATGTATAAACTATTTCCAAATAGAGGGAGTACTAAATTTGGTGGTAGATGGGGTATACCTCTCAAGTAGAGGAGTGAACAATGACAATCAAAATTTTCTATAGTTTTGTTTGGGATAAAGCAAACAATTTGAACACTTCGACTAGTACATAGTATATACCTCTCCATATTGGATGCTTTTATCTTCAACCTCCTACACCTAGTGAAATTTATAATCCACCTATTGGATGTAAAGTCTCTTTGCTATGCAACCTAACTATATTCTATGTACTTAAGGAAGGATACATTATGGCTCTATATAAACCTAAATGTGCCTTGTTTGAATAAATGAAGCAAAGGTCTTCAAGGTTGTGACAAGTTTGAAGTGTCTTAGAGCATCCTCAATACACATGGCAAAACAACCCTACAAAATATCACTAACTTTTGATTGTTATGGAATTAGAACTTAAAGAACTTTCATTGGAAGAAAATAAATTCAAAAATGGAACACAAGACAAAAGATATATAGGCCAAGGGAAATCATATCTACAAAAGAAAAATCATGCAAATGGTTTGACACTTGATCTTTAAAACACGTTTGTTTATTATACTCCAAAGATCTCTATTCAACTCTTGTGAGTGTTTATTTACCCACCCATGGTAAACAACTTCCACAACAGGTTCTTTTTGTTTTGTCTTAATTTTATTTACTAATGGGTGTCTAAGCATTTTCCACTGAGCCTTCCAAGCAATGGACTCTTTTCCTAAATCCTAAGCTAAAAAAAATCATTGGAAACAAACATTTTCACAAAGATGAGTTCTAAATAACATAAAAATTTTCTACTAAATTTGTATTAATTGACCTACTTTGAAAATTAATATAATTTAGATTATTTAGTAACTTACCTCATATTGGAAGTTATTTTGCTCGTTGTTGTATAAATCATCGAGTTCTCCTTCATTTGCCATTTTTTTGCTTACAGCTTAAAGAGTGGATTTTAATGACAAGTTGGCGGAATATGGCTAACGGAGGTTTTTTCTATCCCTTCACTATTTAAACTTATTCTATTCTACAAGTTGATTTGGAAGGATATGGTTTTCGATAAGATTTCACTAATTCAAGGCAACTTTCTAATCTATCCTATTTTCTATGGTTCTAATTGATTCTTTAAGATTTTCTTGATTTCTACCTAATTTCTATCTAAACTCAAGCTTTTGTACTCCTCCTTCATTCTATCATGCAACTTTGAGTTTGTGACTTCTAATCTTGTTGTGCACTTGCTACAACTTCTAAGAGAGAAAGAGTGGTGAGATTAGTGTTGGTTTCTATTTTTTCTCCAAACTATGATAGTTTTCCTTCTCAACCTATTCCTATGGCTAACCTATTTTAATTCTACTTTAAACTTGTTTGATTTCGATTTTGGTTTTGGTTTTGTACCTCTCTATTCTTCCTCTCTTCTATTCTTCCTCTCCTCTATCCTTCCTAGATTTAGTTTACCTTCTTCTCTATCTTAGTCTAAAATTTCAAAAATAAAAAAAACAAACATAACGAACCTAAAATAAAAATTTGGATGGGGAGGTGATTAACCCCTCCCCTGCTCCTGCTCTGGCCCTGGGGCTCCCCTGGCTGGGCGAGCACCCCTGCTGGCCGAGCTCCCAGCGGCTGGCCGGGGGCTCCCCTTCACAGCCGGGGCTTCCCCCACAGGCCGGGGCTTCCCTGCAGTGGGGGCTTCCCTGCCCGCCACCTGGCGCCGGGCTCCACTGTGGCCGGGGCTCCCACTGTGGCCGGAGCTCCCACTGTGGCCTGCGGGGCTCCTGCTGCTGGCCTGCGGGGCTATGGCTGGCCGGGGGGGGGCTCTTGCTGCTGCCTGCGGGGCTCTGTTTTTTTCTCTCTTTTTATTTTTATTTTTTAATTTTTAATTTTTTGTTGGTTTTTGTTTTGTTTTTAATTGATTTTTTCTCAACTTTGTCTAGGGAGAATTTGATGAACTAATCTTCCTATCTTCTCATGGAACTAAAAAAAATTTGTAAGAAGGAGATTTTGATGAGATTTCTTTTTATACTAACTGGGTGAACTTCCTAACACTCTTGTTCTTAAGGTTCAAAGCTCCGCTATGTTTTCCCAAAGCCCACTAAATTCTATTTAATTCTAAAAAAAACAAAGTCAAAGCTTCGCCATGTTCCTTCAAAGCCCACTAAATTTCTATCTAATTCTACAAACTAAATTCAAAGCTTCGCCGTGTTATAGTAAGCACGGAAAATAACACACACAAAGATTTTGACAAAAGAACTTAAAGGAAGATGAATCAAAAGTGTTAGTACAAAAATTAGTACAAAAACTATAAACATAACAAGCTAGAGGTTTTCCCTAAGCGGCATCGCCAGTCATAAGGGAAGGATCCTCTAGAGTTAGTGTACAATACTCAAGTCCTAAACAAGGACTTGAATAAACAACAAATATACTAAAGAAAGAGTTAGTACAACCAAAATACTACCAAATTTCAACCAAAATCTTCAAAAACAAGTACAAAGACAACACATAAGACTTGAAGGGACCCCAATGTCCTTCAATGCTTACAAAATAGCAACAAAAGGAGCTTGAAATGCTCCAAAAACACCACGTTTACAACTTTGGCTCAAAAATGGCCAAAAGTCCACAATTAATGGACCAACGTGTTTACAAAGCCAAAATAATGGCTAGAAGGGGTGATTTGAGAGAAGAATGAGTGCCCTTATATACTCTTTCAAGGGCACCCACCTCCTCTCATTTCAACATGGTAATCTTATCAATTAGGATTTTCACCCTAATTTACCAATTTTGACTTTCTACGCTGGTCCAATTTCTAACTTTTGGAGATTAACTCCAAATCACAAACGGATTGCACCATTGGCTTCAGAAGGCCATTTTTAGTCTAAGGGAACCCCCCACCCCTTTTTCTAACTTCAAAATTTCAACGAAACCTAACGCCAACTTAACATCCAAAAGGGTTAAAAACCCAACTTTTGGAGTTTGACTTTTTTGAAAAAAGTAACTAGCCTAGGTTCTTAAGTAGGTGTGGGGGAGTAAGAAAAGACCTATCTTTGACCCCATTCCGCTTTTGTATGCTCCCGATCCATTGGTCAACTCCACCGTAATCTTTAAATTTTGTCAATTGTTGAGGAATCTTGCAAGTTCGGGTTCTTCTGACTATCAGAATGTCTTGAAACTTGTTGGAGCGTCTTATTAACATAAAAGAAGCTATCCTAATTTTTAGTGAGATTTTACCACCACTTGGAGAATTTTTAAGAATTTCTCATCGTAGGTTTGGGTAGTTGACCGTCCGGAAAGGCATCTTCTGACTATCATAAAATTCCGAAACTTTTTGTGGAACCTCCCATGGAATCCCACAACACATGTGTAGGCTCATATTTTTACTCTACACATCGGCCTAGGGGAACAAAATCCGCTCTCTTATTTAATTATTGATGGCTAGGGAATCTTCCACACCGGTGGGAATTTTGGCAAACCGATTTCGCCGTTGTTTCCCGGGCATGGTTTTAACCCTAAGTCACCTTCCTTGGACCAAAGATTCCTCCATGGTCCCATCTTGGTATTTTCAACATCTGCAAGCCAATAATTGGGGTTCCGCTATTTCGTCGATGAAATGGGGAAACTGGAACCTATCTCCGGGAACTAACCTATGTGCCTCACCAGGGTTCCCTCAACCAATATTAGCCAAGCGATGTCCTTTCTATGTGGGATTTTGAGCCTAGTATGCTCATAACTCGTAATTACCACGATTGGTTAGGTTCTAACCTATTTACAAGTGAAATTTGAATCTAATTAGTAAAAACTCTCAAAATATGACCAAATACTATATTGGCATGTAACACACCTATTTTGGTTTTACACTCTTTTTTGGGTTTTTTGTACTATTTTCCACACTTATTTTCACAAAAAAATTAAAAAAAGATAAGTGAGTCCCTGGTGACGAAATAGGGGCTCACAACTCTCAAAATTTAGATATCTCCCAATCATCACTCTTGCATCCATTTAAGAAAAATTAATTCTGAGTTTTCTCAGGATTATTCATGCCACCTAAAGTTCACTTTCTTTGTTAAAAGCAACATCGCATTTTTTCCAAAGTCTTCATTGAAATAAAAAATATATATCCCAAGAAAGCTAGCCTACATTTCCAAAGCTGAAAAAAGATTTTAAAAATTACAGTAAAATTGACAACCAAAGAACCTACCCGACATTAAAAAACCAATCCGTGACTTTTGTCCTTTAAGGATAAATTACAAGGCAACAATCTTTCCTTCTTTCCCGCTAGAACTCATCTCAATGACACCTTCTATTGCATCTACATTTCAAATCAAGAAAACCACGATGTCGGTGAAGGAGCAGAATGCAACAAGCCTATGATTGTCCCAAATTCACAACATGATCTCCGAAATAGGAATGACTTTCAACACCCTCACCACATCACCAACTTGAATTGTAGGAGTGATCCCATGCACCAACAAACCCTTGTTTTCACAAGTGACATTCTAGCCAAAGCACACCTACCACATCATTCACAATTCTAATGAAGCTAGATAGAGCACCAACTTGTGAAAATAAAATGGGCATTCATCATCTTGTAGGAAAGATATGCATTTACGTCAAAACACATCAAACTAAGTTGAATTTCCAATAGCAAGTTGGATCCATCACCTCATTTTTCATAGACGGGACGTTCCAAAATGTGCCTTTGTAAAACGATCTCAATGTGAGAGTAGGCTCCTTCCCCAATTCAACTGTTTGTTGATTGATTGTTGGAATTTGGAAGGCATGCTAACAAATTCTTAAACCTAATCAACTAGCAAGCGGACTCCCCAAATTATGTAAACGAAAAATCATGAACTTCTAATCCAACAGTAAAGGTCCTTTTATCACCGCACATGTAAGCACTATCAAAACTTTTTCAGGGAAAAGGGAAAGTGTTGATTGAACTTCATGATCACAAAAGTCCAACACTATAAGAAAATAGATTGTATTGTGACGTTGGAAAAAACAAGTGTAGTCATTCATTTTGACACATCAAAAATCAACATACATGTCTTTTTAAATTCATTATAATGGATGGTCAAAAAACGTGGTAAAATCTCAAAGAACATGCTCAATTTGGCCTTGTTTTTTTTTTGACATCACTCCGAATATGGTCTTCCAAAGTCTCGAAAACATGCCATGTGGTTGACACCTCAGCTTCACGTAAGTGACAATCCGGCGGGAAGTGCCACGTTTGATTTTTTTCATCTGGTTCGTCTTTGATGTAGCACCTGATGTGGCATCTGACATGGTAGTGGGAAAAGTGACGTGGCATGTCATATCAGTAAACTTTTATGTTGTTAAAAAATTTTGGTGCTACTTTTTGAGACATCAAACTACACGTTCTGGAAGACATCAACTGCATACCCTATTCACGAGGCAAGATCAATAAAAAATAATTATTAAAAATAAAATAAAAATAAAATGAACAAAAAAATTATGGAATTAAAAATAAATTACAAAAACTTACCATCTACCATCAAGGGACTTTTGGATGGTAAAATGAACAAATTACTTCTTTGAAAGTTAGTGAGAATGAAGGGTAAAACAATCATATTTATATCTATTCTCCATCCATGGTGAGACAAAAGATATGGGATAATTATAATATAGGAACTTGATCACTATACATGTTGATGTTGTTTTAGACATCTACATGTTGTATCAAACATTTGGATGTTATTTCAGACATCTTGATGGTTTTGGAGACATCTTATATAAAATATAATTCTTGTTTTCCATATTCCATATGAATTGTTTCACTTTCTACCACCCCACATTTATAAAGACCAGCTCTTTTCATCCATGATGCACATACATCCATTTTTCTTTTTTCACAAAGCATGCCACTTGGCTGCCCTTTCCCTAAATTTTTCATATATGGTCAAAGTTTTACCATAGATTGTAGTAATTTTACTAATTTACTGGAAGTCAAAATGGAGTCACTTGCTAATGTGGCAGTCTAGGTTTTATTGGATGTCACAAGAAAACATGACCATATTTTTTCTAACATCACTAAGAAGATGTCCGTCTATAGTGACATCTACTTGTTTTCCAACTTAGCCACTTACATTTTCCTCCACATCAAACCAAATTCACATTCTTGTGGACGGTTATCGTCCAACATAGGGTGTTTTAGAAAACATGTTATGTTTTTTGGAAACAACACCAAAAATGCAATTTTCTTATAGTGCAAGCTTCAATTCTATTAGAATTTTGTTTGGGATTCCTAATGCCTTGCATCTCAATTTCGCCCTAATTCTACTTCACACTACACAATAGATGCACATTTAATGCATTGCTAATTCATACAAATTTCAGATTAATTGAAATTGAAATTTTATTGAACTTGTGAAAGCCCTAATATTAGGATTCTTTTGAAATTTTAGCATTCATACTTTTCTAAAGGCGGGAACGCCCATTCAACTAATATGAAGTTCATTAGCATCAAGGGTAGTTTTCATACATTTCAAGTCATAGGAACTTCAAATGGCAATGACAAGGGGCTTCATTCCTTGTGTTTGTATATGTATATATATATATATGCAAAGACCATTGGGTTGATGCAATGCCTATACCCATTACGCATCACATAACCCCAAACTTGTTATCACTTATCTCGAAATGTTGTCGCATCTAAATGTATATATTGAAAGTTGAAATAAATCTTTGAGGAAGTTCTAAGGAAGACACCAAAATACATCCATGAAAACAAGAATCAATATCAGAACTACAATTTAACTCCTAAAGGACCAAGGCCTTTTTTCTACAAAATAACACTCAAAACTGCCATTTTTAGAGCAAAGAGTAAAAAAAATTGAAAATTTTATTTTTTGCACATCTAACCATAGTATCTTACACCTAACTAGCATGAAAATGTGTGGAAAAAATTTCAGAAATTTTGACCTCATAGATTGCAAGATATCTGTGTTTAAAGTGAAGAAAACAAGTTTTTCCACACATTGCGGGACTAGGTTATTTGACTTTGAACTTTCTTAACTTAAATTTTTTGCACTACAAAGTTTTGAGCTTTATATCTTTATGATGGAGAATTGAGTTGAGAGTCTAGGAAAAAATAGAAAATATAGAAAAATATAATTTTTGTTCTTTATAAAATTGTTAAGTAGAAGTAGGTACAAGATAGAAGGAAAATCTAAATTATTAATATCTCTAAGATGGAATTAAAATGCACTAATCCCAATAGTGAGATTGTTTTAGAAAGCAAATGAAACCATATGGACCTTTTTTTGAAAAATTGTAAAAAATGCATTCAGAAATGAATCCTATAAGTTATTTTTTCAAGAAGATGCTCTAATTGCCTAAAAAACAAGATTGTCTTTAACTTTCTCATAATAGATCCAAATGGAATGAATCAAAGCTTTTTGTGTAGACAAAAAATATGATCTATAAGGGAAAAAAATAAAAAATAAAAAAATTCAAATTTTTTAAACTTTTTTTTGTTGCCCCTCTCCCTTGTTTTGAGCTTATTTAGGCATAACTTTTGTTCCCGGGCACCAAATGAAAAAATAATTATATTCCTACAAAGCTCATCAATTTTTCTATCTTCATAAAAAGTTTCAAAAAATCAGGACAAAAATTGAGACCCTAAATACTTGCTCGAAATCTCATTTGTCCCCCCAAAGGACAATGGTCCTTTAAGGGTTAATTACTAGAATGATGTTTTAAATGTTACTATAATTGACTATTCTATTTTAGATTCGGTTGAATAAACCCAATTGATTTGAATTCCATCACCGTACCGTACAACACACACACAGCTTCACCCTATGAAACTGAAGATCGCAAATTTGGAAAGTGCCTCACTTATCTTCAACAAAAGCCTCACAATTGTCCACAAAGATGCTACGAATTATAAGCCAGGCCCACCAATTGATGAGTATCAGGCTCGTGTAAATGTCAACAGACACATTCTTCACAGGTAGAATGGCAAGCTCCCAGAGTTCTTGTCAATGCTTAAAGTGACAAATTAAAATAACAAGGTCATCAGTATACGTCCAAAATTCACAATTTTGTGCTCAGTGACGCGAAGGCCAAAAGAGACTTACTTGGGGTGAAAGCGATTAATGGGTTCAACTTCATCGGAAAGTTTTTCATTCACAACATCTAGAGAAGCTTGTCCCCCCCCCCCCCCCCCCCAAATCACCCTTCTTCAGGAACAACAAACTATTGAAAAATTCCTAAACAAGATTATCGAGGCCAGATCAGCAGGCCTTCCCTTTGAATAGTGAATCATCCGAAATGGAGGGGCACATGCCTCACTTGGGATGCAAGAAGGAACAAATAGCCATCACTGAATAAAACCTTATCACCCACTGCATAATCCGGATTTGTTGATCTCGTAGTATTCTCTACACAAATCACAAAACACATTTCCGAAATACAATGAAGAGGCGTACTTTTGCAAGAGGGAGTTTGTACATTGGAATGAAATCTTTTATAGATAGATAGAAGGTATAGAAGGAGCCTACCATTGTCAAAGCGCACAAGACTTGTAGTTTTTCTAATATACTCGGTAAACCACTCTACTGCTTCTGCTCTTTTAGAAAGGGCCGTTCCTAACCACTCCCAACATGTCACGTTCTCAACCTCCTCCAGAGGAGATTGAGGTACAAGGGGAATATACAGTGGCTCCATGTCCGATGCTCTGATGCCTTATAACAAAGTTACAACAAAGAAATGTGCTACTTCTAGTGAATGAGTGAACACCGTAATTCCAATGCAAGATTTTAAAGCTTATGTGCAAAAGTCATAGTGGGAGACAGGAGGAATAGAACCTCAAAATGCTAACCCTCCTTATCTACACTACCAACTCGTTCCATATGAAACCTAGGAGAAGTGCACTAATTCATGCTCAAGATCGAAGTGCAACACTGAATTTAGAAATAAAAAACTTTGACTAACATCATGATTAGTAAATGCAATTAGAAAAGACAACCAAAAATTTGAGAATAGGACAACTATGACATACTCTTCAAGACCCTAAGATTGGATTTCACCAACACTAACTTGCAAATATTTGACCAAGTCCTTTCCCAAATTCATATTTACAAGAAAACATTCACTCTATTGGAGTACTAGACAGTCAAAGAAAAGATCATGTCATTGAGACTTGACTTATGAAAGCTTCGAAAAGAAAAGGACAAAAACTCACAAAGAGCTGCATTAGGAGAGACAGACCCCCAATGGGAGTCAAGAGCCTCTTCCAGCAATGAGACTTCAATGAGTGCCATCTTCTTCATAGCTCTCTACGACAAGAACCGCCGATTGGCATTCACTATCATCCATTGCTGATCCCAGTTAAACCCTACACAGTAGGAATTTCATAAACCACGTTTTTAGCATTTCAGCATTCATGATGGAATAAGATAACACAGGAAGAAATTATGTTTTTTTTGGTGTCGGGCGTTGACATGCTCCTGTCTAAGGCCTGGACACTTTATGTCCAACTTGGTGTCGACATGTCTTCTTGTACATCTCTACGTCTACTAGGAGTTGAAGTGGATGTTGGAGATGAAAAAGGGAAATTCGCGTGAAAAAACATGGTGGTGTTGCTATTTGCATCCACTTTGACGTTGAGATGGTGCCTGACATCATCATGTTCAAATGGTTGTCTGAAAAAACAATATTTGACACGTCAGCAGTGGGGACCCACTTTAACCGTGGGTCATTTTCATTTACATTATTATATTTTTAAATAACAACGCTGCCCGCTTGAAAAAAAGAGTTGGGCAGCATTTTTTGGGCAGGGTATGTTAAAAAGTGATGACATGGCAGATGACGTGGTCCAAAGATGACGTGGCAAATAATATGATGACTTGGCAGACACTGCCATGTCAGCAAATTCTTAGTTCAACCATTCTGATGGCCTTCTCTGGAATGCCATGAGCAACTTCAAGATGTCCCAAAAGACATCCACATAGACGTTTAATGTTGTAAATGGTGTCTCAGAGGACCTATTGGCGTTGAGGGTGATCTTCCTATTAATATTCGGGTATTTACATTGAGGCACATGAGACAAGAGGATGTTGATGATGAGATTAGGATAAGGCAATACGAACATTCTCTAAGACATTCAATGGGGCATGGCAGTCTTCATTGTCTTGCACATGTGCACTTCAACATAAGGTATGTTTGTCTGAGATGACGTGCATTGAATTTACAAGAATTTAGCTTATGCAGTGTCTAAAGCATGAAACTTTACTATGATGTTTAGGGTGTTCACCATGGAAGATGATTTCCAACTATAAATTTCCATAGGGAAAGGTTCATGAGTGCTCTTAATAGTCTAATACAAAAGTTATAAGAACAAGTGGCATGGAGGAGCATGATGATGTGGGAAACTACAAAGACGTGCATTGCGTAGAGGGTTCACATGAGGCACCTTCAATGCAAATTGGCAATGTCATATGAATGTTTTGGGAGCACTGAAACATGCACTAAAATATGCAGTAAGACATACATATCGTCTACGGTATTCTCATGATGTCCGCGCAGACGTCTATGTGTTAGACGACCCCATGCTACGTGTACCAGGGACAATGTCAATCAAGCTTCATCATCAGACACAACATTGTTTCCAAGGATGTCTCTAACATCTTCTTCGACATCCATGGGATGTCTAATAGGGTCTGATTCAGCTGCCACTAGCTGCAAGCCAGCAAAGTCACCATCGTTTTGCAATTGCAGAATGTCTGGAGTGTCTTCATCAAAGTGGATTGCTCCACGTCTTCCTCTAACAACACTTCGGCACACTACTTTCCACCCTCGTCGATGCCGATCATCTGAGAAAAACACTTGTTGGCAATGAAGTGGAAAGGCAAATGAATCAGCATGGACCTGCCCGTCCATGTTATTGAAGTTTGCCACACTAAAGCCGTACCGGTCCCGTTCAATACTTGGAAAACGAGCGTCTCGAGCCCCACGCACCCAATCGCAAAGCAGGATGGTAACACAATGATTTCGGTAATCTAAAACCAATATTTCCTCAATGTATCCTACATACTCCTGTGAAACTTCACGAGGCCTCCCGTTCAAAAGACCCCAACGACATTGCCGGCGAAAAGATGTGACAACACATGAATCTTGTGTAACAAGACCACCTTCCGCACTACGGACGCGCAGATGCATACCATGACAATACATTTGACGATGTGATGTTGCATTTCGTTGAGGGGGTTGCGAGTACTGCAACACATCTTGCTGAACATGACGTCCAGAACGCTCTGCTTCTTTCACAGTAGATGTCAACCACTGTGTGAAAGGGGGGAAGTCACTCAATTCTTGAGGATACTAGACAGTTCTCCGAGGATGTGAACGCCTTGAACGCCAACGAAACTCTTCGCGCTGCTCCCATCTTTGACTCCTTGCCTCAATGTACTCCCTATTCATGGAATCAACCCTCTACATATTTTAAAAAGATCTCCAATATGAAGTGCAAAAAGTTGGCATATGTTTAGTGAGAAACACCCGCATTGAAACTAACGCCGTATCCAAGAGCATTGGTAATAAATTCCAATTACTAATATGCAAGACAATGATGAAAGGAATCTAGGATGCCCTAAAAGCATTCAGACATTAGACATTCCTCGACAATGCTAAGTATCTTGTCAAACACATGGATAGGACAGAGACAACATCACAATTGACACAAGAACATCATGATTGACTTTGTTCAACTTACTCGCGCCAAGACTCCAAGCACGCGGCGTTGTCAATGACAAATGCATGTACCAACAAACGTAATTCATCTGACATGGGGCGCTTCTTTGGTGCCTTGCTCCGTATGACCTCATCATTCATGATGGGGTCTTCTTCTGCGTCCCATACCCGGTGCTGCATTCCTCGAAAATCTTTCATGTACTCCGTGCAAAAGCCAAGAGTGTCTTCATTGTGATATCCTTCTGCTATGCTGCCTTCTAGTCGGGCATACGTGCGGACATAATCTTTGAGTGTCTTCATGTATCGTTCTATAGGATACATCCATCTGCAATGCACTGGTCCACATACAAATAATTGTTGCACAAGGTGTACTGGAAGATGTGTCATGATGTTCAAAAAAGTTGTTGGAAACTCCTTTTCCAACAAGCATATTGCCATGATTACATCATCCATGACGTCATCTTTGTCTGCCTCTCTGATTTCTTTTTCACATAGTCGTTGGAAGACTCTGCTAATTTTTATAATAGCCAGTCTCACGTTCTCGTCCAAGATGTTTCGGACTGCCACCGGTAAAATCTGCATGCAACATAAATTACTTCATTAAAGACATGTGGCCTATTATGTGACCTACATCAGCTAATTGAAGGCTTCTACTTCAACCATAGACGTCTAATAGGAAAGTTTTCACTGAAATGGACAAGCTCTATGTCTATTCAACTAGCGCAGTCAGACACAGTCTATCCAGTTGAGTGTTGTAACAGACAACAACGCTTCTAGCACGGTGTCTACTACAACAGTATCATGGACAAAGCATGCTCATCATGAGCCCACTGGTGGATTTTCTAGACGTTTGCATTGGTGGGTTGTGTAGACAACATTCACTTATAACAACTACCATGGGATTGTGTGGCTCACTTGTTGCATAAGCACGTGGTAGTCATGTGTCTTCATGTACTGAAGTCTTCCATCTTGGAATCGTTTGTGAATGGACCCCATGTAGTTTGTTGGGGTGCGAATTTTGCATATAATGTCCATGAATTCCGTTCGCTCTTCTTGGGTCATGATGTAAGGCACATGGGGCATGTAAAAATCATCTTGTCGATGACGTGGATCTTGTAGCCAAATTTCTTCGCGAATCCCCAACTCTTGTGCATCAACTCGACTTCCAGGGCTGTCGTTCATAGCAAGAAGCGTCTTCACTATATTCTCGCACAAATTCTTCTCACAGTGCATGACGTCCAAAATGTGCCGTTCCAGAAGATGCTGCAGAAGTGGACATCTTCATTGTTAGACACAGAGTACAACTGTGCACACCTACGGCGTCTACAACATCGGAATTTACATCACAAGTGCGTCACCGTACAACCTAAGTTATAGAAGCTATAAAATGCTCACCTGAAAGTAGTCAAATTCGTATAAAGCAGAAAGCCTTTTCACCCCAGTAAAACGAACCGGGTCGTTTGGTCCATCTTCTTTCCCACCCAAATCCAGATATGATTGCCGCAATGCAGCATATCGGACGACGTCTGAATCGGTCATTCGAGCTGGTCTACCACGATGCTCTGTGCAACCATTGAACCGAAGATTCCGACGGTATGGATGATTACGACGTAAATACCTGCGTATGCCACCATAAACAATCTTGGACCCTCTTACACTTCGATCTGCGCGGACATCACCCGTCCGCGCCATTCTAGAATCTGTCTGAGGTCCACAATCTGGACATCCTCTATAACCCTTGCAACAAAGACCGGAGATGAGGCCGTACGCTGGAAAATCAGATATAGTCCACAACAACAACCCCCGCATGATGAACTGCCTTGAACCTGCAGGTTTAGAGAAATCTTGCGCTGCAACCCCTTGCCAAAGGGCATGTAGCTCCCGAAGTAGTGGTCGCAAAAACACATCCAAGTTCTTCGAAGTTGGGGAATGTTTCCCTGAAATGAGAATGCTTAATGAAATAAAGAACTTCTTAGTTACAAACCATGGCTCAAAGTTATAAATCAATATGAGCACGGGCCATGTAGACCAAGTGGTGTTGCTCAATTTGAAAGGGTTCACGCCATCCAATGCCAATGCCAGACGTAAATTCCTGTCTTCAACACCAAAGTTGGCAAAGACAGTGTCTGAATTGACATGCTTCCAAGCGGGGCTATCCACCACTGAACGCATGATGCCATCTTCACTGACATGCTTCGTCCAACCGGTCAACATCTGGGCCAACTCTGAAGATCGAAACATGCATCTCAACCTTGGAATCAAGGGAAAATGCCGAATTACTCTCGCTGGTATGGAATTTGAGCCCTCCAACCATCGTGATTTAGTGCACTTAGGACAAGTGCTTAGCTCTGCATGCTCCACCTCATATAGCACACATCCACTTGGGCAAGCGTGGATGTTGTTGTACTCTAGGCCCAACTTCTTCATCATCTTCTTAGCCTCATAATGGCTACTTGGCATGTTATTGCCTTGTGGTAGCAAGTTCGATGACAAATACTACAACAATTCATCCGCAAACTTGTTACTCACATGAAAGACTGCACACATATTCATGATGATGATGGTGGCTGAGAGAATACTACAAGTTGCATCCAAGTACACTAGGGTGGTGGCGTGCTCGTACAGACGTTCCATATTATCCACTCTATCATCTTCTTCATCTGCCTCTATGGACTCAAGGATGGGCTCAGACGCCATGGTAGCTACATGCAATGTGTCGCCACGATCAAAAGCCTCTAAGACTTGCCGTTCAACATCATGTCCAACATCCATTGCATTGTCTTCGTCATGTGGTACGAAGCCAACATTGTGATCCTCCATTTCATTGTCTTGGATGTTGTCTGCAACGCCAATGTTGTTGCCTTCAATATCTGCGTCATTGTCAATGACATCGTCACCATAAGCTTGGTCTTCTACCCAAATGCCATTATGAGGATAACCATCTGGAGGGTCCCCTCCGACCATCGACTTCATAAGGAAGTCATCTCGACCCCTCTCACAAAGATGTTTTCTAATAGTGTCTATGGCACGGCGTGGCCCTCCATGACAGGTCCGGCAAGGGCAACGATAATTCTGCAAATCCATCTCCATTGCCACCCTCAACTCTGTTTGAAGGATGAGGTCTGACACGGGAATGTGGCAGAGAACTCGACCATCGTGGTTGATTCTAATTCGGGCCCCTCGTAGCGGGGCTTCACGCACCATGGTTGTATATGCTTCTTTAGCTTCACATAGGGCTAAGAGCCTTGGAAGAAAGTTGAAGAAGCCCTCCTACTGCAACAAGATGCAATGACACACATGCAACACATTAAGACTTTGGTTTTGCACAAAACCATCACAAAACTGAACATTGGAAGTGGCAAACTACTGTACACATAGCTACCGGAAGCCTGCCATAGTTGACTTCACAATGCGTTCATGGACACTGTAAAAGACGTACTATGTCCAGAAACAAGGAAAAAACATCTTCATAGACATGAAGGACAAACGGGATGTGGTCTACCAAAGCAATTTTCTATACTCTAGAAAGTCAAAGTAGACTTCTTTTTCGACACATGATCCTTGTTCTAAACATGCCAGCATGTGCATCCATGATACTACTACTTCCCAAATGAAGACCCTAAACAAGCACATTCATTTCACTCATTATATTGTAAGCCAAATACAAAGACTACCTCCTCTGACATTGTACTAGATGTACATCATATTTGAAATTGCACACATACATGTCATGAATTGTACAGTACAAAATACCAAATATCCGGGATAAATGCCATATCATATCACTTTAAAAACAAAGTGTCCGAATGGACAAGTCTAATTCTATTAACCATCCTGAAATTGATACAGTTTGTCCAAATCGACAAGGAATTATCTGGAAAAAGTCAATTTTGACATTGAAAACTATCATCAACGTCAGACTAGACATTACTCTATGTAATGATGACTTGCACCTATGAAACCTGGAGCTTCAATTCATGCTGACTATGTGGTTCTCTTCCCATTCCTTCAGATATTGATTGTCAACTTTTGTTGCTATTGCTAGTCTAGGGAAGAGAAGGATCTCTTCTTCACTAGAGGCAACTAAAAAGTCCCATGATGTGTGTCGTTTAGCAGACCAATGAAGCATTATAGAATAGACGGAGTTTGTGGGACTATTTTCCATTTCTGTTCAGCACGAAAAACATAGCTGTTAACATATTTGTGGGTATAAGATATATAGATCCCCTAGCACTTCTGGATGTCCACTACTTTCATGTACTTAAGGTCATTCAATTCTAAAAGCACAAGCAAATTAACATAGACCCCCTTCTCTTGATGGAAATTGATGATGTCATAGAAGAAATAAGGGTGAGCTTAAGTGTCTTCATTCTAGTCATGAATGAAAAAACAAAATAGAACCACCATCCTTAATTCCCCTAAGGAAAAAAAATAGCAATGACCAATGTCCACATTGCTAGGACACAATTTAGTAATGAGGTCTGCATCGACGGGAACATGTCTAAAATGACCCTAAATTGACCCAAGAGGTTGTAAGTAACATGTCTTAATTGACAGAGAGTGTCTAAATTGATCATGTTCATTTCAATAGAAAATATGGAAGCATCTCCGGCGCTGTAAATGCTTTCAATTTCCTAATGCCCCTCTAGGAAAAAATTTGTAGGCCCTTAAAGCCCACTTAGAAAAGAAATGGAGACATCTTTTGCACCCAAATCCAAAAAAATATGAAAACATGTGTAGGCCTCCAAGCATTCAATAACCCCAAAAGGAGGAACATCCATCCCACTAAAGAAAACAAACATGAGCACATCTGTAGTATCCCAAATTCGTCTTAGGAAATAACAAAAGAAGATAAAAGGGTCCAAATTCATAGGTCCACATACACTAATTATGTCCACATTCAAAAACAAATGTCTAAAATGACAAAGAATGGACCAAAAATGTCCGAACTAACACATCTCAGATTGATTGAAAGTGTCCAAATTGACAATGTTCATTTGAACTAAAAATATGGAAACATGCGTAACATCTGAAATGTCTCTACTGTTTTCAAGTAATCTCATGAAAAAAATTTGCAAGCCTCCAAGCCTCCTATTAAAAACTCAAATGTGCAAACATGTGTAGGCCTCCAAGCATCCTCATAAAATCAAAAAAAATATGCAAACATGTGTAGGCCTCCAAGCATCCTCATAAAATCAACAAAAATGTGCAAACATGTGTAGGCCTCCAAGCATCCTCATAAAATAAAATAAAATATGCAAACATGTGTAGGCCTCCAAGCATCCTCATAAAATCAAAAAAAATGTGCAAACATGTGTAGGCCTCCAAGCATCCTCATAAAAAAAATATGGAAACATGGACAGGCCTCCAAGATTTTTAAATTATATTATACTACTATTGTTGTCATCTATTTTGACAAAAATGGTTTAAAAAGGCGTGCCACCTGGGGCTCTTAGATGTCTTACAAGACATTGGAATGGACGTTATGATGTTGTATACAACATCGTGATGCCACAGATCTTCATTCTAGCAACAGTCAACAATCGTGACTACAGAACCCTAAAAAGGTGGACGTCTGCTTTTGCCTGTCGCCTGGAACCCTAACGCATCTTTTGCAGACTGTTCAGAACTTTAGCTTTGAATTGAGAGCAATTTTTTGTGTGCAACATGACACTTCACTCAGGTGCGCATAGTTGTCTTGCGTTTCCAAGTGAGAAGGAGCTTTAGCAGAAGGAGATCATGATCTTGACAGGGATAATGCAGGTCTCAGCATTTTCAAGAACTTTTTGGAGGGGGTTGTGGCCGCATCACTCACCTCAACAATGGAGGCAGTTGAGGCGCCCACTGCATCCACCCAAAAACTCCGTAGAAGTAGCCGCCTACACAATCCAAGTGAGTTGGTCAATGAAATTGCAACACCCCTGCAACGAATTCCGAAGAAGAAGAAGGTAACCAACTCTCTTTACCACACACCTTCACTATTTGGACACTACGGCGTTGGGGTTTTAGACAGAGGTTGAGAGTGATTGCCTAAGGAGAGAATGCACAGGATCATGAGAGGGACAGGTGAGGTTTTAGGGTTTGGCGCCTTGGCCTTGTTCTTGGACATCCATGCTTTTAGGGGAGTAAGGCCCAGTGGGCCTTGCGCCTTGGCCGCCGATGCTCAGCCCTCCCACCGCAGCCCTCCCGCTGGTGCACGCAGCGCCTCCCGCCGGTGCGAGGTGCTCACAGCACCGGTCGCTCCCACAGCCGGCTCCCTTCC